>CM036318.1:9784475-10384475 GCA_020567845.1 Rhododendron henanense subsp. lingbaoense | reverse complement strand
TGAGTACCTATGAACACAACTCATGGGTTTAGGTGTATTTATTGCACCTAAAGTATTGTCTCAGGGGCACCTATTAGCGGGACCGTTTATAATATAGTACAAAATAATCGCGGACCACCCCCACACATTTAACGAAACATCAATAATACCCCCCACCCCAGGGACAATCCTGCACTTTGTAATTTAAGGATTCGTGCGTATTTTTTAAACGGCTGAGATTTACGGGTAATAGATTGGCTATTCATTCCTTTTATTGGCCTAGGATTATTATATGAGTACCTTCTATTTATTCTTGACCGAGATTGATTATCTAAAAGTAATATATTATCTATGTCAATATAACAACAGAGAGCGGTTTTTGAGAAATGTTTATCTCACAATTGCCCTCCGTGGCGTAATGAAGGGTTGTGATTCAATTTTAATGTTGAGTTTCTATTAATCGAATGGCTTTCATTACTTTAAGTTCGAAAATCAAACTCAATGTGCTGAGGATTTCGCTTCTAAGGCTGAGATTGACACAGAGTTAATCCAAGGGGTAAGATCAATTCCCTAAACAATGAAAAATTGATATGCGGTAAGATCAATTCCCTAAACAATGAGATTCTATATGCGTTTTCATAATTCCCTCACCTCGCAAAGATCCTTCGGCTCTGGCAACTCTCGCCCCCTACAATCTGCTAATGACAAAGTAAGTTTTTTCTGAACCCTAATTTTCTAAGCCCCAATCTCAACTATTATGTTTTGCTAGATTTTTGAAAGATTTTGAGCACAAAACGATAAGGAAAACTGTTTGCTCCAACTACATTTGAGTTTGAGTTTTTTTTTTGTCGTAAGTTGTATACAGTTTATAGAATAAAAATTCCATGATGGAATTGGTAATTTATGGGGCAAGTCATGAACCCATGGGCCCAATCGATCATTGTTGGAAAAGTGTTTTTTTTTTTTTCAAATTCAAGAAAAAATACTTTTTGCGACGAAATCTAATTTTAGATTCTTTGTGATCTTCGCCTATTTTTTATTCTGCAAAAAATTGGTTAGAATTTTCCTTAACACGTTTTTTTACTTCTTTTGGCTCTTTTTACCCATAACAAAATGCCTAGACATTTTTAAAAAATACTTAATGACTCAAGTGGATTGTAGATTCTGTTTGATATTCTGAATTTGAAAAGCTATAAACAGTTTTTGCTATAGCTTTGGATTTAGAATTAAATGTTACAAAAGCTGAAAAGCAGTATTTGTGTACAAGTTGCAAGATAAATTTTTTTTTATCGTGAATTAGTCTATTTTTTCATTCACCAATGGGTAATTGTTATTATCGGAAGGAATATTTTTGCCTTATGCCTATCACAACTTCCCCCAACACGTAAAAGCATCTAAATTGTAACTTTTTTAAAATTTTTTTTTTTTAAAAACCTAGTAATTTTTAGAAGCTAGAATTCCATTTGCTTGTAGTCCAATAATATAGTGGATCATTCTCCTCACGTACATCAACTAAAATACCATTTAACGGAAATAAAATTGACTACCACCATTTGCTTGTAGTCCAATAATATAGTAGAAACACACCCCAATTAACCTTGTGAGAGAGGTCATTATAACCAAATACGTTAGATTTATCTATCTATCTATCTATCTATTGTTTAACAATGAGGCCACATGCAATGCTCATTTTATGTGCGTGCGGCGCACACACTATCCGTAATTTCAAGATTCAGGTCTTAAGCTCGAACTTCATCAATCTCCTTCCCAATAAAAATGCACCCATGAATCTTAATCTCCTCATGAGAAACAAGGAGGATGAATAAAAATTTAACTTCCTATAACAAAAAGGCAATCAGAACATATGAAACTGAATATCAACAATACTCAAAGGCCAGTTTGGTACTTCCTTACTTATCAGTTTATTTACTTGGTCTCTGAATCTTAGTGGATTAAATTTGAGTCTTGATTTAGAAAACAAACTAAGTTAACAATTATCAAAACATGACAGATCCGGCATCGCGAACTCCAAACATACAGAATCACACCATGAGTAACACCATAATCTCATACTACTAATTGCGATTCTCATTACCGCGAAACATTACATCAAGATGTGGAAAAAGGACCGGTACTACATAACTAGTCGGCCACGGTGGTTTGAAGGGGAAGAGAACTCTCCACTTCCTTCGTTTCAGCGCTCCTTTCAGCAACAACTTTTGACATCCCGAACATCTGAGAACACAACCAAATTAGTTGATCGGCTGCGGCACCAAAAGCTGTTTAGATAGACAGAATATGTATGAAGCTTACTACGATCCTGTGGGATGGCAAAATATACCTTTTGGATGGTTTTCTTAAAGCATGTTTTGTGCTCGTCCATGGAACCATGAATGAACTCGTCGATGTGGTCCTTCAAATCCTCCATGAAAGTAGCATCGTCTGACTTCTTCTTTCGACACGAAGCGATGGCTGGTTTCACGGCAGTGGGCGATGGTTGCTTCTCGGGTGAACTGTTTTCTGTTGCCATTCTTAGCAACCTGACTCGGAATTCTGCATCACCAGCAGCCCGGCATAACAACAGCATAGTTCGATTTAACCAAATAGAATCAGTGTAATCAATCTTAATGCTATGTCTACGAACACAATTGCGTAAGATAACATAAGTAAACAAAACGGTGATGTAAATCGTAACAGTCGCGGAATAAGAGTCTTTCAGTACCAAAAAATATGCACAAACATGAATAGAGATTAATCATACGGCAGAATAAGCAAATACTATCAGAATATCACATGGTAGAAAGTCATTTCCCTGGGTGAATAGGTATAAAGACAATTCAAATTGTCTAAAGTTTCCAATTGCTAATCAATTTCATTCAATGGGATGTTTCCCAATCAGGTAATCAATCAACTAGATGCGTTGACTGTCGATAAAGAGATCTTTCGTAAAGGACTTCAAGCATCAGAAATAGCTTCTTCCATGCTGGGAGTACATCTAGGAGTAGAATTTAATGGAGATGACAGATATGCATCATTCGATTTCCTTCAAGAATTTCATTTCCAGATGCATGCTCCCCTGCATTAACTTAGCGGACTAAATAATGAAGTCCATCATCGAAAGGGTTGTCCGCGTGTTGTAGTTTCAAGAAGAAACTGGACACAGAAGTTAGTCGAGTGCGATTGCAGCTCTCTGCTCCAAAAAGTCAGTAGAAGGGACATCGACAGACTTTCGGAAAAAATGGGCGGCTGCACTATAGATTGCGAACCCCCTCGGCTAAAAAAATGCATCAAAATTTTGTGTTCTTTACACATACTCCAATTTAATTTTTACTTCCAATACACCGCTTATGGCTTAAAAACCACATTGGTTGTTGAAAACTGCAAATTAGAGCCATTACCGAATTTCACCATAGCTTGCAGCCATGAATCAGTCAGCAGCCCCATGGGTGTGACCATCAAATTTTCATAGTAAAGAACCTTAAAGAGTCCTATCAATGTGGTACGAGTAAAGAGCTTCAACCACGTGAAAAAACTTAAATCTTAAAGAGAGTATAAGCCTTGGCCATAACTTACTCATCCGCTCTGGGCTAAAACACAATTATGAGGGGCGAAAAATGTTGTATTGCTCCACCTGTAGATTAAATGCTTGACAAAATGTCTCAAAGAGATCCCAGTAAAATTAGTCATGAAATTGCATAGCTAAAATCTAGGCGGGATGGTAGGGGTGACACCGATAGACGATTATACGAGAGAAAATAGATTAAGGGGGCGTTCCGCTTTCTTAGAAAATGAACTTTTTTAAAAGGAAGGTAATTTCAAGCTCAAAAATCATGTGTTTACGTAAATAATTTTCCTACCAATATGGATCTGGTTTGATAGATTTCATTGAGATTTTTTAAACGGTGCAAAAAAAATTGAAAAATTATTTTTAATTATTTTCATTATATTTGAGCTTGAAATTATCTTCTTTTTGAAAAAGAAAGTTTAAAAAAAAAGCGGAACGCCCTCTAAGGTGGTTTAGGTATGTCTATCGTAGCTCACTAAATGTGGTAGGTATGAGGAGTGATATGGTTACGGTAAAGTGTATAGCATTAAAGGGAGAGGTAGCCAAGTAGACCAAAATTGATGTTATAGGAAAAAAACCGGAATTCCTGTAACCGACCCCAATTAATTGGGACTTAAAAGCTCGATTTGGTTTGCTTGGATTTGGTAATCGCGTAATAGCCATATACCGCCCAAGAAAACACCCAGAAACAGGAACACCAACAAGTCTAACAGTAGTTAAATTTCCAGGGGATAACCAACAAACAAAGAGCCAATTGCCCTGCCTGAATATGTTGCTAGCTAACAGATTGGAAAGTTTTACTTTTGGGACGTCGTAATCCGATAACTTGATTAAATAGAATAACTGATTCAGTCTGATTGGACTAAAAAAATCATCATCATCAAGAAGATAGAACTGGGAATTCGCATGATTGAATTCAATTTTTCCCAACCCAGGAAAAATAAAACGTAATAAAAAAAATGAAACTAAAACAAAGACAGGAAACCCCAAACAGACAACCCAAGCGGTTGCTCTATTGCTCAAACAAAAGCCTCGGACTTGGGGAGTTGCTCGTCTTTTGTTCGAAACCCGTGCCGTGGGGCTTCCGCTATTGAACGGTGGGTTTTTTATTCTAGAATTCATCGTGATGCGTGTGTGCGTGTAAGCTGACCCGGACACTGGTTATAAACAAAAAAAAGAAAAGAAAAGCCAACAAAATAAAAAGAAACGCACCTCAATTGTAGAAGGGTTGAACCGAAACCTGGTGAAGAAAGAACGCAAGTAAGAGTCCAGCACTTTCCTTTTGTTCTCTCTATTTGTATTATCAACCAGAGCTTGGGAAACAAGTTTTTTAATTTTCAATTTTTTTCTTTTTGGTATTTTGATGGGCTTGGGAAACAAGTTTGGATTCGGGAAGTTCGGAATAAGATAGCTGACCGAGGTCCAATTTTCAGCTACTGAAACAGCACTTAGATTGGGCCTAGGCCCATGTGTACATCGGATAATGGCCCATATTGATTGCGGCTGACCGGATACCATATCTGCACTTTCATTTTGTTCGGAAAATAAAAGGGAAAATGACGGTCAAGGTCGTGTTTTGATAAAAGCCCTCACGGCCACGTGCCACCTCGAAGATCTGATAATGTTTTCTTCTCATTCGGCTAAATAAGCCAACTTGGCTTATTTTTTGTTCTTATTCAAATTTTTTTCGTATCACTTGGCTTATCATCAATTTTTTGGGGATTATTGCATCCTCATGACAAGAGAAATCTAAAAAGTAAATTTTTTTGATCGAAATCCAATTTTTTTTGAATAAAGACGAAAAATATTACGAAAAAAAATTGAATAAGGACAAAAAATAAGCCAAGTTGGCTTATTTAGCCGAACTGGTTAGTCCCATTTTGTGATTTTTTTTTTGGAACATGAGCCTCCTGTAGGCAATGCAAACTTTTTAGCCTGTATTTTTTTCTTCTTCTTTCGTATATATTGTATTTTTTTCTAAGAAATCGGTCCAACCAAAACATGTAAAACGAGCTAAGAACAATCAAGAAAAAACAACACAAACATAAAAGACACAAATTTTTTTTTTTTTGTGATTTTTTGAACGTATAATTGAGTATATTCATAGCTCACACCAATTTTCGCCATCTATCGATAAGGAATGAAGTACAATAGTTCCATCAGTTGCATATAGCATATATTCGCAACCTAGGGGTGACATGATGACATCATCAATTAGCATAATACCCTGTCTAAGTTTTGAGGTACTCCTGAGCCTCCAAATATTAAATGAAGCCAAGACCGGCTAATGGGGTAGCCGGGGAAGCGGCCGCTTCTGGCCCTCGAATTTTGGTTCAAAATTGAGGCCCTACTGTAATATAATTTACATATTAATATTAGAATGTTTTTAAATAAAAACACAATTGTCTCTTATTTTCTTCAAAAACTCTTGCAATAATATCTTTTTACATTTATATTGTCATAATTGTATCCTTTTAGTTTGATTTTTAAAGTTATTTTTGTACTTTTATCATTTAAAAATAAAAATTTCATGAATATGTAATGTGCTCAATATAGGGAATTCGCTTCGAGCCTCCAAAATATATGAGTCGGCCCTGAATGAAGCGCATACCAAAGTCCAAACCAAATCAGACTTTACAAGACCAACAATTTTCCTATGGATTTGTTGTCATATTTTGTTGCTTGTTAGGTACCAGTTAGTGAGGCTGCTTGCTGCACAGTTCAAATGGAGTATTTGGAAGGGAAAAAAAACTAAAAGACTGAATATTAATACATCAATTAAAAAAAAACACTCTCTAATCACATTCCGTTATCACAACAAAAAAAAAAAAAACTCTTAACAAGCCAATGTGATGATACTTTGTGGAGACTTAATTTGTAGAGGAGGCAGAGGCTAAGATTGTCATTATTTCAGCTTGAGAAACCTGAGAAGCCTGTAAAAAGGAAGAAAACAAAATATACTTAGCTCAATTAACTCTGCTTCTTCCTAGAATCTGCAAATAGACTCATGAAATGCAACAAAATTGCACGGTGTAATGCATCTGTGCTAGCAGGGGCGGAGTCGGGATTTCTAAGGTGTTAAGTCAGATACCTAATCAATGTATGAAAAATACAATACATGTAGTAGTTTTAGTGCATGTGTTTTTCGGGACAATTTTTAATATCCGTTGGATCAAGTAGTTTTGGATAAACAAGGAAAATATTACACCCATATTTGAGAAAATTTTGCAAGTTGACGGGTTAACTTGCCACAATGTGGTTCCGCCCTTGCCTTGCTACAATATTAGCAGGAAATGTAAGCCGTGCAAATGATCGAAGTGGTTTGTAGTCTATCGAAGGTGAGATCCGGGCTTTAAACTCTAGTACATAAGAGGATATATGTTGGCCTTTCCATGAAATAAGTAGCGTTTACAACGAATTAACCTTGTGCAAAACTATAAGAATACATTATAGGCTTTGATGTTTGGCAAGTGAGCATGAGAAATCAACAAGTGTTTGTTTTCTATGAGGTGGGATGTTCGAATCCCACGGAGGTCAAACATTCTAAACTTCGGGGCCACTGGAAGGTTTGCCTGATGGTTAACTTCATAGCTCCGGAACCAGTCGAGGTGCGTGCAAGTTAACCTGGACATCCGATTATTTAAAAAAATAAGTAGCGTTTACAACGAACCTTGTGCAAAACTATAAGAATACAATATGGGCTTTGATGTTTGGCAAGTGAGCATGAGAAATCAGCAAGTGTTTGTTTTCTATGAGGTGGGATGTTCGAATCCCACGGAGGTCAATCATTCTAAACTTCGGGGCCACTAGAAGGTTTGCCCGATGGTTAACTTCATAGTTCCGGAATCAGTCGAGGTGCGTGCAAGTTAACCTGGACATCCGATTATTTAAAAAAAAAAAAAAAAAACATTGTATAGTTGGTCTAGATCCTGTAGGATTAGATCCCTTATGTGTGATTCCTTTTAGATTAGAGAAATAGGGGGATTCTTTTTGTTGAACGAAAAGAATCAAGTAAAAAAAAAAAAACTTTACTATTATTGCATGCTTCCACCTTTTCTCGTTTAGGTTATAGTCCATGTCTTCAAGCTAGCTTCGATTATCAATGTGGGACAAGTCTCAAATACTCTATGCCAATGCGGCTTGGTTGCATGTAGAGGCTTACAGATGATAAAGAAATGAGCGAAAAGAAAGAAACAGACCCGGAGCGAATAACTCGAATACTAAATCACGTGCATGCCAATAACGGCCCAACTTTCATTCCAATCTCACAATTTGAACCTTGAAGGCATCATCGATTGACATGGGGAAGAGATGTTTAAACCCTATAAATGAAGCTCGGGTGGCTTAGATAGTCAGTTTAGCTCCAAGACGTCATTCAATCCCAAAAGCAAGAAAAATTTGTAGATTTACGTAGTTAAGGTTTTTCTTCTTCTTCGAACATAAACCAAGCTGATTTTTCCCCCTCAAAAATAAAACTAAACGGAATTTGTACAAAGTTTGGAAAAAAAAAATATTTGAAGTACTGCGCAGCTTCTGCCTTGACAGGGCGGTGCTCTAAGTACTAGAAGGTGCGGCTGGATCACCTCCTACTTTGAAGAAAATAAAAAATTATGGTAAAAGTAAAGTACTAAACGAGCAAAGGAGGGTAAATGTGTTTACCTTTGATCCTCATCGGTGTTGCCATTGCTTGCAGCACTGGATATCACCTGTAATTGGGAATCTGGACCTGACCTGACTCGATCCGCCGGAGATCCTCAAGAAGAACATCATAGTGTCTCTTGACTTCCTCTGCAGATTTGCCTCCACCCACAGCCCTTGCTACATTCAGCCACCGGTCTGGAGTGTCCTTGTCAAACCTAGCCAAAGCCTGCTCGAACCACTTGTTTTCCTGTGGTGTCCATGGGGACCCCCTTGCCCTACATGCTGAATTTACAGAGTTTGATTCCATCACACTGTCTAGTCTCTGTGTGTGTGAGAGAGAGAGAGAGAGAGAGAGAGAGAGAGAGAGATGCTATAGAGATGATGGAAGGGTGGTAGATTTGAGCTAGTTGGGAGATTTTCTTTTCTTTTTTTCTTTTTTTTAGTAATCCGACGCAGATCCAGCCAACTGCAATCTTAGGTCGTGTGGCTGCAGTATGAACCGGAGCCCTCTTCCACAGCTATTTCACACAAGTTTTTTGCTTGCGAGGGAAGGTGAACTAAAGAATTTCGATGGGAGTCGAATTAGAGATTTGTGCTTGTAAGTTGTAAAGCGATTACTTCCGCCGAGTCAGGCGGGGGAATCTTCTCTATATTTGGCTAAAGGTGGAGGGACTGAATTAGTCAAAATCTGCTTTGGAACCACAAGAAGCAGCTGAAGCAGGACAAGGAAAACAGCAGGGGGGAAGGGAAGGGGAATCAGTCTGTATCAAGGGGAATGGAACTCTATTTGCTTAGACTGTCTTTTATATATTTTGAGGGTGCGTAAGAAAACCAACTGTTTTTTTTTTTTAAACGGCAAATATATATTCTTATTGATAAACTCGATAATGGGTACATCAAGGGTGAAGAGAAGAAAATCTATTTTTGAGAAACCAAAGAAATGAGATATCTTCTAGCGATCTTTAAGGGCCCGTCGTTTGACCGTTGATAAGGATTGGATTGGACTATATATCTAAGAAGCACAGCCGGAATTTGATTAATATATTTTGACGGCTTGAATATTACACATGCTTCGTAAGGATGATCTCACGAAGCGTAGAATATGCAATACCATGGAGGTTTGTTATTATCAATTCCATCACAATTAGTTCGATGCAATTATATATGCACTTGGCCGTAATTGTCTATCTCCGCATTCATCACTGGGGGGGTGATATATAGTGGTTAAGCCACATTTATTTACACTATTGTGTGCTTATCAACAAAACTCTATATGGACTTTCGCTAAATGAGCTGATAGCACAAACATGCATACAAATTTCTCTCACTCGCCGGTATTTTGGGGTCTCATAAACAAAGTCTTTCGTCTTGTAGTTTGGTTCTCATCCGAGTGTTATCAATTTCAAGCTAATTCAATCGAGCAATTTCAAGCCTATTCAATCAAAGAAAAACACAAAAATCAATAGGAGTCGCCGAGTTCGTTAGTCGTCAAAAACGATGGAAAGGAGAAGAGAGGATTTTGTTTTGAAACTTTGTTTTATTTATTCAAGAATAAATAATGTTTTTTTTTTTTTTTTGGGCTATGAGCATCTGACGGAGGAATTATTATTATTATTATTATTATTATTATTTGGAGGCACCGGACCCCTTGATACCTCCGCCCATGGGCCATGGGTTGAGCCGTTGAGGACCTGAGGTGCACGGGTGTGCAGAAGTTTTATTGGTCTCAGATCTTTGGAATTGGAGTTTCGGATTTTTGCTCTGATCAAAGAGTAAGTATCCATCGGATCAAAAAAAAGAAGTGTAAGTATCTATGCATACAGTTCCGATCAAGTCCACACCTCTTACGATCAGGATCATCCGCACCTCCCCTTTTCCGATTGAATTTCGATGATCCGAGCCACTCAATATGTTCAGAACGTGATTTTAAGGATACCCGCAAGATATCGGCAAAAAAAAAAAACACTGGAAAGGACTTGATTTGAGCAGTTTTTTATTGAACCGTTCAATAAAAAACTATTCGGATGATCGAAATTCGATCGGAAAATTGGAGGTGCAGACCAAAATCAGGTCAGGGATCCCTGACCTGATCCGGATTGTCCATGCATATATACTTTCCCCTTCCCCTTTTCTTTGTTCCTTTATGAAAAGACATTAAATTATTTACACTGTGGATGTAAATATTTGTACATTTGTTTTCTTCCAAATTAATTACATTGCGCCACATCATCATATTCTATTAATTGGGACCATTGGTTTGATGACGTGGGACAATGTAATTGATTTAGAGGAAACAAATGTTTACAACACCACCGGTGTATATAATTTTTTTTCTCTATGAAAAATCTATGCATTTTTCGAGATCAAGTCAAAATCTTTTTGAATTTTATTTTGCGCCATTATTGAAAGGATTCTAATTGAGCTCTTTTAATTGATGCAAAAGAAATATATAATTATCTGCAAAATTTTGTTTTCCGGCCGAGAAAAATACACATTATTTAAAAAGGGCCAAACAAAAAGATACATAGATAATATCGTGCAAATGAAAGTTTATGAAATTAACGTTAATTTGGAACATTTTTTCCCCCGTAAGAACTGACCCTAATTAACGAAGGGGTAGCTCCATGCAGGATCGCACCTAGCTAGCTAGATAGGCCGGTGGTTATAGTATAAGTTAGAATGCTGCCCACAATACATGCATCCACTAGCAAAAGGTAGGGTAGTTGTGATGCAGATGCCATAGCGGAGGAATACTATCGCAAGCATTCCAAGAACTGACTAGTAGGAATCAAGACCGATCGAAGGATTTAGCTTCGGGCCCACTTGGGTTTGATCCGAAACGGCCCAATGGTCAAGACACATTGCCTTTGGCCATGTGGTCTTCGTTTTTTAGCCGTTTTCGTCCGTTTAGGGCTCCAAAAGGCCGAATTTGCCGTTTTAGGAAATAATCTTTTTGCTTATAACTTTTGGTAGGAAAATCCAATAATGTCCATTCTTGTTGGAGAATTTTTGTTTTTCCTTATATTTTCAGAATTTGTAATAATTTTGGAATTTTCCGAAAATGGTAATTTTTCCGTTTCCTAGTCGGTTTTAGGGTTTGCGTCTTATTTAAGGAGTTGTAAGCCTTACGGCTGAATGGTTGTTGATTATTATTGAAATTAAAAAGAATCTAGAGAGCGTTTTCTCTAACTTTGCAATTTGTGTTCATCTTTGTTGCACGATTATTCCGTAGTTCATACGGTTCCCTGCATCAAGTTGGATTGCTAATTAGTAGATGAGTGGCTAATCTAAATGTGACATATCAACCTCACAAATGAAATGGTGGTCCTGTTGAGCTATGGAGACGATCAGCTTCAGCAAATTCTGTCCAGACAGAAGTGATGACGTCCGTCCGGTGAAGAGGATTAATGAAGACCTGAGGTTTTGGAAATCCCGTCTATGACGTTCGTTCGGTGAAGAGGATTGAAGACCTGAGGGTCTGGAAATCCCGTCCGGACAAGCCTCGCCATTGTCCAGCAGTCGGGCATAGGCAAAACACGTGTTTTACCCTTTTAAGGATTTTTTCTGTGTATGGGCTTGCTTGGTGGAGTACTATAAAACTAAAAATCAAAGCTAGGGTAATCTCCATTTTAACTCTTATTCTTCTTTCATCATAATGGAACACCCAAGCACTCCACGGAGTACGATTAAGCAATCAACTTAATTCAGAACCACGTAAAATATGTGTCTTGCTTTTCTTGTTTCTTCTTGATTTTTCTTCGCGATTATGTGTTTGTTGATTTGGCCGAATGATCCATAACGTACCTTGGGATCTTCTCATTTTGTGTTTAAAGCAAAGATCTTGTGCATTTGGGGGTATTTGAAAGCCTGGAGGCATTAAATCTTCGCAAAAAAAAGGACCGGCACTTAAATGCACCGCCTACATAAAGCCCACACACAAAGAAATAGTTATTTTAAAGATGTGAGGCCTTTGATGTCAAAAAAAGATGTGAGGCCTTGATGGCAACGAGCCGTCGATTGTAGTAATCGGTCATTTTGTAGAGCTTGTAAAGTCGTCTATTCACGCAAAAAAATTAGGTTGATCGGATATCGACAGGTACATCGATCAAAAATCAAAAATTGGATTTGAGTTTATAATCTAGACGGTTATGGACAGTTTAACTTTAAAGCACATTCAGACCATCCATTTGATAAGCCACCGTTCATTTTATAATACAAAATTCAATTTTGATATACCCGTCAATGTCTTATCAAACTATTGTTTGCAAGAATAAAATGCTATGTGGGCTCTACAACAAGATAAATGGTTCATATTGCTACAATAGTACGGTATGGCCCAAAATGAGGGTGGCGGAAAACACACAATTTCATCGACAATGGACCGAATTTAAACTCATTAAATATATATCCCATGTAAGCTCAAATAATATTAAACCCCAATTACTTTGATTTTAAATCAAATGTGACGACATTTACCCCCTTTACTTAGAGCAAAAATTTTGTGAATTGAGTACTATTTTGAAGCGCTTCGAGACTACGCCGGCAACTCTTGCCTGCCGGCGTCTCGGGTCTTTATGTGCTTTCCAAAACTAGATCTTATATAAGCACATTTAAAAAAGGGAAATGATATTGCCACACCCTTTTTTGTTATTGCCACACCCCTGCAAGTGTACACTTGCAGGGGTGTGGCAATAACAAAAAAGGGTGTGGCAAAATCACTAGTCTTAAAAAAATACAGTATTAAGCCAAATTTACGTTGATTTTGACTCCGATGGTGACAAAAACATTAGTACTGATGAATGGTGGTCCTTCATATCTTTTCATCTTGTGTTTAAAGCAAAAACCTCAAGGGCGGGATCTTCTATGCCGAAAATTCATGTGTCTCTGTGATGAGAGATTTTTCGGCCATTAAATTTAAAACATAAAAAAAAACATAACCCAACGGTTGAAAAATCCCTCGACCCAGAGGCACAGAGATTTTCAGCATAAAAGATCCCGCTACTAAGGTTTCTGAGTATTGGCTACCACTTACCAATTTTCCTCCCTCCTTTTTGTGTCTTAAGCATGCATTTATCTCTTCACACAATGACCACATGCACCAAACTTGGTCACCAACACTACAAGCCACGTTTCTTGCTATATGAGCAATCACAAATGGGTGAAGCCTCCTATGCATCCACGTTTCACAAGCAGCAAATGAAAGTTAACCCACTTGCCACTTCATCCGAGAATATGGCAGAGCAATCCTGCCAACCGTGCTTCGTGCCGTGTCGTGCCGGCCTATTTACTTAATCGCGTCGTGCCGGCCCATTTACTTAATCATGCTGTGCCGTGCCGTTTTATAATCGTGTTGTACCGTGCCGTGCCGTGCCCATGTCGGCACATTTCCAACCGAGTTTCGTTGGAAAGAAAAAAAACTCCGAAAAGTGTAAATTTTTTATCAACACCAAAAATGTAAAATATTATGTTACAGTATAAAATAAACAATTAAATTTTTTTTTGGTATTAAATTAGTATTTGGTGTGCCGTGTCGTGCCGTGCCATGCCCGGCCCTTTTCATGTCGTGCTCTTCTAAAATCGTGCCTGTACATGCCACATTTAAACGTGTCGTGCACCGTTTGACACGTCTATGCACGGTTAAGAATATCTATTGAGCTCCAATCCACGATGGAGGAGGTTTTATTCAAATGTTTTTTTTTTTGGCCAATATTGTATACATCAGGGGATTAGCGGGATGTTAGTGTAACAACCCGTAATTTCTAATTAATAAAAAAATATTAAAAAGTATTAATAATTCCAATAATACTATTTTCCTTATTAGATAATATTAGATAATTACAAAAAATAATTATCCTATCATAATTATCTCTTTTATTTTTTTTTAAGTTGCATATATGCATGCAAACTTTTCCATCTCTCCATCTCCTATTCCTACTCGATCTCTACCACTCCCCTGACCATATTTTCGTCCATATTTCGTCCCCATCGAAACCCAAGAATTTGAAACCTTTTCGAATACGAATTATTCACCCTCATCGAGAATTCTCTTATAAATAACCCTTAACCCCGACCCTAGGACTCACGACGAAATTATTCACACCCTATCAGTCCAGAAGAGAGAGAGAATTCAAAGAAAATCAAACTCCAATCAATGGAGTTTTAGAGAGAGAAAGTGAGAGAGAGGAAAGTGGGTTTACGCTCTAGGAACCCCCGAGATCCGAATTACCTATTCCAATCATCTTCTGCAATCCCAAGCATCCCCAGGCATCGTCCAATTCGAGCCCAAGGTCCCCCGTTCGCCCAAACCGAAGCCATCTTCTTCAAAAGTTCAAGATCCGTTTTTAATCAAATTCAATCCGATTCGAGGTATTATAATCCGTTCCAAACACTCCTCTATGTATATTTAGTGTTTTTATACTTAACCCATAGTCCCTTACGATCCCATGCATTGAAACCGAACCAAAACAATAAAAAAAAACAATTTCGGACATGGAGTTTGCGGCCGCAACCTTCTGGTTGCTCCAGCCGCAAGAACCAGGTCTCTGACATTGCGGCCGCAAGGTCAACCCGGTCAGACCTTGCGGCGGGTACAGTTTTGTTCCGAATCCATTTTTCGACATCCCGAACTTGATTTTCGACGCCCGATCTATTTTTCCTAGACTCCTAACACCTCAAAGATCATAACTTGTTAATATCATATATTTTTTATTTTAATATCTATTTAATTAATTTTTTGTTTATTTTCAATCAAAAGTTTCAAACGAAAAATCCTTGCGACCTTATAAACCATTTTATAAATTCCCAAAATATATTTTTTAGATTCTTTACATCCTAAAGATGATATGTTGTTAATCTCGACATATTTTATTTATTAAATAATTTATTATCTATTTATTCTACTTTTGACAACCTTAAAAATCATTTTTATTTTAAAAATAATTCCGTAACCCTCCGGACCCACTTTTTGATACTCGAACATGTTACGTAGGATCCTAGGACTCCTTTTAGAGCCATGCTACTTATTCTAGTGTTGTTATTTATTTATTGTATTTATTATGATCATTAACCAATTTATTTTCCTAAATAAAAATTTATATAAGCCTAGATTATATTCTTTTTAATAAAACTTTTATTTAATAAAAGTTCCTTACTTTATTAATAACTTGTTGATCATACAGGACTAAGGGCAATGGCCCATTCATAAAAGGTTATGTGATTTAATGCATATTATTTATTTCAACTATTAATCTGATTGCCTGTTTATTATTTCAACTTCTGATTGATCTGTTTAGATTGAACCCTAGAGACATGGGGTGGTATGCGAAATAGAAATCACTTAAACGATGTTAGTTAATGGATAAATTGGAAAGTTTTTTGTTTTAAATTGCCTGCCGGCGTGATTTTGAAATATGATGAGATTGTAATAAGAATTGAGAGTCCTGGCGAAAGTCCAGTGGAACATCGAGAGTCCTGGCGAGAGTCCAGTGGTAATTTGAGAGTCCTGGCGAGGGTCCAGTGGAACATCGAGAGTCCTGGCGAGAGTCCAGTGGTAATTTGAGAGTCCTGGCGAGAGTCCAGTGGAACATCGAGAGTCCTGGCGAGAGTCCAGTGGTAATTTGAGAGTCCTGGCGAGAGTCAAGTGGTAAATTGATAGACTGGCGAGAGTCCAGTGATGATTGTGAAAAGGTTGTTAAGTGGTATATAAGATAGCCGAACCCTAGTTATGATGCAGGCATGATAAGCTTTCCCCTTGTTGTAGTTATTGGGGTGCACACTCGGTATATAACTTAGGTGTACCTGCGACAGCAAAGGGAAGTGAATTCATGGGAATGAGCATGGCTAGCGGTTGAGGGAGGAGGATCTCGTGGATGAGATCTTAGATTACACGACAGGATAATGGATAGTAATAAATCAACTCATATGAAATATCTCTGTTTTACTTATTCGTACCATATTTATCCTGTTGATTGCTAACTGTAAAGTAAGAGGGGTAGTTGGGTTAGATTATTCTACTGGGTGATTTATCACTCACGGATACGTCTGTATCCTGGTAAATCGATTGCTTCGACGATCAATTTGCCAGAGGATGCAGGATTCAATGGAGAGGACCCCACGATGGTACAATTCCAAGGAGAGGCACAAAATCCCGAAGGCGAGCAATTCTATGCCGAAGAGAATCCAGAAGTGGGAGTTGAACCCGAGTACGCTTGGGATCCGTATCAGACCTAGAAGTTGGCTCTTTTACTTTATCTATTTTATTGCTTCAAAGACGATCATTAGGATTTTCCAGTGGTTTGTAATAAATGAATCTCTATGTTGAGAATTTTGTTTTTGGATTTAAACTTTAATTTAGTAAATTTTCAGAAATTATTATTTAAATACTTTCGATTTTAACTCCGAAAATCGGGGCGTTACAACTTGGTATCAGAGCCTTAGGTTCAACCCTCGGCCTTGGGTAATCTGGGTAGATCACATTAGATTGAATATTTCATTACAAGTTTAAGATAACGCTATTTGAAATATACCAAAACCTAACGATAATTATATTTTCCTTACTTTTGTAAATGGACCCTACCTTTGCAACCCAAACCCTAGCGAAGAACAACATGAACCACTATGGCGAGTGACATGGCGTTGCTACGGGCTCACAGAGGATACCATTGAAAAACAGAGTCTTCTAGAAGAACATTTTCCAGTGCTTTTTGATTGATCGATTTCCCTTAGTATTTGTTTTAGGAAAATAATTGTGGTAGTAGGAACTATCTTGATTTTAATTGACTCTTAGTAGTTGATCGTTTCCCTTTTACATGGATTTTTTTTTTAGAAGTAATGTGTTTATTTGTTTTGTTAATAAAAGAAAAAGTTTCTTATGATGTTCTGTTTCCGTGTATTTAATAAATATACAAATATATATATATAGATTCTTATAATAAACCCCCCCTTACTAAATTATAACATAACGGTATCTAGATGGAGGAAGGAAGAACCAACCAGAATAACGAACAAAACAGTGGACAAAATGGAGCCCCACAACTCAACGGTCAAATGGGAACTACCGAACTAGTCCAACTCATGCAAGCATTCATTGCCGCTGCGACTGCGAATAACCAAAATCAACGCGGAGCCCCACACACACCTAGAGGACCAATGACCAGGAGTCAGGCACTGAATGAATTCTGCAAGCGACGCCCGCCCTACTTTCAAGGAGAACCTAACCCCACAGCTGCAGAAGCTTGGTTGGAGGAAATCAAGAAAATCCTCGAAACCCTAGACATCCATGATACTAGCAATCGAATTGCACTAGCCACCTATCAAATGCAGGGTGAAGCCCAGCATTGGTGGAACCTGATGAAAAATACTCATGAAGTGGCAACAATGACTTGGGAAAGATTTGAGGAAATCTTCCTTGACAAGTATTTTCCAACACCTGTCAAACAAGCATTGGCCGTAGAATTCATGAACCTCGAACAGGGCACGATGACCGTGACCCAGTATGCAGCCCGATTTGAAGAACTGTCTCGCTATGGCACAACAATGATACCTACTGATGACGACAAGGCAAGGAAATTTGAATGGGGACTCAATGAGACACGCCGAGCAGTGGTGGCACAGACACTTCCCACTTACTCGCGAGTGGTGCAATGCGCACTTAAGATGGAGAGAGAAAACCTGGATTCCAAGACAAGGCGTGAGCAGAAGAAGGCCATACCTACAGTTGGAGGACCAATCCGCACCAACCCTAATAACAGGAGTAACCTAACCTCTCAACCCTACCCCCAAAACTACCCTCGCTCTCAATCAACACAGTTCAACCCTGCATGGAACCCCAACCCAGGGTTCAATCGAAACTCGAACCCAAATCCGAACCAGATCCAAATACCGAACCGAGGCCCAAATCCTAATCTTAGACCAAACCGCAACCTCTTTCCCCAGAATCAAAACCTAGACTCCCACTGTTATTACTGCCTAGAGGAAGGACATATCAGGAGATATTGTCCTAAGATAAACGGCGCTGGAAACTATGGAGGACCGCCGCAAAACCAGGTCAGGACTGCAGGACTTGGAAATCAGAATCATAATCAAGCTAGGCCGGTTTGGAATAATAACCAACCCGGAGGACAGAACCAGCCTCGTGGTGGGTGGAACCAACCACCAACTCGCCCTTTTCAGAACCAAGGATCAAACGGGCCAATCCAGCCCAATGTAGGAAGGGTGTTTGCACTGCAAGGAACGGAGGAAGAGATGGACCCTGCAGTAATCCAAGGTACCCTCACTCTTTATACTACATGCGTTCAAGCACTATTTGATTCTGGAGCTTCGCACTCATTTATATCTGCCGCATGTGTAACTGCACTTGGATTAGAAACTGAAACCCTAAAAACAACTATGCATGTGACCTCACCATTAGGGGGTAAGATTTCGGTAGAACTAATCTGTAAGGGGTGCGAACTAGGAGTATCGAGTTTACGATTAACGTGCGACTTACGAGTAATCGAAATGACGGACTTTGACGTCATACTTGGGATGGACTGGCTGACTGCACACCGAGCTGTCATAGACTGCCATCGAAAGATGGTGACAGCTTATTCACCAGATGGAACTTGTTTCAAATTTAAGGGGGATAGACAAGACCCTTATGCACCCAACACACACAAAACAAAGTGGCATAGAGAACTTTCGGGTTGGTTAGCAAGCCTCATGTTGGAGGAAACGGACCGAAAGGAGTTGGATCTTCCTCACATCGTCTGTGAATACGAGGATGTCTTTCCCGAAGAGTTACCAGGGTTACCGCCGCCAAGGGAATTGGATTTCACCATCGAGTTACAACCTGGCACAGCCCCTATTTCTATGGCCCCGTATCGGATGGCGCCAGCAGAACTGCGAGAGTTAAAAACGCAGCTTCAAGAACTCTTAGAAAAGGGTTTCATCCGACCTAGCACCTCACCATGGGGAGCCCCTGCTCTTTTTGTCAAGAAGAAAGAGGGAACACTTCGACTTTGTATCGATTACCGCCAACTCAACAAGGTCACAATCAAGAACCGATACCCCCTACCAAGAATAGACGACTTGTTCGACCAACTGAGAGGGTCGACTTGTTTCTCAAAGATTGACCTAAGGTCTGGATATCACCAATTACGAATTCAAGATGGTGATATACCTAAGACGGCGTTCCGCACGCGCTACAGACACTACGAGTTTGTAGTCATGCCGTTCGGTCTAACCAATGCACCTGCAGTTTTCATGTGTCTGATGAACCAAATTTTCACCCCGTACTTGGACAAATTCGTAGTAGTGTTCATTGATGACATTCTTATTTACTCTCCCACAGAGAAAGAACATGAGGACCACTTGAGAATTGTCCTCCAAGTACTTCGAGACAATCATTTGTATGCAAAGGCAAGCAAATGCGAATTTTGGATGAAAGAAGTAAAATTCCTAGGACACGTGGTGTCAGATAAAGGAATTTCAGTCGACAACAGTAAAGTAGAAGCAGTCATGGACTGGAAAAGACCTTCTTCGGTGTTCGAGATTAGAAGTTTCTTGGGATTAGCCGGTTACTATAGGAGATTTATCCAAGACTTTTCCATCTTGGGAAAACCAATGACGCGACTAACCCAAAAGGGAGTTAAGTTTGAATGGAATGAAGCATGTGAGAATTCGTTCCAAGAACTCAAGAAGAGATTAACCAGTGCGCCTGTATTGATCGTTCCCGAACGAGACGCAGGGTATACCGTATACTGCGACGCATCCAAAGATGGATTGGGAGCTGTACTCATGCAAAATGGAAAAGTCGTTGCTTACGGATCCCGACAATTGAGACCGCATGAAAAGAATTATCCGACACACGACTTGGAACTGGCAGCAGTAGTGTTCGCCCTAAAGTCTTGGCGACATTATCTATACGGAGTGCAGTTCGAGGTATTCACGGACCACAAAAGTTTGAAGTACTTGTTTACCCAGAAAGAGCTAAACATGAGGCAAAGGAGATGGGTGGAATACTTAGAGGATTTTAACTTCACGATGTCCTATCATCCTGGAAAAGCAAACGTAGTCGCTGATGCGCTGAGTCGCAAGAACCGATGACAAGTGGCTAGTTTAGCTATAAGAGAATGGAAGATGATGGAGGATCTTAACGGATTCAAGCTGCAGCCAACCGCAGAAGGCATCAACGCATGTCTCTTCGCCATAGCCGCAACCCCAGCCTTACACCGAGAAATCCTTTTAGCCCAAACCTTTGAACAAGAATGTGATTTCATCAGACACCAACTCTCAATTGGAAAAGCAGCCGCCGGATGGACAATCCACACTGATAAAAGCCTTCGCTTCCAGGGAATAATTTTTGTACCTGACATCGGAACCCTCCGAGAAGCAGTACTTAAGGAATTCCACCATTCCAATTTCGCCGTCCACCCAGGAAGCACCAAGATGTACCAAGACCTCCGCCGACAGTACTGGTGGACTGGAATCAAGAAAGACGTGGCCAAATACGTTTCAACATGCCTCACGTGCCAACAAGTGAAAGCGGAACATCAGAAGCCCGGTGGAACCCTACAACCCTTGCCTATACCCGGATGGAAGTGGGAACATATCACTATGGATTTTGTGACAGGACTGCCTAGGTCTCCGCAGTCAAACACCGCCATTTGGGTGGTAGTCGATCGTTTAACAAAATCCGCCCACTTTTTACCCATGAAGATGACAGACTCAATGGACACTCTCAGCAGACTCTACATCCGAGAAATCGTACGATTACATGGTGTACCCGTATCCATTGTGAGTGATCGAGATTCAAGGTTCACGTCGACCTTTTGGGAAAGCCAACAGAAAGCATTGGGAACCGACCTTCGTCTTAGCACCGCATTTCACCCACAGACTGACGGACAATCCGAAAGGACAATTCAAATCTTAGAAGACATGCTCCGTGCCTGTGCTTTGGACTTTAAGGGAAGTTGGGAACGACACCTACCCTTAGTTGAGTTTGCCTATAACAACAGCTATCAATCCAGTATAGAGATGGCACCATACGAGGCTTTGTATGGGCGACCTTGTCGATCGCCAGTTTGTTGGGCTGAACTGGGAGAAGCAAGCTTATTAGGACCAGAGCTAGTCCAAGAGACGACAGAAAAGATCATAACCATTCGCCAACGGCTCCTGACAGCACAAAGTCGACAGAAGAGCTACGCCGACAAGAGGACCAGACCATTGGCCTTTCAGGTTGGAGAACATGTATTCTTAAAGATTCGACCACGAAGAGGAGTTATCCGATTTGGAAAGAAAGGGAAGCTATCGCCACGTTACATTGGCCCTTTTGAGATCCTAGAGAAAATTGGAGAAGTGGCATACCGCTTGGCACTACCGCCACAACTAGACCGAGTTCACAACGTGTTCCACGTGTCGATGCTCCGAAAGTACATGACGCATCCTTCCCACATCATCAATTGGGAAAACGTTGAACTCAACGAGGACGTCACTCTCGAGGAACAGCCAGTGGAAATCCAAGACTATAGTGAGAAGTGTATTCGGGGCAAAACCATTCAACTCGTCCGAATCCTTTGGCGACATCGAGGGATTGAAGAATCAACCTGGGAACGAGCAGATACTATACGTGCCAACTATCCGAGTCTATTTCCTCCTGAAGGTACACTTTAATTTCGAGGACGAAATTTTGTTAAGGGGGATAGGTTGTAACAACCCGTAATTTCTAATTAATAAAAAAATATTAAAAAGTATTAATAATTCCAATAATACTATTTTCCTTATTAGATAATATTAGATAATTACAAAAAATAATTATCCTATCATAATTATCTCTTTTATTTTTTTTTAAGTTGCATACATGCATGCAAACTTTTCCATCTCTCCATCTCCTATTCCTACTCGATCTCTACCACTCCCCTGACCATATTTTCGTCCATATTTCGTCCCCATCGAAACCCAAGAATTTGAAACCTTTTCGAATACGAATTATTCACCCTCATCGAGAATTCTCTTATAAATAACCCTTAACCCCGACCCTAGGACTCACGACGAAATTATTCACACCCTATCAGTCCAGAAGAGAGAGAGAATTCAAAGAAAATCAAACTCCAATCAATGGAGTTTTAGAGAGAGAAAGTGAGAGAGAGGAAAGTGGGTTTACGCTCTAGGAACCCCCGAGATCCGAATTACCTATTCCAATCATCTTCTGCAATCCCAAGCATCCCCAGGCATCGTCCAATTCGAGCCCAAGGTCCCCCGTTCGCCCAAACCGAAGCCATCTTCTTCAAAAGTTCAAGATCCGTTTTTAATCAAATTCAATCCGATTCGAGGTATTATAATCCGTTCCAAACACTCCTCTATGTATATTTAGTGTTTTTATACTTAACCCATAGTCCCTTACGATCCCATGCATTGAAACCGAACCAAAACAATAAAAAAAAACAATTTCGGACATGGAGTTTGCGGCCGCAACCTTCTGGTTGCTCCAGCCGCAAGAACCAGGTCTCTGACATTGCGGCCGCAAGGTCAATCCGGTCAGACCTTGCGGCGGGTACAGTTTTGTTCCGAATCCATTTTTCGACATCCCGAACTTGATTTTCAACGCCCGATCTATTTTTCCTAGACTCCTAACACCTCAAAGATCATAACTTATTAATATCATATATTTTTTATTTTAATATCTATTTAATTAATTTTTTGTTTATTTTCAATCAAAAGTTTCAAACGAAAAATCCTTGCGACCTTATAAACCATTTTATAAATTCCCAAAATATTTTTTTTAGATTCTTTACATCCTAAAGATGATATGTTGTTAATCTCGACATATTTTATTTATTAAATAATTTATTATCTATTTATTCTACTTTTGACAACCTTAAAAATCATTTTTATTTTAAAAATAATTCCGTAACCCTCCGGACCCACTTTTTGATACTCGAACATGTTACGTAGGATCCTAGGACTCCTTTTAGAGCCATGCTACTTATTCTAGTGTTGTTATTTATTTATTGTATTTATTATGATCATTAACCAATTTATTTTCCTAAATAAAAATTTATATAAGCCTAGATTATATTCTTTTTAATAAAACTTTTATTTAATAAAAGTTCCTTACTTTATTAATAACTTGTTGATCATACAGGACTAAGGGCAATGGCCCATTCATAAAAGGTTATGTGATTTAATGCATATTATTTATTTCAACTATTAATCTGATTGCCTGTTTATTATTTCAACTTCTGATTGATCTGTTTAGATTGAACCCTAGAGACATGGGGTGGTATGCGAAATAGAAATCACTTAAACGATGTTAGTTAATGGATAAATTGGAAAGTTTTTTGTTTTAAATTGCCTGCCGGCGTGATTTTGAAATATGATGAGATTGTAATGAGAATTGAGAGTCCTGGCGAAAGTCCAGTGGAACATCGAGAGTCCTGGCAAGAGTCCAGTGGTAATTTAAGAGTCCTGGCGAAAGTCCAGTGGAACATCGAGAGTCCTGGCGAGAGTCCAGTGGTAATTTAAGAGTCCTGGCGAAAGTCCAGTGGAACATCGAGAGTCCTGGCGAGAGTCCAGTGGTAATTTGAGAGTCCTGGCGAGGGTCCAGTGGAACATCGAGAGTCCTGGCGAGAGTCCAGTGGTAATTTGAGAGTCCTGGCGAGAGTCCAGTGGAACATCGAGAGTCCTGGCGAGAGTCCAGTGGTAATTTGAGAGTCCTGGCGAGAGTCAAGTGGTAAATTGATAGACTGGCGAGAGTCCAGTGATGATTGTGAAAAGGTTGTTAAGTGGTATATAAGATAGCCGAACCCTAGTTATGATGCAGGCATGATAAGCTTTCCCCTTGTTGTAGTTATTGGGGTGCACACTCGGTATATAACTTAGGTGTACCTGCGACAGCAAAGGGAAGTGAATTCATGGGAATGAGCATGGCTAGCGGTTGAGGGAGGAGGATCTCGTGGATGAGATCTTAGATTACACGACAGGATAATGGATAGTAATAAATCAACTCATATGAAATATCTCTGTTTTACTTATTCGTACCATATTTATCCTGTTGATTGCTAACTGTAAAGTAAGAGGGGTAGTTGGGTTAGATTATTCTACTGGGTGATTTATCACTCACGGATACGTCTGTATCCTGGTAAATTGATTGCTTCGGCGATCAATTTGCCAGAGGATGCAAGATTCAATGGAGAGGACCCCACGATGGTACAATTCCAAGGAGAGGCACAAAATCCCGAAGGCGAGCAATTCTATGCCGAAGAGAATCCAGAAGTGGGAGTTGAACCCGAGTACGCTTGGGATCCGTATCAGACCTAGAAGTTGGCTCTTTTACTTTATCTATTTTATTGCTTCAAAGACGATCATTAGGATTTTCCAGTGGTTTGTAATAAATGAATCTCTATGTTGAGAATTCTGTTTTTGGATTTAAACTTTAATTTAGTAAATTTTCAGAAATTATTATTTAAATACTTTCGATTTTAACTCCGAAAATCGAGGCGTTACAGTTAGTGTGTTAGTTCACAGAGGGTTCAGAGACTGTCCATAGCCCTAAAACCCAACTCTGCTCCTCGCGGGGCTCAAACTCCTGCCTCCACTAAGGGAGGAGGTGAACTTTCCACCCATGTAGCATGGAAGTTCTTATTCAAATGTTAACATCGCTTTTGACAAGGAAGACAAATACGTAAGATTTTTCTTTTTAAAAAAATTACCTTCTCATAAATCGTTCATTTGTAGTTTAGTACAGTAGTTTAAAATTTACATTCATGGATCAAGAAATTTATTGTAGACAAATTTTTTTTTGAAAGCCAGAAACTTATTCAAAATAGTGTGTCTCCATGTTTTATAAATTGCCTAATTTAAATAGCCTATCATAAGTTAAATAAAAATGTAATTAATTAGCTCATGCACAACACAGATTTGCCATTAGTAATGTACTAGAAATTGCCCGTGCCTGAAGGCACGGCGCGACGTAATGGCAAGTTTGTAACTATCCAGAATTACAAATGGGCTGGAAACAAAGACAGACAAAAACAGAGTAAAAAAACAGACACGCCATCTTAGATATGAACATCAAGAAAAAGAAAATGGTTCTGCCGCCTGAGAAGAAAGATCAAAATAGATACCCCAGAACCGATAATACCAAGCTGATATTGTTGTGGCTTTCCTACATTTACCCAATATTACTGTCCTAACAACCCTTTTCAACAACACCACGAACACATCATATGAGATTCACAGAACTATTAATAATGCCATAGTAAGAATAATGTGTAATAGAATCGTTCAGCATTAAGCAAGTGATACAACAAAACAATGGTAACAAATGATTGGTTACATTGTCCAAATTTAACCTTCAACTCTACACTTTCAAAATGGCATATTTCAATATTGAGGATCTTCGCCACAACTCCTAGATAAAAATCAAGCTGATCGAGTTTTCTTCTAGCATCGTCGAACAGATTGTTATCATATCGACACGGATAATAAAACAGCCGGCATCCTGCAGAAAATCCAGATATTTCTTAACTTTGCAATTGTCAATAAATTACCTAATCAAGCACACCACAAATCAGTACAAAAGGTTATATAATCAGAATTTTGTCCAAAACTTCTAGCGACACGATCCTGCTATGGTAAACATAATTAGATGGCAACCATGTTCATTTGGGCAACGACAATCCATAGGCATTGTGTCGTGCCTGAAGGCGTTTACCGCTGGAATCTGACAAAAACCTTTGCTATCACTTCAATTTTCCAGCAATGCTCGCTTTACTATCACTTCAATTCACCTCCTGTTCGCATAGAAACTAAAAACAGTTTATAAAGAATAGATAGGAACTATAGCCGAAGAGCTATGGAAATAATGTTATAGTGATATGTAAACTCGTATTTCTCGAAGACTTTACTCCAACACCAAGATTTTAAAATTTATAATTCACATTGTCGTGTCCCCGGCTCGTCCCACGATTAATCATATTAAAATCTAATGGACACGTACATGTTCCCAGTGTGTCTAGTGTATTTGGAGTGTCCAAAACGGATATGGCAATCTCTAGGAATGTTGGTGACTCACCTAACCAAATTAGGTTAAGTTTTTCAAGAAAATCTCATAACTTCCCACAACCTATTCCACTAACTTTACCCGACAGATATACAAAACTTGGTTTTAAGCAATGTGGTTGTTATATGAATATCCCTTTGCAATGGAGCATCAATTCTCTAGAGTTAAAGCTTGTGTTCTATGAATTGCCCGTGCCCAAAGGCATGATGCGACGCGTTCTTAACACAATTAAACTAAACCAGTCTTCCCTACTATTGATTCCACAAAAAGGACATGAATATATACACTAAATTTTAAAATTCAACACCCCCATTATGGTGTCATGTTCGAAATAGGAGCAGAAATCAGTTTCCTTCAAAAGAAAATAAAATAGGAGCTCAAGTTGAACACCCCATCCCAGGAGGCTTAATGGAGTCCCAAAAATTCAACTACAATATCAATGAATCAAACAATTAAATAGATGAGCCTGAAAATACGTAATCTTTTTTCATATCTCTCTGTGTGCATAGTTATGAACTTAACTTATGATCCCCTAGCTTCCCCTTCCCTCTCTTAAAATCCCTAACAGCTTTTCTCTCCCCAACAAAACGCGTAAGACTTGATAAAACAAAAAACACCATCCATCCAACATTTAAAGATGCACACCAGCCAGTGCTCTGCATTAACTAAATCAGGCTCAAGATCTAAACACACCAATCAATGGTTTGCATGTAACAACATAAGAGCAAATATAAGCACATCAGCCAGTGCTCTGCATTTAACAACATAAGTACATCTAAGCACACCAGTCAAATGCGTAATAAAGTAGTTTCATACTTACGGATCGGAAGCCTCGCAATTCACGTACTTGAGTTGTATTTCTGCACAAATGTAAAATTAAATAGAAAACTAATAAGCATAAGTAAAGTCAATACTTCCAATTCAAATAAAAACACTAAAAAATGCAGAAAATAGAATGTTGATTTTCCTTTTAAAATGACCACAGTGTTGGATTTCTATTAAGAAGGAGAAGTAACCATAAGAAGGGAAACTAAACAAAGGAAGCACCAACACTCAAAGAAGTATCTGTATCTGCGTTTGACACATTGGGGATACCACGTGGTGTGTCAATAAATAAAACACGGGAGGGACACGGCGGGGAATGGGGTTAAATACGCGCAGAACATCATTAGAAGTGCTAATGTGGGAAGAAGGTTTTACAATAGTGTCATTCCAATACAGTGTCTTGTTTACAAAATGTGTTTACTTTACTAATTCAAAAGTCTTCAACATGCCTCTAAAAAAGTCCTCAAATGCTTCTCAATACGGCTATCCAAAATACGCCTCAATATGCCTCTCAAAAGTCTTGATCTGATGCCTCCATCTAGGAGAATGCACGACAACCTAAGTATTTAGGAAAATAATAGTGTGTTAGTATCCAACAAACATATATACATGGACACCATTTGAGTATGAAACTACCTTATTACGTTTCCATTGTAGTATTTTTGATGTCATATTCTTCCTCTTTGAGATCCATAGCCTTTTCATCCCAATCCTACAAAAAATACACTAAGACTGTAGAGTACCCTTTTAAGAGTTGATTAAACAAAATTACATAGAGAATGACAAATTAATCCTACCTCTATATTTTGTCTATTTGTTGTTTTGATTACACATCACGACAATAACACTTCAGGATAAACAATGTTTGTTGTGGAATCAAGCTCATTATTAGGGAGAAGAACGCTGACACGATCAAAAGAGGTGCATCTTGATAGCGCCACATATAACTGTCCATGACTAAATACGGGTGTACGCAAATCAACCCCAACAAATTTCACTGATAGTCCTTGGGATTTATTAATGGTCAGTGCATACGCCAATCTAACTGGAAATTGACGTCTTGTCATTCGGAAAGGTAAATCTGAAGATGAGGGAGTCAAGGAAATCCTAGGTATGAATGCAAATTTGCCAAAATGTCCTCCTGCATAATGAACAAAGGTTGCGTAAATTAAGGGGATGGGAGGACCACGTAGATGCGAAATTCATACATACTTATCATTCAATGAGATAACGGCTGGAAAAAAAAACTTGGGTTAGACGTACCCAAGGCTGGTACGTCCAATTGTACCAGGCTACACCTTAAATGACTAAGTGACTAAGTAACCGGGATGCAACGTTGGCTTGCCACCAAAAAGTTCGTATTATGTTACTCCTATGAGAAATATAGTAGTAAAATAAAAATAATAATTTCCTAAAAAGTAAAACCATTACCGAAAGAGTGAAGCAAATTGTTCTCCTGCGATATCTCCTTCAATAGAAAAGAAACCCCCAAACTTCGACGGGAGATTAGTCAACAAAATGGTCGAACAGACTGAGCACAGGCATAAAAAAAATACAACCCATTTAGACTGCATTTAGAATGCATTGAGCTGTAATACAACCCAAAACACAACAGGGGAAAATAATATGAAGTACTGAAACCTTGAAAAAAACTAAACTTTAAATAACTTTAAATCGAAAAGGAAAATCTTCGGAAAACTATGAATGCATATATGTTTTTTCAAACCTCTGATTCTACAATTAGAATTCTACAAAAACTAAAACAGATGGTGAGTTTGGTGGACACACACATAAAGTTAGTTTAGAAAAGGGTTTTTTTTTATTTTTCTGGGGTTTGGTCTCTCAACTGGACAGTTTTGAGGGGGAAGTGAAGAGAATGGGTTTGATCTTGGCCCTTGGTTTAAAACTCTAACTCAATCACAGCCCTTGAAAGGCCCAAAAAGTTAGTTTGTGTGGGGGTATTTTCAAAACAGTGAATTCCCCCAAGGGTATTTTGAGTGGCATCGGCTAAACAACTTGTTAGGAGTGTAATTGCAGTTAAGTTCAAGTGAGGAATAGAGGCATGAGACAACAAAACCTAAAAGGGAAAGAGTAACTTGGATCATAGTAGTTATTCCTTCATCATTGCAATGACTGTGACCAACAGTAAGTATGCAAATGTAAAAGCAAAATGTTAGATCATCACAACGGAGATGCAATATCAAATTAGGAATATCACCTACAAAGCCAGCTTAGAGTTCACAGTTCTGCATAATCAGCTAATGTCTCGAGTAATATGATAGAAAATCAAATTAGTTTAAATGTCTACAGCAAGCGAAAAAGAACCCGTGCAGATACTATTCTAAAGAGCTTATTCGACATTTAAAAAGTAGACGCGGATCATCACAACGGAGACGCAATATCAAATTAGGAATATCACCTACAAAGCCAGCTTAGAGTTCACAGTTCTGCATAATCAGCTAATGTCTCGAGTAATATGATAGAAAATCAAATTAGTTTAAAAGTCTACAGCAAGTGAAAAAGAACCCGTGCAGATACTATTCTAAAGAGCTTATTCGACATTTAGAAAGCAGACGCGGTCGCGTCAGAATCAGCCAAACAACCGGGCGACGACCGGGCGTGGGAGTCTCATCCCACCTGTTCCTCCTCGAAACAGAAATTTCAGTCATGTTTTACCAGGAAACTGAAACTGAAACCAATTAGGGAGTTCACATGCAAGAAGTCCGGATTGCTCCCATCCCAAGCAGGGGAAAATTGGAAAAAAAAAAAAGGGAAAACAAAACCTTGAGAGGAAAGGAGTCGCGTGGGAGTCTCATCCCACCTGTTCCTCCTTGAAAGGAAAGGAGTCGCGTCGCCCATAACCCACCAAAGATGCGCATCTACCAGGAAACAGAAAATTCCAATTAAAATAAACACAGAAAAAGCCCTAAAACAAAACTGAAACCAATTAGGGAGTTCACATGCAAGAAGTCCGGATTGCTCCCATCCCAAGCAGGGGAAAACTGAAAAAAATTAGGGGAAAACAAAACCTGGAGAGTTCATAAGTAGGGGCGCATATTGCTCCCATCCCAAGCAGCAAGAGATTTCATCCGCACCCCTTTGATTAATGGCGTAGAGAGAGCGAGAGAGAGAGAGTGTGAGCGATTCTTGGTTTTCGGTGGACCGTGGAGAAGAGAAACAGGGGAGAGAGAGAGAGAGAGAGAGTCACGTTTTGAAAAGAAAAGGGGGTTTTTTTTTTTTCTTCTGGGGTTTCTCTCGACTGGACAGTTTTGAGGGGGAAGTGAAGAGAATGAATTTGATCTTGGCCGTTAGTTTAAAACTCTAACTTAATCACAGCCCTTGAAAGGGCCAAAAAGTTAGTTTGTGAGGGGGTATTTTGAAAACACCCCCCTCCCTTGTTATATTGATGATATTGATTTCAAATCCATCCAATAGAGCTCTCAAACTCAATATTCGAAACCCTATGTAATAATCAAATCCAAATTTAAGCTATGCTTATTGAACAATTAATTATGTTAAACCTTTTGATTTGAAATCTATAGTTATTTTGCACCGACTTGCACCTTTTGATTTTTATGCTAAACTTGATTCCTTGTTTAGGGATGAAGTTTCCTCTTAATGTACTGTTTCTTGAATCTATAATATTACCTGTTATCGTTTTGACAAAAAAAAATTCTTTTGAGTTTAGTACTATTATGTAAGTACGGAAAATGACGATGATGGATGATCGTTGGTGAGAGACAATCACTTCTGTCACATAATTTGTTTGTGCAACCCTTGGCATAAAAATTCCAAAGGGACCTTTGCTAAAGTTATACTCCCTCCGTTCTAAAATGAGTTATCTTTTTGGGACTCCGTGTCATTTTAAAATGCTTATATATATCTTTTGATTTATAAAATTTTATGTGATTTTGAAAACTTTGTTTATTAGAACTAATTAAAATCTATTAAACAATATCTATAGTGCATATTTTAACACTCATATTGAAATATATAAGTAATTGAAAATAACACATTTTCCCAAAAGGTCACTCAAGCTTATAAATTTGGAGAACATTACCTAAATCTCCTAAATGGGGAACCAAAGAATAAATAATATGAATTCGGAATGTGTGCTGTCCCTTAGGGCCGGATAGCATGCGTGTTGGGTCGATCCGGACCATTTGCATCTCGATCGTCTATTGCTGTTCGGCTGAGATGCAATTTGAGTCGTTCATTGCAGAGCATAGGTGGCCTGAATTGACACAATACGCATGCTGTCCCCTTAACCCCTCCAACCATCTACACATTGGTTCTCCATTTGAAATTGATTCTCCATATATCGAGGACCTTCAAAACATGGAGATGGTTCTCCAAATCTATATACACATAAAACTGTGTACGTATATAGACGTGATGTATACGAAATTGGTATCATTAAAATAGCATTCACAATATCTTCAGAATGAGATCAATGTTAAATATTTTAACGTATGGTTTAAAAATAAAAAATTTGGAGGAAAATTTGAGTTTAGGGAAGGAATGAATGAAACTCTAAAAAGTAGACAACGATGTTGAAGGCCATCCTTGTTTTGGTACTGACCACATACTGATGGGTACCGACAGGCACGCGGGATCTATTTTGAGTCCCGCACGGATGATGTGAGTCGTTTAATGATTTTAAAAAATCAAGTGGACGTGTGAAAAATCAGCTCCATCCGATATGTGTAGATGCTCAATCCATTCTTCTGATTTTTTAGATTGAAAGATTGGGATCGAGCACTTGCACACATCGGATTGAGCTGATTTGTCATAGACCCACTCGTTTTTTCATTGAGTTTTGCGTGCCCGTCGACATCCCATCGATATGGCGGTGATTGTCGTTCCACTTCCTTTTTCAACATTTTTTTTCAAAAAGAATGTAATTTTAAGCTCAAATATAATGAAAATGAAAAATAATTTTTTAATTTTTTTTGCACCGTTTAAAAGATTTCAATAAGATCTATCAAACAAAATTCATATTGGTAGAAAAATTATTTGCGTAAACATGTGAAGTGATTTTTGAGTTTGATATTACGTTCCTTTTCTAAAAATATTTTCTTAGGAACTGGAACGGGCCATAGCATCAGCGTTTATTAGAACCATATCCCTGCAGCAGGATAAGAATATCCCAGGATATCACACCCGGGGCAAAATTAACTAAATAAACACCGGATATAACCAGAAATGCTATTAGTAAAGAAGCATGCAAAGAAGACAACAAAGAAGTAGGTGGAAAGCACTTGGGTCCCACTCTTCCTTCCCCTCACAAACCCCCTTCTCTCTCCTCTCTGTTTTGGCCCAAAAAATTGGCGGGGAACTGTGTTAAAATTCAAAAATTTGAGGGTTTCTTTTTGAACATGAGAGCTCCAAAAAGCAAACTGATCTCTCTCTCTCTCTCTCTCTCTCATCTGTTGCTTCTCGTCTCCATCACCATCTCGACGCCCATCCCCACCGGCACCACCATGGACACCCACACACCGACGCCGGTCCAAAGCAACCATTGTTTGTCGTCCCAATAACAGCGTCGTCCTCTCGCCGTCCCGGGTTCTCTCTCACATATATTTCTTCTCATCTCCATCACCACACCCGTCGCCCACCCCCAGTTCCCCGTCACAATTGATGCCGAACCCCCACCTCACCGACACCTGTCCAAGGCAACAATTGCCGCCATCCCACCATCACCGCCGGTCTCCCACCGTCCCCATCTCTTTTTTTACTTCTGGATTCATTCCCTTTCCCCTTTCCCGTGGCTGATAGTGCTTCACAAATAAAAGAAATGTTTTTCAACAATTTCATATTAAATACCAGATTGTAAACATGTGTTTTGGGATTCATAAACACAATGGCCTTGTTCGTTTCCCATATTTACTTTGTTTTAATTTTGTTTTCCAATCATTACCCTACATCTTTCTCCAATCATTACCCTATTTTTCCAATCATTAATTTCATTTCTCTCTCTATCTCTCTCCACTCATTACCCCTCTCTCCAATCATTACCCTATTTCTCTCTCCACCCACTACCAAAACAAAAATTTCCAAATTAGCCAAACGAACATAGCCAAGGTCTATTTGGTGATTACAAATAGAGAGCCACTTAATTGCAAACATCGTATTTATTTTTGTTACTTTGTATTCTTCAAAGGTTTAATCATCTCTTCTTTACTCTGATTGATGTTTATAATTTGGGTTTAAATCTGGATTGCACATCTTCAGTGCAGATGTTTGAACAAATGTGTGACCCAAAGGTGTTCTGGTTTGTAAATTCCATTAAATAATTGTGATATGCCCTTTGGAAAGATTATGGGCTAGAGAAGGTAATGGACATCTCTGTGAGATCTATAACTGTAAAGGGGTTTTTTGGACTAATTTTTTGGAGGCATTGTACACCCACTGCATGTTCGTAGAAATGCCAGGGATATTAGGGGATGTCATTGGGAACCTACTATTGGTGCTATGATGCTAGCTTGTCTTCAATTTCCATGAATTGGTACATTAATGGTGAATCCATGAATTCCCGCATTGATTTGCTGCAGCACTAGTGCCACCAGTATATTGGGTCCAAAAGAGTTGGAAAAACTTGGTGGAAGAAGCTTTTGGTTACATGATTACATAAAAACAGAGACTTAGAAATTTTTGTTTAACATGAGTACATTGAACGACTCAAGTTGTTTGCTTTTGAAGAATATACTTTCGTAAAAGGACCAAGCCCAGGGACAACTCAAGTTCTTAAATCATAAACACATCAATACCATCTGGCAATAGCTTTCTACATTTGCTACTAAAAAATTTGGGACCAGATTATTTAGAGGATGCAAACTGTAATCCTAACAAGTCAGAAGCTTGGATTAATTTCCTCACAAAATAGCCATGAACTTCTTCTTAAGTACACATCCAAATTCCAACATCTAGGTCACTTTACAAGGTTTTTTTGGCAAAAAATAAAAACAGATAAAAATGGTAGATTCATTGGACAGAGTCATCTCCTTCATCTGGTCTGCATATGCTGTATTCAACTTGAGATGTTATCGATTCTTTGACAGAGACAACGGAGGATTCCAGTGTTCCACGAACGATGACGGAGTCATCTCCTTCGACCAAATTGGTCGACATCTCCAACCAAATCGATGAGAATGATCTCCGTGGTGGTCGATCGGTGGTGATGGTTCAATGGTGGTGCTCTGGTGGTGGTCGATCGGTAGTGGTGGTTCCCGTTGGAATGAACCCATAAGTAGAAAAAGAGACGGGGATGGTGGGATGGCGGCAATGGTAGCGTCGGACAGGTGTCAGTGAGGTGGAGTTCAGCATCGATTGTGATGGGGAACGGGGGGTGGCGACGGGTGTGGTGATGGAGATGAGAAGAAACGTATGTGAGAGAGAGAACCAGGGACGGCAAGAGGACGATGCTGATGTTGGGACGGCAAGTCGGCAACAATGGTTGCGTTGGACCAGCATTGGTGTGTGGGGTGGGCGAACATGGTGGTGCCGGTGTGGATGGGCGGCGTCGGGGTGGTGATGGAGACGAGAAGCAACAGATGGATGTGAGAGAGAGTTCTACCACAGAGAGAGAGAGAGAGATCAGTTTGCTTTTGGGAGCTCTCATATTCAAAAAGAAACCCTCAAATTTTTGAATTTTAACACAGTTCCCCGCCAGTTTTTTGGGCCAAAACAGAGAGGAGAGAGAAGGGGGTTTGTAAGGGGAAGGAAGAGTGGGACCCAAGTGCTTTCCACCTACTTCTTTGTTGTCTTCTTTGCATGCTTCTTTACAAATAGCATTTCTGGATACAAAGCACCCGGATTGTTACATCCGGGTCATTGCTATATCCGGGTGTTACTATATCCCGTTGCCAAACAGGCTGTAAAGGACACCACAGGAGGAGGGTGAAGAGATTAATCCTACCGCTATTTGATCAGACAGACACAGAGAGAGAGAGAGAGAGAGAGAGAGAGAGAGCAACTTCGTCACCTGCAATCATCTCCGGCGACTCTTCAGTAAGTTCTCTCTTTGAACATGATTTCCCTTCCTTCTTCTTTTTCCTTTTTCAACGTGATTTCCCCCTTATTCAACACTAGCGCCTAGGGCGCTCGCGTGCGCAAGCACATCCTCTGACATGCGATGCGTGATTTTGGAAGAAAAACACTCTCAAGTGCGTTTGCTTGTACGGTCTGATGCAAAAAATCCCTTCAATGTTATAGATGACAGAAATAATTTCCCAAAGGTTTCCTTTTTGTGTGCCAACAGTACCAGCTATGCATGTCTTTTTGTTCCCACGCTTTGTGTTTGTTTTGATTAAGTAGAAATTGGTTTGCCGAGTTAAAGAGTCTGAGGACCTCCTTTTTTGTTTGTTTGTTAGGGTTTCGAGAAGTTGACGAAGAGAATGGAAGAGACACGGGAGCAGCAGCAATGGTCTCGACTCCCGAGGGAAATCCTGATCACAATCGCCAAATGCCTCAACAAAACCACCGCCGCCGCTCGTTTGGACACGCTCCGCCTCCGCTCCGTCTGCAAGTCATGGCGCTCTTCGATCCCCACCTTCGATCAACAGCAGGAAACCCTCCACTTCCCTCTCAGCCTTCCCTTCCCCATCTCTCCCAACCCCAACCACAACCTCCGGGGCCGCTTCTCCCTCGCCCAGAGCACCATCTACTTCCTCCAACCTGCCCCGTCTTCTCCTTCTTCTTCGTCGGCCAAATCCTCCTCCCTCCCGTGGTTGCTTAGGGTTGAAGAAAAGGACGCCGAAAAGGGAAAATGGAAGCCCCTCAACCCCCTCTCCAAGGTCTCCACCGACAGCATCCCGAAATGGTTTCCCAAGTCGCTCAACTTGCTCGACTTGCGCTTCTCCCAAATCGGTGTAGCCTACAGCATCCGCTTCGTCCATGAGGATGCTCGTACTACGGGGAGCAACAAGGAAGACGAAGAAGATTGGACCACGATGAGGATCAAGACTCTGATGGAACAATCGAGCAGTTTGAGAGTGGATGCCACCCTGGCCGAAGAATTCAAGTCCACTCTCATATTGAGAGTGGCCGTGTCTTCGTCCCCCTGGAGTGGTGGTGATGATTACGCGGTCATGGCCATTCATAATCAGGGAAAACTAGGCTTCTACAAGCTCGGAGATGAAAAATGGATACCCATTTCTGATGAATCCAAGTATCATGATGTTGTTCATCACCGGGGCAAGTTCTATGCTGTGGACTACCAAGGAGGGGCTGTGGTGATTGATTCTGATTTGAAGGCTAAGCAAACTGTGCCTCCGTTGTCTGGCCATGGCTGTGGCCCTCGTGGTGGTCAGATTAAGTTTCTTGTGAAATCGGGTGATGATCATCTCTATTTGGTTGATAAGTTTCCGGGCTCAAAAAGTGTTGTTCACTTGGAGGTATATAAGCTTAATGAAACCAACAAAAAATGGGAAAGGGTTAATCATCTGAATGATCAGGTGTTCTTTGTTGGTGACGATTGCTGTTTTTCAGTCTCCACTCAAGATTTTCCTGCTCTGAAAGGGAACTGCATTTATTTCCCGCTCACATGTTATAATTTTTATGGAGAGGAAGACTTCTGTGATGGTGTGCAGAACTTGGAGAATGGTAAATGTGGGCCGGTAGAATTGTTTCAGCCGGATCATATGCCCATGTTTACACTCCCAACTTGGCTTAAGTCGAAACCCCCTGCTTCAAAGAAATGATTGTAAGTCTTTCTCTCTATATTTTGCATATTGCAGGTGAATTGTTTTTTTCTTTTTCTTTTTGAAGTGTTATTGTGCAAATTCATTCTATTATTCATATTGTCTCATGGAACTAATATCTTCATCTATTCTACATGAGTAAAACTTTGTGCAGCTAGTGCATGATTTATCTTTTGAATATACATTTATGTTCTTTCCGTATGTAAGTTGTTCATTACCAATAGAAGGATACACTGAAGCAGGAGACACAACCCATAGGGTCACACAAAGACAGACCAAAATACAATAATCTCTTTATTGAGAGACAACACAAGAAACTCCTAGTCTACAAACTTGCCCTAAAAATTCCTCTCACAGCCCGAGATGCTAGGCCAAACTTGCCTTAACCAATATGCTTACTCGGTAGTTCCTGGAGTTCCCTCCTGCATCTAAGCTTGGATTCATATGTCAAGGTCAAGCTGAACTGATTGATCCATATGATATTGGGTTATAGCCTTGCTAGGGGATGGGTATTTTTTGCGCAATCATAGACGTAGATCCTTTGGAAGTCGTGTTTGGTATCTGTTTGGAAAGCTGTCTATGGGCTGATTTTTGTTTGCTAGATTATTACATTGTTGAACTTGGCTTTGTATATCTGATCTTCTCGTGTGAGTCTTCATCCCATTTCTAATTTTCCCATTGTATTTCTTATGTATTACCTTTGTTCTGGTGAGCATTACTGTTAGTTTCATGATGGTTTCCATTATGATGATTGTGTTTTAGTGCGACAATGGTTTTGGTAGCTGTCACATGTAATCAAGCAAAACTTACTCGACTATTGTCAATTATGAAATAGATTAAAACTCTAATGGACAGAACATGGAGGATGCCAGTGTGTAGTTTTTTTAAAATGAGAAATTTTAAGTGTGGTTTTTCAACTGGAGTTCATCATTCTTTTGGTTGTGGCTTTCAGTCGTTGCACTTGTGTTGGATCCTTAAAGTTACTTCTTAACCCATATACATTCAGCTTATTGGATTTCTTGGTCAAAATAAAAGCCATCCAGGAAACATTATCGCTCATAATCCATCTGAGTTTTGATCTGTACAAGTGTTGTTGATAACTTGATATCCTGTAAGCCTTCAGTAGTAATCCAAAAATGAGAATCTAGGAGCCTAAATAAAACAAATGAAACTTGCTTCATGCATAGAAAAAAGACCAAACATAGTTATAATACAGAGCTGCCATCATTATCAAGAATTTTTTTATTATCTTAGTTTCTATTAATGGACTTTGCCTGTAGAAAGCTGTGGGTGAAAAGTTATTAGTTCTTTACGCAGTCTTTCATTCATTTATGGAGATGTAGTCTGTGCGAATTCTTCCATTTTCAGAGCCATCTTCTGCCTGACTTTGATATGTGTAGTTACAAATTGAGAGGGTCCCTTGCTTCATTGAAGCACCTGTTTGTTCTTTGTATATGTAACTTAAGTAAAGCCATTCAGTTTCTCTTCACTAGATCTCTCCCCCATCTTTTACGATATGACTTAATCCCATATTCTCATTTGACATTCAATGCAAAACTTTGGGAACACAGAGAAGTCTCTCCACTTTCTCAAGTATGAAAGAATGGAAATTCTCCATCTATACATTAACTCCTTTAGAACTTGGCAGTGTTAATCCTGGGATTTGATGCAAAGCTATGCATGAGTCTATCTTCCTATTCCTCTTCATCGCAGTTATATTGTGTTCCCAGCTTCCCATATTTGTTAAAAAGCAAAGGTCTTGGACTGTGGATGACACTATTGGATTGATTTTCTTTGCTAGATGATTACATTCAAACTTAGCTTTGTTTAGCTGATCTTCCGTGTCAATCTTCTTGTATTTCTTATGCATATTTTTGTTCTGGTGAGTGTTACTGTTAATTTTGTAGTTGGTTTTGATTATGATGATTAGGTTGTAGTGCAACAGTGCATTTGTCAGCTGTCACATGTAATCAAGCAAAACTTACTCAACTATTGTCGGTCATGAAATAAATGAAAACTTTAATGGTCAGATTCAGGATGCCAATGTGTAGTTTTTGCCACTGAGAAACTGAAGTGTTTGTTTTTCAACTGGGGTTCAACCTTTTTTTCTTGGTTCTGGCTTTTTGGTTCATGGCAATTTTGTTGGATCCTTAAAATTACATACATTCAGCATGTAGATAATTCTTAGGTCAGATTTCATGGTCAAAGGCCAGGAAACATTATGTGAAGGCATATTAAAAGTACTCGTGATACCCGAATGTTAGGCCAAACTTGCCCTAAACAATTATGCCAAGGCATATTAAAAGCTTCAGTCAATTAGCATATACTCTGGCAGTGCTTGGAGTTCCCCCTTCTGATCTTTGTTTGGAACTTCAGATTTCATATTTGGAGGTCAAGATGAACTGATTGATCCACATGGTTTGGAGTTATGGCCTTACGAGGATGGACATTTTTATCCCATTTATAGACACAGATCTTTTGGAAGTCGTGTTTGGTATCTGGGGTGAAAATTTATTAGTTCTTCGCATGCCTTTCATTCTTTTGTGGATGTTCAGATCCATCAGAGCCTGATTTTCTTTTTCTATGTATTTACATACTGAGATGGTTCCTTGCTTCGTTGATACACTTGTCCGTTCCTTATATGTGCAATGTAAGTAAAGCCATCGGGGTTCTCTTTAATAAATATCTCCTCCAAATACAACTTATATTCCCCTATTCCGAGTTTTCATTCGATGCTTAAAGTTGGATGCATGGAGGAGAAGTCAAGACTGTCTTCAATCCACTTTTATCCTTTGAGTTTGTTCTCCAACGTCTATTTTGTAACCTATTGTTCCAATGATTTTCTTTCTTCTTTTTTTATTTAGGGTTATGGTTTTTTATAATTACATAAAAGAGCAAGATGGTCCTTGATAATCAAATGAAGTTTTATGAGCTACGTCACTGCATGCCAATTGTCAACTACTCCGTATGAAAGAAATGTAAATTGTCCACCTATAAAGTAACTACTTTAGGACTTGGGATTGGGAATAGATGCAAAGCTATGCACCAATCTATCTTCCTCTTTCATCGTAATTGTATTATGTTCCCAACTTCCCATGCTTGTTAAATCGCAAATGGTTCAGACCTGGATGGTGGCTCACAATGGTCTCTGCTAATTGGACTGATTTTCTGTTTGCTAGATGATTACCTTGTCAAACTTGGCTTTGTATATATCTGATCTTCTTGTGTTGGTCTTCATCCCAATTCTTATTTTCCGATCGTATTTCTTATGCATTACCTTTCTCTATCGAGCATTACTATTCATTTTATATTGGTCTCGATTGCGCGGACCTCGACTAATCCCAAGGTCTATGTACGTCCCGCCACACACATGGACTGGGCAAAGCTAATACCCCATGAGAACCATGAGATCTTGTCCAGGTGGCCCCAAGAGGTTAAGAAGAGTTTAACCTGAGGCCTCCTCTTCCGTTGGAGGAATCCTTGCCAACTTATCTACCCCTTGGTCTCGATTATAATGATAATGTTTTAGTGCGACAATGCATTTGGTAGCTGCACGTGTAATCAAGCAAACCTTACTCGACTATTTTCAATCATGAAATAAATAAAAACTCCAATGGACAGAACATCGAGGACGCCGTTGTGTTGGTTTCTTAAAATGAGAACCTTGTGTGTTTGGTTTTTCAATTGGAGTTCAACTTTCTTTTGGTTGTGGCTTTTGGGTCATTGACTCATTGCACTTGTGTTGGATCCTTATAGTTTATTATTATCTCAAATACATTCAGCTTTTTTTAGATACTTATATTGGATTTCTTGGTCAAAAGAAAAATCATCCAGGAAATAATATGGCTCATAATCCGTATGAGTTTTGATTTTCATAATTGTTGTTGATATTATGTAAGGCTTCTGTAGTAATCCAAAAAGGAGAATCTAGGGGCTTAAGTAAAGATAAATGAAACATGCTTCATGCATAGAAATCAAAGACAGAATGTAGAAAGTAATATACAGAGCTGCCATCAATATCGGGATTTATTATACAAGTTTCTATTAATGGACTTCGCTTGTACTCCCTCCGTTCCACATTGGTTGTCCACTATTCCATTTTGTGACGTTCCAAAACGGTAGTCCTTTTTGAATAGTCAAAGAAAAACTGATCTAGGTTTTCAAAAATGACCCTCATAATTGAAGAGCAACTGTGCAAGTAGTTTTTAAAGTTGTAACATATGGGTAATATTGGAAATCACATTTATTTTTTTAGGAAGACATGCGTTAATTACACATCCCCTTTAAAGGTTAGAGATCCCAAAAAGGACTAGCAAAATGAAACGGAGGGAGTATGAATTTGGAATCTCTGCTTGTCCATGCTAATGATGGTAGAGTAAGTACTTGCGAAATGCTACAACTTGTAGCATGGGTAATTGTTGACTGTGCGGCTTCTTGTGTGTGCAAAATCGGGCAAATTGTGGAATTTGCTATCTTTGGCACATGAAGTAACTTGTAGGAAGAAGCTTCTATGCTTCACTATTGCTTATGGGTAACGTTAGTAATTAGTTTACCATGCAGCGCAAAAAGTTAAACTAGTCATGTGGTGTTTAATATTCTGAGAGGATATTTAGTTCCACTGTTTTATTTCTATTAGTGATCCATCTTTCAATATGCTTGATCGTTACAAGCAAGCTGAAAACAGGAGTTCTTCCCATCTTATGAGAAAGTAAAGTATCTATCTAACATTTAATTTGAGAAATTGTGGGCAATTTTAGCCTTTCTTGACTATGGTACTCGTTGCATGGTCATTACAGGTACACCGCAAAGAGGGGTGTTTTTTGGGAGCTGTGGAGAAGATGGGAGTGACTCCAACATGTTATCAAAGAAAGTGTGGGCGATCTAGCTAGGTACTATAGTCCGTTAACATCTTTTTGAGTTGATAGTAGTTTCGTTTTCGCATGTATGGTCTGGGTACTGTTTCTAAAAACTAGTGCTACTGATGAACTTTTGTATTGCGGTCACTATATGCTCGGCTGTTTTTCATTTGAGCAAGTACGTGTGCTTCACATGGTAGTCACCTCTCATTTACGTGATAGAATTAGTTCTCTCTGTTTTTTCTTTACTTAGGGTTATTTTCTTCTTCAGTTTCTCTCTATATTTTCTCTTCGTACTTGTTTTCTCTTCTCCAGATTTCCAGGCATTTGCTTGTCTCTGTATTTTTTCTCCCCTTTAGAAGGATACTTACTTGTATGGGAGGAGGAGGTTGTGGAAAGCAGTAACTGAGAGCAAATGAAGCGAATTTGAAGTAGCGTGTTGTCTCTTCGTCTGTGGGAAAAATTAAAAACTTCATTTGGAGAGCTGTTCATGATATAGTGCCATCTATGGAAGTGCTGTACAAGAGGAAATATTTGCGGGAGTGCGTTACGTCCAGTGTACCAAGAGGAAGTGGAATCTACCATCCATCTTTTAGCCAGTGGGCTCAGATGGTGTGGCATGCTTCCCCGTTGGATTGATATGAGGACGGTGGCAGGAGGTATGATGGCGGAATAATGGTGGGCTTGTCTTATCGAAAGATGGAGAGGCAAAGCTGACTCTGGAAAAATTTGGGAGCGGTTATGTGGGCTCTACAAGATGAATGGTTCGTATTGCTACAAATAGTACGGTAGGACCCAAAATGGAGGTGTCGGAAAACACACAACTTCATCGACAGCGGACCGAATTTAAACTCATTAAAATCAAATATATCTCCCATGTAAGCTCAAAAAAGATTAAACCCCGTTTACTTTGATTTTAAATCAAATGTTACAACATTACTGCCGAATGGTCCTTCGGATCATTTCACCTTGTGCTTAGAGCAAAATTTTTGTGAATTGGGTACTATTTTAAAGCTTTGAGACTCAGACGGCAGCTCTTAGCTTGCGCGCGTCTCGGGTCTTTATATGTGTTTGCCAAAACTAAGAACTTGCGTAAGCATTAAAAAAAATAAGCCAAATTTACGTTGATTTGGACTCTAATGGTGACCCAGAGGCACAGAGATTTTTAGAACAACGGAGATCGGACTCCAAAACCTTATGCATTGAGTACTACTCTAAAATTGTAAGGATAGCCAACATCGAGGCGTCTTGGGACTTTTGTGTTTGTTAAAAATAGTAAACACCACTTAAATACATCCTCTAAACAAACTCATCCAAAATAATAATAATAATAATTGAGGTCCGTGTACTTTGATTCGAAATATATTAAAATTCACTTGAAGTCCAACCTTCAATATCAAGTCTATAAACAAACCTAATTTTATAGGTGAATTCCTGAACTTACGCGGATAACAACAATATATGTCAACTTGGATTGTAGTCCATATTGTTTGAATAGTTAATATAGTCGTGGAACCTAATTTTATTTTTTTAGTTAATTCTTTATTCAATTGTCGGGAATATTACGAGAAATGTCCAAAATGAAGTAAATACAGAAAAACTGAAGTTTCTTTTTTTACATGATTTTTTTTTTTACCAAGAGATATTTTCAGTGGAAAAAATTAAAATTACGAGTCCCACAATTTTTTTTGGAGCAAACACTCAGAAAATTATATAGAAAGTTGATCTTCCACTGCCTAGAGGATCCGGTCGATCGATATTTGTAAACAGCTATACCAATGAGGGGTTGGTACAGCAAAGAAAACTCGAATTTGGTTGAATAAGATCCAAATTTCATTTTCCATAGCTTTTTATTGAAACTAATAATATACTCTTAACATTACTCACACGTTATGATACTTTACTTTCAATCCCAATGAAGTGCGACGGGCAATACTGCCGAGTCCCAACGGAGGTGAGGGAATACAGTCTTTTCTTCGAGCTTAAAGTTCTGTCCGGCTTAGGCGGAAATCATGGGTTTTCTGCCATTGCCCATTGTGGACCCTACTAAGCGTTCGCTGCAGTAATCTAAACCGTCCATCTTGTAGGGCCCGTAAAATAACATTTTTACGCAAAAAATCAGTTTGATCGGACATTAATAGATATATCAAAAGTTGATTTTTGATTTTTAAAACGGATGGCCAGATTCTATAACTAGTTTTTTTTAGTTAAACTGTTCATGACCGTTTATTTTACAAATCAAAATTTTATTTTTGATATAGGTATTTATGTCCGATAAAGTTAATTTTTTGCGCGGATACATTATTTTGTGAGCCCTACAAAATAAACGGCTCAGATTATTACAATAAATGCACGGTAAGACCCACAATGAGCGGCGGAAACCATGAGGTTTACCCCTCATCCGTAAAGAATTTAAACTCCTTTTTCTTTTCTATATATGGAAGAATCTAACGAATCCCACGTATTTCCACAACCAAGCCAGATTTCACACAGCTGCACTTGGCCACCTACGGTAGTTGAGAGAGAGAGAGAGAGAGAGAGAGAGAGAGAGTAATGGAGAAGAAGAGCAGGATACTGATAGTTGGAGCGACTGGAAAACTAGGTTTCGAAATAGCCAAAGCCAGCCTCCAAGCTTCTCATCCCACGTATGCCCTGGTCAGGGACTCCGCCTTCTCCGATCCCCTGAAATCCCTCAAGCTTCAATCCCTCTCCGATTCCGGCGCCACTCTTCTCAAGGTTCTTCTTCTCTCTCTCTCTCTCTCTCTCTCTCTCTCTCTCTCATTACGCACTAGACGCTCAGGATCGCGTGCGCAAATCGTATGTTTCAATAATGTAAAAGAGAACCAACTAGGGCCTAGCTCAGTTAGTGATGACTTTTGCATCTCATTAGGGGAGGTCAGAGTTCGAATCTCCCCACCTGCGTTTGGATGTTCTTTCTATGAGGGCTTTTCCTTAATTATGTGTTTCTTTGATGAGCTTATTTGTTGTATTGGTTGAGTTGTTGGACTTAATTAATTGATGTAGTGTTTCGGATTTATACTTTGTAATTCATACATAATGTAAACGATCCCGGATATCGATTGACCAAAAAACTTACTATGTAAAAGAGGAAAAGTGAAAAATCTTCGATTGAGATTTATCCATAATGAAACCTGAGATGTGCATGTAGAAAAAGGGAGAAGAAAAATAGGGTGACATTTTTTTCCCTCTCCTTGGCAGTTTCTTTGGGTAGTTGTGGGTGTCCAGTTTTGGGCCTTTGGGCCCGCAACAATAATCAAAATCATTCACATTTTGTAGACCTTGCCGAGTATGTCATCCATGCAAAGAATTAGCCACTAATTTTAAGTTTCAAATTATTTTTGGTCTATCTCATTTTTCTTGTAGCCTCAAGGGATGATTTTTGTGAATTTTAGGGTTCACTGCAAGATGAGACGAGCCTCATTGAAGCAATCAAGCAAGTGGATGTCGTGATTTGTGCTGTTTCGTCTAAACAAGTCCTCGATCAGAAGCTCCTCATTGCGGCTATCAAACAAGCTGGGTGTATCAAGGTCATCATTCCCCTTGTTTGTTCATTTTGTTAACACGTTCATTACGATCTTAGCTATTTGTGTATGCCTGTCCATTTGACATACTTTTTCTGCTAAAAGTGCTTTGTACTATCTGATTAATTTTGTTGCGGTCGTCTTGAACCTGAATTATGATTATAACCTGCATGACCTCTACCCCAAGGGGTTGGCCTGATGGTCAAGGCTTGGGAGTTGGGACTTACATGTTTACTCTCTCCTAAAGTCTTGGGTTCGAAACCTTCCAAGTGCTATGAACTCTTTTGAGGCCAGTCCATACAAGGCTTTGCCTCGACTTCAATTGCACAACTTGCAGTACTAAAAAACCTACATAGTGGGAATAAAATCCTTTGTTTTATGCTTCCGTTTTCATGTTATTCTGATGATCACAGAAAATGACATTATGTTCTAAGTTTCTATGAATTGAGCATGACTCAAGTTAATAGGGTCCCAAATAAATACTGAATCGTTTCATAATCAGTCATGCTATAGAATATGCACTCTCTGAATGCACTTATGCATAGACCATACCATGGCGCATGGAGAGAATCTCGTTGGACAGAGATTGGATTTTTTTTAAACTCTTTCACATTTATAGTTTTAGGGAAATAAAAATGTGTATGGAATCACACAGTGGAAGTTTGTATTGTGCACCAATGGTGTTTTTCTCAAGTGGGCTACCTACTAACTTGGATTAACACAGAGGCTCATTCCATCAGAGTTCGGATTAGATCCAAGTAAAGCACGGATATCTGGTCTGGACCACAACTTCTATTCTAGGAAAGCAGAAATTCGACATCTTGTAGAAGCTGAGGGCATTCCGCACACCTATATTTGCTGCAACTACTTTATGAGCTACTTGCTTCCATCAATAGTGCAGCCAGGACTAAAGACCCCTCCGAGGGACAAATTCACGATATTTGGAAATGGCAATGTAAAAGGTCTTTTGATAAAAAGTACCTCTTTTATTTCTCAGTGGAACAATAAGGGGCAATAGTAGGAAATACAAGTAATTTTGATCTTTTTTCATGTCACTCTTTTTTTTTTGGTAGGTGTTTTTATGAAGGAGAGTGATGTTGCTGCCTTTACCATCAGTGCAGTGGATGATCCACGCACATTGAATAAGGCGGTCCACTTGAGGCCCCAAGGAAATGTTTATTCGATGAATGAGCTGGTTGAGCTTTGGGAGAGCAAGATTGGGAAGAAGCTTGAGAAGATTTATGTGCCAGAGGAGGAGCTTCTCAAGAAAATTAAAGGTATTCCAGTCCTTTTGAGGCACATCTACCATTCACAAATTTTGCTAGCTATTTACCAAACAGGGATTGTGCATACCGATGCTCTGGACTATCAAGAAGGAAGCATGGTAATGTGCACAAAAATTGAATTGGGTCTCTAGGTCTGCCCTCTCTGATGCCATTCAGCTTTGATTTGGGGGCATGGTTCCGCAGCAAAACAGGTATAGGGGGGTCACTGTTTCAGTGGTATTTTGAGAGCAGCCACTTTGTGCATATTGCCGAAGGTTAGGTCTATCTCCAATTCTTCCCCGTCCATACCTCCAATGATTGGGGACTACATAGGTTCTGTTGTTGTTGTATTTACCAGAAACAGAAGGGAGAAAGGAAAAAAAACTTGCAAGCTGACTTAGAGAATGCTACTTATTGCTAAGCGAAAACTCCCCCGTTGCTTTGCACAACAATTACAAAAATGTTTTAAATTTCATGTCACATGCAAGTCCACACGATAAGGTAATTTCACCGAAATCACGAACATCGGGACAAAAGTAGGAAGAAGTCATCTTTATGATTTTGTATGATTTTGTGAAGGGATTATCTACGACTTTTGGGAATGTCATCGCATTTAACCTGAAATTGAACATCCTGTTGATACTTGGTGAGGGTTGGTTTGCAATCTTTGGATGGTATCCGTGTTTGGTTGCCGTTCAAAAAAAGAAAAACAGGGTTTGGCTTTCTTAGTGACTTCATGGCAACAAGCTTGCTGTACTCGCACGAGTATTGCCAAACTCTAGTTCTTTTACTTCTTTTTTTCTGTTTTAACTTACTATTTTCTGCTACTATTTTCGTGCTTTGAGGTTTGTATTAACACTGCTTGGCTCGTTTATTTCAGAGACTCCATATCCAGACAACATGGACATGGTTTTCATATACGGTGCGTTTGTAAAAGGAGATCAGACATATTTTGATATCGAGTCACCAGGTGGTGTGGATGGGACAAAGCTATATCCGCGTCTCAAATACACTACAATAAGCCAGTACTTAGACACTTTTGTGAGGGTTCTCCCTTACCAATGAATTTAGGATTACACAGACTTGTCGGATTCAGATCCAAACCGGTCCATTGAAAGGCCTACATGCCAGACAGCCAGAGGAACAAGTTCTGGAGAATGTCAAAGGTCAGTTGGGGCATTGTTATTGAAGTCTGCGAGTTAAGTAAAGATCCCTACGGCCTTGGCAGAAAATCTTCCCAATCCTACTTCTCGTCTTGTGAATTGAGATGTACGGATGCTGTAAAAGATATCAGAAGTGCTATTTCTTTTTCTTTTGTCTTTTCCTGTTTTTGCGGAGGGAATAAAAATGAGATAGTGATCGGCCACTCTGCTTTTGTAAACGGAGGTCACGCAGAATTTGAGATTGAACTGTTATTTGGTTTGGAGGCATTGGGGCTCAACACTGATGCCAAGTATGTCACTGTTGATGTACCTTAATCAGGTTTTCTGAGGATAAAACTTGGTGGTAGTTTCTCTGTTGTGATCTGGATTTTTTTTTGTCAATCGATAAAAGAGATCATTGATATAATATACTCCGTATGAATGTTAGTGATCTGAATTTTTTTTGTCAATCGATAGGACAGATCATTTATATAATATATGAATTATAAAATACAAATCACGGGATACTAACTAAGCCTAACAACTCAACTAATACAAAGCCTAACAACTCAACTAATACAAGAAATAACGCATCATTGGGAAGAAACAAAGAAAGGAAGAGCCCCTCTGTTGCCTTGATCAAGGTTTTGAATCCCGCACCGTTCTAGCCAGTATTGACCGTATCTTGTACCCTACATTTCCAATTTTGTTTCAGCTCGAACACCGGTTGGCAAGATACCGGTCGTAGCAGTCAATACTGTCCAGTATTGGCAAGAAAATAATCGACAATGGCAGAAAATACCAACGGGTAATGAACTAGCAACCAAAGGCAAGGAAATCACCAAGATTCCAAACTACCCAGGGAACATGACCTCACGGGAAAAAGGGAAGCCAGAACTTCAACAAGTTTTCGCATTCTCGCTACATAAAACTTGCATAGACTACCAAAAAACAAGAAGTGGCAAATATCTAAACAGAATTGAATCGTGATAGCATGTGTATATGCAAGTTTTACTTCAGCACAACTACATGTTCATAACTTCATGGTTTGAAACCCATTATACTAAATGCCCAAAATTAATAGTAAATCTACAACAACGAATATTTCTGAATGTTTGCTTTTTCCAGGGTTATCTTCTGGCCTTTAGATCCAGCAACGCTTTTAGTCCGCACGGGAGCCACTGCTACTTGCAAAACTTTTCTTGCCACCGTATTTCTGTAAACAAAGCGAAAAAAGAGAAAACAAACAATGCGGATTTGAAATGGAAAAATTAAACAGAGAAACCAACAATATCTTCAAGCAGGATGATTTGCTACAATTGAAAGCAAAAAAATGTGGACAATAGTACTACCACAATATTTTGAAGGGAAAATAAACATTTCAAAAAACTTGAAGCTCACCTGCTTTCCAATATTCAATGGGACATATCTGTATTTGATCATGTGCATGATTTGGCGCTTCATTGTGAGGATAAATAGAACCACCCAATAACACAGTAATATAGGCCAGAAGACAGGGACATCAAACATTGAAAAGAAGGTCATGAGAAATGCGACGCAGAAAGCCTTCGTGATAGCATACCTGGAAGCATGAAAAGAAAACAAGAAAATATCCTAATTACCTCCATGTTTGCATATTCAGAAATAACTTGGGTGCCTCGAGTAGTCAGAAACATCCAGATGACATTTATTCACACCACATGAACAAGTTCACATTCTAGATCAAAAAACAAAAAAACAAGTCCACATTCCTCACATGAAAAAAGAAAAGAAAATAAAATAAAAGCAAAGAAGAGGAGTAAACAAAACCAAATGCTTGAAGCTAATGAAGGGGAGCCCAGAGAGAAATCAGCTATCAGCCCACCGAGTTAATGAATATAAAGGTTTTCAGAAACAAATCAATAGCAAAGAACAAAGCATCAACCACCCAACGAGGGTTAAAGCCAATAAAGACAACCAGAGAGGAAAGCTAACACCATGAAACATGCATTTCAAACAAAATATAATTACCAAATAGTCTGCACGTAAAATGTAAAGTCGACAAGGAGACATGCAATATGCTAATAGAAGGTGGCACAGAAGCAAAAATTCAAGGCACACGAAAGGAGTTAACTGCGAAGGTATATCTGGATAAATCACATTTTCAATAGGATTTTGATAAGACATACATAGATTGGACCTACGTTACCTGGAACAGGGATCGTTCCGGTACGAGGAACGGGAAAGTGGTACGCTACATGCTTAAATTGTGGTACGCTAGGGTAGCCTTCTATAGTTGACAAAACTAGAATTTGCTTTTCCAAGTGATAAACATCCAGTGCAACTAAACATTGTTTGTCAAATTATTCATACACAACACATTTCTAGGAGTATAATGACTGAACTTTTTACACTTTCTCCCACCGAAATTCCATTTTCTCTCTATTTTTTACCATTATAAGTTGATATTTTGGGGAAAGCTATGGGGATCGCTTTGGATCGCTAAATTTATCTTATTGGAACGGTAGTGTACCATGTTTTGGAACGTTCGTGCCAAAACGTAATTTGCTAGGGTAGTAGAGTTCCCTGGTAACATAGGATTGGACAATGAAGAAATATAAATGGGGCGAGAAAAAGAAAGGGATTAACATGCATTGAAAGGAAAATAAGATGTCTCCTCGCGTTTATAACGTACCACAAGAGGCGAGTCAGGTGACATTAAAACTTAATAAGTACATGAAATAAAAACTGGACAATCAGATGGAAGAGCTAAAGTTTGGACCCAACTAAGGTAGCTCATTAACAGCACGTAAAAGGTATGACATAAAATGGCACATGCCGTAACATCCTAGAAGCTAATGATGAGTTAACTGCACAGGCAACAAAGATGAAACAAAGTGTGCACTCTCCTGCTATTAGCTATAACAATTTACAATGGTAGGAGAATAAATCATATACATGAGCACAACAAAGTGAAACTAATTCAAAAACTCACTTTATGCATTAGTCATCGCTTTGGAAGCCTAAAAGTAAAACAATGGGCCCGATGCATTTGAAGAAAACTTGATGGCCGAATGAAGGTTGTGAGGAACTCTACCATGCACAAGAAAGACTAGAGTACATTGCCAGTCCTTTTACACATTTATTTTAAGTTAATATGCCGTTAACACAAAATTATTGTTACGAGTCAGTGTATTTTGATATTCTGCATATTTGCAGGATATTGGCTATGGTATCGATCACAAAACTTATAAGATCAAGATTTTTTTTCTTTTCCTGGAACTTTGTAAGAAGCCTTTGTTGGGCTTAAATATTCTTACTGAAACGAAGGTTAAAAACAAAATCATATTACAGGCCTAACTCAATAATAGTGGAAAAACACAACAGATTATATAAGCATAGTAATCTTTCTATTCAGCAGAGTTGAGCTTTAGATTGTTTGTTTCAATATAACATTGGACTGTACCTTGTAGCAAATACTAAGTGGCTGTGGATCTCTTACCTTCCAATCCTAAAGGTCTTTCCGAGAGAAGGGGGGGATGGGGGGGAGACCGGGAGAGGAAAATTTTGTGGACAGGTTAGCGTTGACAGCCCAAAAGAAAACTATTTCATCTCTAAGTAATAGGTTTCTTCCGTATGAGATAGCCCAAACTGAAGCTATTTCATCACATGACGAAATAGCAAAGAGTACACCCAAATTACAGTACCCTCGTCACATGATGCAAGAACATACTGAAATAATAATGACAGGAACACAGAGTATACAATTACCAGAACTTGAACTCAGGGAGACGGCGAATGAAAGGCTTAAACTCATCAGAACCTTTTGTCGGTAGCATCGGGCCATCAGAAGGCTCCATCTCAGGATCAACAAGAGGTGACAAAAACCCGATCAACAAATTCAATATGTAGATACCCAATCCATAGGTAACAATATAGAATCCTTGAATGTAATAAACCCGCAGAGCATAAAGGCATGCTAAAACAAACGTTCCAACCCATCTATAGACCGCATGAGGTGTAGTTTTATCCAAATAAAACTGGAAAAGCTTCCACACATCATGCCTCCATTGATTCAAAGGCGCTGCCGCCGAGGCAGCATCAGCTCCAACACCCTCCATCAAAAAGTGAGCTTCACAGCCCTACAGATCTAATAGAAGGCTTCAATTAACTCAAAGCATTCAGCAATGAATAACCCCAAACCAGCCAATAAAAAAATAATAATAATTGAATAACCCCAAACCATAAATATGCAAAGTGAGTTTACTCTCATTGATAACTAAGAAAGGTAGTGGAAGCAACATTCTGAGATATCACGACTTCTTAACAGAATTCAAATTTCCTTATAGATGAAAGAATGCGAAACAAAGTACCCCTAAAAGAGCTTTGCTCTGGTTTTAATTGGGACCTCCACAAAGTGGGCGGTGGGATTGGTCCCCAGGATTAGTTGAGGTGCGCGTAAGCTGGCCCGAACACCTGAGTTATCCAATAAAAGAAAAGAAAAAGTACCCCCGAGACTTTAATTTTCTTCTTCAAAGCCCTACATATCTAGTAAAAGACTCAAATTAATTCAAACCATTCAGCAATGAATAAGCCCCAAACAAACACTCTATAACAAAGTGAGTTTCAACTCTGATTTATAGCTAAGAAAGATAGAGAAAGAACATTAGGGTTTCTTATCAAAATCCAAATTTCCTTCATCGATAAAAGAATGCAAAACAAAGCACCCAAAAAGCTTTCTTTTCTTTACTGTCACTATTTTTTTCTTCTGCTGCGTTTCTTAATTGCATACAGTGGACAAAAAGAAAACCCTAACCCTAATACTCAAAATACACCAAGTTCGGAAACAGATCGATTAACTTGGGTTATTCAGCAATGAATAACCCCAAACCGTAAATATGCAAAGTGAGTTTTACTCTCATTCATAGCTAAGAAAGGCAGTGAAAGAAGTGAACTTGGGTTATAATCCAGCACCTTCTGAAAGCAACATTCTGAAACATTACAATTTCTTAAGTTCTTAACAGAATTCAAATTTCCCTATAGATGAAAGAATGCAAAACAAAGTACCACAAAAACAGTCTTTTTCTTCTCAAAGCCCTATAGATCTAGTAAAAGGCTCCAATTAACTCAAAGCATTCAGCAATGAATAAGCCCCTAACAAACACTCCATACAAAGTGAGTTCCAACTCTGATTTATAGCTATAAGAAAGATAGTGAAAGAAAATTGACTTGGACATAATCTAGCACCTTCTGAAAGAGCAACATTCTCCAGTACATTAGGGTTTCTCATCAAAATCCAAAATCCCTTCATAGGTAAAAGAATGCAAAACAAAGCACCCAAAAGCTTTCTTTTCTTGGCTGTCGATATTTTTGACTTCTGCCGCGTTTCATGAGTGCACACAGTGGGCAAAAAGAAAACCCTAACCCCAATACCAAAAATACCCCATGTTCGGAAACAGATCCATTATCCGAGGATCCAAAATCAGAAACCCTAATTCGTCACGGCGTAAAATTAAATCGGACGAAAAAACCAAATAATAACGAAATCAACAGCAGTATAGATTGGGACGTATTGTCGAGATGCGCATAAGCTGACCCGGACGCTTGATATAGATTGGGACGTATGTGTGTATGTATGTATGTGTGAAGTGATCCACGTTGAATTAGGGCTTAAGTGATTGAAAGCTTACCTCCAAAGACTTTTTCGAGCAGTGAGAGATCGTCTGTGGGAAGGGAGTCTTGGAAGAGAGAGAGAGAGAGAGAGAGAGAGACGTCTGTTATGCTGAAAGAAATTTACGGGAGAGAGAATATACGGGTTGAACAGTAGTTGAACCTAGGTGGTGCCGTGGTGAGTCGCCTCGAATCTTTTACCCTACACGGAATTTTCCTTCCATGACAGGAGGAGATATTAGTAGGATCCGGATCCGGATCCGGATCCGGATCCAGTTTGCCATTCATGGGCACTTTCGTGATCGAAATTGTTCATGTCGTAGATCTCGTCAAGATTACTAATTACATCAAAAATCACGTTGATTGAATTTAACGTAGTGTAATTACGAAACGTATTTATGTTGAAGAAAATCCTTTATTACGTACTATTTTCGTGTTGTCAATCGTGTACCATACCGGCCAATGTGTATCGTACCGATAATGAAGCGGTACACATGCGTAGATATTCTGTACATCCCAAAAATGCCAGTTTGTATTGGGATCTCGGCCGGTACAAGCAAAAAAATTGCTCTCACTAAAAAAAAATAATAATTAAATTGCTCTCACTAAAAAAATAAATAATTTAACAGAACTTAGAGTTTCGGTTATTCATGAATAGATTTACAACATATAAGTGTTAATATGAGAGCTAACTCATCTCAAATTTCCAATCTGTTAACACGTTTTTGTGAGTTCACGCTATCTTTTGGTATATTCGCTTTTGGTATTTATCTTCATCTTTCTTAAATTTTCTATTGATTTTATGTTTTATTTTTTAAATTAATCATTCGTCTCGACAAGAGAAGTTTAAAAAGTAAATTATGACCAAAAGCAAAACAAAAGTTCACTAAAGAGGAAAAATACTACTCCTATATAGATGGTTTTTTTTTTTTCTACAAAGTCGTGTATATGAATTTTTTTCAATTTCAATCCACATTTTTATACTTTTTCGATTTCTCTCGACAAGCGATTAATTCCAAAATCTACACCGAAAAGATAAATAAAAATTATAAAATTTTAATTTTAGTCAAAAAAAATATTGGAGAGAAAAAAAAAATCTATATAATATTTATAGACCGGTAACTGTGAGACCCCAGGAATAAGTAGTCCCACATCGGGACTTTGGGAGAAAAAATGGAAATCAGTGGTGACTCCAGGATTTTAGAAACATGGGGTCATTCATAAGCATAAATCCTTTTACCAATTATAAATAAAAAAAAATAACAATCAATTATCTAGTTCGACAAAAAACACATCAAAAGCTCAACAAACATTTCATCTAAAAAATACTAAAAGATATCAAGTATGTACAAATAAACTTCTTTGCAGTTAAAAAAAAGAAAGAATTCAAGAGCTTCTTCCATTGCATTCGATGGGGTTTTGTCAAGTGGCATCCCATCAACATCATACATTTTCATGGGGTTCATACACTTAGCGATGGACTTTACGAAAATATGTAGTGTTTAGCAGTATTGGGGCACCACGTGGCGATGCCCCAAGACCACAAAATAATTTTTCCATAGAGAGTGAGGTGGGTTTCAAGTGGGAAAATAATCTAATGTATTGTGGTCATCAAATTGTAATGCAATGGTGTTTTAACTCTTAACTTTACGGAGGGGAGGGTGGATTTCAAGTAGGAAAATAACTAGTATAGCATCATCATCAAATTACAATGGGGTCATTTATTAATTTGAAAAAAAAATAAATGTAGTAATCTTAGTTTTTTTTTCACGCCATGGGGTCGCCCGACCCCGTTACTTAAACTGTGGCGTGGCGTCGCCACTGATGGTAATATATATAGAAACCCAAGCAGCTACTGTATAACTTGAGGTTAACCTTTTGAGCCACATGGTTAGGCGAATGGTTAACATGTCAGCTTGCTCGGGTCGTTACAGTATCGCTCACAAAACAATTAACACAACAAATGACACTCAATCTCAGCTCTTGATTTGGACGACTGAGATTAGATCCCACAACACAAGTATTCTCCCCTCATCTCAATTCACATGCTCTCTCCCTCTCCACCAATCAACACCTTACTCTCTATCTCTCCCTTTCCGGGGCGGCTATAATACTCTCCCAGAAGGTTCGGAGCGTTCAAAAAATGCACTGAATTTTTTTTATTAATAAGATAAGACAAAATACTTGACTGTTTGAGAATCTAAAACTTACTGCGTTAACAAAAACGGAGTACTATTCTTCTTTCAAGTGAGTAACAAATATTATCCTTTTTCCCTTATAATTTTTACGGGGAATACATTTAGATCTTTGCTCCGATCATATAACGTAAGCATGAGCGACTTTACTAGTATTTGAGGGGGTTCAAGCGTACCCATTTGATTAAAAAATACACTACAATTTTATATTTTCTTAATTTAATTTGATTTTTCTTCTTATTGTTGCACTCGGTCATTCGTGTATAGTCAATGCAAGTAAAAATCTATTTAAATCTGTGAGTAATAGTAACACGACAACAACCAAAAAAAACAATCAATCAGGCTCAATTTATTTTTAATCAAATAAAAATTTGTATTCAAGATAAAATTTTGCATCGCAAAAATTTTCTGCACGATTATGTCATCATCAGTGGGGAATTTGCTAACAGAACCTCCTAGAAGTTCCCTCCGAACCTCCTAGAATTCTCCAACAGAACCTCCCAAAACCTTCTTCCCTTTTCCAGAACCTTCGCATTCCCTCGTTCTCCTGTTCCCCACTCCTATATATAACCTCCCCAACAACCTCTCCTACCCATCCAAAAATCACACAAAATCCACTCGATACTTCAAAATCTGAAACCATCATCAGAAAATCCAGACACCAAAAGCATGGATTTCAGGCTAATGGGTCTAGACACTCCAATCCTCCACGCCCTACAGCTCCTCGACGCCGCCAACACCACTGCCGCCCCGGCAGACGACAAGTCCGCCGCCAACGTGCCATCCCGGACCTACGTCCGGGACGCCAAGGCAATGGCGTCGACGCCCGCTGACGTGAAGGAGTACCCGAACTCGTACGTGTTCGTAGTGGACATGCCCGGGCTGAAGTCCGGGGATATCAAGGTTCAGGTCGAGGACGGCAACGTGCTGCTGATAAGCGGGGAGAGGAAGCGGGAGGAGGAGGAGAAGGACGGGGCAAAGTACGTGAGGATGGAGAGGAGGGTTGGGAAGTTCATGAGGAAGTTTATTTTGCCGGAGAATGCGAACACGGAAGCGGTGTCGGCTGTTTGTCAGGATGGAGTGCTCACCGTGACGGTCCAGAAGTTGCCGCCTCCGGAGCCGAAGAAGCCCAAGACCATTGAGGTTAAGATTGGTTGAGACATTGAGGAAAATATCTACTTTTAACTATAGTGTGGGATGTAGTAGTCGGATCTTGAATGCTGGCTATGAATAATTAAGGGTCTGGGTCTGTTTTGTGTTTGTTTTGAATAATAAAGGTTCTGTTTTGTGTTTGGGTGGTTTGTGACCTTTCTAAAGTCAGTTTGTACTTTCTTTTTTTTTTGATCCGCAGTCAGTTTGTACTTGTCTCGGGCTTGTACTTGTCTCGGGCTTGTTCCTTTTGGGTCTCGAAATTTCTGTTCATGATTATCAATAAATTTTCGTTATTTATATCTGTCTACTCATTATCCAAAAAACATCTCTCAAAATCCACCTGAACATCTCTATCTTTGTTTTCTAATCGGCTCTTTCCATATCTTATTGGCATATTTATTTTCTTTGGATTAATTCTTGCTTCTATATAATACTTGTTTGGTAATTCGGTTGTATTGAATAGATCGCACTCCTTTCTTATCAACACGTTTTTTATGGAAGGGAAAAATTCTTGTCATACAAAAAAAGAACAAAATAGTTCTCTAGCTCAAGATTTTCAATAAATTGTAAATACTAGGGGGAAAATGTTGAAAATAATAAAGTTACTAGCTCTTTCCGTACCAGCTCAAGATTTTCAGTGAGTTAATGGTTAACAATCTACTTAAAAATCTATATCAAAAGTAAATTTTAGGGGTGTCGATAAAATTTATCGTAGGACTCGATGCGCAACTTGTAAAAAAATTAGGTTAACCGTACATCGATAACCGGGTAAATGAATCACATTTCACTTGATCAATTCCAAAAGCAGTGCATCAGCTAGTTGGGGGATTCGCGGGACTGATTATTTTTCATTTACTACCTGTCCATAAACATAGAGAAACCAAATTGGTCTAAAGTCACTAAACCTACATAAAAGATCAATAGTCATAAGTAAATAAAAAATTGGTTGATGAATATACATGTCATCAATGATCACAAATCATGGTTCCCTTCTCAATGTGACAACCAGTTTGTTCCAACGCAGAGTCGAAAAAACCACCTCCGCGGATTGTAGAATCCATAGAGGGCGGAGCAAACTGTATGATCATGTCCCTCAGTGTGACCACACCTTGTACTTGCTGGAACTCATCTATTAGAAAGCAGAAATTACCCTTCGTGGCCGCCAAATTGTTCATGGCTTGCTTGAGAGTGTCAGTTTTCTTGTTGGTTACGGGTGAATCCATCCTAGGAAGGAAGGGGTTCCTCAGTGTCAAAACCCCAGCTGAAAGAAAAGCCCCGAGATCTCGTTCAATGGTGGGCTCAGAATCTACCTCACTCTGATCCATATGAATGAATTCTTCCGCAGTCAGACTCCTGTAATTGCGTCAAACATGCTTTAGCATAGTAGATTGCTAACTCGATGTAAGCTTGGCAACTTAGTAGACAAAAGAAAGAAAAGAAATGTGTTTTATTCCCTTAGTTATGAGAGACACGAAATGAAGAGGAATGATGGGAATGATTGAGTTTTCTCGTAAATCTTGTTTCATTAGATTTCGTGGGACAAAAGAAAGGAAAGTCGCTAAAGATATTTTACCTAAAGAACCAGTGTGTGTTCGGTCAAGTGGTATAAATCCCTAACATGCTATGGGCATTTCAAGAATAGAAGTTACTTCTTATTTAGACTGACCAATTAAACAGCGCCTCAAGGCTGGTCGTAAAACGAGAAGAACAAATCGAGAGTGACATGGATGAGAATTACTTTCTGTTGTTAAAGAGATCTATATTGTCTAGAAGAAGATGTAGATCGATGTTTCGCATGCAACCGATAAGCCTTTTAGTCTCCCTTTCTACAACTGCAACTGCACCCATTTGGCTTTGCCACAAGATGTGCATTGCCTCTGCAATGCTTTGGTCTCCACACACGAAAACAGCATGCTTGTCATTTTCAAACCTGGACAGAGAACATAGATGAGTTGAATGAGCAATATGGCAATCACTATACATTCTCACTATCATGTTGAAATGAAGGCGGTCTCAACTGGAACTCTGATAGAGCCTTGTCTGCAATGCTATCGAACCACTCCAGTCCGCTTGATTGAAGGAGCAATTGAATTACTGCATTCTACCAGAAGCAAACAACTAAAATGTTAAGCTATGTACAAATTGCATTTTCGGTTGGTAAGAAACATGGAGGCAATATTTGGATGCTATAATCTTGGTTGGGGATTAAATTTGATTATTAGGAATCAAATACCCAATATTCTAGTACCTGATGTAGTAAATTTCATCGAGACTTTTCAAAGACATTATTAAAGCTCAACTCTTCTTTTTCAAATTAAGCCTAAAATCTAAGATTTTATCTAGCAAGTAGGAAAAATCCGTACATATCGTCCAAACCGACCAACCCTGGCTGACCCCTTGACTTGCGATCGGTTTCACCCAATGTATTGAAAATATCGTTTTCCGGCCCCGGTACGGGTATCTGGTTTAGTTATTTTCAACCATGTAACCAGACCTGGCCAATTACATTTGTATATCTAAGACTTGCACGCATGGGGAACATGCAAAGTCAACTATTCTCTCTCTCATTCATTTTAAATGTACACCTTTCCCAAGCAACACACTATCCAAAAAAAACCTCCCTCTCTTTTCTCTCATCATCTCTTCCCTCTCTCTAATCTTGCTTCACCTGATTAGCTTTTTATCCTTTACCTCTTCTCAACTCCTCAAATCTGCAATTTTTCTTTCGCAAAGAGAACACCCGAGTTACCCGATCGAATCAGTCCACAACCCAAATGAACGCTTCGGTGGTATCGAAGAATATCCGGTTCGAAAGAGGATGAGCTATTGTTCCACCTGAAGTGATCGGTAGGTGCAAACCTGGCGCGAACAGGCCCGTGCACATGGCTAATATCAACAATGGCGATTAGATGCCTACTTAATTAGAGAATTTGGTTTCGCATGGGATCGCTATAAGAAATCACCTTCCTATACCAAACTAAACCAAACCGAGCCTTGTGTTCCAATCAATTGGGGTCGGCTACATGAATCCTATTTTTCCATTGAGCTCTGTCCATTAGGATTTATGTCATAAAGATCTAACGGGGCTTTTACGTGCCGGCTATTAGCTACCTAACACACAACCTTCCTCCTTTATCCGGACTTGGAACCGGCTGTAAAAAGATTAGACACTAAGCACGTCACAGGCGGAGTTAAATCACTTTCCTATACCAGTTCCTTCAAAAATAGGAAATCATGAGGATCCGGAATCACATTTGCATTCCTCTCATGATCCTTGCTGTCTAACCTAAGCCATAGTAGTGTCACTCAAGTATGTATAGAAAATAATCTACCTGTGTAACAAAACCAATGACCTTAGGACTAGATTGCTCGGTAACAGGAATGAATTGTATGCAGTGCTTGGAAAGAAGCAACAGAACATGGAAGAGTGTAGCGTCTGAGTGCACCGGGAAGAAGGGATCCCAAAGGAAGGACTTTGCTAGCTCACCAATCTGTTCATAAAGCCATAATGCACAATAGTAGCACAAATCAAACAGGGCATTAAGATACACCAACGATACATATGTAGCTATGTTGAATGCAACAAATCACAAAAGAGAGTCAAAGAGAAGAAACAGGACAGTAGGACACCTTAGTATGAGCAATGTGAGGATTGAGTTCAAGCATGGAGAAGATACCATTGTTGCTCTCTTCTTTTGTCTGAGTACCAGCTCCCTCACATTCCTAGAAAGGCAATCATAAGGAAGTTAATGGGCTTTTTGATCTTAGTAATTACCTCTGAGACAGTATACCACATGTTAAAGGGTACACAATGAAACACATGCTTGCTAATGATTTGAGTTTTTTCGGGCTAAGTTAGTAAAACCACTTCCTACAGATTACTAGGCCAACAAGCAGTGGATGAATGGTTTATGAACTTACTCTTCTGAGTACAGCAATTGTCATCTATCTGGGGGTAGTCTCCATTTCAAGTGAAAAATAGAGATTTCAATTTTATGATAAGTAGTTGTTAAAAAGCAACATCAATAAATCTTTAGTTTGTTATCCTTCTGGGTTCTGCAGCTTCTGCTAGTCAATTGTCAAAAAAAATTATGGGTTCTGCCGTTGAATTAAAATAGGGGATTAAATGTTCTCACTTGAAATGGAGATGGATAAGGATCAAAAGATGTGGATTTGTTGGGGGAACCAATTACCTCGAGAGACCAAAGAACCATCCTAGCAAAATCTATGAAACCAATGTATCCATCTGAAAATTTCCGGCTAATGGTAGCAGTATCCATATCCAAGGCATCAACAGCAATGGGAGCACCGAACACATTCTTCTCGTGTAACAATTGAATCGCATCACCCAAACAATCACCAGTTTTGAGCTCCATCACTAGCACAAGTATACACAACCCTTAGCTAAGATGATGCCCAATGGCATCAACTCGAAATGTTGAGGGATCAATATTCTAATCACTGCAAAAGTAAAACTGCAAGTAAATCAATTCATGAGAATACCTCTTTTGCTATCGTAAATACCTAAGAACTAAATACAATTTCAAGTGATATGTAAGACTTTATACCAAACCTCTGGTAGGGCTGCAAGCCTGCAAACGAGCCGAGCCGAGCTGAGCTTTGAAGTGTTCGAGCTCGAGTCGAGCCCAAATATTCAAGCTTGAGCTCGATTCGTTTTGTATCGCGGTGTTCAAGTTCGGCCATTTACTAAATGAGCCTCTATAAACGTGTTGCGCCTCTACAAACGACCCGGGCTTTTATAAACGAGCCGAGGTACAACATTCTCGAGCTCAACTCATTTACTAAACAAGCTTAAAGCTCGAGATTGACTCGTTACCAACGAGCTGATCCAAGCCGAGCCCATAACGACCCGAGCCTTGATCTGCTCACGAACAGTATTTTGCATATCCCATATTTTCGCGTAAATATCCGATGAGAGTTAATTATGAAACTTGAAATATTTTATCCATAACACTGAATAGGCAGTCTTTGCACATAGAGTCATACGATAATCAAATCCGGCCAAACAAACATGTCCCCAGCGACGATAAGTAAATCCTCTTAGAATTAGTTTTCCAGTTCCAAGCGAACATGACTGCAGAATCAAATATAGTTACCAATCACGATTCTCACAACAACTACTACATGAATATTTGAAATTTCTACCATAACTGAATCACTGTAGGAACACAAAATTGAGGGGGAATGGAAATACCGGCGGCGGAGGAGTTGTTGATGCCGGGGATGGAGCCGATGGGGATGCGATCGAGAAATCGTTGGAGGGCGGTGGATGATTCCACCGCATTTGTGGGGTTGTTTCCGGCGGCCATGTTAACGGCCTGTTTGGAAGAATTGAGGATATCTTTGTTGTCAACCACTCCGCCTTTGGATTCCCCCATTATTTGCTCTACTTTTCTCAAATCCATCTCTCTCCTCTCCTGCATTTTGCTACTCTCTCTCTCTCTTCTCTCTCTCTCTCTCTGTTTTTGGTTTGTCTATTTTGTTCTGAATCTTCTGATGCAGCGAGTAACGCCACGTGTCACTCCATGCGGGAAGTAAGTTACGCGTGGCTACGTGCGGGAAGAGTTGTCTTTTGAAGATCAGTACTACTATCAAGAGGGCTGTTTGGGGAGCCTAATTGTGACTTCTCATTGTCATTTTAGCATTTTGCGATTCTTTTTTCCGTTTGGGAACCGAATTCTGATAATGCGTTATGTCACGATGCATTCTCGAAACTACATTTTAGACGCACAATTTGAGAATCAGCTTCGGAGGAGTTTTTTCATTCTCATTTTGGATTATCTTTTAAAATTCATAATTTATTTTGAGCATTGTCCTCAAATACCCATTCATAATTTTGAGCATTATTCTCAAGGAAATACCCATTCATAATTTTGAGCATTATTCTCAAAGAAATTGATTTCTACACTTTCCTAATTAATGCAATTAAACACTCTTTTTTCTTTTGTCTTTTAACAAGTGAATTTACAAAATAGTCCTTGAAATTTGTAAAAGGTGTGTGCATGCATGGACTGTTTTGTAAATTTTAAAAGACAAAAAAAAAAAGTGTTTGCATCAATTAAGGGAAATGTAGAAACCAATTGGCTAGTGATTTTGCACACCCTTTTTTGTTATTGAAATACACTTGCAGGGTGTGGCAATAACAAAAAATGGTGTGGCAATATCATTTCCCATTCTCAAATACCCTTTCATAATTTACATTGAGCATATTCTATCAAACACTACTTTGTTGTAAAATCTATTCTTCACATATTTTTCCCAAATACTTTACCAAATTCATACAATTTATTCCGGCAACAATCTACTAAAATCAATAACTTACAATACAAAATACAAAAATAATTAGGCTTCCAAATCAGCCTTTTTAAGGGCTATAGATTTCGGCTTATCGGCCAGCGGGGGGAAAAACCGTTGGGCCCTATCTCCCCCAAGCTAAAGGGCAAAAAGGCTTCCTCCTTATCAAAATGTGGCGGACCAAATGCTGCCCGGACGAAAATTGGGGAAGGGCAGAAGTTACACATGTGTTACCATGGTCTTCTTTTATTTCCTTCAACAATGTCATTATGTCAGCTTACGTGCATCTCAACTAATCTCTGAACAATCAACCTTGCCGTCTACCAGCAGGGCATATTTTCAAGCCAGTGGCGGAGTCGGGATTTCATTTCCGAAAGGGGCCGAACCTTGTAAAAGAAAAGACCTCATATTCATCATGAACTACAAAATCAGTACTTAAGTTTTTTTTGTTGTTTTCTTTGAGAAAATGTAAGAGAGCGAGTACATTAGCGATGAGCAAGAGTTGAACCACTAACCATACATGAACTTAGCTAAGCACCCAACTAACTGGACGAACTTCCAAGTTCCATGATTTTCTATTGACAATATGTATTAATCAATAGAATTATCCATAACAATCCTAATACTCTGTCCCATAATGTTTGTCCGGTTCGCAAAACGAGAACATAAAAATAATATAATTTTTGCAAGAAAAATTTTAATTTTGTTCAACAATTCATTAGATATCGATGAGTTCTTTTAATTTACAAAAAAAAGTTTAAATTTTTTCTTGAAAGAAATGCATTATTTTTTGGTCCTCATTTTGCGGACTGGACGAACATTTTGGGACGGAGGTAGTAAAATAAAAAATAGGGCGCAGTGTGTAGCTCCGCCAATGCGGCAAGTCCCCGTATGAACTAACCCACAAGAGTTTATAACACTTGGGAAATTCTGAATCTCTTTTTGATCTTCCAAATTTCCGAAATATCTGGACATTTGGATGGATCACCAAAAAATTTAGTTTTGAGACTTGGATAACTCAGAAGCTCAAACTCAGTGCTAACAAAATTTCTGCAGCATAGACTTAGTTATTAGTTATTTACACTAGACCAAGAGATTGGGGATTGATGGTTCCTGCTATGAACTGCATAGTACAAGTTTCATTTGCTTCACCAAAATTATTGCAAACTAAACATAAGTATACACAGGAACTCCCTCAACAAAGGGAAGAAAGCAGCTAGTTGCTACAGCCACGATCGATCTTATTCGTAACTTTCTCAGGAAACCCTCTTGTATGCTCTTCTTTTTTACATGGAAACTTGGCTTTCTTTTATACATACTTGGAAAGTAAGTGCCAACTGGTTACCACTGGAGACAGGATCCTGTGACCGCGCCTCCCAGGAGCTCCTTCCGCGCCTCCAATTTGTTTCTTCCGTCCAAAACTTCAAGATCCATCTAGATAGTGGTTCCGTCATCAATTGTCGCCTTCTCTAATATGATAGTTATCCCTGACCGAATGTAGAATCCTTCCTCTGGTCTATCTGCTTCTTCAACACCCTAATGTAACAGAAAGATGAAATGCATGAGAAAAAAAGTTGAATATCTAGTTCATAACCAAATATTCATTTTCTCATAAAGATAAAGGAAAAGCTCAAAATGGGCATGGGAACTACTACGTACATCTTTGTTCATGATGACGACGTCTTTCCCTATCTTCGCATTCTTATCGATTATGCATTTTCTTCGTATTACAACCACCACACAAAAAGGAATTGTCAGCAGTCAAAGTATTAATTACCCATCATAGTTGTAAGATTTTATCTCGTCACGTGGGCTTACCTGATTTTGGTATTCTTTCCGATCCCGATTGGGATTTTACCCTCTGCCACTAGAGAAGCAATTTCAGCTTCTGTCTGGTAATTGTCTGCCCCCATCATCAAGGTATCCTACAATGACAAATTGTAGGGAAAAAGCAATTTTGGCACTCAATTAAGCTCGCTCCTATGAGGCTATGAGTGGAAAACTTGGCTTCCTTTTGAATTTATGGAAATAGGGGAATATGACATTCTTACCTTAAGTTCAACACCAGAGTCCAAACGCGAACGTTCACCTACGATCGAGTGTTCAATGCTACATTCTCTCAAGAAACAGCCATGAGAGATAATTGAATCCTTGATCTGCAAAACCCAAGTGAAACTTAAGAAACAAGACACTTTATAGAAGCCACAAACAAATCCCACGGGCAATTGTGTACCTTGCATTTATCAATTTTAGTAGGTGGTAAGAATTTAGGAGACGTGAAGAATGGTGTCTTTGGATCATAAAAGTGGAATTTTGGAAACTGCATTGAAGGGAAATCACCAAAGGGTGTTAGCAATATTCCATTGAAGAAAAAAACTAGATTATCTCCAAGAATGTCAATCGAATCAAGTTCTTGATCTAATTGTGAAAATAGGGAACTATGGAACACAACCTCTTCTGTAAGGGCTAAGTTAGCATCATAGAAAGACTTTATTGTTCCAATGTCCTCCCAGTAGTCTCTGAATACATATGCCTGACAAAGCGAGATAAGAGCAACCATCAGTATGCCCCTTCTTCCCGCAAATGATTTAGGTAAAAATAAATAGGGATAAATTAGAACACTAAACAAGCAAATGGTTCAAATGTAAGGAGCTGAGCGTACTCCATGGTACACAATAGAGAGCAAGTTTGACAAAAGAAACAGCCAAACCGAAAGAGTCTCATTTCTTACTTGGACGTTGTGTTCTGCCACTTCTGACGGAATGATTTCAGATCCGAAGTCATTGGAGGTAGGATATCTCCACCTCAAAAGCTTTAACAAGACATCCGTCTTAAATACATAGACTCCCATTGAAGCAATGTAAGGAGCCTTTGCAGCATCTTTGGGAGACAACCCTAGGAGAGTGGTATCCGCTTCCTGCATAAGCCATCAGGAAGCCAAGTCAAGTAAAAGTAAATAAAAAAACATTTGTAAAGTTACTTAACGTCATTCGTAATTTGACTTTTCGAGTAATTAGATTATCTTGATCAACTAGTCTTCAACTTGACAAGATACAGAAGATGCTGAAGTAACCACTATGGAAGGTTTTTGTTTTATGATCTGGTATCTGGCACAATGGACCAACTAATCCGGGGACCTATTTCACCATCCACTAGCTGAGGCCCAATTCAAGCTAGGGCAAAAGCCCAATATGGACTGGCCCAACACAAAAAATTGATAGCACACAAATGGAAGTTAAATCCAGACCAAAGGCTTTCCTGAGTTCCCTTGTTGTCAGGTGACTGCAACTATGCCAACCCTTGGAAGTTAATCACCATGGAAGGTTGGTTTGGTTAAGTGGGACAAAGTTTGGAGTATTCGACCTCACTGTAATTGGAGTTTTCAAGTAATAGTTCGTCGCCTCCATGATGTTTAGATTATATTGCAACTAGTCCTCATGTTTCCAATGATACTGCAAGAAATCAATGTGGAAGGTTGCATGTGGATCAAGTTAAGTAGGACTAAGTTAAGCAGATCAAGCTTGCTTTTTTCCTAACAATTGTGGTATGTGTTCAGTGGTAACTTGGAAATCGGACAAAGTAAGATAGGCACAATGATGGATATAATTTACCATTGCTTTCACATCAGCACCCTTGGGTTTTTCCGAAAAATGTATGATTCGTCCATTGTGGTCAATCTTCATCAATCCATAATCCGAGGCACGGCTGGAAAGAAGTGAAACTCAACATCAGGTGGAATCCAACCATAGTGAGGTAAACAATGACCATGTATACAGGATTGGCGAATTTACATTATAGTTTGAAGCATGTAAAGGAAAGCAGAAGACTCAACTAACCTATTCCCCACCGGAACACATGAAATGGTGATATCAGCATTTCTGTCGATGTGATTCTGTTAATGAACGGAGTGCAAGGAATTAGCAAGATTGCATAAACAACAAAAATGAAATGGACTTCAAAGAGAGAAAATATGTACCTGCACAAAGTCCATATAGTCCATACGATAAAGATGATCACCAGATAAGATCAGAATATTCTCAACGTCCTTATTCCTAGCATCCTACAAGCGTAAAAGAGTTTCATCAGATTCATATATCAAGTTGGAAAGAATATCATCAACTTTCCGGAAATCTATCACATCAACTCACCTCAAACACCCAAGTAAATTGCCTTACAGCATCTGCAGTCCCTTGGAACCACTTCATACCCGCATCTCCAGCTGTTTGAGTGGCTGCCAGAACCTGTTTAACAAGTAGAGTAACCACAAAACCACACCATTCGAAAAATGTGAAATCTCATTTTGTGTAACAGTATTAACTACTTTTTTAACGCCTTCTTTATATCTACGACTTATGATTAAAACTCAATTGCATGCCCTGCCATGAGGTCAAAGGTTCCATTCCCACGGAGGCCATACATTTCAAACCTTGGGGCCACTGGGGATTATGCCCGGTCGTTACCTTTAGAGCCCCAGAATTAGTCGAGGGGCGCGCAAGTTGGCCCGGACATCCGGTTGTCAAAAAAAAAAAAATACATTGTACGTGTATGTGGACAAAGTCCACCAGAGATTTCTCAAGTTTTAATCTTCTTCCAGAAAAAAAATTCAAGAATTTCTAGGGACTCCAACAAGATTCATCCCCCTTTTTTTTTTTCTCAAGAAGCCAATTTATATACACCATTTGATAGAAACCCATTTACTAAGGATCCGCTATGTTAATGAGTAATATTCCATGTATACAGCTGAATCCGTCAAGTTTATTTTCTCCTGTATCATACTTCTTCTTTTTTATATCCGACCTGTATCATACTTCATTCATGCATCGAGATATAATACGTGTGGCTTTTTCAAAAATATCTAACTATATTGCCACCAACATCACTGCATCACTTTTGTGTAACCAAGTATATAAAATTTCTATCTCAATTCAGGGTTTTAGTTGGTACCTCCACGAATCCATCCCCAAAGTTCACACCAGTTCCATAGTAGGTCCGAGCTAGGTGACGATTGAGGGAAGTAGAGTTGAACTGAGTAAGTACAAAAATCTTGTTTATGCCACTGTTGATGCAGTTGCTCATTGGTATGTCAATAAGCCTATAGCCTCCTCCAACTTGAACCTGCATAATAAAATACCATCTCACTGCATGACAAAATCCCAAACCATTTTAAAGACCACCAATTTTTTCAAAGTTGTTTTTTTATTTGGATCTTGAATTTATGGAGTAACATGTGGAGGGAAAATAAAAGAAAAGGGATTTGTGAAGCTACTTTTTTATCTTTGTACCTCACACTTCACTCCCCAAATCCAAGGTTACAACACAGCCTTAAGGTAATACCAGAAAATCAAGTTCAGGGAAAATGCTATGTACTTCGATAATCCATACAAGCTGCTTAGACCACAACCAAATTCTTATCGTTCGAATAAGTTTGAAACTTCATATACCAAAAAGTAATTCATACTATAGACATGTTCGTAAATCGTAATTTCAGAATCAAATTCACGAAGCACAAAACATACATCCCAAATCATCACACAAACAGACCCCCAGATCTTCTGAAATACTAAACGTTACGTTCTACCGTCTTAGACTCTTAGTTAATCCTATCAGAGAGGTCAACTTGATATCAAAAGCTGACCTTCCAAGAGCTGGTGAGTTCATATCAGAATAGAAAGTTCATCTAGTGGAGCTTTGTTGGACCTAATATTAAGGTAAAAGCTGATTGCATTAAAAGTGTGAGCCAAAAGCATTAACATGAAGCCTCCGGAATATCAACTTATCTAAACAAATTTTGCCCCACAAGCAGAAGCAGTAGTCATGAAATTAGCAATCTGTCATGTAACTAGGCTCATGAGACCAGAAGAAGTTTCTTACGGCCGGTGTTGCAGTTTTACTGGTAAGTGGAAATAGTTGAGTTCCTGCACCTCCACCCAATATGATTGAAGCCACATTTTTCGGATCCGCTCTTTGTCTCTCCAACCGGGGTGCTTGTATGGTCTGAAATTAAATAAAAATTTTGAAGATGAGACCACATATCCAATTAACTCTATCCAGACAAATTCACAAAACCAACATTTAAATTTTAAAATTTTATTTTTCAGCAAAAGCAATTGATACACCTGTACAAGAAGTACAAAAACCCAGAAGAAATAGCATGATCATGATCAAGCAAAAAAATAAAACTATTTCAAAGTCCAGAAATGAGATACTAAAGACCATTAAGGTTGATAAGCACCACGGGGTTTGCCTAAGTGGGTATGAGAAAGCAACTAAAGGGCTTGTCCCAAGAGGTAGTAAGTTCGAGCCAAACATTCCAAACCTTGGGCCACCGGAGGTTTGGAGGTTTGCCGGCCGTTAACTTCAAACCCCGGAATTAGTAGAGGTGCACGCACGCTGTCACGGATATCCAGTTATAAAAAAAACTATTAAGGTTGATGAAAGAGAATAGAAATGACTCACCAAAGTCTCTTTGCCATTGCCTGATGTAATAACAGAGCAAGAAACCCTAGGTTTGATCTTCTTTGCCCTTTTCTCAAATCTCAAACCTTTTCCCAACTGATCAACCCAGAGACCCTTGCTCAGATTCCCTCTCATCTTCTCCCCCCAAAAGCCATTATCCCTATAAGTGAGACCACATTTGCTTGAGTTACCCAAGTGGGTATTGGCTCTCAGTGTTGAAAAGCAAGAATCCATTGCAGCTGATTCACCAACCCAACTGAACCAAGCAAAAAAACAGTAACCTAGATGGTCAGGATAATCATAAATTATGAATCAATCTGATACTAGTTAGAAGTGGTAAAGTAGAAGATGCAGACCTACAATCTAAGTAATCAGGTAAAGTACAGATTTTTTTTTTGAAAACAGATCAAAGGATTAAGGAGTATGAAATTGGGAAAAAAAATGCTTATACTGAAAGTAGCAAAAATACAATAATATAGTACTAGAATTAACATAGACACATAGTCAAGCTAAATCCAATGGAAGTCAAGTGACCCCAATAATATACATAGATTTCCACCCTTTTCAAAACAAACAATTCTTTCTATCTATATCTACTAAAGGAGAAGTTACGTTCCGCTTTCTTTCTAAATCTTCCTATTCAAAAAGAAATTAATTTCGAACTCACATATTATGAAAATGAAAAATAATTTTTTGATTTTTTTGCATTGTTTAAAAGATCTCAATGAAATCTATCAGATAAGATCCATACTGAAAGGAAAATTATTTGCGTAAACACATAATTTTTCAACTTGAAATTAGCTTCTTTTTCAAAAAGAACTTTTACAAAAAAAAAAAGTGGAACACCTTACCCAGATCACAGGATTCCTCTTATACGAAATACCCAGAAGTCAAAAAAGCATGAACCTTGGAAGGAAAAAAAGGAAATCACAGTGGAGAGAATTAATGAAAAAGTTTTGGAGGAACCGAAAAGTTTTGATACGGAGAAGTGAACGTTCTGGTGGAAAGTGACGAGGGAGTGTGCTATATAGTGAGTGTTGAAAATAGATACGCACTTGGGGGGCAGATTCAGAGGGAAGAAAATGCGTGAGTTGATGTTGGAAGTTCAACATTCGTCGCACCTTTATAGGCTCGTCAATTATTATCTCTCACGGAAATATCTTGCAATATTTTAGTCCCATTTGGACTATTAATAATTTGTAACTCTAAGGGATTTCGTCGAGTTATTGTGAGAAAGTAATAAGTGCTCTTCAATGAGGTCACAATTTTCATCCCAAGGCCATGAGGTTATGCCGGTCGTTACCTTCAAGCCCCTAAAATTAGGCAGGGTGCATGCAAGCTGGTCCGGACATTCGGTTATTAAAAAAAAGTTATTCCGTCATTAATTTTAAAACCTCGAGATCAATTAAAATGGGCGCAAATTCACCCGGATGCTAAGTTTTGAAAAAAGGAAAATTCTAAAATCACCCAATCGGGCTGACAATAGTAAGTGTGTGAATGTGTATTAAAGTATGTAAAAAATATACAGAAATACATATTTTTCTTGTCTTTTAGTATGCTTATCGTCAGCCCAATGGGCTGACAATAGCATGACCGTTTGAAAAATATCAGCAAATTTGCTCTCTCTCTCCCCCCATATAATAGTACGGAGTAATAGAGAATAAAATGGAGAAAAGTATAGGCTGTGTGTCACAGATATCATTGGTCTGCTGCATAGCATTGCCCACGTATGTAGGCTCCTCCATTTATAAGCCCAACACCTGTCTTTTTCCCGCATATGGCCAAGACACGATTTCATAAGTACAATCATGGGAAAATGACGGTTCATGACGGATTTTGATAATTAATACCCGTCAAGGACTATTAATAATTTGTAATTTCAAGGGATTTCGTCAAGTAATTGTGAGAAAGTAATAAGTGCTTCTCAATAAGGTCACAATTTTCATCCCAACGGAGACCAAACAATCCAAATCTTGGGGCAATGGGGTTATGTCCGGTCGTTATCTTCAGAGCCTCAAGATTAGACAAAGTGCATGCAAGCTGGTCCAGACATTCGATTATTAAAAAAAAATTGTTCCGTCGTTAATTTAAAAACTTCGAGATTAATTAAAATGAGCGTAAATTCACCCGGATGCTAAGTTTTGAAAAATATCAGCAAATTTGCTCTCTCTCTCTCTCTCTCTCCATATAATAGAATGGAGAAAAGTATAGGCTGTGTGTCACGGATGTCATTGGTCTGCTGCATAGCATAGCCCACGTATGTAGGCTCCTCCATTTATAAGCCCAACACCTGTCTTTTTCCCGCATACGGCCAAGACACGATTTCACAAGTACAATCCTGGCAAAATGACGGCCCATGACGTTTTTTGATAATTAATATTCGTCAAGGACATTTTCAGCATTAACAAATATTCTTAACATGTCCTTGACGGGTATTAATTATCAAAACACGTTATTGGCCGTCATTTTTCCTACAATTTTCAATAGCAAGCTATAAATCGATCAATGGGTAAATAGTAATCCCTCCGTCCCTAAATAAGTGTCCGGCGTACAAACTTAGACCTTACAAAAGATGTACTCCCTTCGTTCCTAAATGAGAGTCCCTTTTTGGAATTCCAACTTTTTAGGGGACATGCAATCATTATACATATTTTCCACAATTACCTCTATATTCTACCTATTTTGCACCATTTGAATTCAAATAAGAGTGACAACCACTGCCCAGTGTAGTTGGTATGTCATCTCTCCCCTATGAAGGAGGTCCTGGGTTCGACTCCTGCTGGAGCAATACCCTTGGGGTCCCAAGCTATGGATAGCTTTTGGACCCCGTGCTAATCCTAACACCCCCATTAACCCCGCTGGTGTATGACGATTGAAAAAAAAAAATTCAAATAAGAGGGTTACTTTTGGAAAATTATGAAATTTCCACTTCTATTTTTGGAGAGAGACCATCATTTTGGAATATCTCAAAATGGAATAAGGGATTCTCAATTTGGAACGGAGAGTGTAAGTTTTTTGTTAAAAAATCTAATTTCTTTTCACAATCTAATAGAACTACTTGCCATCTATTGATTTGTGAAAAAAATTAAATTTTTTTAGTGAAACAAATGCATCTTTTTAAAGGCCTAGATTTGCGCACCAGACATTTATTTAGGGACGGAGGGAGTAGCATTTGCAAGTTGCAACTCTTTTTTTTATTATTTGATTTTCACACTTTATTTTTAAAATTTCACACTTTTTTTTTTATAATCTTTATTCACATAAACTTACAATGTTGTCCTTTTTTTCAATACACTTTTTCTACACATTCAAGGGCAACATTATAAATTCAACTAAATAGAGATTAAAAAAAAAACGTGAATTGTAAAAAGAGTGTGAAAATCATTTTTTTTTTAATTCACCAAAACAAACCCAACAGGGCTAAAAAAAAGACTACTCTCTAGCTAGAATAGAAAAACCACACGATCCGGCGGGGAGGAAACCCAATTAGAGGAATTTGGAAATCCTATAGTGCAGCATGCACTACAAGGGTTGTAAGGCGGCCGATTCGGTCGTTCATTTTGATGCCGACGGCTCAGATTTTATCTGAACTCCTATTGATCCCAGCTGTCCATTGTCGAAATGAATGGCCGAATCGGCCGCCTTACAGCCATGTAGGGCAGCCCACCTCTATATCTCTGTTTGAGAGTGTGAATGTGATATATTGAGGAAAAATCTTGTAATATTTTGGGTGACAATAGAGATATAGAGGTGGGTTGGAGATGCTCTAAGAAGGGAGAATGCCTCTCGATGCACATGATGCCAGTCCGTTAGCTTCTCTCCCTGACCCATTCAAAAACCAAAACCCAGATTGTCGTGAGGATGTAAACGAGCCGAGCCGAGCCGAGCCGAGCTTTGTCGAGCTCAAGCTCGGGTTGAGCCTTAACAAGTTGAGCCCTTATCGAGCCGAACTGAGTCATTTACTAAACAAGTCTTTTTAATCGAGTCGAACTACCCTTAACGAATAGAGTTTTTGTCAAACGAGCCGAGCCTTAACGAGTTGAGCTCTCAAGCTGCTCGGTTCGTTTACAACCCTAAGTATGTCTAATGTCCTAACACCAAAGCCAATGACATCCCGTGGGGGATCCAATTCTGAGACGCTAAGCTTGATGGCTATTATCGTGTTCTACGGGTACCGAAAAGCATGTTTAGTTTAACCCACAGTTACGAAGATTTGGACTCAAATGTTGAGTGAGAAAATCTACTGATACCGTCGGTTTGGCTTCAAAAGTCATTTTAACTTCTTCTTTTTTTTGTATTTTTATTCAATTTTTTTTTACATTTGTTAGTTTTACGTCAAATTTTTGTGACTTATTGATTTCTCCCGACGAGAGGAATCGGAAAAGTAAATTTTTTTTTTTTATCGAAACTCATAATTTTTTTTCAAAAAGACAAAAACAAGTAAAAATAACCGTCTTATTGGTTTATTTTTGTTTTTATTCAATAAATTATGAGTTTCGATCAAATTTTTTTACGTTTTCAGTTCTTCTTGTCGAAACGAATCAATAAGTCATAAAAGTTTGATGTAAAAACAAAAAATCGAATAAGGACAAAAAAAAAAAAATCACTTAACTTTTTAATTCAAACCCATTAGTGTTTGTGTTAAGATAATAAAAGATGCATTTGTCAGGTATAAATCAGTCAGCCAAGTGCAAACAAAACAATCAATGATTTAAGGATAAAAAAAAATCAATGATTTGCGCATCAACGGGGGGACCCGGGATGCTAGCCGTAGAGTGCTTCCTTGGGTACATCCGGATCGTCCATCTCGTCAATTAATAATTCGGATTGAAAACAAACTCTTCCAGGGAAGAGTTAAATTTTTTTGAAGGAGTTCGTTTTTAATCCAAGCCGCTAAAAATGCCTTTGGACGGTCCGAATGCAACCTGCAACGCTCTATCGGGAGCTGCTTTGCATCATCTCCGGATGGGTCCAAATTCACCAAGTGTAGATTTTGGACAGAAATCACACCCACTAGTCGCCATGGACCGTTCGTTTTAAACGAGGCACCCCCATCACCGGGTCCACGTGCCCTTGAAATGGTAATCTTTTAACTTGTTGTCTGTGGGCCCCAACAATGGTGATCTGACCCAACTGAATCCACTTCCCATCTCATTAATGGACGATAAGCACAAAGTGCCGGGCCAATGGCGGAATCAGGATTTTAAAATGTGCAAATGCCGATTGACATATTTTTATTGGAATGTATGCTTCTTGTATCATACTTCCTCCGTTCCTAAATGAGAGTCCCTCTTTGGAATTTTAATTTTTTTAGGGGACATGCAATTATTATACCTACTTTCCATAATTATCCCTATATTTTACTTATTTTGCACCATTAGAATTCAAATAAGAGGATTACTTTTGGAAAATTATGAAATTTTCACTTCTATTTTTGGAAAGGAACAATCATTTTGAAATATCCCAAAATGGAATAAGAGACTCTCAATTTGGAACGGAGGGAGTAGATATTTAGAGCATTTCTAATGAGAGATGTCAAACATGACGTGGACGGTGTAACAGCTACTTTTGACATTAACTTACTTTCCAACCCATTTGCCTTCACTAATGTCAAAGCTGATGTGGCTTTGGCATGAACCTCGTGCATGCCAATTTTAGCAGCTACCCTCCCCCATGCCAAATTTCAAAAAGTAACCGTTAGAAGGTAAAAAACTATTGTTAGAAAGTTTAAAACCTCCCCGTACTACTTGTTTGAGTTTTTTTTTTTTCCTTTTAAATAAATAGAATTTGGCATAAGGGTTGAAGATGAGGTTTTAATGTCAAATTTGATATGCTAAAATGCCACATAAGCCTTCAAAACAAATTTGACATCTCCAAATTGAAATCAAGTGTTGGAGATGCTCTTAGTTTTCAAATACCTTGCATGTGTACATCGAATGAATTCTAACCTATTGCAGAAAAAATATATGAATCCTTTTGTTTATTTCTTTATGCTACTACCACTTATTTTTTATTAATGATGATGACATACATTGGGTAATGAGAATGTAAAAGGAGTTTATTTATTAAATCAAACTAAAATAATTAAGATTATAAGTAATTACTGCTTATCGATAATGCTCAAAATTAAGTATCATATAAGTAGAATTTTTAAAACTCGGGTGGCTCCAACTAGGGGTGTAAACGAGCCGAGCCGAGTTTCGGCGAGCTCGAGCTCGGCTCGAGCCTTAACGAGCCGAGCCCTTAACGAGCCGAGCTTAGTCATTTACTAAACGAGCCTTCCTTAACGAGCCGAGCCTCCCTTAACGAGCCGAGCTTTTGTCGAACGAGCCGAGTGAACTTCACTCGGCTCGTTTAGTTAACGAGCCAAATAGTCGAGCTCGAGCTCGCGAGTAGCTCGGCTCACTTACAGCCCTAGCTCCAACACAACTTCGAAAATAACTGCACGAAGGTGCTCTAGGATTTTTCCCCCCTATTGTAAGAAATGGATTCTCAGTAGTTCTGCCAACAATTGCACACCGTGTAAATTCGGCTTTTTCAGTCTTCTTGTCAGACCAATTTCAATAATTAGTTTCGATTAATATTGTAGATCTCGGCAAAAGACTTAGTTAGCTATGGTCTAAAATCATGGTAATTGATTTTCACTAAGGTCATCCACAGTGGTATAATCAAAAAAGGATAATCAAAAGTTGACACATCAGCTTTTGATTATTCACTTAAGAGGTTGTTAAGTTTAACAGTGTTGAGCTTCACAATGGTCACTTCTAATCTATAACCAAAATAAGGGTCTACTACAATTTCACTCTCTCTTCCCCTCTGTTTCCTACCATTCACTTCCATCCATTTATGTTTTTTTTTGGGCAAAAATATACCGATTCCCTCTCTTAATTTTGGGGAAAAATCGGTGACTTTCTTCCCTCCTATTATGAATTTTTTTGGGGAAAAAAATAGAAACGGAAAAAAGAGTGAAATACCTTAATCCGGTGATGATGAGTTGAATTGTAAATGATCGAGAGATATGAACTTCACTTTTTGAGGGAAAGAAAGAGTAAAGTGAAGAAGATATAGAGTAGGCGAAGAAGAAAAGAAAAAATACCAATTGAAACACGCGTGTATACAAATTTTGGAACTAATTAACTTATGTGATGTGGAGTCCACAAATTTTGATTATTGAAAAAAGTTGCTAGTTTTGGTTATCCAAAGCCCAAAATTTGATTATTTCTAAGGATGTTGCTAAGTTTGATTATACCATTGTGAGCTATTTTTCGCAACAACATTGTTAACTTTAAAAACAATTAGCTTTTGATTATACCACTGTGGATGGCCTAAGTATGTAATCAAAATACAAAAACATACTTATCAGAATTGAATTTTGCTGGATTCTGATCCAGTGTATGCAATGCAAAAAACCAAAATTTGATTTTATTTATTTATTTATTATCAATTGCATATTAATTGGCATCCAATCACATGATTGTAAACCATAGTAAAATGTGAAATGTTAGAAATTGGGTTTTGTTGGATGTGGAGATCATGTCTCCGCAACAAATTTGGATACGAATCATTTATACCGACAGATACATGTAAACATATACAATACATATATAGGAGAGAGAGAGAGAGAGAGAGAGAGAGAGAGAGAGAGAGAGAGAGAGAGAGAGAGAGAGAGAGAGAGAGAGAGGTGCCTGAGATAGCTAATAGATGTATCTAGAGAGAGAATGAAACTGAAAGTTCCAATTCTTGGCAAGTGACTATTGATTTAGTGGAAGAGAGGGTCGTGATTAGCAATGATAAAATAACTTACGGAGTGGTAAGTTATTTTTCGCTGATTTGGTGTAAAATATTTTACTTGTAAAAAGTTTTCCCCAACTTTTGTGCTACCAAACACCAAAAATTAGGAAAATGTTTTTGCGGAAATTTTTTTCACTCCAAACAAACAGAGCCTAAGTATGTAATCAAAATACAAAAACATACTTATCAGAATTGAATTTTGCTGGGTTCTGATCCAGTGTATGCAAAAAACCAAAATTTGAATTTTTTTTTTTATCAATTGCATATTAATTGGCATCCAATCACATGATTGTAAACCATAGTAAAATGTTGGATGAGATCTACGATATGAATGAAATTGGTCCGGCAAAGGGACGAAAAAAGCCAAACTGCGCGGTGTGCAGTTGTCGGTAAAAACGTCAAGAATCCACCTCCTTAACTATGGCTGTTTTTGCGATAGTTGTGGATATACATATTCTAGATTTTAGCTAATTCAAATTCTACTACAGATTTCAGATTCCGGATTTTAGTACATGTTGAGAAACTCTATTTGTTGTAGCTGTGAGATTATGAGAATTTCATTAATTTTTTGAGAAATTGTGTTGCAGAATCCCCAAAGCTACCTAACTCAGCTTTGGAATTTTCAGAATTTTTTTTCCTTTTCGGGTTCTCAGAATCTGTAGATTTTAAAAATCAATTAGGTAGTAGTATTTTTGACAAACATTACAAACTGGTTTTTAGAAGCTAGAATATAAAAATCTTCTAAAATAATTCTTCGCAAGCACCCACTAGGCCACTATATATATGAGAGTGAATTTCTCCACAAAATTTGTGACTTTAGCCTTGTTGCGTGATGGAAAAAGGTTTTGAAACACCACGTGTTGGTGTCGAGGAGCACTTTAATAATTGTGGACACTAACAAATTTTGTAGAGGACATTCTCCTCCTACTCTGGCAGTGAATCAAGTTCCTCAGAAAATGGTAAAGATAAAGTTGCACTCAGAAAATGGTAAAGATACTACGACAATTTTGTCAAAAAATAGAAGGAATTTCCAATCAATGTTTGATGAAGGATATTTGTAATTTACATGGTGCTCATTGAAGGGAGGACTTTGGTAGCATGGGCATCAATTATTAGGGTATTGATAAGTGCTAATCAACCAAAGAAAACAACAAAGACAAAGGGCTCCGGATCATATACTACGTGACGAAGTTTCACATGATATGTTTGTTGAATTAAGTGATCAATTAATCAGCACTAGTCCAATCCCTATCCCTTGAGATAAACTGGATTGGGAACCCGGGGGCGGTGCAGTGCAATCTTAACCATTCTAAAGTGTTTTGGATGGTCAAGATTTTTAATAATAAAAAAAATACAGGAAAGAGTTTAAACTCTTCAATGGAAGAATTCTTTTAAAATCCAGACCATTAATTGCCGAAGCGAACGGTCTAAATGTTGCACGACACAGAAGTGCATGGCACCTCCCTGGGTCCCTGGATTGGTCATTTAGGAAGCAGAAACAGCTATATAGCAATAACTAGGGTTGCTCGCGGTCCGGTTTGGTTCGGATTTCTAGGAATTCGAGGACCGAACCGCTAGTCACGGTTTTTACAAAATGAAATTCGTGTCCGGACCAAAAGTCCTACGGTCTGGTTCCAATCCAATCCGTGACTAGCGGATCAGTTACGGTTTTGTTCATGGATTTTAACAAAAATAAAAGTCAAGCATGTATCCCACACTAAAAGGGAAGAAGGTTACACTCAAAATTAAGTTTAACACCACCAGAAAGTAATTATTACATAAAGTACCAAAGGCCTACTTCAGAAATCAGATTCAAAAGAATCTAAACACTAGTACGATTGTATCATTCTGGAAAAGAAACGAACTACTGAAACTCAACTAGGTTTACCCGTAATTTATACAAAAAACTACGATTTACTCCTTATATTTTATGTACATCTACACTATATCCCATTGTTAAGATAAAATACTAAAATTGGTAGAAAAAAGTGTTAACATTACTAACAATTAATTATATATATATATACACACATATTTATATAAAATAAATATCTCACAGTCCGGTTCGGTTAATCCATGGTTTCGTAATGAAAATCCGTGGACAAAACCGCAAGTCACGGTTTTTAAATTTTTCAATACGTGTCCAGACCATTAATCTACGGACAAAATCCAAAAGATACGGATCGCTTCGGTTTAGACCAGTTTCACAGTTCACCAGATTTTTTGAGCAGCCCTAGCAATAACAAGTAAATAACAGGCAAAAAGAATCAAAGCCTTTGTGTTGAAACCCAGCTTTCCTCATACGTAAGCGGTTAGAAGATGTATAAGAAGTGGCTTGATGACCAGCGAAGTCCTAGTCCCTCCTCAATCATTGTCACCACCGTCGGTTGCTATAAACCCGCCACAGATTAGATTGGCGGTTAACAAATCATAAATAGACGAGAACATAGAAAGAGTATCAACTATCTTGCAACCATCAAGAGGAGTGAGTACGGGGCTGCATGGGAAAAGGGGGAAGGAAGAAGAGAGAACGGCAGCTGAAGACGGGAAGAATAGGACTTTCTCTATCTAGAGAGAAGCTCCCAGAAGGTCCTTGCCTTTTCATTCCATTGCCAATAAAGCAAAATCTTGAAGTGAAGATTATAGTTTGAGGGTACCAAGAACATTCGCAAGTTCGTTCAACAAATCCATCAAAAAAAAATCAAGCAAAACGGATTTGATAATTGAGATTCTAGCCAACAAAAGACATGCAGAAGAAATACTAAATAAACAAAACACAAGCTGAAGGAATTTCTGAGTGGTATCAGCCAGAATTACCCTATTACATAAGTTTGACAAACAAGAAGGAAATGAGACAACTAGGTGTTGGTTGCCCTAGTGTAAATCTGCTGGCTTGAATGGGCAGATACCATCCTAATCACACCCCTAGCCATCAGGTCTTTTATAGCCTTCCTCGCAAGTGACCCATTAACCTGCGAAAATCGTACGAAGCAATTGAAAGGGATCAAATTATCAGTATCTATGTGCTAGAAATTCAACTATAACAAACTTCAATTATTTAAGCAGACTTAGATGTTTACATTATCAAGATGAAAACAGCGCACTTAAAATTACTGGAGTACTTAATTCTATCTACTAATTACTTGAGGAAGCAGGCTCGGAACAAAGGAAACTCATTAGAGCATCTCCAACCCAACCACCCTCGATTTCGTTAAATATAGATGAAGAACTCCAACACATCCTCTATTCACCTTGATGGAGATGAAAAGTGACACGAAGTGTCCCATCAATCCTCCGAAATAGAGGGTTGGTTGAGGGGACACTCCGTGTCACTATTCATCCTCGTAAAGGTGAAATAGAGGATTCAAAAATTAGATCTGAAGCAAAAAAAAAAAAAAGAGATACAGAGGGTGGATTGAGTGGCTGGCTCTTAGACATCAAAAAACACACAAATAGAGGAAGCCCAGAACTGGATATAGCAAGCTAGTATAACATTAAGTGAAGTACACTGAGGTGTAGACTTGGCAAAATTGAACGTCTCACACCAATTTTGCAATTGTCAGGCTTGCCCAGCACTGGATATAGCAAGCTAGTATAACAATAAAGTAAAGTAGACAAAATAAACAAAAAATACCCTGCGGTGGAAAATTCATTGACTAGGTGAACTAATGGAGGTAGCGTCCGCGACTTGCCCATCAATTATTTTGCGCTTATCATCAAAGATACTAGTCATCCTTCATCAAGAATATTTATTAGAACAACCGCATTCAACAACATTCAATTGTGTTGCTTGCACAGTAGCAAATGGTAATCACCTTTAACTGGTTTCAGAAAGCTCCCTCCCATGTTCGGTATTGTCCAAGTCATTGATGTTACTGAGTCCCTCTTAGGCAGTAAGTTTGTTTTTTTGTCAGTAATTTATACGAATTTTGATAGCTAAGTAACACTAAAGGGAGGGTAAGACCCAAATTGACATTGGAGGCAGTAGTTCAAAAAGATCTAGATCTTTTGAATATTATGGAACACGATGCTCTCAATAGAGCTCAATGGAAAAAATGGTTTTATGTAGCCGACCCCAATTGATTGTGGTTTGGTATAGCTAAGATTCAAGTTTTTTCATATAATTTGATTCAAGTTTTTTCATATAATTTAACAAACTTTTCCCAACGGACCGCGAAACGACTTTTAGAAATTCATGAACAAAAACTGTACTCGTGAGATTGGCAAAAGACAGACTGATCTCACTGCTGATTGGCCAAGTAAAAAAACATAAAACTATATGGCAAACTACCCTTGGAGTTCTGTTAGTTCCAGCTCCTCTTTCAGAATAAATGCTTCCACCACTACACTCGTTAGGTGAAGATAGAGTAAATTGTTTCCTCGTCGAACATTAACGATGACAATAGGTCTCGAATGAAATCTGATGAACTGATGAGGAATATCCAAAGTCCCTTAGCGAAAACTTGACTTAGGTTGCATTCAACAAAAATAGGCCATAATGTAGTGTCATTGACTTACCTATCTTAAAAAGGAAATTTTCCCCAGGCTAATCTGGGATTTTTTGAATTGCACAATTGCTCAAACAACACTTTTAAGAAGCAACAACTCATTGAGAATGTACTGATATTGCACCCCCAAAAACAGATTACAAGAAACAGTAAAGGCGTAAAGCTAAAAAAGCACAATTATGCATCAATTATGAACATGTGCTTAATAATCAGAAAGGCTAGGTTCAAAATTTGGATATGTATGAAGCGAATTGACTTCAGCATTCAATAGGATTAGCTGAAAAGTCATAGTTTGGATATAGCTTTTGACATTAGTTTGGGAATTTGAAACCAGTCTCATTATGAAATGTTGTTAAAAATGAATCGATCTACTGAAAAGTGAAAACACATCTTTTTGTGATATCCCTAATCCGCTTCCGGACCAGTTTCACAAGCAACCTAGATCTAAACCTACTTTAATCGACGTTTAAATTGAAGACTTGATCAATTCAATTGAAACCCACATCTACAATGCAATCAGTTATTTAGCTCATAAGTTCATAACATTATACCTTTCAAACCATAAGTAGAACTGAAAGTACTAAAACAGGAAAAACGTGTTATTACCCTCAAACGATCAGAGAGAATGGAAGGCGTGATGAGCTTGTACTTGGGAGCCTCAGAGAGAAGCTTATCATAGGTAGCCTTATCAAACAACACCATGTTGTTCACCTTCTCCTTCTGCTTTCCCTTGCTCCACTTCTGCAATTTTTTAGACAAACCCACACCAAATCCATCACCAACCACACAACACAACCAACAAGCATACATACACTCAATTACACAGACACCAAAATATCAATATATCCAGATTAGTTTTTGACAACTCAGGTGTCTTGGCCAGTTCACACACACCTCGGGACGACTAATCCTGAGGACTAATCCCACAATCCAATAGCAGAGCCCCCATATGGTCCGGCCCAAAGGGGTTGATAGATCTCATTTCAACCTGACCTGATGAGGGACTCCTAAACAAACCCTTAGTCTCAGGCCTTGACCACCTGGCCAACCCCTCGGGTTATCAATACATCTAGATTATGCGTGTGTGTGTGACTTTCTAATCTTTGTGTTGAACAGATTGAATCAAATTACTATAGAGAGAGAGAGAGAGATCATCACCTTCTTCTTTTGTTTTCCGCCGCCGGATTTGGCTGGCTTGGACGACGGAGGAGGAGCCTTTTCCTTCTTCGGAGCCTGTAAAGTCACAAATACAGAATCACATGTTAGTGATTTATGTACATATATATGTGTTTAGAGAGAGAGAGAGAGAATCGGCGGAGCATACCATCGGATGAGTTCAGAGAGAGAGAGAGAGAGAGAGAGAGAGAGGGATAGGCGGAGATTGGAGAGGCACTACAGGAGTGAGAAAGAAGAAGACGACAACTCTTCAAACCCTAGGAGGCTCCAGGGCTTTAATTGCTTTCTTTGTGGGCTTGGAGTTTTTGGTCATTTAGTAAATGGGCTAAACTTAGAATAATCCACAAATACTGGAAGCCCGTGATTAAAAGATGAGATGGGTTTTCTCTGGGCTGGGCTTGGGCCATGCCCAAGATGCCTATCAGGCCTTGAATAGTGAAATACCCACAGCAACCAGTAGTAGGAGATGTTCGAGTGTGTTCACTCTGTTGTCAGCCCTTTTTTTATGGGTTTTCACGCTCGTCTGGACTAGCTTACGCCTACCTCAACTAATCTTTTTTCCGGTCTGGTCAAATGGAGGCCATCAACCTAGAGACTGGGGAATTCACAAGAAATTACTTTCTTACGGCCTGACCTCTAGAATAGGGTTTGCTTCGATCACATTGATCCGAACAGTTCAAATTGAAAAGCTCGTAGAGTATAATTGAATTGAATATCCTACCAATATAATCGAAATACATTTTACCTAAATATTAATTTCATGCTAGAATGAAGAGTTTTTTTTAATTTTCATGCCAGATTGAAGAGTTTGATACACTGTTATTGATTGAAAATGGGTTGAATCCTCGGAATCAATACGTTTCTTGTAGGAAAATGCTAATGCCAAAACTGTTATTTTTTGAGCCAAAATTGTAGTGCATAAAAGTCTTGTACCTTGCATATATATAAGCCTTTTATGCACTATAGTTCTTTGGTATAGCTGGAATTACTTTTTTTTTTCTAAACACTGCACTTTCTCGAGCAAGGAAAAGTGAAGGTATTGTTCACTATCCGATAATGAGATGAACAAAAAAATTATTCAACATTACCCCCAACATGAGGCAAAAAACATAATTAGTACTTGATTCACTTTGATCATGTCAATGGATTCGGGATAACCCGATATTGCCTTCATGGTACGACACATCATGTTAACCCAAGCTGGGTCGCATAGTCTTTAGGTAAGACTCTTCGTTCCCGCTCTCCTCGCTAATTTTAATAGTTTGAAGTATTTTTGATACACTTTACGCTCTCGCTCTTGTTTTTCCAAAGCTCACCCATATTGTATGGAAGGTTAGCGTCTGAAAGGAGTTTGACTTGTTGACCGCCCAAAAGGAGACGAACATGTGGCAACAAGTTCGTGTGACACGTACATGGCGCACAAGGGATATGACGCGTGGCACAAGTATTGACGAAATACAGGTCCCGCGACAAGTAGGATGCCAACAAGTTCGTGTGACACGTACATGGCGCACAAGGGATATGACGTGTGGCACAAGTATTGACGAAATGCGGGTCCCGCGACAAGTAGGATGCCAGCATAGAACTCGTGGGGACTTGGCCCCACACTATGACTGCAATGACAAGCGGTCCTGTGTGACCAGCATGAGGACATAAAGGGATCAGGAAATTCCTGGCCGGTCCCATATTTTACATGGGGTTCCATGCAAATCCTTTTTTAAAGTGTTATCCCATCTAGACCCTTTTTAAAGATGCTTTTACTATTTTGCCCTTATCACTTTTCATACTCCAATAATTTACACCTCAAGAATTCACACCCCAAAAATTCACACCAACCAGAATTCACACCCTAAGAATTCACACCCTAAGAATTCATACGCCAAGAATTCACACTCCCAAGAATTCACACCTCACAGAATTCACACCCCCAAGAATTCACACGCCAAGATTTCACACCCCAAGAATTCAAACCACCCAGAATTCACACCCCCGAGAATTCACACCCCTAGAATTCACACCCTTCAGAATTCACACCCCCGAGAATTCACACCCTTCAGAATTCACACTTTTTTCGGTGCACCCTTTTTCAAAATTCACACCCACATACAAAATTCACTCCTCTTTGCTCCTTTTCAAAATTCACACTCTTTTTCAAAATTCACACCTACAGAATTTAAAATTCTCCCTTTGCATAATTCACACCCATTCAAATTACACAATTCACAACCTTAAATCTAGAATTCACACCCCTCTAAAATAATTCACAAACAAATAAGCATTTAATCCGGATTAAAATAAAATAAAAAAACGTTATCATGGAGGGGTGAATTCACACAATCTTCTGCACCTCAAATTAAATTCATAAGAAATATTCAACGATCCACTGGTTGCTGCTCTTCTTCTGTTGCTTCACCTGCAATCGGTCACGACGATCTACTGCCCCAACCCGTGCCGCTTCGAGTCCCTGAACCTGGCGCAGTCGGGATCCGGACCCTCCATCAACGGCGTCAGCGTCTCGCCGACGATCCCTCGCCTCTCAATTGACGACGAATTGACGCTCGCCACGTGACTCTGCTGCTGCTTGCTGCTCCGCCACAACATCGGCGACTTGCTCCGAGCGAGGCTCTTGGCACGCGACCTCGCCTGGGATAGGCCTCGGACCACCTCATCTTTTAGAGCGGAGAAGAATGACCTGTTTTTTATCCATTTTTTAAAAACCCTCGATGGAACAGACGGGTGAGGGATATTTTAGGTACATCACTTAAAACAGGGGTTTGTGGAGAAAGGGTTTGACATGGGATGGGGCTGAACGGGTATGTTGAGTCAAAAAAGGGCCGGCCAGTAACAAGCCCTAAAGGGATGCGAGCCCAACATTCTAGATGGACAACTCCTTGGGCGGCCCAAACAAGAGCAAAGAGCAACAAGAGCAAAGAGCCCGAGCAAGAGGTAAGCATTGGCATATCCCCGAGGAGGGAGATAGACATGAGAAGGCCAATCTATGAACTGGTGCTTCCCTGAAGTTAGGGGGAAGAGGGTGAGAAAGCCAATAAACACCTAAAATAACCCAGGTCCTAGACCTTTTTAGGTCTGCTCCGGTTACCATGGCAGGGCCAGAGGGGCCGTTAGCGGCTTGGTTGCGGTATTGGCATGGCCGAACAGGCTATGACCTTGCCCATACGAAAATTGGGGGAAATCTAGTGGCGCGGTGGCTTGAAAAGGAGAAGGGATATCCACGAGAGAGGGAGAGGCTTGGCGAGCTTGAGACCCGCGCGAAGAGCTCTGCCGCCCCCGCGGTCGAGGGGTACGGAAGAGGACACGTGTTGATATTTCATAGAGCCAACTGGTGCCCGAGTATTAGGCCTAGATGTCTATAAATACAAAACATTCTCCTCAGATTTCAAAAGAGTTGTTGGTTGATGAGACACCCAGAGAGGGAGGGAGGAAGTTGGTGAGCATTGATTCTAACTTCTAAGAAAGAATATTCTCTCTTCAACATATCTATTGTGTTCCTCTTAGGATTCAAAATCGACCTCATAGAGCGACTGCCATATTCTGTACATCTTTGCCTTCTCCTTCACCAGGGCCGACTTATGGCCAAGGCAGGGGAAGCCTGTGCTTCCAACCCCCCAAAAAAGTTAAAAACGAGGGCCCCCAAAATTTTAGGATCCCCATATATATATGTGTGTGTGTGTGTGGGGGGGGGGGGGGCTAAAAAAAATTACACTAGCCTCCTTTACACAAAATAGGCCCAATTGAAATTTAGCAGCCACAAAATAGTCCTAAATGGTGGAATTACTCATTAGAAATACTAAGGCGTTAAAAAAAAAAATTTAAGGGACCGCAGGAAGATATATTGCGTGGCCGATCAAAAAAAGAAGAAGAAAGAAACGTAGCTAGCGGCAAACGCTTCATGCTTCACGCTTCAGGAGTCGAAGAGAAGGAAAGACAATGACCGACGACCATGGACGACAAATACTTGCATACGGAATTTCTTGAGGCCTCATTCAAGAGGTTCGCTCCCGGCCTCTAAAACTTATGAGCCAGCCCTGTCCTTCACCCCCAAGAGATCCTCCCATTTCTCATCTTGACCGTTGATTATTAATACCTTTCCAGCACGTTACAATTGAGTACGGTGAATTTGGACCCAACAAAGTTGTTTGGAGTACTCAATTTGTCCAACGGAATTAATGGTTTTATGCTAAAGTAATTGTAATCTTGTTCGTAGAAAAAAGAGAACATGGAATAAAAGGAGAACCTAGGATCAATGATGATACAACTAATAAGTGGGGATCCGACTCAATTATCTCGAAATCCGCCGTGTTCAGCCGTGTGCATATCGTGGATAATAATTTATAGAATCCCACTCCAGATAGCTTAAAAAAACACTTCCTTTTCGAATACCTATCCTTCTTCTTAACTGTGAGAAAGGAGAACAAACAGCCCGAAGGGTTAGTCTGGTTGGTTGATGGGTTTGCAAGAGATTGATTCTTGGGGTCTGGTTGCAAGAAATAAATTTCTCGTGAATCCCCTAGTTCTAACGTGATTGGTCTGCCTTTGACCAGACTGGAGAAGCGATTAGTCGAGGTACGCGTAAGCTGGCTCGGGAAGGAAAAAAAAAAAAGTGAACAGACATAGAGAATCGTAGTTGCTATCCATTGACTCAGCCCCAGCTGAAAAAAGTTAGAAAATACTAACATGACAAAAGTAGCATCAAAAGAGAGTGTCTGGAGCTCCAATGAGATTAAAGATTGTCAAATGTGGGAAGGTTTTAATTTTGATTAAACCAAGTGGGTTTTGGAGTTTAATAATAGATTCCTTATCTGGTCTCCGATTAGTCTTCTAGGATCTAGAAAAACCAAAAAAAGCTTCTACTTTGAACCAAAGAACTAATAAGATAATTTTGGCCCTGGAATTAAAGATCCAATAGAAACAAAAATAAAGAAGAATTATTTGCTTTGATTTTGTACGAAAGGGTCTTTTTCTTTTTATTCCTCCGGTCGGGCTAGGTTAGTAACTGGCTGGGCCCTTTTTTTTCCCCAACGAATCAAAGATAAAATGATTTATCTAATTTGAAACCAAAAATACTTGTTATTAAAGCAAGAAGAAAGTGTGATTTCTTGTTATTCTTTCTTCCTAGATATTGGTAATATATTGGAGAAAGGGAGGAGGTATGGGAGAAATTGAGATAAGGGATAGCTGGTTTATTAAGAAGGATTTTGCCTATTACGCTCAGATTTAGTTTTTGTCTTGGATGATTTATGGAGAAATTCATGTAAAAGGATAACAGTAAAGGAAAATTATTAAGAGTTTCTCTATCGTTTGATTTTTTCTTATTTAGGGCGAGTTCGCTCTATGTTTTTGTCTTCAAATTAGTGGCAAAATACAACTTTTTTTCACTAAAAATACAAAACAATACTAGCATTTAGTTCATTTAGATAAGGAAAATTGAATAGTGGGTATTTTCAGGTACTGAAAATGTCAAAAATATGATTTAGTCAATAGCGTGAACCCACGCTAAATCCTGACGGGACAATCATGATTGAAACACAATTTTAGAGAACATAAGCATCATTGGAAAGGCATGTTTCCCAATTGAAAGTCCCAAGTAGGGACTACCAACCATTATGAAGCCCAATCATCCATGGAATTTTTGCCAAGTGGGACAAGATTTATATGTTACACACTATTCTTGCTTTAACTGCACCCTGGAATGCGAAAATCAATACTTCTACTATATATTGATTTTTTGCATTCCCCAAATTGTTAGCTTAATTTTGGTGAGTGCAAAAATCAATGAGTTGATTTTGCTTTGGGAGTTGTGAAAATCACTCCCCGAAACAAATACTAAGGACACACATATGTAAATATATAAATAGACCTATGTTTACATATGTGATTCACAATTTGCAGCATGTAAATATATAAAAACTATAACAAACATTTGCTTCATTAGTGTAGTGTAGGTGGGCCTCCTACTTTTTTGTGAGTGTGTGTGCACTCTCTAACATTGTTGTTTGAAAAACAGAATCCAGTCATCTCCATTCCGATTCCCTCTAAACTCCTATTTTCTTGCTCTTCTTGGGCTTAATTATAACCGGACCTTTTTTTATGTTAGAATTCTACACAGTGAACGTTTCAGATCAAGAGTTGCACGGCAAATGTGGGTTTAAAAGATATATGAGAAATTTGGAGGGTATGAAGCGACAACATAAAAAGAGGAGTTCATCCCTTTAAAAATGCAGTTGACTCATCATTATGTCCTCTTTCTTTTGATTACTTTCCACTTCAAGAGCAGAGGTCTCGTATTTTGAAATCTTGTTAAGATCCCGTTTCGCTAAGAAAAGTAAGCATTTGTTTTTTGAATATGTATCTTTTGAATTAAAGGTGATGTATAATAAGAGAATGATCTGTCTCGTAAAATGAAAAAATAAATACTTAAAAAATGAGAACTTTAGCGAAACGGGACCTCCTATTCTCTTACCTTATGATTATCAAATGCACATGTATTTACATAAGTGTTCTTTTTATCGGCAAAAGTAGCTATCATATAAGGACTCACACATATTATACCACTAGCGTGTAGACCCAACCTGAGTCACCCGTGGATGATTGAGAGCGGAAGCAAAAGCGCGATCTTAGTGCGAAAGCGTTGCTAGTATATGGAAGCATTGAGAATTAGAGCATAGGGTACCATTGTGGTGGGCTCCCTTGGTGGGCCGGATGAATAACCGAAAGGAAAAGGGCAGTTATTTTTTTATTTTTTATTTTTTTGAAGGCAAATGGGCAGTTATTATTTGAGGTGAAAGATTTTAAAGAGGAAAGGTGGAGACATTACACGTGGCTGTTTCTTAGCAAGTAAGGAAGGGTTGTGGAATCCAATGGAAGCAGCACACTTGGCCCTCCTATCCAGGTGTCACACCTTGAATGGGAAACTAAACTCTAGTGTCAACTGCCCAATTGTTTCACCCGGGCTTCTAGCTCAGTTGGTTGTGCACCTCTACATCGTCGATGCCCCTTGTTAGTGGAAACAACACGACATTTACAGACTACAAGACGTTATAACTTGACGCTTAGTGGAAACGTCCCCTTAGATAAAGAGAGTGGGATAATAAGTAGAATGAAAAAAATATTAGAAATCATGCTGAGAGATAAGAGGTGGTTCTCAAGTGAACAAGAGTTTGAAAACATAGTATATTGCTGGGAAAATGACGGCTCAGGACGTGTTTTGATAATTAATACCCGCCAAGGATATGCTAAGAACATTTACTAATGCTGAAAATATTCTTGACGGTATTAATTATCTAAACACGTCATTGGCCGCCATTTTCCCATATTGCAACTTTACTCTAGCCTTGGCTTAACTCTTAAGGGATTTCTTGACACGGTCTTTTTAATTAGTTTTTATTGATATTTTTCAGGGTTCAAGTCAAATTTCTACGTCATAATTTTTATCTCGACGGGAGGAATCGAAAAAGTATAAAAATGTAGACCAAAACTGCAAAAAATCGTATAAGATGATACTGTTATTTTGGTTTTGTTTTATTCACCGTTATTTTTAGAAATACGAGGACTGCTTCAGTAAATAAAGTAAGGAGAGCACGTTACACGAATTTAGCTCAAAAGATAAAATAAAGAAAAGGGCAAGGAAATAATTAGGTGTGTCCTCAAGCGATAATGTTGAATAATTGTTGGAGAAATATGCAAGACCAATAAAAGGAAATTTAGCCTAAAGTCCTTAATTAAAGAATTCCAAAACGAAAAGTCCTTTTTTAAAGATGAGAAAATTACTAGTCCAACCCAAAAACCGTTTTCAACATGAGAAGCCAACATCAACCAATAAACAAATACACACCAAAGCATTACTATATACTAAATCAAACCAAACTAAATAGAGCTTAGGTCTCAATTGATTGAGATCGAGGCCGGTTCTGAGCTAAGGCCAGAGGTTATCGTCGCCTTAGGCCCCCAACAATAGTTTAAAATTAGAGCCCTATTTATTTCTAGTACCCATATGTAAGTCCAACTCTTTTTGTTGCAGAACAACACTTAGGCCCCGTTCAGTTAATGTTCTTATTTTTTAAGTACTTATTTTTTGTTTTACGAGACAATTCATTTTTTCATAACACATCACCTTTAATTTAAAAAATAAGTACTTATTTTAGTTAATGAAACACACACACTCATTCATTGATTTTATATTGTATTACTAAAAAAAATTATTTAGGGTCCCATTTTTTATGTTTACTTTAGGTCCCGAAATAACAGGGCCGGCCCTCATTGGGATGGTTATAGGAATTAGTTACAGGAAAAAGTTTTTGGGTAAATAGTTACTGGAAAAAGTTTTTTTTGATAAGTTGTTGCAGGAAAAAGTTACAGCACGTTTAATTGTTTTTCTGGAAAATACAAGAATAAGAAGAAAAAGAAAAAAAAAAGAGAATAAATTCTATCCACCGTCGGTGCAAAACCTTACTTTTCCACCACCATCAATTTTGGATCCCACCAAGCGTTTATTGTTGTAATCTGAACCATTCATATTTTAAGACTCGTAGTCTAGTATTGCCATGTAAAAATTCAACTTGATCGAAAATCGATAGATATATCAAAATTTGAATTTTGGTTTATAAAACGGACGATTTGATTTTGTCAATAAAGATAAACTGTCCATTTTTGCAAAGTAAAATTCAATTTTTGATACTCCTATCGATGTCCGATCAAGTTCATTTTTTGCGTGGATACATTACTATGTGGGGTCTATAATATGAACGGTTCAGATTGACAATTAACACACGGTAGGATCAAAAAAGGCGTCGGTAAAAAGAATTTTTATTCTAAAAAGAAAACCGCAGGTGGAAAGAATTTATTCTGAAAAGAAAACCGCCGGTAGAAAGAATTTATTCTGAAAATAAAAAACAGAGAATCTGATTTTCCCTGTCTATAAATAACTGACCAACCTCCAAACTCACTCCCACTGCAAAAGACAACGTAAATCAACACTCACTACCACTCCTCTGCCTCTCGCAGCTCTCTCTCTCTCTCTCTCTCTCTCTCTCTCGCCATATTTCAGTTCACTCTCAATTCCTCCCCACAGATGACAATAGTTGTAGCAAAAACCTCTCTCCCCTTCCCCCCTGCCTCTGACCAAATCGCCATCGCCATAGCTCTGATCCAAACCCTCCTCCCTTTCGAGTGAAATCCCCACAAACCTCCCAAAAACCCATCTCAGAAATCAATCCAATTTCTCATTCAATGGATTCAATCAACATCAACTTCGAGTGAAAGCCCCCATAAATCTCCAGAAACCCATCTAAGAAATCAATCCGATTCCTCGTATAATGGATTCAATCAACATCTTCAACCTCAAATTCGAGAAATCCAACGCGCTCGCGAAGCACCTTAGGGTTGCAAAAATAACCACTCTGTTCCGGGTCGTCGAGCTTTTCGTCTTTCTGGTAATAATTTCCAGAGTTTTCGTCCAGTTCGCCTTCTCCGTAAAATTCTCCGGCGATTACTTCCGCAGAATTTCATCCACCCTTTTCAATTCCCGATTCGTGTTCCTAATCGGGAACGCGATTGTCATCACTCTGTTTCTCAAATCTGGATGGCTTTCCGAAAAATACATTGGCACCGGAAACAAAACCACTTCCGATTTCTGTGCAGAGTATGTGGAAAATAGTGTGGGTGAGTATCCGAGGAGAGAGGATACAGTTGTGTTCTATACGGATCAAAATTCTACAGCAAGGAAGATATACAGGAGTCAATCAGAGAATTTAAACTGGGGTGGTGAGAAACAGAGCATAAACAGGGGTGGCGAGAAACAGAGCATAAACAGGGGCGGTGAGAAACAGAGCAGGCAATTAAGGCGGTCGGCGACCGAAAATCTATGGGAAATTCCACCGGCGGTGAGTTCTTATATGGCGGAGGAGATGAGCGGCGAAGAGTTCCGGCAGACCGTGGAGGCTTTTATTGCAAGGCAGCAGAAGTTTTTGAGGGAAGAAGAGTTTCAAACCTTTGTATACTAACAGCTCAAGAAATCCCCTGTTTTTTACTCTGTTTGCTTTCTCCTTTTCTTGTTTCACCCTTGAGAGTGAGGTAATTTAAATTATTGTACTCTAAAATGCTTGAACTTTTACTATTTCCCCCCAATGATGCTATGGATGTGTACAATTAAAATTCCAGTTATCTTTGATTGCTCTGTAATTGAGTTTTTATTCTCTTTAAGTGCAAAAATAAAATATGAATAAGCCGAGGATGTCAGCCGAGTAGGAGCATGACAACAACTAAGGCACTTATTTTCACGAACTCTAAGAATCGACTCCCGCTGGGGCTATTGGAAATTTGTTCAGCCGTTAACTTCAGAGTATTTGTGCTTAGTTGAGATGCATGTAAATTGGCCTGAATAACCAGTTTATCAGGAAAAAAAATAGAATCTGACTGCAGATTCTACTCCGTTGCTATGAGTTTACGCCTATGATAAATATTTATGAGTTTTCCAGCGGCCATTGTTTATTATATGAAGATTTCCAAGTCAGATAGAAAGTACGTATTTTTTGAATTAAATGTGGTGTATTGTAAGAGAATGACATGTCTCGTAAATCGGAAAATAAGTACTTAAAAAGTAAGAACCTTAACGGAACGGGGCTTATTTACCCTTCAAAGTTTTCCCCAACTTCTCTCTGTATATTGTATCTGTTATCTATTTGCCCAAGCGAAAAATAAGTACTTAAAACTCAATTATTTACATTTCAATTTTTGTATTACTTAGGGTCCGAGCCAACTTGAGCACACCCTCCACTAATCCTGGGAACAGTCCTACCACCCACTTGTAAGAGTCTCTCTATATAGACTATATGGACTGGCTGCAAAGAAGTTGATAGTTGATATCCCTTAAGAAATTTCTAACCTGAAACTTTAGAAGCAAATTCTAAGTTCCAGGTTTTGACCACTAAAACTGGCTGGTGTCATTTCTTGATCACTATAGTTGCCAACTAACCATAGTTTTGGCCTTTTGGGAAAGGAAAATAAATGGGATGCTGAAGAGAGAATAGTATACTGCAATTATTGTCCTTGGAAACTGATGGTTAATTCGGTTATCCGAATTTTCGGAAACATATAGAATCACCTTTAATTAACGTGTAAAGCCACAACACCTAAACAAAGCAGTTTTATGTGTTGGAACCAGTGAGTCGAAGTCCTTGCATTTTAGGACGAAAAGAACTAAAGAAGAAAGGAAAAAGAAAAAAGTCCATGCACAGCATTGATGCTTCCAGAAGAAAGCATTTTGATCCTGTTCGGTTTGGATTTTGAGGGAGATTTTTGAGAGTAATGAGTGGAGAGATTTAGAGATAAAGAAAATTTATTAAAGACCGTGCCCAGAGATTTTGAGACCTCAGCAAGGCTATCTTCAACTAGAATCGGGAAAATACTGAAATAATAATTACCAACAATTAGTACCAGCCTTCTACTCTCTCTCTAAAAACTTTCCCAACTTCTGCTAGGGTTCTTCTGTTACCCGCTGCCGTCGGGGGGAAGGCCCCTCTTCCTCTCTTTCTTCTCCTGCTATCTCTCTCTCTCTTGATCGAACCCTTCTCCCCTCCTCTCCGTTCTTCGTATGTTCCCTCTGCCATCTGGGTCTCCGCCTTCCTCTCTGTGGAGGGCGCGACAGGTTGAGCCATGTGCTCTCTTTGCCTCCGACCCAGGGTTCCTTGGCTCCTCCGGGTGCTTTGCGGCATTGGGGTGGTCCAGGTGTGTTCGAAGGTTGTTGGCGGTGTTGTGGGGGCGGCGGCGGCGTAGATCTTGGTCCGGTTGTTGTGACGGTGGAGGATGGTGGCGTGGTAGAGATGGTGTTCTCTTAGGATTTCTAATTTCTGTTTTTGCAAGTTCTTTTTCCAAATTTGATCGGCAATGATGGCAGTCTCGATCGGCGGTGGTGAGGTGGATTTGGCTCCCATGGCTGTTTACTCAGGTTGTCTTTGTGTGCCAAAGTCTGGCCGGCAGCCATTTCGAGTTCTCAGTCGGGCGTGGGGCTAGCAGTTCGTCGCTCCGGTTTGCTGTTGCTGTTTGTGATTGTGTTTTGCAGGGGTTCGTGCTGGGGCTGATGGGTGGTGGTATGCTCCTCTTTATCCTAACTATTTTCAATGTTTCATTTTCGTAGGCCGGTTCCTGCCGCCGGTCTCTACATCTGGGAGAGGCCGGCTTGGCTTAACGGCAATGCTGGGCTCTGGTGTTTTGTGCGGTAGTAGATGTTGAAGTGGTTAGGGTTTGAGGGTTGGTTTGGGTGGGCCGGTCCAAGGTTTGGGCTAGATTTGGGTGTCTAGGCTGTCATTGTTTATATTTGGGTGTAGGGTTAGGCTTTAGTGTCTATTTGTTTTGGACCTTTGTAGACCCTTGGGTGTTTCGGGCTATGCCCTTGTGATGTATCGTCCAACTTTTTGTTAGATCCCATTTACCCCTTTCCTCGTTTTTAATAAAATTCATTTTTGCCGATAAAAAAAAAAAAACTAGAATCGGGAAATTGAAAACCTAATTAAGAGTAAGAGCAAGTTTACTAGATGAGGCATAATGCTTTTTTTAGCTATTTTACCTAACAAAAACACAAAAAGTCACCTGCAACAGATGAGCTAAAGGAGAAGGTAAAATAGATTTGAAGAAATGGGTAGCTATTACTCCCTCCGTCCCATTTTCATTATCTTTTTTTGATGTTCGTGTCAGTTTTCAATCGCTTATATCTTCCAATGTGAATCTTTAAAAATATGCAATATGTATCTTATTTGATAGATTTCAATTTGGTCTATAATACAAAGATGTCAAAATCATAAAAAATATTATAGATTGAAAGATATACGCAATAGACACAAAAGTGACAAAAGAAATAATGGACAATAAAAATGGGACGGAGGGAGTAATACCTATGCACTGTTCATGTGTCATTCTTAAACAATGAGAGCTGTTAATCGCCCCCCCTCCTATCAGGCCCCCCTGACGACTTCCCCCTTTTACCCCCCCCACCCCAACGTGCTCTCTCTCTCTCTCCCAGCAGTCTCTCTCTCTTTTGATTTTTTTTTTTATAAAATTTTAAATGTTATTAACTTTTTTTTTCACGTATTTTTTTAATAAATTTTATATTTTTGAAATCTACTCAACGAAACCGATCAAACGAGTAATATTGATGGTGAAATAACGTAAAACGGAAAAATTATATTTTTGTGGTAGCTTAAACTGTCTAAAGAGGTTGAAAAATTAATTGTTTCAAATTTCAATCCATTTGAATCGGTGAAAAGATTTTAATTTTCTAATCATTTTATCATAAATGGTCATAATTAACTTTTGACAATAGGGCTCTCGTTGATTAACCCTAAGAAAGTCGTAGAGTCAAATATCTCTTAGGGTTAATCAACGAGAGCCCTAAAGTCAAAATTTAATTATGATCATTTAGAATAAAATGATCAGAAAAATAAAACTTTTCCACTGGTTCAAACGAATTCAAATTTGGAACACTTAATTTTTTAACCATATTTTTTAGTATATAAACTGTATAAAGAGGTTGAAATCACGTATTTTTTTAAATAAATTTTATATATTTGAAATCTACTCAACGAAATCTATCAAACAAGTCTAATATTGAATATGAAATAACTACATGCGAACTCTTCGACTTTCTTAGGGTTAATCAACGAGAGCCCTATAGTCAAAAGTTAATTATGACCATTTAGGATAAAATGATCAGAAAATTAAAATATTTTCACCGATTCAAACGGATTGAAATTTGGAACAATTAATTTTTCAACCTCTTTAGACAGTTTAAGCTACCACAAAATATAATTTTTCCGTTTTACGTTATTTCACCATCAATATTAGGCTCGTTTGATAGGTTTCGTTCAGAAATTTTCAAAAATATAAAATTTATTAAAAAAAATACGTGAAAAAAAAGTTATTAATATTTAAAATTTTATAAAAAAAAATTAAAAGAGAGAGAGAGAGAGAGAGCACGTTGGGATTGGGGGGGGGGGGGGGGGGGGGGGGTAAAATGGGGAAGTCATCAGGGGGGGCATGACAGGAGGAGGGCGATTAGTAGTTTGCTTAAACAATTAGTTTCTCTCTCCTCCCTCCCTCCCTCCCTCCCTCTCTCTCTCTCTCTCTCTCCAAAAAAGAAATAGTATTTTAATAAATGATAGGTAAAGTAAAGAGTATTGATGTAGTGTTAAAAGGCGGCTGGCTACCATGCCCCAAAGCAGTATTGGGTCATCATGCCCCGTTTTTTTTAAACCCTTGGATCTCCTCTTTCAATCTCAATCCTTGGATCTATCTCCCTCTCTCTCCTGTTAACCTTCTACACCGGTTAAAATTATTTTGAAAACACCCAAAAACGTTGAAGTACAGCCTTTAGTTGTGGTAAGTATGCCTTATTTTGTGTTAAGTATCAGCATAAAATATGGTAAAAAGAGCCAGTGTTCATGGTAAGTATAATGGCTGAAAAAATGCAAAACCACCTTACTTTTTAGAGGTGGTTTTGAATCCAAGAGCCCAGATTAATCTAAAACCTGATCTAATGGTCCAAATTAAATGGGGGCATGATACCCCAATACCAAATTGGGGCATCATAGAAATTTTGTGTTGAAAGATATATGAGTAGATAAAATAAAAAAGTGCACTGTTTACTAGCATTTTTACCTAACAAATGGTAAACTTCTCTTACAGCAGGAGGCGAAATTTGAATGCGAGAACATGAGGGAAGCCAAATTAGATGGAGAATTTTTCGCAAGTTGATATTTGAAAATTACGTTCAGGCTTCCAATTTTTATAGAACATTTATTAAAAATTATTGAAAAATGAGAATTTCGAAGTCTTATTGACGTCAAGTATCAACCACACTTTCACCTTGTGAGCGTAGTGAACCTCACAAGATTAGGTCCATAAATGTTAAGTAATAATAAAATTTGTAAAAGTGATTTTGACACTTCACATTTAGCCATTGGCACATTATTTTTTGTCTTTATCCCATGAGGAATTACTAAATTACCCTTTATTTTCTTAGTGTTCATCAACTTTAAAGGATAATTTAATAATTTCAAATATAAAAAGACAAAAAATGGAGTGTCATTTTTTAAAATTTGCAGTATTTTCCCTAAGTCCCCAATAAATATTGGAGCCTTTGATAACAGATCCAATATAAAGAGATCGAGAAGTTTGGTGTCATTTCAATTTTTTTTTTATTACTTAGGAACTGAGCCAATTTGAGCGCATCTCGATAAATTGTGGGAACCAATCCTACCACCCACTTGCGGGAGTCTCTCTGTATGGACTAGCCGCAAAGGAGTTGATAGCATTTGAAAGGTTTCGAACCCGAAACTTCAGAAGCAAATCCCCAAGTCCCAGGCTTTGATCGCCACTAAAACTGGTTGGTGTCATTTCTTGATCACTACTCTATATCAGTTTGCCAACTAGCCATTAAGCCATAGTTTTGAGCTTTTGGGAAAGGAAAAGAAACTGGCATGTTGGAGAGAGAGAGAGAGAGAGAGTAGTATACTGCAATTATTGTTCTTGGAAGCAGATGGTTAATTCGGTTATTCGAATTTTCGGAAGGGCACTGATAATGCCACGATGACTTTCTTTAGTGCCACGACATGTTGTGTTCCATTGTCTGCTATACCCTTTCCAGCTAAGCAAATTTCCTCATTAGCCATCTCTCTCTTTCTCTCTCTCTCAATGTATGGTTTTTTCTGTCAGTGGAGCAATGTTCTCTGTCTCCCTACCTCGCTTGCCGACAACCACCATCAACCTCCGCAGATCCGCCTCCTCTTCTTTCTTTTCTTCTCATCCTCCATTGCAGGTCAACTTCCACCACCGCCCCCATTCTGTTATCCTTTTTGGGTGAGTGAGAAAAATAAAATTAAAAATCCATGCCTCAGTGAAATGGGTATGTAAAAACAAATAAAAAAACTCTCCACATCTCCATATTTGATGTGTCCGATTCTTTTTTGTGATATAAGTAACGCAAATCTAGCTTTGCTGCGTAATGGGTATGTCTGTGATGCTCAGTTTCAATGATGAACCGTTGTTATCATGGCTTTTTCTTTCTTTTGATCCGCTACAGTTATCATTGCCATAGAAAGAAAGTGTCGTTCCAGTGTGACCGAGATGGGTCTATACCCAAGAATGGCGGTGAAGGATATCAGAACTAATCACAGACTCACTGCCTTCCCTCTAGTGGTATCGTCGGCGACCGAGTACAAATTGTTTAGTGAGAGAATAGGAAGAGCAAATAAGAAAAGTGACTAGATCGACAAGCAGGGGAGGAGTTGAGAGAGAGAGGGGAGGGGATTAGGGGTGGTTGTTCTTCTAAATAAGTCATTTTGGCTTATTTTTTGTTCTTATTTAAATTTTTTTCGTATCACTTGACTTATCACCATTTTTTTTTGGGGATTATTGCATCCTCATGCCAAGAGGAATCTAAAAAGTAAATTTTTTTTTATCGAAATCCAATTTTTTTTGAATAAAGACGAAAAAGATACGAATTTTTTTTAAATAAGAACAAAAAATAAGCCAATTAAAATGGTTTATTTAGAAGAACAACTGAACAACCCCTTAAACAAAGTTCTCGTGGCATTATCGCCGCCCTTTTCGGAAACACATGCATAGAATCATCACCTTTAAATTAACGTGTAAAGCCACCACCTTAACAAAGCAGTTTTTATTAGGGGTGAGCATGGTTCGGATTGGTTCGGTTTTGTAGTAAACCAAGAACCAAACCAATACCTACGGATTATGAATTTGGAGAACCAACCCAATCCACAAAAGTCATAGAACCAAACCAATCCAAACCATATAAATACGGTTCGGTTTCGGTTTAAACCACGATTTGCTTTGAACTAAACTTTCATCTTCAAAAAACATTTAAAGTACTTAAAATTACAAAGATAAAATAAAAGAAAACTTAGATTAAAACTAATTCCATTCAAATTATCAAAACACATTAACTTCAACCAACTAATTAAGAGTAGAATACCAATAATTGCCTCAAGTCTTAAACTAAGAAAATGAAATACTAGTAAGTCACTAAATGAACAAACTAAGAATACCAACTACTAAACATCTTAAGATAATTTAACCAAATAAAATGCCAAAGATAATTCCTAAAAGCTATTGAATTGAAATAAGGCAGCAAAAGGGCAATGGTAATAATTAAATTATATATAATTGTATTATACGGTTCGGATCGGTTTAGAACCATAACCGTGAATGTGAATCTACAAACCAAACCATATAAAGCGGTTTCTAATTTTTTTAAACCATCATCAAACCATATTACAAAAAAATCGAACCAAACCTATCGGTTTGGATTGGTTTGGACTGAATTCGCGATTTGACGGATTTTTTGCTCACCCTTAGTTTTTATCATTTTTATGTGTTGGACCAAGGGAGTTGAAGTCCATGCATTTTAGTACGAAAAAGAAACTAAAGAAGAAAGGGAAAAAAAGAAAGAAGAGAAGAGAAGTCCATGCATGCACAGCATTGATGCTTCCAGAAGAAAGCATTTTATCTCTTTCTTTAGGCCCAGTTCTCTTGAACTTAATTTTGTCTTTATTTAAAATTTTTTTCGCATTTGTTAATTTTGTACCAAAATTTTGTGGGTTATTGATTCGTCTCGACGAAAAGAATCGGAAAATTAATTTTTGTTTTTACTTTTACCCAAGTATTTTGAGAAATAACCATTTTTTAGCGCAAAAATGTCATACTCCGTATTTTTAAAAAAATGGTTACCTTTCTGATTCATTTCGTTGAGACGAATGAATAGCCTAAAAAAATTTGGCACAAAATTAACAAATGCGAAAAAAATTCAAATAAGAACAATTCTTAAAATTAAATTAAGTTCAAGAGAACGGAGCTTTAACTAGAATCGTTTACATTTATTGTTTCTTCCTTCGGAGAATTTTTCAGTGCCGGATGGACACGGGCCACGTGGTGTCGTGCACTAATCTTGGTCGTCCAATGAAGTTTTGGACCGCTCAGATCTGTTCGGCTACCGAGGGGTATTATAGTCATTTCACATTTTAAAATTAGCCAAACAGATCTGGACCGTCCAAAACTTCATTGAACGGCCGAGATGGTGCACAGCACCACGTGGCCCTTGCCCACTGGCACTGAAAAATTTCTCCTTCCTTCGGTACCAAGTTTCATTCCTCTCTCTCTCTCTCTCTCACTACCATCTACCCTACAGAACAGGGCAACGAATCCTCTGTCCGACTGCCTCTGTCCCGCTCCCCTGTCCGATTGTCCCACGTCGTCGTTTTGTATGGAAATGGCAACATATTATAAGACATGCTCTCCAATTAATTCTAGGGTTTTCGTTGAAAGCTTTAAAGTCAAAAATCAATTATGACCATTTGAAATGAAATGATTAGAAAAATAAGATCTTTGTACCAGTTCAAACGGATTAAAAATTGAAGCACTTAATTTTTTAATCATATTATTTAATATATAAACATTCTTAAAAAATTAAGTGCTCCAATTTTTAATCCGTTTGAACCGGTGCGAAGATCTTATTTTTTTTAATCATTTTATGCTAAAGGGTCATAATTAATTTTTGGCTCTAAGGCTTTGAACGAAAGCCCTAAGAGAGTTGTAGAACTAATTAAAGAGCATATACTTAATTATGAGAGTTCTAGAGACAAAAATTAACTATGGTTCCTTAGGATAAAATGATTAGAAAAATAATATCTTTGCACTGGTTCAAACGAATTAAAAATTAGAGTACTTAATTTTTTAAGAATGTTTACATATTACATAACATGATTAAAAAATTAAGTGTTCCAATTTTTAATCCGTTTGAACCGGTACAAAAATCTTATTTTTCTAATAATTTTATTCTAAATGATCATAATTAATTTTGGATTTAGGGCTTTCAACGAGCCCTAGAATTAATTTGAGATTGCCATTTCCATACAAAACGATAACGTGGGACAGTCGGACAGGGGAGTGGGACAGAGGCAGTACAGAGGATCCGCTGCCACAGAACAGAATACTGAGTTCCTACGCTACCAAGTCCACCATTATCGCATGATTCACTCCCCCATTCTTCGTAAAAACCCAATCACAAAACACCACTCATCATTGCTTTCTCCCACAAGGAAGGAGAAATTTTCCAAAAAACAACCCCAAAACCCCACTAAAATGGTTTTTTGAGACCCAAAAACAAACCCAAAACCCCCACTGAAACCAATCAATGCTTTCTTTTTCAGACGCAAAAACAATTTTCTAAAACAAACCCAAAACCCAGAACCAACCATGTTGCCAAAAACCCAAATGCCCTCAATCCAAACAATAATCTCCGCCGCCGCCTCCGCCGCCGCCGCCGCAATGGTGGTCCGGTCCGTGGCCAAGGACCTGATACCCGACGAGTTCCAACACGCTCTCTTCGTCAGGCTCCGCCAGTTCCTCAGCACATTCTCCAACCAGCTCACCCTGATCATCGACGAGTACGAGGGGCTCTACCCCAACCACCTGTTCCAGGCCGCCGAGACCTACCTCGGCACCGTCATCACGCCCGACACCAAGCGGTTCAGGGCGAGCAAGCCCGAGAAGGAGAACCAGATCAAGGTGTCGATGGAGAAGGACGAGGAGCTCACGGATTCTTCGTTCGGCGGGTTTCCGATCCGGTGGAGGTTTTTGTGCAAGAAAACCGCCGGGAGTTATATTGCGGATCCGGACGATTACTATGGCGGGTCGTTTCCGAAATCGGAGTCCCGGTTCTTCGAACTGGTTTTCCACAAGAAGATGAAGGACAAGGTAATTTTGATTTACCTTAGTATTTGTTTCGTTTTGTATTTCGTCTTGTTTAGGGTTTGTTTGTAACCTACGGAAATACCATTGTTCTAAAACTTGGAATTAATCGGTGATTAAATTGCTCTGTCGGTCCTATCCGACTAATTGCTGTGCACAGATTTTCGCTGATTACTACTAATTGTTATGTGCCGATTACTAGACCTCGAAGCTCAAAGGTGGCCGACCGCCCGACTAGGGTTTACCAACTTTTAGAATATTGGGAAATTCTAAAAGAAAAAAAAAAAAAAAAACTCATTTTCGGTTTGAGAATGTAGAATAACATAACGAAGAATCGAGTTCGATGAATTTTTCTTCACATTTTTCTCAAAGAATTGTTTTCCTTGTTCTATCTTTTTGTTTCTTTTCCTCAAGTTTCCAAACAGGCAATTAAGGATTATGTATTTATAAGTACTTATTTTTTGAATTAAAGATGATGTATTATGAGAGAATGACATGTCTCGTAAAACGGAAAATAAGTACTTAAAATAGAAGAACTTTAGCAGAACGGAGCCTAAAAATACTCCCACTATGGATGCTGTGTTTGAATAGGAAAAAAATAAGAGTGTTTTTGACTTGCTTATTTTACCACGTACAATCTCACATGTTTGATTTCTCTATTTTGGCCCAAGAACTCCTAAAAAATCAGAGAAGCCAACAAATGGGTTTAATGTTTGCAAAACAAACGTGTTTTGTTCATGTTGCTGCCCGTGTCCAAGCAACATAATTTATCATCGGCACTACTTACTCGGTAAACTGAACGGTTCGGATCATGTTCTTATGTCGAATTGGGGTTTCATGTAACCCCTAGGTCCCAATCACCATTTTTCAGACCAGAACGAATTATAGGACCACCACGGTTGCCATGGCAAGTTGAAAAAACCCCATACCATTAAGTTCAACTAGAGAAGAAGTTATCCGCAAGGAAATTTAGTCGGGAAAGGAGAAGAAGAAGACAATAGTAATGAAAGGGCGTGCCACCGGTTCATTTGGTGGTGATGGGCATGCCCGGTTTTGCATTTTCCATTTCAGTAATTCTAGATTTTAGATCAGGAGTGTTTGGGATTGGGAGTTGATGATGGGATAGATTTGTTAAAGTGTATTACTATCAGAATTGAACTGGGAAATGCCGAATTTAAAAGTCACATTCGGAGAGAGTTTTTTAGATCTGATTATATCCCCACAACCTCGTCCCAAAAAAATTATTCCACACGTCATCAAACACTTTTACGCATTCTCATTATAGTTGAAAAATTCTAAGGTTCATGGAATTGACTCCCGAACACCCCTGCATAGCAAATCTGTGTTGTTTTGTCTCATAGCAAGTACGTATTCGTTTTTTATTCACAGGTAATCAACGAGTACTTGCCTTACATATTGGAGAAATCGAAGATCTTAAAAGAGGAGCAGAGGACACTGAAGCTTTGGACCCTAAATAACGACCGGGACATGGGCCTGAGTAGAACTAGAAACCCATGGCAATCCGTGAATCTAGACCATCCATCCACGTTTGACACTTTGGCAATGGAATTAGACGTGAAGAAAACTATAATGGCGGATTTGCAGATGTTTGTGAGGAGGAAAGAATTTTACAGGAGAGTTGGGAAGGCGTGGAAGAGAGGTTACTTGCTTTATGGTCCCCCCGGGACTGGGAAATCAAGCTTGATTGCGGCCGTGGCGAATTACTTAAACTTCGATGTGTATGATTTGGAGTTGACTGCTATGAGGAGTAATTCCGAGCTGAGGAACCTGCTCATTTCGACGGCGAATCAGTCTATTTTGGTGGTGGAGGACATTGACTGCTCCATAGAGTTGCAAGATCGGATGAAGGCGGCAGCAAAAAAGGCGGCGGCAAAAGCTTTGGGGGGTAGGGATCGTTTCCGGGATGGTCACGGGTACGATCCCGGGTCTAGCGGGGTAAGTGACTCACGGCTAATTCAAGTTTAGTCACACAAACACAGCCTATTCAGAAAACACAGTACTGAATTTTCTCAAAATTGCAGGTGACCTTATCTGGACTACTTAATTTCATCGACGGGTTGTGGTCAAGCTGTGGGGACGAGCGGATTATTATTTTCACAACCAATCACAAAGAAAAGCTCGACCCTGCGCTACTGCGCCCCGGGCGGATGGACGTGCATATCCACATGTCCTATTGCACCCCTTGTGGGTTCAAAATGCTTGCCCAAAATTACCTTGGAATTTCAGAGCATCCACTCTTTATGGAGATTGAACAGTTGATGAAGATGAAAAAGGTGACTCCAGCAGAAGTAGGCGAGCAATTGTTAAAGAACGAGAAGGCCGAGAGCGCGCTGAGAGGCTTAATTGAGTTCCTTGAGGAGAAGAAGGAAATTGAAGAAGTTAAAGATGGTGAATTAGAACAAAAGGAATCTGGATCCGAAGGTGAGACAGAGATTGAGACTTGAGAAGGTGGGAGTTGTGAAAAATAAGAGATACTGTATATTGCTACCCAGAAATGTATATTGCTACCCAGAAAATGTACTGAACAATATTGTATCAGACAAAACTAGTAGTATTTGATAGGAGTATATAATATCCCATCTTTATGCTACTATCCCTTTTTTTTGAGTTGAGTTTTGTTCACTCTCCACTTAAGAGGGTGAACAGTACCCTCCTTCCTATTGGTTGAAAGGGTGTGGATCCCACCACAAAGTGATGTCATGCTTGCCAAAAAGTGTATTGCGTGGTAAGCATGACATCACTTTATGGTGAGATCTACACCATTTCAACAAATAGGGAGGAGAGTAATGTTTACCCTCTTTTAAGGAGGGTGAACAAAATTGCACTCCTTTTTTTTCAAAGTGTTCCAGGCTAGCTTGCGCGCACTTCGGACTAATCCCTACAGCTCTACCCTCAGCTGTTTCACATGCTTATGGATGGGGTAAGATGGCCCTAAGAGTTGTTGACAAAGAAAATCGAACTTAAAACCTTAGGATGGAGCAAACGCCCAAATCTTAGGCCAAGATCACATGGCATTAATTTGCGTTTTTTATCATAACGTTTCTGTTAAAAAATATCATATGAACATGTAAACGAGTTTATAAAGAAGTGATAGACGGTAAATAATCGAACAAATAAATGAGTTTTTTCAAAATATGTTACTCTAAAAGCATCTGCACCTTTAGACTTCAAATTTGGAGGCATTAATATTTTTTGGAAGGCTTATGTGACAAATTGACAAGTCTAAATTTGACAGGCACATAACCCTCCTTCTCTAACAACTTCAAATTTATAGTTGTCATAGTTTTTTTTATGATTTTGTTCTGTAATGGTCGCTTTTTCAAATAAAAAGAGATTTGAGATCGATTAATCCATTTCAAAATCATATCAATCACAATCTGATCAAAGTGATTTTTTAATGAGGTCAACGTTCTCAAAAAACCTCTAAAAAGTGAATGATTATTGTTACAGGTTGAGAAAGAGCCACAATTGACCGAAATTAGATGGACCAGAGGAGATGCAAACTGGATGTGAGCTCAGTCAGTCATGTTGTTGGAAATGCACTAACCTAATAGAAACAACCCACCAGGCACCAACCCTCCTAGGTTCAAGGATCCTAAAAACGACACAATGGCAATGTACAGTGCAGTAAACGAGCCGAGCCGATTTTTGTCGAGCTTGAGCTCGACTCGTTTACTAAATGAGTTAAAAACTTGAGCTTCAGCGTGGCTCGAGTCAAGTCCTTAACGAGTTGAGCTTAGTTATTTACAAAGCGAACCTCTTAATCGAGTCGAGCTTTTATTGAGCAAGCCGAGCTCTAAACGAGCTGAAAACTCGAACTCGGCTCATTTATAAACAAGCCGAGCTTGCGAGCTTCTTAGTTGGTTTACGGCCCTAGAGGCAGAGTCTTCTTTTTGTTTTTCTAGTAACTGAAAAGTCTTTTTTTCGTTCCCCACTTTTATGTATTTCTTCCTTGGAAATTGAATTTGGCATTCCGAAGACCGCCCGAAGGCGGATCAAAATAACAAATGGTCTCTGGTCGGTTGAGGAGGGGGCGGGCCATGTGAGATTATAAAAAAAATGTGGAGTGTCATTGGCTATAATCGAAGTGTCAAGATCACATCCAATCTTCCTTGGGCACAAAGTTCTACTCCTCTTCTCACTACCATAGAACTGAGGAGTTTTTCGGTGCCGGGTGGATATATCCTACGTGATACCCGCTCGTCACATTCGAGACGTTCAATACACTTTTGGACAGCTCGGATTGAAATCCTCTATATCCTCTCACCCCAATACTTTCTCTCTCCAAATCCGAACCATCCAAAAACGATATGGACGGCTCGAATGCGTCGAACGGGCAACACATGGTACTCATCCGGCACTGAAAATTTTTCCCCATAGTCCCATCTACACCACCACAGTCGCATGACTCCACCCCCTATCATAACACTACAACATCACTCATCAATGCCTTCTCCCACTATCGATTGAGATTTCTAACATTTTCCGAAACCCAAAGAGCTCCCCGAGACCTAAAAAACCCCAAAACCCGGAAAAATTTTCAGTGCCGAGCGGGTACCACGTGGTGCCCGCTCGTGCATCCGAGCCGTCCATTTCGTATTTGGACGGCTCAGATTTTGAGAGAGAAAAAGGAGAGAGAAAGTGTTGGGGTAAGAAAAGAGAGAGGGTTTTAATCCGAGTCGTCCAAAAGTGAATCGGACGGCTGAGATGCGCTGAGCGGGTGCCACGTTGGCAATATCCGTTGGGGCACTGAAAAACTTCTCAACCCAGATAACCCAATCATGTTGCCCAAAACCCAAAGACCTCCTCCCCATGCACAAATCCCCCCAATCCTCTCCGCCGCCGCCGCCGCAATGGTGCTCCGCTCCCTCGCCAAGGACCTCATCCCCCGCGAGTTCCGACACGAGCTCTTCCTCAGACTCCACCGGTTCCTCAGCAGATTCTCCAACGATCTCACCCTCACCGTCGACGAGTACGACGGGCTCTACCCCAACACCCTGTTCCAGGCCGCCGAGACCTACCTCGGCTTCGTCATCACGTCAGACACCAAGCGGTTCCGGGCGAGCAAGCCCGAGAGGGAGAAGCGGATCAAGGTGTCGATGGAGAAGGACGAGGAGCTGACCGACTGGTTCGGTGGGGTTCCGATCCACCGGCGGTGAGTTCTTATATGGCGGAGGAGATGAGTGGCGACAGTTCCGGCAGACCGTGGAGGCTTTTATTGTTAGGCAGCAGAAGTTTTTGAGGGAAGAAGAGGTTCAAACCATTGTATACTAACAGCACAAGAAATCCCCTGTTTTTTACTCTGTTTACTTTTTCCTTTTCTTGTTTCACCCTTGACAACCAAACCTGTTTGGCTGGTGGATATGGCCCCGGATTTGTGATGCGGCTGGAGATGAAGTCCGGGCTCTCCTCTTCTCCGGTCTTTGGAAGCGAAAAAACCTATCCTCTGAGGAGGGGGTTGGGGGGAGAGGGGGAGGCGGTGGTGGATACGTCAGTGGGATTTTTCGAAGTGGATCTGTGTGTATGTATATGCAAATATACATATACTGAGAGTATGTTCCAGAACGGGAAAAAAGTCCTTATTTTTTAAGAAGGTAATTTTCAAACTAAAAAATTATGGGTTTATTGAAATCTAAAAATATGCAATATGGATCTTGTTTGCGAGATCTTTTATACGTTGCAAAAAAAATTGAAAAATTATTTTTCATTTACATTATTTTTGAGTTTAAAAATATGAAATAAACTGTTTATTTTTTAAGAAGGTTTTTGAAACGGGCTCTGATACTAATATACACATATGAACAGCTTTGGTTTTTTTTTTTATTCCTCTTTCCTATTGCGTTTTCTTTTTGGAAAATAATAATTGTTTATTAAATATATGGTTTAAGCATTTATAAATTAAAAATAAATTTATTTTATCCTCAAATTAATGGTAAATACTATTTTTTTTTCTGATTAATGAAATAAACCAATTTGGAGCATTACAAAATCAAGGAGGGTGATTCAGTCAGGGACGGATTCAAAGGGGGCATGCGGGGGCACGTGTCCCCACTCGAAATTAAAATATATTTTTTATAAACTAGTATAATTACGAAAGTGTGCTAATATATAAACATACACTCTTGCATATATCTTGAAAATACACATATAAAATTAGTCTTATACCTGAATTTCATCATATGGTGCATTTATATTTATTGTTTTACGAGTTGTTTATCTATTTGAAGCTATTCTTTATTGTACTCAGAAGTGCATTTAAACTACTGTACTCTGAAGTGCTAGAACTTCTTACTGTTTTCCCCCAGTGATGCTATAGATGCGTACAATGTACATTTAAAATTCCAGTTATCTTTGATTGCTCTGTAAATTGAGTTTTTATTCTTTTGAAAAAATAGAATATGAATAAGTCCAAGATGTCGGCCGAGTAGGAGCATGACAATGACTAACTTTCACAAACTCTCATAATCGACTCCCATTGGGGCTATTGGGGATTTGTTCAACGGTTAAACTTCAAAGTATCTGTGATTAGTTGAGATGCGTGTAAATTGGCCTGAATACTTGAGTTATAAAAAACAAATAGAATTTGACTGCAGATTCTACTCCATTCCTAGGAATTTTAAAACGCAAACGATAAATATTTATGAGTTTTTCCACGGCCATTGTTTATTATATGAAGATTTCCAAGTCGGATAGGGATCCCAATAGTTTTAAGGCTCCGTTCTGCTAAGTACTTATTTTTTAAATTAAAAGTGATGTATTATGAGAGAATGACCTGTTTTGTAAAACGGAAAATAAGTACTTAAAAAATAAAAATCTTAGCAGAACGTAGTTTATTTACGTTTCCTATCATTTTTTGGGGAAAACTTTGACTAATTAATGTATTTTTTTTTTTGCTCGGCTAAACGAAATTTTATAACACTCGAAAGGATACATCGAGAGGGGAGGTTGAGGAGCACACGTGCTCAAAACTCAACCAGGGGAAGGGGAAAATGCAAATCATCCAGCAAGAAGTTGGAAAATTCACGCCAAAACAAATTACAATTTTAATGATCGGATACCATCCAAAAACCTTTTGAATTCCTCCACAGAGTACATCCTAATATTGAATTTGACTTTGATCCACATAGCCACCCTAAATTTAATTACATCCACAACCTCCTCTGAGCTCGCAATTGCGTTCTTAAAAATACACCCGTTCCGCATCATCCAAATGGACTAATTAATGTATTGCTTTCCAATATACTCCTATATCTCATGGAAATTGGGCAAATAGATAACAGATCCAATATAAAGAGAGAAGGTTGGTGTCATTTCAATTCTTTTTTTTATTACTTACGGTCCGAGCCAACTTGAGCGCATCTCGATTAATCCTGGGAACTAATCCTACCACCCCACTTGCAGGAGTCTCTCTGTATGGATTGACCACAAAAGAACTGATAGCTTTTGAAAGGTTTTGACCCTGAGACTTCATAAGCAAATTCTCAAGTCCCACGCTTCGATCACCACCAAAACTGGCTGGTGTCATTTCTTGATCACTATTCAGTTTGCCAACTAGCCATAGTTTTGGGCTTTTGGGAAAGGAAAAGAAACTGGCATGTGGGCATGTTGGAGAGAGAGAGAGAGAGAGAGAGAGAGAGAGAGAGAGAGAGAGAGAGAGAGAGAGAGAGAGAGAGAGAGAGAGAGAGAGAGAGAGTAGTATACTGCAATTATTGTTCTTGGAATGGTTAATTCAGTTATTCGAATTTTCGGAAACACATGCATGCATAGAATCATCACCTTTAAATTAACATAACATGTGTAGGCATCTAAAATTTTTAGCCTATCACAAATTGCCACATGTTGCTAGGGTATATAAATTGGCCAATCAAATGCCGCCAAGTGCCTATAAGTCAAAGTCAAAATTTCATGGATGGGCTAATCAAGTGATGCTAAGTGTCCGTGGTCAAAAGTTAGAGATATATAAATGGACAAATCAAATGGTGCCACGTGTCAAAATAACACAGTTATTATTTTACCAAGTCTGGCCAATCAAATTAGGCCAATTGGTGAATAATAATATATATCTTTGTGGGCAAATTTCACTTACCTCCCCTGAGGTTTCTGACAATTACAGACACCTCCCCTCAGGTTTCTAAAATTGCACTTACCTCCCCTCCCCTCTGCTTTAGTTGTCGGTTGCAGATTCCCCCATCCGTTAGTTGACCGTCACTAAGTATGACGGAAATTGCTGACATCATCCATTACATCTATGATACTACCATTTTACCCTTGAGTCAACAATTTTGCTTAAGCCATTTCAAAATATAATTTAATATAAAATTACTTTTATCTTTAAACTAACCAATACTAAGTTTTGATGAAGTTTTAGGAAAAATTTTAAACTTTTTTTTTTAAGCCATTACATTTGTATAATGTAAAAAAGAATTAGTTTCCCTTTCTCTTTAATGAAACTTCGAGATTTTTGTAAATACCCATATCTTTATTTGTATTTACTTATAAATATCATGACATAAATATATATATATATGTTAATTGAAATTCTTGTCCTAAATATTTTTTTCTTATATGCTAATTTAATGTTTAGCTAGTGAATACATGTTACAAATAATTAATTACTCCTCTAAACTAAATCAATTGTCTAGCTAATAAATATTGAAAAAATTAGTTATAATGTTATCTTCTATACTACATATCCATAAATACATTTGTATGTTAAATTAAACACATATCGACATTTGGTTTTAAACATGCATGTATAAATATTTTTTTTAAAGCTTCAAAAAAATTCTGAATTTTTATTAAGCCACATACATACGAGGCATAAACACAAAGGAATTAGAGTCCCTTTACTTTTTATGATACTTCACTTTTTTTTTTTGGCAAAGAATATAAAAATCTCAAATATATAGCTTCATATTAAAATAATTATATTTTGCAACCCTATACCGCCTTTTTTTACACCCCAAAAAAAACATGTTAACATTTTAGCCAAAAATTCGTTTTTCTCGCATGGAATTTTTTTTCTTGAACTTTTGGAATTTCTAAGCCACATATTCATTGAATAATGAACCTTCAAACACTTTACATTAACATTGATAAAAAAAACTTTATTACGAAAATGAACTCAAAAAAACTATGCTAAATTTTTTTTCTTTTGCATATTGGCTAAAACAAATGAGTACTACTATTGGTATCCAAGCACCCTACACACCTTGGATGCCGTTGATTCTCGCGATGGCCCCCTCGTTTTTTTTATATAGAATTTTTGGACTGCTCGGATCGGCTGTCCGGTGGCCGGAGACGGTCCGGCGCGGCAGTCCCTACGATTTCGGTACTGACCCCGTCGGTACCAATATCATTTTCGAAAACAAACCATGCTTTATAGATGAAGGACTTTACTATCAAGTTTTTGAAATTACACTTATCAATTAAGTTATGTATATTAGTTCAACGTATTTTTTAAAATTCAAGGTGTTTTGGGTTACTTTACGCACATCATAATTAATTTGGGTTACAACACTTTAGTTCAATGTTCAATCAACTTTCTTTGTGTTGTACTAGAAAGGAAAAAATAGAAGTGAAAGCAATTACAAAAAAAAAACAACTATTTTTTTCGGGGGAGGTATATAAAGGGGTAGAAATAGAAATTCACACTTTCTGTTAACAGAAGTTAGCCGACAAGACTGATAGGGGAGGTAAGTGCAATTTCAGAAACGTGAGGGGAGGTGTCTGTAATTGTCAGAAACCTCAGGGGAGGTAAGTGAAATTTACCCTTTTCTAAAATAAAAGGAAAGAAAAGGTAATTATCAAATAATTATTATCCCTTTTAAATTCAATAAAGGAAATAATTAAAGAGATCAATATGAAAGGTTAGGGTTGGAGTCTCCATCCCACATCCTTATAAATAGAGGTTCTCCCTCTCGTATTTTTTCGATCTGCATATTGAAGTATACAAGCTCCAGAGCTTTGAAGATCAAAACCCTCAAGCCTTTCAGAATTCTTCTTTTAGTGTGCATCCAATAAGAAGGTTCTTCAAATCAAAGTTTCAAAGCTCCGAAAAACATTCAAGTCAAGTCCACATCAAACAAAAAGGTTCTTCAGATTAAAGCTTCAAAGCTCCGAAGAACATTCAAGTTAAATCTCCAAGCTTCTGGAGTTCTGAAGATCAAAGCAGCGAAGGCCCTTCAGAATCTTTCAAGTCCACATCAAGACAGACGCTCTTCAGTTCAAAGCATCTAAGCCTTGAAGAACGTTCAAGCCAAAGAAAAAAGAAAAAATAAGAGAAGTACCGGTACTGGTGAACATGCAACCACGTGATTATTTGTGTAGAGTCTTGCTACATCCCCCCACCATACATGATACATCTATCGATTCTACATTAAGGGATACACGGGGTCACTTTTGTCCTACATGGATGATCTGAGGAGGCGTTTAATAATTTTTTTTTTAAAAATTCGATCGAATGTCGCAAGAATTAGCTCAATCCGATATGTGTATGTGCTAAGTGGTTATATAGGTTTTTCGATTTGTGTAATTGTGTTGGCAGAGTACAACACGAGCCAACCTACCAACCTCGTGGGAATTATTTGCCCAAATATATTAAAACGGCATCGTTGCGACCCTGACGCAGCCTTTATAAATTCCTTCATTCCGTACGAACATCTACGTGCACAAAGTCTCTCTGCATGCAGCGGATGGAGATCCTCTACGAGGATTCCTCCCTGTGAAGATCCTGTGAGAATTCTCATAGAGAGTATCCTCATATAGGATTCGGATCCTATAGTGGGCCGAAATTACCGGGTTCAAAGGGATCAAGCAACGTAGCACGGTGACCAGCGGACCCCATTGTATTGGCCCCTGTTCATCTGTCGAGCGTTGTGTACCTGTTACAGTCGGCTACCGAGTAAAGCCAATTCGTTACTCCGTTCGGCGAGCCTTACGTTCGGGATGTCCTCTCTTCCGAAACCACTTCGTTCAGCAGTCAGTATGCTCGTCTACGGTCATTCAACAGTCAACGGTGTCAGAACGAAAGTGACCGTTCTGTACCGAGGTGACGTTTCTGTCTGATGTGACGGTTCTGACATTGACCAACGCGGCTCTGTCATCCTCGTGGGGTGGTGGTTCGCTAAATATCTCTGACATGTGATGTCAGCCAAACGGAACGACACGTGGAGGTTAGCTTGTTTGATACTCCATGACAGTTGCCTATAAATAGAGAGCTTCCCCCATCCAGGTATTCTCTCTGATACTCTCTCTCTCTCTCTCTCTCCATATTTCCTCCTCAAAAAGCTTTCTCCATCCTCTCATCCACTTACTAACTAGACCGTCGGAGCTTCTTCCCAGAGGAACACCACCCTCCAGTTTGCAGGTACCCAGATTCACTCCGTTCATCCTCTCTGTTCAAGCCAAAGGAAAGAAAAGGTTCAGCGGTGGAATTAACCCCCCCACATATCCGCAGTACGATACTATAGTTGCATGATTCTTCCTCCATTTTGCGTTCTTATGAACTTAACTTAAATCTGAAAGTTTTATCTTTATTTGAATTTTTTTGCATTTGTTCGTTTTGCGTAAAACATTTGTGAGTTATTGATTCGTCTCGAAGAGAGGAATCGGAATTTTTTTTTACTTTTACCCAAGTATTTTAAAAAATCACTTTTTTTTAAAAAACTAAATAATAATGTAACTCTCACCTGTGATTAAAAAAAAAAATGTAAATCTCACCCCTTATATAGAAAGGGGCAGAAATGCTATTAGTAAAAAACAAACCAAGAAGACAACAAAGAATGACATGTAAAGTTGAACTGGAAAAAAGAGGGCCCCACTACTTCTCTCCTGCGATGGAAAAAAAAAGGGTGGTGATTTTGGCACTTCACTTTTAGCCAAATGCACTCCACTCTTAGTTTTGTTTTTTCACATGATTAAGAAACAAAGTGGAGTGCCAATGGCTAAAACTGGAGTGCCAAAATTAATTTCCAAAAAAAATGGGAAAGAGAAATCTGAAAATTGATTTTGGGTGTATTTTAAATAAAAAAAACTCCTCTCTCCTCCATCCTCCCATTCTTTCTCTTGCTAATCAGTGCAACCACCACCACCGAACCACCATCATCGATTGATCACCACCGAACAACGACAACCACCACCAGAGCCCCCACAGACAGCAGCCCATCCACCACCACCAATCGACCACCAGTGTCTCTTTGTATGTTCTCTCTCTCTCTCTCTCTCTCTCTCTCTCTCTCTCTCTCCCCTTTTTTGCAGTGTTGGCATCACGTCTCCCTTTTTGCAGTGTCGGCATCACTATGGAAAAAGGATTAAAAAATTAAGACATTAAAACTAGGGATTAAAAAATTAGGACTAGGGATTAAATATTAGAATTCTACGGTGGTTCAATTAGTTGAGTATGAGTTGCCCTGATTAGTTCACTAGTTTGTAGCATACTAAATGTTATGAAACCATTTAATATTACTAGGGATTAGAACAATTAGTTTAATAGTTGCCGTAATTAGTTTAGTATTACTATAAAAATTAGAACTAGGAATTAGAATTAGTTAAATTTCTCCATAGCACTATACATTTGAACTCAAGCCTCAATTTTAGTTTGCTGCTCTGGCTCCTTAATTCAATTTGCTAAGAAAGCTTAATTGTATTCCTTATTGTAGAATCATGGAAATAGAAGATATGAATTTAGAGAAGAATCCGAATCTAGAGGAAAATCTGAATTTGGACACGGGATTGAAACCCAAGGTCGGAACAATATTCAATTCTGAAGATGAAGCGAAGGAATGTTACACTAGTTATGCGAAATCAAGAGGTTTTGGTGTGGTCATCTTAGGGAAGTGTAGGATATCTTGGTACGTGGAACTATGACCTTAATGAATCTCCATTTGATTTGGGACATAGTTATAGTAAGTTAAACTCTAATAAGTTTGACAATGACTCTCTCTCTATGTTCTAATTTGACTTAGTTTGTTCTTTATTTTCTTTTTTCTGTGCAAGTTGATAACTTTAGGGCTGGAATGATACTCTTGAGATACTATTGATGCTGCTTTTTGATGGAATAATGCTATTTTTTGTTGCCTCATTCACTTGAGATACTACTGATGCTTTTTGATGGAATGATGCTGTTTTTTGGTGCCTCATTCACTTGACTATTGATGCTGCATTTTGATGGAATGATGCTGTTTTTTGGTGTCTCATTCCCATACTTTACCTCCATTCCCATGTCCTTCATGGGAGGCGAGGAGTTGGAGCTTTTTAGTTCACTTGTATATTATGGGAAACCCCCCCCCCCATTTTTTTTGTTTGTTTTTTTATAAAATCAATGGTACATTATTGGAGAGGGAAGTGAGAGAGAGAAACCTGTGAGAGAAAAGAGGTTGATGACCAGTCGAGTCCGATGTTGGTGGTGGTACAACACAGTGAAGACAAACAAAAGAGTAGCAATAAAATTAGGGTTTCGAGAGAAAAGAGAAGCAGCAAAATTGGGGCTTCAAAATTACATACCCATACCAACGAGGCGAGAGGCTGAAGGCGCGCCTATTCATGGATCAAAATCAGGTGAGAATAGGAATGGCAACGGGGCGGGGCGGGGCGGGTTTTTGCATACCCCGACCCCGACCCGAAAATCATTACCCGCCCCCGGCCCCGCCCCGACCCCGATCGGGTTTTTTTTGGGTACCCCCGTTCCCGCCCCGATCGGGGAACGGGTTTACCCGCCCCGCCCCGCCCCGTCGTGTAAAAATTAAAAAAATTAAAGTATAAGTAAAAAAGTAAAAAAAAAAATGATGAATAAGAATAAAAAATATCTAGAAAATAAAACTTTGAAAATTATTTTTGTGTCTTTTGGTATCGCGGCTTTATCTAAACTTTTAATTAAAATCAATATTTTAAATACCTCATTCCATTTCTTTATGTGTAGAATTTATTATAAATATTTGAAGAAAACTTTTTAAAAAATCCACTAAACACCAATAAATATCAATTTTTATTTCTTTTTTAAATTTAATTAGGCTACTTGACAGTAAAGAGACATTATTTTTTTGGATTAATGCTAAAAAAATGAAAGGACATGTATATAAGTATATATACATATATAAATAACAAATATATATGTATATATATAAAAATACGCCGGGGCGGGTTCGGGTAATTTCGGGGCGGGTATTTCGGGGCGGGTTCGGGGCGGGTTTAGGGGCGGGGTACCTTCGCCCCGAACCCTACCCGAACCCGGGCGGGTTCGGAAAATCTTACCCCGACCCCGACCCGATACCCGAAAATGGGGTGGAAAACCCGCCCCGTTTGGGGCGGGGCGGGGCGGGTTCGGGGCGGGGCGGGTAGGATTGACATCCCTAGGTGAGAATGACCATCGGTGGTGGTCGTGCGTCGATGGTGCTTGTGTGTCGGTGGTGATCCGTCTGAGGTGGTGGGGACGGGGTGCGTGCTCGTTGCGAGGACGGGATGGGTCGGTGGTGGTGGGTCAAATTTGGAGAGATTGTTTGGCCGTGTGAGTGGGGATGAGAGAAGAGGGACCAAAATGACTGATTTTGAAATTCCAACAACTTTGAATTCTCACAGATGAAAGTGGGCCTTTTTTTTTTTTTTTTCCTGTTTAACTTTCCATGTCATTCTTTGTTGTCTTATTGGTTTGTTTCTTTACTAATAGCATTTCTGATAAACAGTGAAAAAAAAGAAGCTTAAATTCAAAGATTCGGTCGTGGCATTTTGTTTTTATTCAAAATCAGTCGAGGCACATAGCACCTTGATCCGGGGATCTTGTAGGGCGCATCCGGGTCGTTCATCTCGATAATGGACAGTTCGGATTTTAATTCAAATAATGAAAGGCTTGGATCAACATGAGTTTAGATTAAATTCGAGCTGTCAGTACCAAAATAAATGGCCAGATTGGCTGCCTTACACGCCATGCAGTGCGGGCCGCACCGCAGGAATCCCCAACCACCGTTCAGCAAGTGTAGCTCGGTCCAGTTTCACCCGTGGTTGTTAGTACTACTATTTTCTCCGTCGTGGGCCCAAAGTGTGGAAACCAGAAGCGCATTAACAGACAACGACAAACAAATACTTGCCAAAGTTCTTCTTTTCCTCTCTCAAACTTCTGATTTTGTTTTTTCTTTCTCTTTTTTTTTGTACAACCTTGTTATTGGCACAACAGATCTGTGCACAGATTACATTGTGGAGCCCACTAAGGGTCCCATAAAAATAATTTGATCCGTTAATTATGTTTAAAATATTTTTTCAAGGGTCTCCGCGAAAAATTAGCTTTATCCGATACCTATAAGTGCTTGATCTAATCATCTAACTTTTCATTCTGGTTTTTAGAGAATGAAAAGTTAGACGATTAGATCAAGTACTTATAGTTGTCGGATTGAGCTGATTTTTATGTGGGGGCACTTGAAAAAATATTTTAAACATAATGAACGGCTCGGATCACTTGTGTGGGACCCGTAGTAGGCCCCACATAAAAATCTGTGCACGATCTGTGCACAGATTTGTTGTGCCAGTAGAATTTCTGTTTTTTATAATTAAGTGTCCAAGTAAATTTAAGTACACATCGATTAATTTTGGAGACTATAAACCCGCCGTCCACTAATGAGGTGCCGAAAAAAATGCTCCGTATGAACTGACTCCAAAAAAATTAGGACATGAGAAGTTTCGAATTTAAGACCGTAGTAAGAGCAAAGTCAGGCCCACTGAAAATTATTTTAGCACTTGGGGTAAAGCTAAATACTCCCTCCGTCCCTTATTTATAGTCCAGTATTTCATTTTGGGCTGTCACTTAATAAGTGTCCATTTTATGAAGTTAGTTGGTAAAAGTTGGTGTATTGTCTATTTTGTCCCTAGAAATAGATTCTATTTTGAAAAGCTAGTGAATAAAAGTGTAATGATGATGGGTAAATAGAGAAAGTTGAGGAAAAAGTTGATATGAAAGGTATAATGATGATGTCTTTTTAATAAGTTGGAGTTACGAAACAGAACACTTAAAAAGGGATGGAGGGAGTACTATTTTGGTTTGTACCGTTTTGTTCAAATTGTTGTGTTCATTGCCGAGATTGACGGTTCATGTGCCGCACTACGATCGCGGTAGGACGGAGCGCCCTATATGATTTCCCAATCCCAAATTTGTTGGCCCTTGACCACTCTAATCTTCTTTTTTCTCCTCTCTTTATTTCAAAACCAAAATATGGAAGAGAAATCTTTCTAATTTTCCTTTCCTTTCTTTTTCATCCATCCAAACAAACCCTTACCAAAAACGACAAGTCTTCTTTTTTTTTTTGACATGCTTCTTTTCGTTTACTTTACTGTTTCTTCCTTCGGTACCAAGTTTCACTCCTCTCTCTCTCTCTCTCACTCACTGGCGGATGCACATGGTGGCGAGAGGAGTCAAGTGACACTGGATGAAAATTCCCCATGGAAATGTATATAGATTTTGGATATTTTTGTAATTTTGCCCTAAGACCTATACTCTCCTCTCGTCTCTCCTTTATATCTTGCCCCAAGTGGTCTTGAAAAATTACAAGCTTGCCCAACTTTTCACCCAATGTCTTTTTGCTTTTTGTGGTCCCACACCCCTTTTTTTTTTTTGGACAAACAGACAATTTTATTGCTCAAGAAAGAACAGAAAATTGCCCGTGTGAGGCTACATACTCCCAAGCACCAGAGCCCGTCGTTGGGTACACAGACCTCAACGACCGGGTTATCCAAGGACGAATCCCCAAGGCGAGGGAAATACACTCACAATTGCACATGAAGATAAGCTCCACACAGGAATAATACGCTAAGGCCTCGTTTGATTCGCGGATTGAAAATGATGGGATTAACAGTCCTAGGATTAATAGTCCCTGGATTATTTGTCCTGGATTAATTTCATCTCTAATTTTACCCAATCCCATGTTTGATTCGCGTGGGATTAATTATGGGATAAGGAATAATATTTTTTTTTAAATTTCAAAAACATTTTTCGAAAAAAGAAACATTTTAAAACAAATAATTTTGTGAAACATTTTTATTACAAAACAATTTGGGAAAAGTTTTTTTTTTTGAACTAATTTTTATAAAAAAAAAACAAATTTCTTAAAAAAGTTGAAAATCAATTTTCTGAAAGAAAAAAAAAACTAGTTTTTGAAACTTTTTTTTGAAGAAAAAGGTTTTTTGAAAACATTTTTCAAACAAAATAGTTTTTGAAATCATTTTTTGAGAAAAGAAAGTTTTAAAAAACATTTTTCGTATTTTTTTAAAAAAAATAATTTCTGAAAACATTTTTGAAAAACATGAAAATTTTGAAAATAGTTTTTTTAAAAGTTTTTGTAAAATAAGAAAGTTTTGAAAATATATATATTTTTTAAAAAGTTTTTTCAAAACAATTACTGAAATTAATATTTTTTACAAAAATGTTTTTTAAAAACATTTTCTGAAATTAATATTTTTTTTAAAAACATTTTCTGAAATTAATATTAAATAAAATAATTCTGAAAATGCTTTTTGAAATCAATCTCAATATCATCGAAATATTTTTGAAAACAATTCCTTATTTGTTAATCCTACGTAATCCCACCTCCCCCCCTAGGATTATTTAGTACCCACCATATAGGGATAAAATTAATCCTGGGATTAATAATCCCGACAGTCATTTCGGGAACCAAACGTGGGATAACTCAGGATTAAGTACATTTAGTCCTATCCCAGGCAATTAATCCGCGAATCAAACGAGGCCTAAAGGTAATGAGGACGGCAACGGTAATTTGACCAGCCTCACCATCCTCCCCATCGCGCAACTCACTAAGGGAACAGAAACACCCACAGAGGGTGGAAAATGTTCCACGCAGGGAACGAGCCGCTCCGAAACCGGAGGGAAACCAAAAACAACAGAAAATAAAAACAGAAAATAAAACCTCCGGTCATCCCACACCCCTTTTCAATCAGTGACTCTCTCTCTCTCTCAATAAGGGGAAAATGGGCAAGAATAGTTCCTCTATTTCTAGATAAAAAACCGAAAGTTTTAAGAGTTTTTTTTTTAACTCAAAGTGCACTGCCTATCTTTATCTCTCTCCTATCTTTTTGCAAAACAAGACTTTGATTATTATGAGGTAAAACCTAATCGTTGGCCTTTGAGGGAAATTTGATTTTTGTCCTCAGATTGTGACTTTATTTGTGTGTGTGTGTGAGTGTTTTTTTTTTTTTAAATTGTAGATTGTAAAACTTGATTGGATTGTGCATTAACAATTTAAAGTAAACATTATATGGAACCCTAAAAAATAGACTTCATTAAAATTCAATGGCCCATGAACCATGATTATATGATCTGGTAAATTATCTAAACCCTAGGTTATAATTTGAAATAAAAAAACCTAGATCAATTTGAGACAAAATTGATTATGATTGTGACTTCTTTTTTTGTTCCGCTTTTGGAATTGTACAATTGTATTTTGGAGAAATTGATTGAGTTGTGAATTAATTGCATTGTAGGCAAGTTTTTTCCCCAACGTTTCATAATAACTATGCAAGAGTTCTTCTTTTCTTCAGTTTTATTTTACTACCAAACCTTCAACCTGCATTGGTTCAATCTAATGTCAGACTTTGAATTTTGTGTACCTAGTTGGGTCGTACCATTAATCCAACCTAAGCAATTTTTTTAAAATTAGGATAAACATAGGTCCTATTATAGTTTGTTAACATTTTAAATTTTTTCCGATAACTATGGAGAGTTATTTTAAAAGGAAGGAACCATCACAACCATCAATTTCTACAAGTCGCAACGAGCCTTTGTGTATCAAGATATTTAACCCCAGTGATAGTAAATTCTAGGTCCGCCCCTGTGACTCTCTCTCACTTCCATCTACAGAGTTTATACAGTACCAAGTCCACCATTGTCGCATGACTTCACTCCCCCATTCTTCTTAAAAACCCAATCAGAAAACATGCTTTCTCCCACAATCGGTTGATTCTGAAAACCCAAAAACATTTTCCAAAAACAACCCCAATACCCATCAATGCTTTCTCCCATAATCGATTGATTTTGATTTTTGAGACCCAAAAACAATTTTCAAAAACAAACCCAAAACCCCACTGAAACCAATCAATGCTTTCTCCCAAAATCGATTGATTTTGATTTTTGAGCCCCAAAAACAATTTTCAAGGACAAACCCAAAGCCCAGAACCAACCATGTTGCCAAAAGCCCAAATGCCCTCAATCCAAACAATAATCTCCGCCGCCGCCTCCGCCGCCGCCACCGCAATGGTGGTCCGGTCCGTGGCCAAGGACCTGATACCCCACGAGTTCCAGCACGCCCTCTTCGTCAGGCTCCGCCAGTTCCTCAGCACATTCTCCAACCAGCTCACCCTGATCATCGACGAGTACGAGGGGCTCTACCCCAACCACCTGTTCCAGGCCGCCGAGACCTACCTCGGCACCGTCACCACGCCCGACACCAAGCGGTTCAGGGCGAGCAAGCCCGAGAAGGAGAACCAGATCAAGGTGTCGATGGAGAAGGACGAGGAGCTCACCGATTCTTCGTTCGGCGGGTTTCGGATCCGGTGGAGGTTGTCGTGCAAGAAAACCCCCGGGAGGTACATCGCGAATCCGGACGATTACTACGGCGGGTCGTTTCCGAAATCGGAGGCCCGGTTCTTCGAACTGGTTTTCCACAAGAAGATGAAGGACAAGGTAATTTTGATTTACATTAGTATTTGTTTCGTTTTGTATTTCGTCTTGTTTAGGGTTTGTTTGGAACCTACGGAAACACCAGTGTTCTAAAACTCAGAATTAATCGGCGATTAAATTGCTCTGTCGGAGGCTATCCGACTAATTGCTATGTGCCGATTTATAGCCGATTACTACTAATTGTTATGCGCCGATTACTAGGCCTCGAAGTTCGAAGGTGGCCGACCGCCCGACTAGCGGCTACCAACTTTTAGAATATTGGGAAATTCTAAAAGAAAAGGGAAAAAAAAAAACTCCTTTTCGGTTTGAGAGTGTAGAATAACAAAACGAAGAATCGAGTTCGATGAATTTTTCTCCGCATTTTCCTCAAAGAATTGTTTTCCTTGTTCTTTCTTTTTGTTTCTTTTCCTCAAGTTTCCAAACAGGCAATTAAGGATGATGTACTACGTATTTATAAATACTTATTTTTGGAATTAAAGATGATATGTTGTGAGAGAATGACATATCTCGTAAAACGGGAAATGAGTACTCGTACTTATAAAATAAAAACCTTACCGAACGGGGCCTAAATACTCCCACTATGGATGCTGTGTTTGAATAGGAAAAAAATACGAGTGTTTTTGACTTGCTTATTTTACCACGTAAAATCTCACATGATTGATTTCTCTATTTTGGCTCAATAACTCCTAAAAAATCAGAGAAGCCAACTAATGGGTTTAATTTTTGCAAAACAAACGTGTTTTGTTCGTGTTGCTGCCCGTGTCCAAGCAACATAATTTATCATCGGCACTACTTACTCGGTAAACCGAGTAAAAATGGACAGCTCGGATCATGTTCTTATGTCGAATTGGGGTTTCATGTAACCCCTAGGTCCCAATCACCATTTCTCAGACCAGAACGAATTATAGGACCACCACAGTTGCCATGGGAAATTGCAAAACCCCCATACCATTAAGTTCAACTAGAGAAGAAGTTATCCGCTAGGAATTTTAGTCGGGAAAGGAGAAGAAGAAGACGACAGCATTGAAAGGGCACGCCACTGGTTCATTTGGTGGTGGTGGACATGCCCATTTTTGCATTTTCCATTTCAGTAATTTTAGATTTTAGATTAGGAGTGTTTGGGAGTTGATAATGGTATAGATTTGTGAAATGCAGAATTTTTGAAAAATTCTAAAATTTATAGAATTGACTCCCGAACACCCCCTGCGTAGGGAGTACTCCCAACCTAGGAAGCATGTTCGGAGCCGTCTATTCAAGGGACCTATCTTGAATAACCTGTGCTCCATTTCTCCTTGAATAATCATGATTCAAGGTACGTGTTCGTTTTTATTCACAGGTAATCAACGAGTACTTGCCTTACATATTGGAGAAATCGAAGATCTTAAAAGAGGAGCAGAGGACACTGAAGCTTTGGACCCTAAAGAACGACCGGGGCATGGGGGGCCCGAGTAGAAAGCCGTGGCAATCCGTGAATCTAGATCATCCATCCACGTTTGACACTTTGGCAATGGAATTAGACGCGAAGAAAACTATAATGGCGGATTTGCAGATGTTTGTGAAGAGGAAAGAATTTTACAGGAGAGTTGGGAAGGCGTGGAAGAGAGGTTACTTGCTTTATGGTCCCCCCGGGACTGGGAAATCAAGCTTGATTGCGGCCGTGGCGAATTACTTAAACTTCGATGTGTATGATTTGGAGTTAACTGCTATGAGGAGTAATTCCGAGCTGAGGAACCTGCTCATTTCGACGGCGAATCAGTCTATTTTGGTGGTGGAGGACATTGACTGCTCTATAGAGTTGCAAGATCGGATGAAGGCGGCAGCAAAAAAGGCGGCGGCAAAAGCTTTGGTGGGTAGGGATCCTTTCCAGTATGGTCACGGGTACGATCCCGGGTCTATCGGGGTAAGTGAATCACGGCTAATTCAAGTTTAGTCACACACAGCCTATTCAGAAAACACAGTACTTAATTTTCTCTCAATTGCAGGTGACCTTATCCGGACTACTTAATTTCATCGACGGGTTGTGGTCAAGCTGTGGGGACGAGCGGATTATTATTTTCACAACCAATCACAAAGAAAAGCTCGACCCTGCGCTACTGCGGCCCGGGCGGATGGACGTGCATATCCACATGTCCTATTGCACCCCTTGTGGGTTCAAAATGCTTGCCCAAAATTACCTTGGAATTTTAGAGCATCCACTCTTTATGGAGATTGAACAGTTGATGGAGATGAAAAAGGTGACTCCGGCAGAAGTAGGCGAGCAATTGTTAAAGAATGAGGAGGCCGAGAGCGCGCTGAGAGGCTTAATTGAGTTCCTTGAGGAGAAGAAGGGGATTGAAGAAGATAAAGATGGTGAATTAGAACAAAAGGAATCTGGATCTGAAGAGATTGAGACTTGAGAAGGTGGGAGTTGTGAAAAATAAGAGATATATTGATATCTTAGAAAATGTACTGAACAATATTGTATCAGACAAAACTGGTATTTGATATATAATATCCCATCTTTATGCTACTATCCTTTTTTTTTTTTTTTTAGAGTGTCCCGGGCTAGGTTGCTCGCACTTCGGACTAATCCCTACAGTTCTACCCATAGCTGTTTTACACGCTTATGCGTGGGGTGAGATGGCCCCAAGAGTTGTTGACAAAGAAAATTAAACCTGAGACCTTAGGATGGAGCAAACACCTAAGTCTCAGACCAAGATTACATGACATTAATTTGTGTTTTTATCATAACGTTTCTGTTAAAAAAGATCATATGAACATGTAAACGAGTTTATTAAGAAGTGATAAGACGGTAAATAATCGAACAAATAAATTGAGTTTTTCAAAATATGTTACTTTAAAAGCATCTCCACCCTTAGGCTTCAAATTTGGAGGCGTTAATATTTTTTGAAAGGCTTATTTGACAAATTGATAAGTCTATATTTGACATGCACATAACCCTCTTTCTCTAATAACTTCAAATTTATAGTAGTTGTTAGGTGTCACAGTTTTTTAAGATTTTGTTCTCTAATGGTCGCTTTTTCAAATAAAAAGAGATTTGAGATCGATTGCCTTAAAAAATGACATGAGGTAAGTCCTGTGGCAACTAGATTAGAGTTGGCGTTGATTTCAAAATAAGTTCGGTTAGAACTGGTGTTGACTTCAAAAGTGGTCGGCGCTTTGCCACGTGAGATTTGAAGGCTCCAGTTCAAACTTCTCCAACCTATAATCAAGGCAAATTTCTACAATCGTCTACTTGGTGTGTAGAAAACGGGAAGCAGAATATCCCGTTTCATAAATAAATATCATAGAACTTCGCAAAGAAATCCATGGAACTTAAGCATGGAATAAGAATCGATCCAACACTTTACTCATTCAAAGTACAAATCGTTCCATAAACGTAATTTAAGTCATCACAACGTGGTGTAGGGCAGGAGGTGTCGAGGAAAGTAATGCCGAATCGACAACGTGGTGGATGAGTTTGATCATTTCCTCGTCGGGTTGCTACCAGCCGCAGCCGCAGCGAGTTACTGTGGCATCCCCCAAAATGCGAAGTCCCTCGAGTCTGCTGGGTACGTTACTTCGGGTTTGGCCTAGCCATTTTAGCCACAATTCTACTTTGCATAGGTTGTTGGGGATTAAGCTCCTATCTAGTTTTCATCACATCACATCCAGTCCAGTTTTGGTTATTTGTGGTCCCGGTAAAACAATGATTAGAAACCGTTTATTTTTTAGAGCTCACTGAGAATATCGACCACGTGAAAATCTATTTATTTATTTATTTATTATTATTATTTTTTTTTTGCAAGATTAATCCATTTCGAAATCATATCAATCACTATCCGATCAAAGTGATTTTTCGATAAGGTCAAAGTTCTCCAAAAACTCTAAATGGTGAACAATTCTAATTATTGTTACGGGTTCCAAAAGAGCCACAAATAACCGAAATTAGACGTGACCAGAGGAGATGAAAACTGGATGTGAGCTCAGTCAATCAGGCTGTTGGAAATGCTCTAACCTAATAGAAACAACCCACTAGGCACCAACCCTCCTCGGTTCAAGGATCCTAAAAACGACACCATGTTAAGGCATAACGTTGTAAACAAGCCAAAAATTTGAGTTCGAGCTCGGTTCGAGTCGAGTCCTAAATGAGCTGAACTTAGTCATTTACTAAACGAGTTTCTTCAATCGAGCCGAGCTTTTGTCGAACAAGCCGAGCTCTAAACGAGCCGAAAACTCGAGCTCAGCTCATTTATAAACAAGCCGAGCTCGTTTAGTAAATAAATCAAAAACTTGAGCCAATTTATTAACAAGCCGAGCCGAGCTCGCAAACTGTTCAGTTGATTTACGGCCTAGAGGCACAGTCTTCTTTTCGATTTTTCTAGTAATTGAAAAGTCTTTTTTTTTTTTCACTACTTTTATGTATTTCTTCTTTGGAAATTGATTTTGGTATTTCATCATGTTAGATTACAAAATATATAAAAGGGAAAAATTCAAAAAAACCTCTGAACTTACACCGCAATGTCTCATAGGCCTCCAAACTTCCGTTAATATCAATTAAACCTCCAAAGTTCACAAATTTTCTTCAATTATGCCTTTGCCGTTTCCTTCCGTCAATGTCCAAACGGGGGAGGCTTACGTGTCCCTCCCCCTGTCCTTTTAGGCGACATGCTTCCGGAAAAAAGAAAGGAAAAAAAGAAGACCAATTATTCTTCTTCTACCTCTGGACAAAGCGTGAAACAGACGCGGATAATGGAGATAACTCTCCATACACGCGCCTCGATTGAACAGTGCGTGAGAGCCCTTTTCTTCTCCGATTGAGATGAGTCTTGCACCGATGTCTTTGTCTCGTCAAGGCGAACAGAACGAACAGATTAGATCAAGTTTTCGAGCAGTTTCGAAAACCTGCAGTTTCGGGTTGAAACTCACTGGGTCTTGTAGATCGGGTCGAAGCACATTTGAGGGTTGCCGGAGTGAGAAGAGGTCCGGCGAGGCTGTAAAAGGATCGTCGCAGGTCCTTCGAGGGCTGGCGAGTGTTTGACGATGGTCGGTGGATGCAAACGGAGCTCCAGCGAGTGGCTATGAGGTGTGGCGAGGGCTGTTGGAGGTCAAACGCCGATCTAGGAAGGTAACCGAAGAGAGGTGAGTGTGGGGGAGAGGTTGCCGGAGTGCGACGCGTTTAGGGAGGGATTTGTCGGTTGTCAATGGTGCTAATGGTGGCCAGAAAGTGTTGGGCTTTCATAGAATTCGAAATTTGGTACCAAAAATACACCTACTACCAACCTTCTCCAAAATCACCACCTATAATTTTTGACAAACCCCACCTCTGTACCCGTGCTCTTGTGCTCATACTCCTCTCTAGCCATGGGGTTCATAAAAATTTAATTCTTAAATTAGTTTATTATAAACCCCACCCACATATTTTATTCCACAAATCAAATCGGGCTATACCTATAAACACCCATTAATCAATGATTTGCCAAAAACCAATTTTGGATGCATGTGAGATGGGTGATTGAACGAAATTGCAATGGGATGGGTTTAGACGGAGAGAAATATGGAGGGGAGGAGACTGGTTTTTTGGGTTGGTGAAGGTTAGAAAAGGTTAGATAAGTGAGGAGGAATTTGGGTCGATGGTGGAGGATTTCTAGGTGAACAAGGTGAAGGCAGAGAGAGAGAGAGAGAGAGAGAGAGAGCATGCCTAGTTCCACGGACGGTTGAGATTTTATTTTTGACACGTGTCAGTGTATAGAGCATGGGGAATCCTTCTCCCGTTTGGACATTAACAGAAGCTGACGCCAAAGGCATGATTGAAGAAAATTTGTGAACTTTGGAGGTTTAATTGATATTAACGGAAGTTTGGAGGCCTATGGGACATTGCGGTGTAAGTTCAGAGGTTTTTTTGAATTTTTCCCTATATAAAATGTGAAGTGCCACTAAAATCGGAATGCCAAAATCAAGTCCATTCTTCCTTGGGCACAAAGTTTTACTCCTCTTCTCAATACCATAGAACCAAGGAATTTTTCGGTGTCGGGTGGGTATATCTTACGTGGTACACACTCGTCACATCTGAGCCGTTCAATACACTTTTGGACAGCTCGAATTGAAACCTTCTCTTTCCTCTAATCCCAACATTTTCTCTCTCTTTTTCTTCTCTCCAAATCCGAGGGATCCGGGGGTGCTATAGTGTACCCCGTGTAGTGCACGTGTAGGACGACACACAACCGTCGATCTCATAAATCAACGGTCCATATTAAAAATCAATTATGACCGGTAATGAATTATTCACCGGTCAAAATTAAAAATCATATCTCAACCATTCATTGTTAAGATCGATGGTTCGTGTGTGCCCTACATGGTGTATTACAGGGTCTTGCACTGCAGAATTTCCCAATCCAAATCAGAGCCGTACAAAAACAATGTGAACGGCTCGAATGCGCCAAGCGGACACCACGTGGTACCCACCCGGCACGGGAATTTTTTCCCCACAGTACCATCTACATAGCATCTACACCACCGCAGTCGCATGACTCCTCCCCCCTATCAAAACACTACAAACATCACTCATCACTATCGATTGCGATTTCACATATTCCAAAAACCCCTAAACCCAGAAAACCAACCATGTTGCCCAAAACCCAGAGACCTCCTACCCATGCACGAATCCCCCCAATCCTCTCCGCCGCCGCCTCCGCAGCCGCCACCGCAATGGTGCTCCGCTCCCTCGCCAAGGACCTCATCCCCCGCGAGCTCCAACACGACCTCTTCGTCAGGCTCCGCCGGTTCCTCAGCAGATTCTCCAGCGAACTCACCCTCACCGTCGACGAGTACGACGGGCTCTACCCCAACCACCTGTTCCAGGCCGCCGAGACCTACCTCGGCTCCGTCATCACGCCCGACACCAAGCGGTTCCGGGCGAGCAAGCCCGAGAGGGAGAAGCGGATCAAGGTGTCGATGGAGAAGGACGAGGAGCTGACCGACTGGTTCGGTGGGGTTCCGATCAAGTGGCGGTTGTTCTGCAAGGACACCCCCGGGAAGTACGTCGCGGATCCGGACTCGTTGGGTTACGGATACGGCGCGCTGACTCAGAAGTCGGAGGCCCGGTGGTTTGAACTCGTTTTCCACAAGAAGATCAAGGACAAGGTAGTTTCGTTTATCAGAGTCTTTATTAGACACTACCAAATTACGTGCAAGTACATTATTAGGGTTTGTTTGGGATTCAACTAAACAACACGAAGTAGGAGTAATAACAAGATTTTTATTTAGGGTTTGTTTGAAACTTGTGGAAAAGAAATTTGGAGAGAAAAAGAGGAGAATCGGGGATGCTTTTAGTGCGCCGATCCGTCCGTCTATTTCGGCACAAATGGCTTAGGTTTGATCCAATCACCTACAAATTTTGACCGTCCATTGCTTGGATCCATTTGTTGAAATGGACGGCCGGATCGGCATACTACACGCTGTAGTGCGGGCTGCACTACAATCACTTTAATACAAAAACTATGGATGCTGTGTTTGGATGGATAATAATAGTGTTGTTTATTGGGAAATGATTTTGGCAATCCATTTTTTTACGAGGATATTCCAAAATTTGTCTTTAGTGTAAAAATTACTATAGATAACAAGGCACACTAAAAAAACAAATTTTGGAGTACTATTATAAAAAGGAGGAGTGCCAAAATCATTTTTCGTTGTCGTTGTTGTTTTTTTGCATATTTTACCAACGGAAAAACCTCACATGTTTGATTTCTCTATTTTCGCGCAAGAACTCCTAAAACTGTACCAGCAAAAACAAATATTTTTTGTTTAGTTTCTTTTTCAAAATTCAGAGAAGGCAACAAATGTGTTTCAATTTTTGCAAAACAAACGTGTTTTTGTTCATGTTGCTGCCCGCGTCCGAGCTATTTAATTTTTCATCAACACCACCACTCACTCTGTAAAATCCAATAAAATGGACAGTTCGGATCATGTTTTTATCTCAGATTGGGGTTATGAGTGTTTGGGAGCTAATAACGTGATAGATCCATCAAAATGCATTGTGAGAATTGAACTGGGAAATGGAGAATTTAAAAATCACATTTGCAGGGGTTTTTTAGATTCTGATTAGGTGAAAGTACATAAATACCCCCTCAACTATCACCTTTTCTCGCAAACACCCCCCACATTTAAAAGCGCCCATGGAGACCCCCTCAACTACTGGAAATGAAAAACAAAAAAACTCTGTTAACGAAATGGATGAATTGACGAATATACCCTTTCTATTATTATACGGGCCAACAAACAATTCTGTCTCTATCTCCCTCTCTCTACAAATCCAGACCTCCCCCCATTAATGCCTCCAGAAGAAACTCCTCCTCATTCCCAACCCAATAGGGGAAAAAATCGATCCCATTTCATTCAAACTACATTTCCAATACAACAACATTCAACACACATTTCCCCATCAGAAGGAAAAGAAAAAAAAAAACCCATTAAAGCACAAGAACTCAAGAAATGGGCAAGAAAATGAAATTCCCATTTCTCTTCAAAACCACAGAAGAAGACTCAATTACCACCACCATTATCGCCGCCGCCTCCTGGCAGTGGCCGTCCTGTGGAGCCCACAAAACCCTCTCTTTCCGAGCCCCCGGCGGCGACGTCTTCAAGACCATGAACTCCACCTATGACACCGCAACGGAGCTGGAGGATCCCGACGGCGGCGACCCGGTGGAGGACGTGATGAGTGGGTTGTGGACGGCGGAGCAGCTGTTTTTCGAGTCGGGGGAGACAAGTTCGAATCTCGGGGAGCTGAAAACAACCGGTCAGGTGCAAATTTGTTCGGAGAAAGAAGAGAGCAGCAGCAGCACCGGTGGAGGCGTGCTGGTGGCGATGGACTCGATGGACCCGTACTCGTACTTCAAGCGGTCGATGGAGGAGATGGTGGAGGCCGACGGGCTGAAGGAGTGGGATCAGATAGAGGAGCTGACGGGCTGAAGGAGTGGGATCAAGGGAGAGAGAGAGAGGGAGAGGAAGAAGAAGAAGAAGATGTATATAGCTGTCAAAGGGCATTTTTGACCAAAAAAGGCCCAAATTACTGACGTGTAACCTCTCAGCAAATGATTCTAAGACGAAAGGGGGTCACTTGGGTAACGGCAGTAGTTGAGGGGGTCTCCATGGACACTTTTAAATGTGAGAGGGTGTTTGCGAGAAAAGGTGATAGTTGAGGGGGTGTTTATGTACTTTCACCTTCTGATTATACATACTTTCTCATCCACACCACCTCGTTACAAATTTCACTCCACACATGTCATCATCGAACACTTGTACGCATTCTCATTATGGTTGAAAAAACTAAAACGTATAGAATTGGCTCCTGAACACCCGAGTAGAATGGGTAGCAGTGAGGTGATTGTGGTTCCACTGAGTTATGGTAAACTCAAATTGTGTTGTTTTGGCTTACAGCAAGTACTCCCAACCTAGGAAGCACGTATCTGAGCCGTATCCTAAATTCAAAAATGTACCAAAACTTATTGAATATACTTAATTGATTTATGAAATATATATCCAGCCATATCGGGCCTGTCTTTATATCCGATACGTATCCGAGACGCGCAAAGGACCTAGCTTGAATAACCTGTCTCATTTTTCCATTAAATACGTATTCATTTTTATTCACAGGTAATCAACGAGTACTTGCCTTACATATTGGAGAAATCAAAGATCTTAAAAGAGGAGCAGAGAACACTGAAGCTTTGGACCCTAAAGACCGACCGGGGCATGGGGCCGAGAGCAAAGCTGTGGCAATCCGTGAATCTGGACCATCCATCAACTTTCGACACTCTGGCTATGGAATTAGACGCGAAGCAAAATATAAAGGCGGATTTGCAGAGGTTTGTGAAGAGGAAAGAATTTTATAGGAGAGTTGGGAAGGCGTGGAAGAGGGGTTACTTGCTTTATGGTCCCCCTGGGACTGGGAAATCAAGCTTGATCGCGGCCGTGGCGAATTACTTGAACTTCGATGTGTATGACTTGGAGTTGACTGCTATGAGGAGCAATTCTGAGCTGAGGGACTTGCTCATTTCGACGGCGAATCAGTCGATTTTGGTGGTGGAGGACATTGATTGCTCCGTTGAGTTGCAAGAGCGGATTAAGGCGGCGCCAAAAAAGGCGGCGCCAAAAGGTTTGGTGGGTAGGGATCCTTTCCAGTACGGTCAAGGGTACGATCCCGGGTCTAGCGGGGTAAGTGAATCACGACTAATTCAAGTTTACTCACACAAACACAGCCTATTTAGAAAACACAGTACTGAATTTTCTCTCAATTGCAGGTTACCTTATCCGGACTACTAAATTTCATCGACGGATTGTGGTCAAGCTGTGGGGACGAACGGATTATTATTTTCACAACCAATCACAAAGAAAAGCTCGACCCTGCGCTCCTGCGCCCTGGGCGGATGGACGTGCATATCCACATGTCCTATTGCACCCCTTGTGGGTTCAAAATGCTTGCACAAAATTACCTTGGAATTTCAGAGCATCCGCTCTTTATGGAGATCGAACAGTTGATGGAGATGAAAAAGGTGACTCCTGCAGAAGTAGGTGAGCAATTGTTGAAGAACGAGGAGTCCGAGAGCGCGCTGAGAGGTTTAATTGAGTTCCTTGAGGAGAAGAAGGGGATTGAAGAAGTTAAAGATGGTGAAGCAGAACAAAAGGAATCTGGATCTGGAGGTGTGACAGAGCTTGAGAATTAAAGGTGGGAGTTGTGAAAAATAGGAGATACTCCATATTGCTACCCAGAAAATGTTCTGAACAATATATTATCTGGCAAAACTATTTGATATATAATAATTATTTAAAAAAAAGAAGAGATAGACGGTAAATAACCGAACAAATAAATTGAGTTTGTCAAAATATATTTACTCTAAAAGCATCTTCACCCTTAGACTTCAAATTTGGAGTCGTCAATATTTTTGAAAGGCTTATGTGACAAATCGACAAGTATAATTTGACATCCACATAACCCTCTCTCACAACTTCAAATTTAGAGTTGGTCAAATTTTTTACTGAGATTTTGTTCTCTAATGGTTGCTTTTTTCAAATAGAAAGAGAATTGAGATTGCCTTAAAAAATGAGTAAGCCCTGCCAAATTCACATGAGATATGGTACATTAAATGGCAACTGGATTAGAGCTAGTGTTGATTTCAAAATAAGTTTGGTTAGAGTTGGTGTTGACTTCAAAAGTCGTCGGCGCTTTGCAATGTGAGATTCGAAGGCTCTTATTCAAATTGTCCGATCTATAAACTATAATCAAGGCAATAAGTTGCAATAAGTTTGAGAAATTTTTTGCAATCTCAAATCTCAGAGAGCTATGCAAAGAAAGTCCATGGATCTTTAAGCATGGAACAAATCGATCCAAAGCTTTACTCATTCAAAGGACAAATCGTTCCATAAACGCAATTTAAGTCATCGATTGTTCACAATACTACTTTGCTTAGGCAGTTGGGGAGTTCAGTTTACATCACATCCAGTCCAGTCCAGTTCCATTTTTTAGAGCTCACTGAGAGCATCGCCCACGTGAAAATCACATTGAATGGATATAATTTAATTTGATGTCGAAACGTGTTAAATTTCAGATAATTGTGTCAAAATGAGTTGTCATCCAATGTTGCACACTTTTTTTTTTTTTTGCAAGATTAATCCATTTCGAAATCATATCAATCACCATCCGATCAAAGTGATTTTTCAATGTGGTCAAAGTTCTCAAAAAAAAAAAAAAACTCTAAAAAGTGAACGATTCTGTTACAGGTTCGAAAAGAGCCACAAATGACCGAAATTAGATGGGACCGGAGGGGATGAAAACTGGATGTGAGCTCAGCCAGTCTAAGGCTGTTGGTGGAAAATGCTCCAATTTAATAGAAACAACCCACCACCAGGCACGGTGCCCCAACCCTCCTCGGTTCAAGAATCCTAAAAACGACACCAGGGTAAGGGTGAATAGGGCTGTAAACGAGCCAAGTCGATCTTTGTCGAGCTCGAGTTCGACTCATTTACTAAATCAGCCAAAAACTTGAGTCCTTAACAAGCCGAGTTTAGTCATTTACTAAACGAGTCTCTTTTTTCGAGCCAAATCTCTCTTAACTAGACAAGCTTTTGTCGAATAAGCCGAGCTCTAAACAAGCCGAAAACTCGAGCTTTGAGCTCGACTCATTTAGTAAACAAGCCAAAAACTTAAGCTTGTTTACTAGTAAACGAGCCAAGATAAGCCTTGCCTTGCCGAACGTTAACAAGCCGAGCCGAATGGATGTTTACGGCCCTATAGGCAGAGTCTTCTTTTCGTTTTTTCTAGTAACTGAAAAGTTTCTTTTCGTTCACTACTTTAAAATGTATTTCTTCCTTGGGCACAAAGTTTTACTCCTCGTCTCACTACCATCTACAGACCATCTACACCACCACAGTCGCATGACGAGTTCGAGCTCCGCTCATTTACTAAACTATGGTAATGTTGAGAGCTGTAGACGAGTTGCCGATCTTTGTCGAGTTCGAGTTCGGCTCGAGCCTCAACAAACCGAGCTTATTCATTTACTAAACGAGTATTTTTAATCGAGTCGAGTTTTTGTTGAACAAGCCAAACTCTAAACGAACCGAAAACTCGACCTCAATGAGCTAGCTCGTTTAGTAAACAATAGTAAACAAGCCAACTGCACTCCTCTTTTCGTTCACTACTTTCATGTATTTTTTTTGGAATTGATATCCGTACTTTCTTTTTTGTTTTTTTAGTATTTAAAGTATGTGTGTTTTTTCTGCAAAAAGACAAAAAAAAGAAGAAGAAGTGGATAAAAAAAAGAATTGATTTCTACACTTTCTTTTTCGATAACCACACTTTCTTTTTTGAATTTTAGTATTGAAACTGTATATATATAATTTTTACTAAAAGACAAAAAAAGAAGTGTAGATAAAAGAATAACAATGCTACTCATACAACGATCCAAACACAATAACTTACACAACCTCTCACATACATGTGAGGCCCACACATAGTAGTATTTGGATTGTGAGAGGTTGTGTTTGGTGTTGTGTTTGGATTGTTGTGTGATTATCATTTTTGATAAAAGAAAGAGAAGTGTAGTAATCAATTCTCGTACTACTCCCTCTATCCCGGTTTGTTTGTCCTATTTTTGATTTTTTTGAAAGCGTTTGACCTCTCAAAGAATTGTCTATAATTTTCAATTCGTAATGTTTTTAATATGCAATATGAATCTTGTTTGATAGATTTTAATTAGTTTGTTATACAAAATCTTCAAAATCATAAAAAAATTATAAAATGTAAGATATAAATATATTTTTGAAAGACACGAATTTCGACAATTGGACAAACAAATTGGGACGGAGGGAGTCCTTTCTTGGGCGCAAAGTTTTGTCACTACCATGGTAGTACCATCTACAGGGGACAGTCGCGTGACTCGTCTCCCCAATCAAAACACTGCAACATCACTCATCAACCAACGCCTTCTCCCTCCCACTGTCGACTGAAGAGCTCCTGGAAACCCCAAAACCTAGAAAACCAAAACAATGTTGCCCAAAACCCAGAGGCCTCCTCCCCACCCGCGAATCCCACCCATCCTCTCCGCGGCCGCCTCCGCCGCCGCCGCCGCAATGGTGCTCCGCTCCCTCGCCAGGGACCTCATCCCCCGCGACCTCCAGCACGACCTCTTCCTCAGGCTCCGCCGCTTCCTCAGCAGGTTCTCCAGCGAGCTAACCCTCACCGTCGACGAGTACGACGGGCTCTACCCCAACACCCTGTTCCAGGCCGCCGAGACCTACCTCGGCACCGTCATCACGCCCGACACCAAGCGGTTCCGGGCGAGCAAGCCCGAGAGGGAGAAGCGGATCAAGGTGTCGGTGGAGAAGGACGAGGAGCTGACCGATTGGTTCGGCGGGGTCCCGATCAAGTGGCGGTTGTTCTGCAAGGATACCCCCGGGAAGTACGTCGTGAATCCGGACTCGTTGGGCTACGGATGCGGCGCGGCGACTCTGAAGACGGAGGCCCGGTGCTTTGAGCTCGTTTTCCACAAGAAGATCAAGGACAAGGTAGTGTTGTCTTTTTTGTACATTATTTGTTTGGGATTAAACTAAACAATACGAAGTAATAACAATATTTATTAGGGTTTGTTCGAAACAATTTTGGAGGAAAAGAAAAGAAAATGAAAAGGGGATTTGGGGATGTTTCAGCGCGCAATAGATTTTTCTCTGCTTTTTTTTTTTTCTTCAGATTTTCATTTTCCTGTTTTTTCCCTTTAATTTTCGTTGATTTTCCTCAAGTTCCAAACAATCTCTTTAATACAAACTATGGATGCTGTGTTTGGATGGATAATAATAGTGTTTTTTTTGTGTGTGTGTGTGTGCTTATTTTGCCAACGGAAAAAACCTCACATGTTTGATTTATCTATTTTTGTTAGTCTTGTGTCTTTTTCAAAAATCAGAGCAGCCAACAATTGTGTTTTTGTTCATGTTGCTGCCCGCGTCCGAGCAATTTAATTTTTCATCAACACCACTACTTACTCTGTAGATCTAGGGGTGTTCAAGAAAACCGCCCGAACCGCAAAACCAGTCCGATCCAGACCGAACCGTCCTTTTTGGTCCGGTTCTGCGGTCTATTGGTCAGGTTATGGTTTAAAAAAATAAGAATCGTTAATTTTGGTTCGATAACTGGTTCTCAATATAAGAACCGTGATTAGAACCGTACCGTACCGTTTAAAACTAATATATATAAAAATACATATATGTGTGTAATTAAATATGTATTTGAATTTGGTAGTTTAATTTTTTCCTTGCTAAAGTTAATTTATTTAGAGATGAAATCTTATTTGTTAGAAAAATTCTTAATAAAATTTTTATTTTTATTTTACTTATGAGTTATTTGGTGCTTTAAATTTTTTATTTTACGTATGAGTTCATATGAACAAGTGTTTGGATACTACGGAGTAAATAGATAGAACCGGAATCGAACCAAAACAGGACCGGTCTTACGGTTTGGTTCTAATTAGGTTCCACGCATATATTGGTTAGGTTTTGGTTCCCAATTTTCTAGAACCGTTTAAAATGGTCCGGTTACTTGGTTTCTAAAGAACTGGACCAATCCGGACCATGTGCACCCCTATGTAGATCCAATAAAATGGGCAGTTCGGATCATGTTTGTCCAATAAAATGGACAGTTCGGATCATGTTCTTATATCAGATTTGGGTTACGAGTGTTTGGGAGCTAATAACGGGATAAATCCGTCAAAATGCTCTGTGAGAATTGAACTAGAAATGGAGAATTTAAAAATCACATTTAGAGGAGTTTTTTAGATTCTGATTATACATACTTTCATCCACGCGACCTCGTTACAAATTTCACTCCACACATGTCATCGAACACTTTTACGCATTCTCATTATGGTTGTAAAATCTAGAACGTATAGAATTGGCTCCCGAACACCCCCTGAGTAGAATGGGTGGCAGTGAGGTGATTGTGGTTCCATTGAGCTATGTCAAATCAAATTGTGTCGTTTTGGCTTACAGCAAGTACTCCCAATTTAGGAAGCACGTATCTGAGCCGTATCCTAAATTCAAAAAATGTACAAAAACTTATTGTATATACTTAATTGATGTATGAAATATGTAAGGGACCTATCTTGAATAACCTGTGCTTCACTTTTCTGTTAAATAATCTTCAAGGTACTTATTCGTTTTTATTCACAGGTAATCAACGAGTACTTGCCTTACATATTGGAGAAATCAAAGATCTTAAAAGAGGAGCAGAGAACACTGAAGCTTTGGACCCTAAAGATCGAACGAGGCATGGGGGGGCTGGGGGGGCCTAGATCAAAGCCGTGGCAATCTGTGAATTTGGACCATCCATCAACGTTTGACACTCTGGCTATGGAATTAGACGCGAAGGAAAATATAATGGCGGATTTGCAGAGGTTTGTGAAGAGGAAAGAATTTTATAGGAGAGTTGGGAAGGCGTGGAAGAGGGGTTACTTGCTTTATGGTCCCCCTGGGACTGGGAAATCAAGCTTGATTGCGGCCGTGGCGAATTACTTGAACTTCGATGTGTATGACTTGGAGTTGACTGCTATGAGGAGCAATTCTGAGCTGAGGAACTTGCTCATTTCGACGGCGAATCAGTCGATTTTGGTGGTGGAGGACATCGATTGCTCAATTGAGTTGCAAGATCGGTTTAAGGCAGCGAAAAAACCGGTGGTAAAACCTTTGGTGGGTGGGGATCCTTTCCCTTACGATCACGGGTCTACCGGGGTAAGTGAATCACGGCTAATTCAAGTTTACTCACACAAACACAACCTGCATTTGTATGCTTTACATCTGTTTCTCACTCACATACACATGCACAGGGCTCTCGGAATAAATATCTCCTCCAAAACTAGTATATGAGCTTGGGCGGCCTTTCTACTCTTTGTCAATTGGTTTGGAGTTGGATGCTTTAACATGGTATCAGAGCTAGGATTTCGGTGGCTTTTCCCCTTTGTCTGTGCCATAGTTGCACTTTCTTTCATTGTGATCCATGTGTTCCGGATCCTTTGTTGACCTCTCCACGTGCGAGTCAGGGGTCGCACGTGCGGGAGAGTATTGGAATTTGTCCCATATCGGTTAAATATCTCCTCCAAAACTAGTATATGAGCTTGGGCGGCCTCTCCACTCTTTGCCAATTAATTTGGAGTTGGATGCTTTAACACTCACATACACATGCACAGGGCTCTCGGAATAACTTGTGACATTTATGCCTGATCCTCTTAGTTAGTCAAGTAGTCATAGATTTTAACTATTATTACATCAACTACGTAGAGGCCTGAGATGATTTGTTTCCAAAAGTCTTTGTACATGCTTTAATCAAGTATAAATCACATGATATGGTCTGAATCTTCAAACAAACGATTTTCTGAGGCATGGCAAGAGGATCAATGTAGCTACTTTGGTTCTTGACCTTCTTTCAAAGAAAATCCCATCCATTCAGAAAACATAGTACTGAATTTCCTCTCAATTGCAGGTGACTCTATCCGGACTACTGAATTTCATTGATGGATTGTGGTCAAGTTGTGGGGACGAGCGGATTATTATTTTCACCACTAATCACAAAGAAAGGCTCGACCCTGCACTGCTGCGCCCCGGGCGGATGGACGTGCATATCCACATGTCCTACTGCACACCTTGTGGGTTCAGAATGCTTGCCCAAAACTACCTTGAGATTTCGGAGCATCCGCTCTTTACGGAGATCGAACGGTTGTTGAAGATGAAAAAAGTGACTCCGGCGGAAGTAGGCGAGCAATTGTTGAAGAACGAGGAGGCTGAGAGCGCGCTGAGAGGTTTGATTGAGCTGCTTGAGGAGAAGGAGGAGGTTGAAGAAGTTAAAGCTGGTCAAGTAGAACAAAAGGAATCTGGATCTGAAGGTGTGACAGAGCTTGAGAATTAAAGAAGGTTGGAGTTTTGAAAAGGAAATTGATTTTAGTACTCCAAAAATTGATGGAGAGGCTCCAAAACGACGTTGTTTTGTGTATCAACACAGTTCAGTTTTGGAGCCCCTCCATCAATTTTTGGAGTGCCTAAATCACAATCCTTTGAAAAATAAGAGATTATATTGCTACCCAAAAAATGTACTGATCAGTATTGTATGAGGTAAAACTATTAGATATGTAGGAAAGGCTCTTTAAACACCCATAGAATGGCCTTAAAATCCTTAGTTAAAGACTTCTAGCTCTATTCATCTATTAGAAAGAGATTCGTTCTAGAAAGGTTTCGGAAGATATTGAGCGTAAATGAGATGATTGGTTGCGGAGAAAGATTTGTATTCACATACATTTATGCTACTGTCGTGGCATTAATCTGAGTTTTGTTCATGTCGTCTGTTTAGCATTATAATACTCAGGCATCTCCTTAGACTTCAATTTTGGAGGCGTCAATAGTTTTTGAAGACTTACGTGACAAATTGACATGTCAATTTTTTTTAAAGATTTCGTTGGAAGACTTATGTGACAAATTGACGTACATGTCAATTTTTTTAAAGAGATTTCGTTGGATTAGTGATGGCGTTGAAGTTGAACATGTCAATTTTTTTAAAGAGATTTCGTTGGATTAGTGATGGCGTTGAAGTTGAACAATGGTCGTTGTTTCGCCAAGTGAGATTCGGAGGCTCCTATTCATACGTCTCTAACTTATACTAATCAACATGATCAAATATATATAGATGCTTGTCAAAAAAAAAAAAAAAATATACTCCCTCCGTCCCTTTATTACAGTCCAGTATTCCATTTTGGGCTGTCCCTTAATAAGTGTCCATTTTGTAAAGTTAGTGGGTAAAAGTTGGTGAATTGCCTATTTTGTCCCTAAAAGTAGATTCCATTTTGAAAAGTTAGTGAGTAAAAGTGTAATGATGATGGGTAAGTAGGGAAAGTGGAGGAAAAAGTTGATGTGAAAAGTATAATGATGATGCCTTTTTAATAAGTTGGAGTTACGAAGTAGGACATTTAAAAAGGGACGGAGGGAGTATATATATAGATGCAAAACTAAAGGTAAGGGCGCCCTTAACTTATTAAGTTAAGGACATCCCTTTCCCGATCAATTTGCAATGATCCGAGCCGCTCAATATATTCAGAACATGATTTTGAAGGTACGCGCGAGAAATCAGGAAAAACAAGACTAGAAAGGGCTTGATCCGAGCAGGTTTTGTTTATTTTTTATTGAACGGTTCAAATAAAAACTGCTAAAATCAAGCCCTTCCCGGTCATTTGTTTTGCTAATTTTTCACAGATACCCTTAAAATCACGTTTTGAACACATTGAGCGGCTCGGATCATCAAAATTTGATCGGAAAAAGGGAGAAAAGGGAACGCCCGCATTTTATTTAAAATGATGGCGCCCTTACCTGAAACTTACTGTATATATAGATATATAAAATCAAAGCAATAAATTAGTGAAAATTTAGACAGTCATCCCATAGTATATGGATGATCTAAATTGCACTTTTATGGACACCAAACCCAAAGAAAACGGGAAGCGGAATATCCCATAAAACTCTTGAACGAAAGTTTTCTTCTTCTTTAAACGGGATTTGATTAAGTGGTTGTGAGAAAGCAAGATGTGCTCTTCTATAAAGTCACTGGTTATATTTTAACGGAGGCCAAACATTTCAAACCTTGGGGTCACTAGAGATTATATCTAGTCGTTACTTTCAAGGCCCCGGAACTAGTTAGGTAAGCGCAAGCTGACCCGGTTATATAAAAAGAAAGAAAGAAAGAAAGTCTTCTGTCTCTCTGCCACCCTTTTCAATCCTCCACAATTTCGTAGAATATGTGCAGTTGACCTTGACTCATTGACCTGAACGTGAGAGAGAGAGACAGTCACACACAAATACCAACCTCAATTCTCTGTCAAACTCTCATAACAATACCAAAACCGAAATAGAAAATGATTGTGATTTTGGCACTCTAAAAATTGATGAACGGCTTTCAAAATTGAACTGTGTTGATATACAAAACGATGTCGTTTTGAAACCCCTCCATCAATTTTTAGAGTACTAAAATCAATTTCCAATAGAAAAATGCATGACATAAATGCTTTCTTTTTCTCTATCCATTGATTTGATTTAAGACCCAAAAAACCATTGCAAAAAAACCCGAAACAAAGATCATGCGTAATAGCCCCCTTAGCTTCAACTCATGTGTGCGCGTTGGCGAATGAGTGTGAACGCGAGTGTGAAAAAATCTTTGAAACACATAAGAAATCTACTTAAATTCGCGAGATCGAAGGTTGAGAGCACAAGCATAATGTGAGGATTGAAAGCGGAAACCCGGGTATTTTGAAGAATTATGTGACCACCACAACACACCAAAATCCCTCTAATCAAAGATTCAAAGGCATTTAAAAAAAACTCTCAAAAGAAAGCCACCAGGCCTTCATTTCCATGTTGCTTTTTCCCCTTTACGACTTCCATCCCTGGCATTCTGTCAAAGTCTATTTTTGGTTTACTTTGGGAAATGATTTTGCCACACCATTTTTTGATAATGCCACACCCTGCAAGTGTATTTTACCCTTTACTTTTCTCTTTACTTTTCCCCTAAACAACTTCCTATAATACTATTATATGCTTGATTGATCTAAGCTGAGACACTCTTGTTCGGTTAGGTTTTTAGGATTTGGATTCTAAATTATTATTCTACTTCAAAATTTACTCATTATCCCTATCTCTAATTATTATTTTCTTTTTTATATCCATCTCTCTCCAATTATTACCTCAATCATTACCTCTATCTCCCTACCCTAATCATTACAAATTCAAATCCAAAAACCCAAAAACGAACAACCCCAAGCAGACCAATTCCAATACCAAAACACAAATAGTTGCATTTTATTTTTATCGGCGTAAGTCAGTATTGTTAGAATAGTTAGATTAAAAACCTTCTGATTTCTCTTCACAATTTATTGATTTGATAGGGATGGCAACTTCCCCATATCCAATGGATACCCGCCCTTCTCCGCTCATATAGAGGCGGGGTTTACTCAAAATTTTCCTCAATAGTAGCAGATATGGTAGGATTTAAAGAAAACCCACTCGTATGGAGCAGGTATGATTTTGCAATCCCCACCCCGAATACCTGTACTCGACCCGAATTCGGTTATATGTATGACATATAATTTATTAGATTATATATAAAATATAAAAATACATATATAGGAAGGAACATAGGTATAAATCTTGAGTATAGTTATATATATAAATAATTACCTCTTTAATTAGCAAATCTTATCAATTACCACCTATTATAGAGTACTTAATATCCTAAGAATATCAATTGAGATTATATTTCTAATTAGAAATAGCAATTTATTTTCATTCTCGACTTTTTATAAATTTTTGTTTGGATATGGGTATATTTGGGGAAACCCCGATTCCTATCGGGAGGTGGGTTTAGTTCTTTATCGAATATTCCCAATGGGGAACGGGGAGGGGATGGTGAAAGACCCTTGAAAGTAGGGATCGGGTATGGAATAGAATCTCCCGATCCATACCCTACCTGTTGCCCCTATGATTTGAGACCCCTCCTAATCATCCAAAAATCCCACTCAAAATTTCCTAAAACCTTCAATCTCCAAACCAAACCCCCAAAACAAAAACTACCCAAAAATCCCACTCAAAAATCCCCCAGAACCTTCTATTCCAAACCTTCAAAGGCTCCTGTTTGAATTGTTCTAACCTATAATCAAAGCAATGAATTACGCATACCGTGTTGCGAAGACCCTGGTAAAGTCCATTGTTTACTTTCTCAGTATTCTCTCTACCACCATTTTCAATCCTCCACAATTTTGTAGCACATGTACAGTATGACTCATTGACTGAGAAATTGTCGTTTGTTCTTGGAGCACCGCCACTCTGGCTCTTTTCCACCCACACTTGGCGGTAGAACCGACACAAAAAAGACTCGTACCAAAACCATTGACCAAAACGAATTCCCAACATCAATGCTTTCTTTTTCACAATATACAAAGATTTGAGACCCAAAACACATTTTCCCTCCACGTCTCCATTTAATAGTTCATCGTTCTATTATAACCGGATAAAAATTTATAATGAATTTTATATTTAATATGAATCTTGAAACTTGTTTGATAGATTTCGATTAGTTTTATAAGATAATATTTTTAAAATCACATAAAACATTATAAATTATAAGAGAATGGCCTTCAATTTCCATGTTGCAATTTCCACAAGGCCTAAAGCTCGGCTTGTTTTGCACGGCGAAAATGTGGCTGGAAAAAATATGCCAATAAATCCACAATGCCTTCAATTTCCATGCTACATTTTCCTCGAAATAGGGGTGCAAACGAATCGAGCTTCATAACGTTTGAGCTTGGCTCATTTACTAAACGAGCCTAAAACTCAAGCTTTAGCTCAGCTCGTTTGTAAACGAGCCGAAAATGACTAATTTATTGAACGAGCCTCTTTAAAGAGCAAAACTTTAGCGAGCCGAGCCGAGCTTTTAAGTGTTGAGTCGGCTCGTTTCGTAGACGAACTTAAAACTCAAGCTCGAGCTCGGCCCAATTACTAAACGAATTGAGCCGAGCCACGAATTTCTCATGAGCAGTTTGATTCGTTTGCAGTCCTGCCTTGAAACGACCGCCATATATGAAGAAAATTGAAAAGGACATCGTTGACCCGGCATTCTGGCAAAGTCTTTCTTTTTAGTTTCCTTTCCATCTTCACTCCTCCATTCCTTTCCTATCATATAATTTACATATTTCCTATCGCCTATTGTATGCTTCATTGGTCTAAACTGAGACACTCAAAGATCAATTCCATAACCAAAAAAACCCTTTCTATTTTCCCTTCACAATCCACTGATTTGAGACCCCCAAAAACATCAAAAACCAAAACCAAAAACTACCCAAAAATCCCACTCAAAATTCCATAAACCCTTCAACCCCAAACCAAACCCAGAACCAACCATGTTGTCAAGCACCCAGATGCCCTCAGTGAAAACAATAATCTCCGCTGCCGGCTCGGCCGCCGCGACCGCGATGGTGATCCGCTCCGTGGCCAGGGACCTCATCCCCCACGAATTCCAGAGCTACTTCTTCCTCAAACTCCGCGGGCTCCTCGGCAGTTTCTCCAACCAGGTCACCATGATCGTCGAGGATTACGACGGGATGTACCCGAACCAGCTGTTCCAGTCAGCGGAGCTCTACCTCGCCACCGTGATCAGGCCCGACACGAGGCGGTTCAGGGTGACGAAGCCCGAGAACCAGAAGCAGATCATGGTGTGTATGGAGAAGAACGAGGAGGTGAGCGATGAGTTCGGCGGGGTTCGGTTCACGTGGCGGCTGCTGTGCCATCAGGTGCAGGAGAGGTATGTCGCGAACGCAGATGATTATTTCCACGGGTCGACTCTCGAAACGGAGGTCCGGTTCTTTGAACTCGTTTTCCATAAGAAGTTCAAGGACAAGGTAAATATCTTTGACTATTTCATCTTCTGCTGAGCTTCTTGTTTTTTAGCTTCACTCGTTTATCAAAGAGCGAAAAAAAAATTGAGCTCGAGCTCGGTTCGGTTATAAACGAGCCAAGCCCAGCTACGTAGTGTTAAGTTCGGCTCGTTCACAAAGCGAGCCCAAGCTCGAAGACTGAAAACCATAAAGAAACTTAATTAGTTACCAGAGAATAAAGAAACTTACCAAAACAGACGTCACTTAATTAGAATTTGCTCCAAGAATCTATAGCCAAAATAATGAAAACAAATTTAATTTAAATGCGATTCTTTCAGAGGTGGGAGAAATTAGTTATTAATTAGTTGGATGAGGTGATAAGATAAAAGAAGGGCTCTTATTCCTCTTTGTTCTTTAAGGAAGCTCGCAAGATGTTAGATATTGGTTCAAAATTGAGCATTGAAATAAAAGGTGGGAGGAACTATAACTTGAAGAGATTTGTTGAAATGCAAGAGGAAGAATTAAGGGAAAGAATCCATGCTCTTGACGACTATGAGGAAGAATCTATCTCGGTGGATGATGATGATCTTGAGGAAGGAGCCTCTCTCTCTCTGGCTTTTTGATGTTGAGTTTTAGGCAGGTTTGGGATTTTCTGTTGATTAGGATAGACATGTTTGGGGTTTTCTGCAGATTAAGATGAGGTAGCGATATAGTTTTTGCGGGGCAGTAGGAGGTTTTTGCTGTTGTGGGGGTAGCTGGGGGTTTTCCTTTGCTGCTTTTGTGGCTCTTTTGGTGTTCAGTTGGCGTCTTGCCTTCTGTTAGGCCTTGGGTGGCTTTTGCCGGTGTGCCCTTGGTCCTTTTAATCTTTGTAATCCTTATAAAAATTAATAAACTCTTTTTGCTTAGCCAAAAAAAAAAGATTTGCCAAAATCAAATTTAATAAACTCAAGAAGTAACTAATTGAACGGCGAGTTTGCTAGTATCTGGTGGACGGCCTTTTGCTTCTTCTTTTTTTCCCGCCAAATTTTGATAAAGTAATTTCACCAGCTTATTTTTCGTAGGGTTAAATATCACTTACACCTCCGAGGTTTCCCTTATAAGTACAAATGCCCCCTCCGTGTTTGGGAAATTATTTTTTGCCCTCAGAGGTTTGGTGCTGCATTTCAATTGCATCCAACTATTAGTCAACAGTTAGGTCAGTGTTAAAACTTTTGGAATGCCCATTTAACTATCAAAAAAAATATGGGTACATCAAATGTACACCGGATTGTGCGAGTCCCTCATCGGGATCCCCAACAGAAGATCGAAGCTGTTTAATTTGTTTAAAATATTTTTAATTATAAGAGTCCTTGTAAAAAAATCAGCTTAGTCGGATATCGGTAAAGGCTTGATCAAGCCATTCAATTTTTGACCCTATAAATTCACAGACCAAAATTTGAACAAGCCTTTACCGTATCCGACTAAGTTGATTTTTCATGAGGGCTCTTCAAAACATGTTAATATTAAACAAATTATTGAACGGTTCCGACCGTTTGGGTAGGACTCCGAGGTGGGTTCCACACAATCCCGTGTGTATTTTGTGTAACACCAAATGGTGTGCTTATAGTGTTTTTTATAGTTAATAAAACTAGAGGTTGGGGCACACGCGATGCGTGTGCAAGTCGGATTTTCACAATATTTGTGAAAATTTGATCAAACAAAAAGTGGGAAGCAATTTTACAAAATGTTGGGAAAATCCGACTTGCACACGCATCGCGTGTGCCCCGGCCTCTAGTCTATTGAGTATAATATATGGTGTTGATCTCAACCTATTATGGACTACGTACTAAATCAGTTCGTTGAGAGATCATGGATTCAACTGGTGAGTGCCTTTAATTTCGTATGTTTTCTGTTATTTAAATCAGTTCGTTGAGGGAAGATGTAAAGTTGTTTACACGATGAGAGTTTTGCATTCATGAGTATTTTGTCTTATCAAATTTATGAATGAATATGTTCGGTTGTAGATTAATTACAATCTTTCACCATGTTTGCTGGGATATAATATAAATTAAAATTAGAGGACGGAGCACACGCGATGCGTGTACAAATCAGATTATGACAAAAAATTGCCTCCATTAGTGAGGATAAAAAAATCGAGTTATGCTATATGTACCGACTAGGGGAGGGAAATCGTACCCTTCTTCCTTTCATGGGCTCTCCTGGAATGAACGGGGCCATCCGACGAATACCCATCATCATCGGCGGCGATGATTTCTCCCTGACATGCAACAATATTCCCCATGCTCTTGCACTTCCTCATGGAATCCTCTCCTTTTTTCCCCATGCAACAGTATTTAAAACATAAGTATTTAAATAATCTCAAAGTCGATAGTGACACTAACCTGCATATACGTACTGTATTCGTATCGAATATTTGCAATTCTGATGATATATTTATCCTAATTTTGTACAAAATAAACGGTAAAATATACTCATAAAAGTCTACACACACAGACAATCTGTGCACAGATTTCATTGTGGGGCCCACCACGGGTCCCACACAAATCATCCGAGCCGTTCATTAAATGTAAAACATTTTTTCAAAGGTTCCGGTAAAAAATAAGCTCAATCCGATACCTATAGGTGCTCGATCCAACTATATAACTTTTCATTATCCGAAAATTTGAATGAAAAGTTAGATGGTTGAATGAAGCACCTATAGGTATCGGATTAAGCTTATTTTTTACGGGGACCCTTGAAAAAATGTTTTACATTTAATGAACGGCTCGAATGATTTGTGTGGGACCCATAGTTGACCTCACAATAAAATCTGTGCACAGATTGCTGTGTGTAGCAGGAGTCCAAAAAAGTTGGAGCCATGGGGTCTTGTATGAGTTAATGAGAAAAATAATCTAATGCATTGCACACCATAATGGTGTCAATCCTAATTTCAGCTGGGGTTAACCTATCAAAATTTCCAATATAATTATGGAGATTTTATTTTTTCCCCGACCCCACAGATTCCCACATGCCGTTGCCACGAATTTTTCTATGATGCTCCAATGTGTTATTGGGGCATGGATGCCCCCGTAAATCTCAGCCATTAGATAAAAATGGATGAATCTCATCCATTGGATCAAAATCACATACAAAAAGTAGGCTAAAATTGCTAAAACGAGGTGGTTTTGTGATTTTTCTTCCAAAAAAATTGCACTTATACCTACAACGAAAAATGACTATATACATATTATGTTTTATGATCGCACTTACCACGACACATGACCATACTTGCTACAAAACATGGCCGTTCAAAAGAGGACAGAGAGTGGTGGGGTGAGGGGAGAGAGAGGAAATAAATCTTGGCCATTCAAAACATATTAAACGGTTAGGATCACCGACAATTACCATCACGGGGTATCCACTCGGAACCCAAAAATTTCTCTATAGAATTAGAAACTAGTAGTAATAGACAACATGTTCATCACAAATTACACTCTTTGAACGCATTTTTCTTTGATTTCCCTGGCAGGTAACCAACGAGTACTTGCCTCACATATTGGAGAAGTCAAAGATCTTAAAAGAAGAGAACAGAACACTGAAGCTCTGGACCCTGAAGAACGACGGGATGATGGGGGGTCCGAGAAGGAACCCATGGAATTCCGTGAATCTGGACCATCCGGCGACGTTCGACACTCTGGCAATGGAAGCGGACGCGAAGAAAACCGTGATGGAGGATCTGCAGCGGTTTGTGAAGCGGAAGGACTTTTATAGACGAGTTGGGAAGGCGTGGAAGCGGGGTTACTTGCTTTTCGGGCCCCCCGGGACCGGGAAATCGAGCTTGATCGCGGCCATGGCGAATTACTTGAATTTCGACGTGTACGATTTGGAGTTGACTGATATAAGGGGTAATTCTCAGCTGAGAGATTTGCTGATCTCGACAGCGAATCGGTCGATTTTGGTGGTGGAGGACATCGATTGCACCATTGAGTTGCAGGATCGGAAGGTGGCGGCATTAAAAGCGGCTAGGCCTATGGATCCTTTCGGACATAGCGTCCATGGATCTGATGGGGTAAGTTTTTGTTCTAGCTTTATGGCTTTTAGTTCTAGCTACGTCAACTTCTTCATCCAATGCCATTGTGATAATTGGGCTTACAAATCTTAAGGCCGTTAAGCGCAAACGAGAGCATACCATTGAGAATAGTTTCAACGATCCTCATGTGTACCGTGCCCCGCAACGTCCGGTGCTTCACCAGTACCTTTTTTCGGCTCATGATTCTCTAATGGTTTTTTTTGCAGGTGCTTGAGGAACTGATGTTCTCTAACGATCCTCATGTTTAGTTGCTTTTGCATTCCATTTTGGAGGGTCTGATGTTTCTCTCTTTTATTGTTTGTTTTGGTTTCTGCTCTGACCGTCTCCCTATTTGGCTTGTTTCTTGTACTTCTTCTTATTATTATTGATGAATTTCTTGCTCTTCTACCAAAAAAAAAAAAAACATCTTAAGGCCGTGTTTGGATCATGAATTAGTGGTAGCATATAATAGGAGGAAGATAAATAAGATGAAAATCAGGGAAACTAGTCATCTTTTTTTTGGTTTTACTTGACTAGCTAGCTGCTCTCTTCGCTTATCTTTTTGTTTCTCTCTACAAATTGCAGATTACCTTATCAGGGATGCTTAATTTCATCGACGGATTGTGGTCAAGCTGCGGGGACGAGCGGATTATTATCTTCACAACCAATCACAAAGAAAAGCTCGATGCTGCGTTGTTGCGCCCCGGTCGGATGGACGTGCACATCCACATGTCCTATTGCACCCCCTGTGGATTCAAAATGCTGGCGAAAAATTACCTCGGAATCACAGAGCATCCGCTCTTTTCAAACATCGAACTGCTGATAGAAACGAAAAAAGTGAGTCCTGCAGAAGTAGGCGAGCAACTGATGAAGAGCGAGGAGGTCGAGGTTGCGCTGAGAGGTCTAGTCGAGTTTCTTGAGGCGAAGAAGGAGATTGAAGAAGTTAAAGATGGGGAAGTAGAGGAAAAGGAATCTGAATCATCCGAAGGTGTAACACAAGTTGAGAAGAAAGGTGGGAATGTGGAGGAAATAGAGATAGTATTTGCTAGGGATGGCAAATGGGCGGGTTTGGGCCAAATTGGGCAAATTGTAAGTGGGTTGGATCTTTAATGGGTCATTGACCCATTTAGCTCATTAACTATGAGGCTAATTACCCATACCCAACCCGACCCATTTTCTGACATATGCTTGGGAAAAATTCCATGTTTTTGTGACTTGGAGTTTTCCTCATTACTTTGAGATCATTAAAATCGATGCCGATGACAATCCAGTTGCAGCCGCTGGAGTTTAGACATGTAATGTCCACTCTTTTATTTTTGTTTGTAATTTTCTTTTTGCCTTTTTAAGTAGGCATTTGTTTTGTTTCTTTTGTTTGCCTAATAGATAGGCATTGTACTTTGTTTTATGATAAAATAAAAAAGTAAGCCTAAGTTAAAAGGCTACTTGTATTGATCTGCGTATAACTTTTCATTTTCCTTATGATTTGCTATTAACTACTATAATTAATTGGAAATCCACTGCTATTTCCAATATCAATGATTTATTGTGATAACTATTGCAATATTAAGAAAGCCCTTTATAAGGCTTTTCATATATCCAAAGAGATTAACCATCCGAACCACTTTTAATTAGTAATCTCATGAATCGATTGACTCCCAAGGAGATGGAAAATATTCCTTCAAATACTTCTCATTAATTGTTCTTTCATGAGACACTCCAAGGATTGATTCTAATTAATATGCTCCTCCTCTAAGAATTTTTAACACACGGAATGGTCCTTCCCAATTTTGGAGACCATTTGCCAAATTTTCCTTTCCTTTTCTTATCTAAAGGCAAAATTGCTTTCCAAGCAATGAATATCTTATTATAACCAGAATATCCATCCATAAAGGAAAGAAATCGATGGCCTGAAGTAGCATCCACTAAATGGTCTACAACAGGCATATGATACTTATCTTTTGGTGAAGCTGTATTTAAATTTCTGAAATCAATACATATTCTAACTTTCCCATTTTTCTTAATCACAGGAACAATATTAGAAATCCATTCCACATATCTGACTGGCCTTATGAATTTGGCTTTGAACAATCTTTCCATTTCTTTCTTAACTTCTCTTTGTACCTCAGGGGTCATTTGTCTTGGGGTTTGTTGGTATGGAACAAAATTCTCTTTAATAGGAATTCTATGTTCAACCAATGATCTATCCAAACCAGGCATATCAGGATAATCCCAAGCAAAGCTATCTTTAAACTCAGACAACAAATACTTCAACCGATCCTTCATTTCATCAGGTAAAGAAGCACATACATGAAGAATTTTAGGATCTTCCTCTGTTCCTACATTAAAGTCCTTTAAAGGATCTTTAACTTCTGCTTTAAGATCATCAAGCTTAGTAGGAGCAGCTTTAAGATCTTCCATAGCTAATTCCTTTAGAGTTAAAGGACTATCATCTATCACACAATCTGCCCAATTACAAGAAATAGGCTCATCAGCCTCTAATTTCCTAGACACAATAAAAGAAAACAACCTTTTAAAAGTGGCTTTTAAGGTAGCCAACTCTTCATCCACATGATTTACTATTTTACTAGACATAAGAAACCTTGGATTCAGTGCCACTAGACCTCAAAATTATGTTAGGTCTGACAAAATCTTTACTCAACTCTTGAAAACCATCTTTAATATATTTAAGAAACTGCCTTTCAGTGACACTTGTTCCAATCGATTTTATCTCTGATTCCTCAATCTTGATTGGCCACAAGTCTTCATCATATAGACCTGCTTCTACATTGTTGGCATCTGCTTTAAATGGATGTTTGTTTGCCCAGAAGATCTCCATCTCTGTAGCTTCTTTATTATGTCCTTGCTTCAGAAATATCAATGCCTGATGTAAAGAAGAAGGAACACAACCATTTATGTGAATCCAATCTCTGCCTAACAAGGCATTGTAATTGGAGGAAGAATCAATTACAAAGAAAGTAGTGTTCATCTTCCTATTTCCAATCTACAATTGCAAAGAGATCACACCTTTAGCAGGTGAGCATCCTCCTGCAAAGTTACCAACTGTCACCTCTGTTGGGATTAAATCCGAATCATTTTTGTTTAGAATCTTCATCATCTTTGAAGGCAAAATATTGAATAGCCCCATTATCAATTAAAACCTTATTAATAGGTTGTCCATTGATATGCAACATGATATATAAAGGTTTTAGATGCCTAACCAAGGCATCATCAGGAGATCTAAGTACCACAATATCTTTTCCGTTTGTATCTTTTTCAACTCTTATGGACTCCTGTTGAAAATCTTTTTCTTGCTCATCATTTATTTTAACTATTGCATCTATTTTGTCCCCTACATCTCCCTCCAAACTAGTTGGTTGATTAGGTTTTGCCTGAAAAGTTTTTGGCAAGACCAAAATCATATTACATGGAAGTTTAGTAGGAGAAACTGACCCAAATTGAATAGTTGCCAATGCTTGGCCAAATGTAGCAGACTTTTGAGAGTTCACTTCATTTTTGTCATCTTTAGGATCATCCTTCATGATATCTGAACTATCGACAGACAACAAATCATCATCTTCCTCATCTTCCAACAAGACCTGTTGAAATTGTGCTATTTTCTTCTTCAGACTCTTCTTAAATTCTGCTTTCTGTTCCTTAATCGACAGAACAGAAGTATCTGATGAACTTGGACCTTGCCCCCCAAGTCTTTGAGCAAGAGTTGGCTTGACAGTTTGCCCCCCATGCTTTTCTGTCTCCGTTGCCCCCATATAGAGTTGAATACCCTATATGGGCAGTATGAAAGAGTGGGGGATCATACCTTAGCTTGCTTAATTCCTGGAACCAATCAGGGTTCTCAGGAAGAGGAATAAGGTTGGGCTCATCATCAGAGAAATTGTTAGGATAGCAGGGCTTTCACACTACTTCCTTCCAGTAGTGTTGTTGATTTTTAGCCCTTTCGAAGAGAGATTCGTGACTCTCTAAATATGGTTTTGTGGGCTCCCGCGCCCGAAGGTGCGATATTATGACAGAGTCGCCACCCGGATTTTTGAGATGGATGATCCGAGGAACCGAGGGGTTTTGTTTTGAAAAGAAAAAAAAGGCCTTTTGATCTAGCGAAATTGTTTGAGATTTTGGATCCGGGAGCCAGGTTACGAACGGGGAAGGTTTTGTTGAAAAGCACCCCGCTCGCCCGGTGAAAACCGGTCTTTACTAAGCATTTTAAATGGGGGGATTAATACAACTCGGAAAATCTCGAAAACACATAAAGGGAAAGGGGAACAAGATAAATCATAACACGTTGCCGTGCTAGTGGTGCTTGCTGTACAGAGATGATAAAGATGGCATGGCGATGATATAAACAAGAAAGATATTCAAACGGACTGTCTGGATCACTGCCCTCCGTCAGACGGCATATCGGCTTACAGCGCGCGGCTTACCGATACGCCGTGCGTGGTTACGATCCCGATACCAAACTTTTATAGTTTTGTAAAGCTTCGCACGGCGTATCACTACATCGCACGGTTTTTATTTTAAAGCTTCAGACAACTCACGGCTGTCAGACCATCTCAGATCTACACCATTCTTTCGAACCATGAAGGGAAAACCGTTTTTGACGCGTTTGCTTGTTTCGAAAAGATCTATGGAGTTTAAAACATGGCTTGTAGAAATGGTCTCATTCTGAGACAGCTTTTGGTATACAGAAAGGACCCAACAACAGACGATCGTGATCCAGACAGTCTGAACAAATAAACAGTATTATTTTTGAAACGCCGTGCATTTTGGTATGCTACGCCGTGCGTTGCTCTAAAGAGCCGCACGGCTTAGCACACCTTCGTACAGGGCCCTGGTTTTGTTTTGAAAAAGAGGTTTTGGGTCAGATCTCAACCAAAAGGGTCAAGCCTGAAAACAGAAAGGTCCCCTCAGGGCCGGGACAGTGCCTAGCCCAAGGAAACTTGGTTTTTACCTTGGATCCGGAGCTTGAATGTGCTTTGATGAAGGAGAATGGGCGTCGGTTGGTGGAAAAAGAAAGTAGAAGTGTGGATGTGTGTAATAGATGGGTATATTGGGTGGTTGGGACCTCAAAGTTAGTAAGGGACTAACTTCAATGGTGAGGAGAAAAATGGAGTAAAAGGGCTAGAGAATGTCTTTTAAGAACAACATTCTCAAGGCTTGGAAATGGAGAAGTGGGTGTGAAAGCAAGAAGAGAGAGAAAGGGTATAATGGTGATCAAGGGGCCTTTTCCCTTGAGTGGAGGGATGTATTTATAGGCAAGAGCCTTGGATTTTGAATTTTGAAAGTTGGAGGCATTTTCTGGGCGGGCCAGAAGTGTGCTTTCGGCTGAGCCGTATTGCAGCTGTGGCTCAAATAGGCGTGACCGACAGCTTTCTGAGCCAGTCGACCAGAACTTTATCCAAAATGCCGTGCGGTTAACCTCATGACTGCGTGCGGCGTATTAAATTTTGATACGCCGTGCGGTGTAGAAGTGTTGCGCACGGTACTTTAGGTTCGATCCAGGGCTTTTTGGGCTTCTGAGTTTTTGGGCTTTTTCTGGGCTGATGGTTGGTTTGGGCTACGGATGCTGGAGGAATGCTTCATTCAAGCTCATAAAGGCTTTGTTTCCTTTATTTCATCATCGGGGTGGTCAAAGACCCTTCGAGGTCCGGATTGGGGTGTCTACAGGTTTACCACTTGCCTCTGCCAGTTGAAATGGCATTGGTATATAGGATGATGAGAGCAATGAATCCAGAAGCATTGCTCTTGGCTCTTCTCTAATCCAAGGAAATTGATAACTCACTTTGATGTGAGAGCGTCGAATGCTGGAGTTTGGGTAGAAGAGCGCCTCCTCCATCTTTACTATCACCCTTTCAGTGGGTGGTTTAATGCCCCATGGTGCAGGAGGATTGGATGGTAAAGGATCATCCCATCCAGTGGCAGTGATGGGAGAATATGGATCATCGATAGATGAACTACTTCCTTCGAAGGCTGGAAGGTTGTTTTTTCTATCGATTTCCATGTTTGCAGAGTTTTGGTTTTTGTTTGCCATGGTGAAAGGAAAAATGAGGGTTTAATTTGTTACTGGTGAAAAGGAAGAGAGATTAATGTCTAATTTAAAGATGTATTGATAACTGTCAATGTAGTGGCGATTCAATTTCCTGATAGTTTGTGGAACTGCCATTTCAGTTTTCAAAAAATTTTGAACTGTCGATTTAGTTTCCAAGCGATTACTGCCCATGATCCCCACTATTGTAGAGAAGTGGGAGAGTAACTTGACAGTTTATTCACGTTTAAAATGGTTAAACCTATTTGAGTAAGGTTATTATTATTATTAAGAAGTTAACATTATTTGGTAGTTCATATGAACTTTTGATTAATTAGTCCCGTCGATTGGGAATAATTATCAATTATAAATGCTATTATTTATTGGAAATAAAAGAATCATTCGATATTTATTGGTAAAATGTCCAGCCTTATCAATTCAGGCTTATATCAACAAGTTTTGATAATAAGAGATTGACAGTTAGAAGACTTAGAATGTAGAATGAAAATGAACTAAAATAAATGCAAATAAATACTAAAGCCTCAAAATAGGCCAAAATCCATTAAAAGAGTAATTAGAGAGCAACAATTTACAAGGCCTGACAAAATAGGCCATAGTATAATCATTTACAAGAGGACTACTGAATTCTTGACTTGAATTCCATAAAAAATTTAACAAAATAATTCCACTGATTATCTATGATCTTGTATCTCGATTGATTCTTCAAGTAGTCGTCCCTTGTCACAGATATCATTGCATTGATCCCTTGCTCGTCATGTGTAATGGTAGCCAGTTCATGATTGATAAGCTCTTTCTGTGCTAGCAAGGATATCCTTTCTTCTTTAATTTTGCCCAAACGGGCAATCAATCCAGCTTCTTCCACATCCATCTGATGCAGCTTGTCTTTCAGCTGAGAAATGGAGTTCCCATTGTATCAAGTTTGCCAGAAGTATTGGCAAATTGATTCATGATGTTTAGTTTCTCCTTCATTTCTTTTTGGCAATAAGCTGCAACAGGTAAGTTCTTGCTTAGACCAGACCAAAGCTCTTCGAGTTCAATGTGTTCTAAGTCTGGAAGAACCCTCTTATTGATCAAATGATTTACACAGCTAGTGAAAGCTGGAGTATGATCAGTGGCAACCTCTACCAAAGGAAGCTCTAACATCTAAAGAAGGACTTTACCTCATCTTTATTCTCCTCACTAAGATGGTAAAATGCAGGTGGAGTCAAAGATTTGGAAAACTCAGACACCTGATCTAGAGTAAGACTCAGAATACGTCTTAGCTTTACTGAACATTAGATCAAGGTCTGAAGTAGGGTCAGGATTCCCTTCCTTATTGACAGAGGAAGGTGAAGTCATAGGAGTCTCAGTAATTATCCCTTGATTAATTGGGAGTACCTCTGTTGTTTGTGGTTGTTCTTGAGCTCCAATGATTTCTGTCGACTGAGAGACACCATGTTGGTCAAGTACAACAGGTGATGGCGTATGTACCTCCTTTACAATTTCTGGAGAAATAGGAGGATTGAGCTCTGTATTGCCTTCATCAATGTCAACACCTTCTTGATTCGTGTGTGGCATGGATAAGGCATGATCATGAGGAATAAGAACAAGATTAAGATCAAAAGGGGTTCCATCACCTCTTGGGGATACTCCTTCTTGCACAGGAGTCTCTGATATGGAACCAATGATTGGTTCATCTACCATTTGGATGTCAGTAGGGATGTTGGTAGATTCTTTGACAGCCTCTTCCGCAAGTACCAACCCAGCTACTTCAGGTGTAGTAGTTTGCTTTGTTGGCTCTAATGATTTTGCTTTGTTGATTTTCTCAGATTCTGCACCCTTTATGCCTGTTTGAACTCGAGGTTTTAGGGGTGATGGTGCAGGAGTGGCAAGCATATCTTTCGGAGATGGAGACTTTGCAACATTTGAGAGGTCAGTGGTTGAGCCCTTATCCTGACCTTTTTCTTCATCAAATGATACTTGTAGATTGAGCTTTCTCTTAGTTCTCTGAGAAGAAGAAGAATTAGAAATCAATTAAATTGAGGAGTGACCAAATATGATAATTAAACGGTCAAATAAACATTGGGACTAAGAATATTACTATTTGATATAGTCCCAAGGTTTCTAAATCATCAGCTATTTCTTTTGGTTGATCCAGAGGACTGTAGCTTTTCATTGCATCTGCCAGTAATGGGGGACCTTGAGTAGTATCCACAGCTTGAGAACTTCGAGTTCTCTTCTTTAGCTTGGATAAGTCATCAACTGTCATGACTTTCTTTCCCTTATCCCGTCCTTGTGGTTTGGGAGTAGGAATTTCCTTGGGAATTGAAACTAGCAAGAAAAATTATAGCATGAAATTAATAGTTGAAAACATTAAGCTGAACAATTAAACTGAAGTAATTGTAATATACCTGGTTGATTATTCTTTGGATCAAGCCTTGAGAGACAATTGCTCAAATCTTTGTCAAAGATTATTGGTTTGACAAATTTTCAGAATGTTTTGAACTCAGATGAAGAAGATGGCTCAGCGACAGAACTCCTAAATATGTAGCCTGACCTAGTTCCCTGGAATTGTCCAACCAATTCTTGGATAAGGGAAATCTGAGTCACATTAGGCCTAGTGTTGGCCAAATCCTTGATCCGAGGATGAGTATAAGGTACATGGATCCCTTGAGATAACCCAAACTGTCTAACACACTGGTTAGGCATGTATACTTCAAAACTGCAGTTCGAGAAGTGAGATGTCGACGGGGAAAATCCTATAGAAAGGAATCTTGAAATGAGAATGCTAGCCCAAAACTCATTCACTATTTGAACTGGGACCAATAGTTGGAGGATTGGCTTGATCTTCTCAGAAGCAGAGTATTGGCATTCCTTGAAAGGAAGCCAATTAGGAAGTTCTCCAGTCTTGGGGCTATAAAAACCCTGAAATATGATTTGAATGAGGAATCTTCATGCCTAGGTTCATATGATAATAGGTGTTCAGCATAACTCAGGCACTTCCCACCATCTTTTCTTTTTTACGAAATAAGGGTTTAATCAATGGAAAATAGGCATAGAGCCATGCCTGAAGTATCCAGAAAGGACCACCACAACAGTTGGTTATCTTGTTCTGAACAAAGGTCCAGAGGCCCTTATAAAGAGTACCCAAAACAAAAGGGGCCAGAGCAAGCTTCTTATCTTGAGCCAAACAGATGGCCAATCGAACATATTCCTGGGTAATTTTAACACCCGAAACACAGGAGGTATTTGTTAAGCCAATATAAGTAAAAGGCAATCTTTTCGTGAAATAGGGGCCTAACATTTTCAGGTCCAATGTGTTGAGCTAAGAAGTTGGCATAGCTACTTGAACCCTTAAATTCAAACAGTGGCTCATATGGTTGATGATTAAGTGCAGCATTGACTTCTGAACCAACACCTGACAAACCAGTAAAGTGAATAATGTCCAAAACAGTGGGTGTCATTGGCCCATTTGGGAATACAAAAGCATTTGCGGAGGTGGACCAAAAGCATGCGGCTACAGCAATTAAATTAGGGCTCAACTCCATGGATTGTGTGGAAAGATCTATAGCCTCATAGAGGTTCATTTCTAGCTATTCGGAGTAGAAATATTCTTTCATTCGACCAACCCATTTTTCCCATGATGAGAAAACGGTTGGCCATGATCGGATTGTTCCTCTCGTGCTCCAACCAGTCCAGTGAAGGCCTGGGAGCGAAAGTAATAAAGGTTCGTTGAAGTTTACTGGGTAGTAAGTTGGTAATGCTTCAGGAGCAGTAGGAAAGTAAATTGGCCCAAGTGTGAAATTTGTGAGATTGTTAACTATAGGGACGAAATATTGGTTCACCTGTTCTGCTTCTCTGAGGCATTGAGGATACCTTGGAGGATAGGTCTCAACGGAAGCCCTAGGTTTTGAAGGACTCTATTTCTTTGACTGTTTCGACTGAGAAGTCTTTGCCTTGGTCGATTGAGAAGTTGATGATTTTGATGAACCTTTGGATGCCATTGCTTTGCTTATCGAAGCTTTTTTGGGCGCCATTACGAAAGGAGTTTTTCAAAGAGAAAGTGAAAGTAAAGTAACTATGCCCTAACTTTTACAGTAAGGGGTATGTATACGTTTGAGAAGCCCTATGTGTCGATCACGCCTTTAAGGGAATTATTTACTTAAGTTAAACATTTTAACTTAACTAAATAAGGGGGGCATTGTTTGCTCCATAACTATGATTTTCTTTTACCCGTCGATTGGGTGACACGTGGCAAGGGCATAGTTGGAAAGTTGAAAGGTGACTATTGCTTGCCATAATAAGATAAGTTTGGGCTGTATAAGTCAACAAATATCAGTAAAACTGTGGTAAAGTTTTAGGAGTTATTTACCCGTCATCTGACCAATACATGGTTGGTTCTCTTTAATTGATTAACTATTATTTGAGTTGTTCCATCCGTCGATCAAGTGACAGGTGTTAGATGGATGTAAAGTTAGTTTTTCCGTGATCAAAGGAGCAGTTATGCATGACCAATAGAGTAGTTTCCAGACGTGGATTCCCCATTGTTCGTGGAAGTTATTTGCCAAGTTTGAAAGGGAGCTTAACTGCCACCTTGGAGGGAAGATTCAAATTCAAACTCAAAGGGGCCTCTATTTATGTTTGAGATCGTGACAGTTTTCGGGACACACAAAAACAACGCCAACAAGCCTTTATCTTTTCTTTTCTAGGAGTAGGAGTAATTGCTAAGTAAATTGTACTCTGTCGATTAGGCCATACCCTATCGATTCTGTGCTTCTACTTAGAGATTCAATAAAAGTCTTTTTTATTAAGTCTTCAATTCCATTCCATTTCATCCCATCTTACTACGTTTGCTTCCAAAGAAGCCCTGAAACACGGCAAGGAACTAAACTCCACTTCACAAAACACCCACATTCCAGCAAACACCAAATTCTGCTCTGTCGATTGGTTCATCCCCGTCGATTGGATAAAAACCAGGAAATTTAGTAACACAAGGTAGTGTTGTTTATCAGAGTCTTTATTAGACACTACCAAATTACATGCAAGTACATTATTAGGGTTTGTTTGGGATTAAACTAAACAATACGAAGTAGGAGTAATAACAAGATTTTTATTTAGGGTTTGTTTGGAACTTGTGGAAAAGAAATTTGGAGAGAAAAGAGGGGAATTGGGGATGCTTTTAGTGCGCCGATCCGTCCGTCTATTTCGCCACAAACGACTTAAGGTTTGATCCAATCACCTATAGATTTTGACCGTCCATGCTGAAATGGATGGCCGAATGGGCACACTACACGCTGTAGTGCGGGCTGCACTACAATCACTTTAATACAACAAAAAAAAACTATGGATGCTGTGTTTGGATGAATAATAATAGTGTTGTTTCTTGGGAAATGATTTTGGCACTTTATTTTTTTCGATGATATTCCAAAATTTGTCTTTTAGTGTAAAAATTATAGATAAAAAGGTACACTAAAAGACAAATTTTGGAGTGTTATTATAAAAAAGTGGAGTGCCAAAATAATTTTCCTTGTTTTTATTTTTGGCTTATTTTACCAAAAAAAAAACTTCACATGTTTGATTTTTCTATTTTCGCGCAAAAACTCCTAAAACTGCACCAACAAAAACAAATATTTTTTGTTTAGTTTCTTTTGCAAAAATCAGAGAAGGCAACAAATGTGTTTCAATTTTTGCAAAACAAACGTGTTTTTGTTCATGTTGCTGCCCGCGTCCGAGCAATTTAATTTTTCTTTCTACACCACCACTCACTCTGTAAATCCAATAAAATGGACAGTTCGGATCATGTTTTTATATCAGATTGGGGTTATGATTGTTTGGGAGCTAATAACGGGATAGATCTGTCAAAATGCATTGTGAGAACTGAACTGGGAAATGGAGGATTTAAAAATTGCAGTTGGAGGAGGATTTTAGATTTTGATAATACTTGCATCCACACAACCTCGTTACACATTTCGCTCCACACATGTCATCGAACACTTTTACGCATTCTCATTATGGTCGAAAAAATCTAAAACGTATAGAATTGGCTCCCGAACACCCCCTGAGTAGAATGGGTAGCAGTGAGGTGATTGTGGTTCCACTGAGCCATGGTAAACTCAAATTGTGTCGTTTTGGCTTACAGCAAGTACTCCCAGCCTAGGAAGCACGTATCTGAGCCGTATCCTAAATTCAAAAATGTACCAAAACTTATTGAATATACTTAATTGATGTATGAAATATATATCCAGCCATATCGGGCCTGTCTTTATATCCGACACGTATCCGAGACGCGCGAAGGACCAATCTTGAATAACCTGTCTCATTTTTCTGTTAAATACGTATTCATTTTTATTCACAGGTAATCAACGAGTACTTGCCTTACATATTGGTGAAATCAAAGATCTTAAAAGAGGAGCAGAGAACACTGAAGCTTTGGACCCTAAAGACCGACCGGGGCATGGGGCCGAGAGCAAAGCTGTGGCAATCCGTGAATCTGGACCATCCATCAACTTTCGACACTCTGGCTATGGAATTAGACGCCAAGCAAAATATAAAGGCGGATTTGCGATCACGGGTCTACCGGGGTAAGTGAATCACGGCTAATTCAAGTTTACTCACACAAACACAACCTGCATTCAGGGCCGGCTCATGAGTTTTGGAGGCCGGAAGCGAACCTCTTAAATGAGGCCACCTTATATTTTTTATACAAAAGTGGTCAACAAAGAGTCATAAAAAAAAATCAATACAAAAGATTTACCATTACAAAATAGAAGCATATAATTATCCCCAAAAAATGCAACTATTACAATACCTCAAAATCCATCATTTGAAAATTATTCTTCTCGCACTTTTTGCTGCAAACGTACTGATTAAGTCTCTATAGTCAAGCTGCTTCACCAACTCCTTCTCGATAGACAATATAGCCGTCTTTATGATCAGCTTTTTCTTTTTCTTTTTCTTTTTTGATGATCTTCTTTTTTGATTGGCTATATCTTCCTAGTTCCTGCCGACCCTTATGTTATTTTCTTTTTTAACGCGTTTTCTAATGAATAATTCCACAATTTGGGCCTATTTTGTGGCTCCTAAATTTCAATTGGGTCTATTTTGTGTAAAAGAGGCTAGTGCAATTTTTTTTGGACCATATATACATACATATATTATATAAGAATCCTAAAAATTTAGGGCCCTCGTTTTTATTTTTTTTTCGGGGGCCAGAAGCGCAGACTTCCCTCGCCTTGGCTATAAGCCGGCTCTGCCTGCATTTGTATGCTTTACATCTGTTTCTCTCTCACATACACATGCACAGGGCTCTCGGAATAGAGTGTGACATTTATGCCTGATCCTCTTAGTTAGTCAAGTAGTCATAGATTTTAACTACTATTATTGTTGGGTTATTAGGAGACAAAAAGTATGCAATAACTAATCGACTCGCGATTATTACATCAACTACGTAGAGGCCTGAGATGATTTGTTCCCAAAAGTCTTTGTACATGCTTTGATCAAGTATGAATCACATGATATGGTCTGAATCTTCAAACAAACGATTTTCTGAGGCATGGCAAGAGGGTCAATGTAGCTACTTTGGTTCTTGACCTTCTTTCAAAGAAAATCCCATCCATTCAGAAAACATAGTACTGAATTTCCTCTCAATTGCAGGTGACTCTATCCGGACTACTGAATTTCATTGATGGATTGTGGTCAAGCTGTGGGGACGAGCGGATTATTATTTTCACCACTAATCACAAAGAAAGGCTCGACCCTGCACTGCTGCGCCCCGGGCGGATGGATGTGCATATCCACATGTCCTATTGCACACCTTGTGGGTTCAGAATGCTTGCCCAAAACTACCTTGAGATTTCGGAGCATCCGCTCTTTACGGAGATCGAACGGTTGTTGAAGATGAAAAAAGTGACTCCGGCAGAAGTAGGCGAGCAATTGCTGAAGAACGAGGAGGCTGAGAGCGTGCTGAGAGGTTTGATTGAGCTGCTTGAGGAGAAGGAGGAGTTTGAAGAAGTTAAAGCTGGTCAAGTAGAACAAAAGGAATCTGGATCTGAAGGTGTGACAGAGCTTGAGAATTAAAGAAGGTTGGAGTTTTGAAAAGGAAATTAATTTTAGTACTCCAAAAATTGATGGAGAGGCTCCAAAACGACGTTGTTTTGTGTATCAACACAGTTCAGTTTTGGAGCCCCTCCATCAATTTTTGGAGTGCCAAAATCACAATCTTTTGAAAAATAAGAGATTATATTGCTACCCAAAAAATGTACTGATCAGTATTGTATGAGGTAAAACTATTAGATATGTAGGAAAGGCTCTTTAAACACCCATAGAATGGCCTTAAAATCCTTAGTAAAGACTTCTAGTTCTATTTATCTATTAGAAAGAGATTCGTTCTAGAAAGGTGTCGGAAGATATTGAGCGTAAATGAGATGATTGGTTACGAAGAAAGATTTGTATTCACATACATTTATGCTACTGTCGTGGCATTAATCTGAGTTTTGTTCATGTCATCTGTTTAGCATTATAATACTCAGGCATCTCCTTAGACTTCAATTTTGGAGGCGTCAATAGTTTTTGAAGACTTATGTGACAAATTGACATGTCAATTTTGTTAAAGATTTTGTTGAATTAGTGATGGCGTTGAAGTTGAACAATGGTCATTGTTTCGCCAAGTGAGATTCGAAGGCTCCTATACATTCATACGCCTCTAACTTATACTAATCAACATGATCAAATATATATAGATGCTTGTAGAGAAAAGAGGGGAATTGGGGATGCTTTTAGTGCGCCGATCCGTCAGTCTATTTCGCCACAAACGACTTAAGATTTGATCCAATCACCTACAGATTTTGACCGTCCATGCTGAAATGGATGGCCGAATGGGCACACTACACGCTGTAGTGCGGGCTGCACTACAATCACTTTAATACAAAAAAAAAAAAAAAAACTATGGATGCTGTGTTTGGATGGATAATAATAGTGTTGTTTCTTGGGAAATGATTTTGGCACTTTATTTTTTTCGATGATATTCCAAAATTTGTCTTTTAGTGTAAAAATTATAGATAAAAAGACACACTAAAAGACAAATTTTGGAGTGCTATTATAAAAAAAGTGGAGTGCCAAAATAATTTTCCTTGTTTTTATTTTTGGCTTATTTTACCAAAAAAAAAAACCTCACATGTTTGATTTCTCTATTTTCGCGCAAAAACTCCTAAAACTGCACCAACAAAAACAAATATTTTTTGTTTAGTTTCTTTTGCAAAAATCAGAGAAGGCAACAAATGTGTTTCAATTTTTGCAAAACAAACGTGTTTTTGTTCATGTTGCTGCCCACGTCCGAGCAATTTAATTTTTCTTTCTACACCACCACTCACTCTGTAAATCCAATAAAATGGACAGTTCGGATCATGTTTTTATATCAGATTGGGGTTATGAGTGTTTGGGAGCTAATAACGGGATAGATCTGTCAAAATGCATTGTGAGAACTGAACTGGGAAATGGAGGATTTAAAAATCGCAGTTGGAGGAGGATTTTAGATTTTGATAATACTTGCATCCACACAACCTCGTTGCACATTTCGCTCCACACATGTCATCGAACACTTTTACGCATTCTCATTATGGTCGAAAAAATCTAAAACGTATAGAATTGGCTCCCGAACACCCCAGAGTAGAATGCGTAGCAGTGAGGTGATTGTGGTTCCACTGAGCTATGGTAAACTCAAATTGTGTTTTTTTTTGGCTTACAGCAAGTACTCCCAGCCTAGGAAGCACGTATCTGAGCCGTATCCTAAATTCAAAAATGTACCAAAACTTATTGAATATACTTAATTGATGTATGAAATATATATCCAGCCATATCCGGCCTGTCTTTATATCCGACATGTATCCGAGACGCGCGAAGGACCAATCTTGAATAACCTGTCTCATTTTTCCGTTAAATACGTATTCATTTTTATTCACAGGTAATCAACGAGTACTTGCCTTACATATTGGAGAAATCAAAGATCTTAAAAGAGGAGCAGAGAACACTGAAGCTTTGGACTCCGAACGTAATTCAAACCAAATCATGCAACATTGCCACATATCTTTTCTTTTTTTTGTTCACTCAAGATAAGTTCACACGATCAAATTTTGGGATACTTCTTGGCTTTATTCAAACACGTTTGAGTTTCGGCCATAATTTTTACTCCCTCCGTCCCTTTATTACAGTCCAGTATTCCATTTTGGTCTGTCCCTTAATAAGTGTCTATTTTGTAAAGTTAGTGGGTAAAAGTTGGTGAATTGTCTATTTTGTCCCTAAAAGTAGATTCCATTTTGAAAAGTTAGTGAGTAAAAGTATAATGATGATGGGTAAGTAGGGAAAGTGGAGGAAAAAAATGATGTGAAAAGTATAATGATGATGTTTTTTTAATAAGTTGGAGTTACGAAGCAGGACATTTAAAAAGGGACGGAGGGAGTAACTTTTTCGATATCATCGAAACAAACCAATAATAAAATTGACGCAGAACTAACATAGGCAAAACAATTTGCATAAAAATTAAAAAGAAAAAGCCAAGTTGATATTTTTTTTTAAGGAAAACTTCCCCTTGTCTGTCTATGATAGATTATATAGTGGTTCTGAGTGGTTGAATCTATTCACCAAAAACAAATAAAAGGAAGAGAGGATTTCATTCACCTCGATCGAAGTTGTTTTTACACAGATTGTTACTATTATTACTAGGAGTGTAGGATCGGTTTACAAGTGTGCAGAGAGAGAGAGAGAGAGAGAGAGAGAGAGAGAGAGTTACCTCTTTATTTTAACTACTATTATTGTTGGGTTATTAGGAGACAAAAAGTATGCAATAACTAATCGACTCGCGATTATTACATCAACTACGTAGAGGCCTGAGATGATTTGTTCCCAAAAGTCTTTGTACATGCTTTGATCAAGTATGAATCACATGATATGGTCTGAATCTTCAAACAAACGATTTTCTGAGGCATGGCAAGAGGGTCAATGTAGCTACTTTGGTTCTTGACCTTCTTTCAAAGAAAATCCCATCCATTCAGAAAACATAGTACTGAATTTCCTCTCAATTGCAGGTGACTCTATCCGGACTACTGAATTTCATTGATGGATTGTGGTCAAGCTGTGGGGACGAGCGGATTATTATTTTCACCACTAATCACAAAGAAAGGCTCGACCCTGCACTGCTGCGCCCCGGGCGGATGGATGTGCATATCCACATGTCCTATTGCACACCTTGTGGGTTCAGAATGCTTGCCCAAAACTACCTTGAGATTTCGGAGCATCCGCTCTTTACGGAGATCGAACGGTTGTTGAAGATGAAAAAAGTGACTCCGGCCGAAGTAGGCGAGCAATTGTTGAAGAACGAGGAGGCTGAGAGCGCGCTGAGAGGTTTGGTTGAGCTGCTTGAGGAGAAGGAGGAGGTTGAAGAAGTTAAAGCTGGTCAAGTAGAACAAAAGGAATCTGGATCTGAAGGTGTGACAGAGCTTGAGAATTAAAGAAGGTTGGAGTTTTGAAAAGGAAATTGATTTTACTCCAAAAATTGATGGAGATGCTCCAAAACGACGTTGTTTTGTATATCAACACAGTTCAGTTTTGGAGCCCCTCCATCAATTTTTGGAGTGCCAAAATCACAATCCAAAAGAAAAATAAGAGATTATATTGCTACCCAAAAAATGTACTGATCAGTATTGTATGAGGTAAAACTATTAGATATGTAGGAAAGGCTCTTTAAACACCCATAGAATGGCCTTAAAATCCTTAGTAAAGACTTCTAGTTCTATTTATCTATTAGAAAGAGATTCGTTCTAGAAAGGTTTCGGAAGATATTGAGCGTAAATGAGATGATTGGTTGCGGAGAAAGATTTGTATTCACATACATTTATGCTACTGTCGTGGCATTAATCTGAGTTTTGTTCATGTCATCTGTTTAGCATTATAATTGTGGTGGCAAGCTTTCTCCGGTTGGACCTTGTAGCTTGGATGGTTGTGGTTTGCACGTAGATGGGTTAGCCCTGCATACGAAGCAACCGCGTTAGTGCCCAAACCCGGAGCGTGGTTGTCCGGGGTAGGCACTCCGACGCTGTAGTCAGTGACAGGAGAGGAGATATCGAAGTATAATTTAGGATTTGAGAAAGTGTTACCTCATTCTAGAGGGGAATCCCTCCTTTTATAGCCAAAGGGAGCGCAGAGTTCGGCCCTCATAAGCCCATCACGCGCTGTGTGATGAACCCGCCAACCTCGGATCCAGATAGACTTCCCAACCTTGGACCTATCAAATCCCCCACATTCCGCTCCTAAAGATAAGGGATGGGATAAAACGCGAGGTTGCCTGCTCCTACCCATCTCTTCCTAACTTCCTCTTCAAGTTAGGGGGCAGGAGGCTCGGTGAGCATAGGTTCCGCCGGACAGACGGCATGGCACTGACAGCTTCTACAGGGGCAATCTCCTACCCGTTCGGCAGGGAACCGCCGAACCAGATCACACTCTCCCTCGGATCAACACCACACTTAACTGGGTCTGGCAAGATTCGGATCGGATACCGAGCCAACCCCCCGACCCATGGGTGGTAAACACATTGGTTCGGCTAATTGGTGCGACGTGGCCACCGCCCTGGTCCCTTCGCCGGACCACGCCCTCCACAATAGCCCCTCAACCTTTTCCTCCCTTGCAAAAGGTGGGAGGAGTTGACCAACTTAGCAAAACATTCTACCGAGGGCGTCCTGAGGCAAACACGTCGAGCCTCCCTCGCCGGGCCATTGAGGGCAGGTGAGGAGTCCTCTCGAACCCCGGGGTAATGATGCATTTGCTGCAACGGGGGCTGATGGGACCGTTGGGAGTCAAAGATCGAACGGTCCATCCTGAAACTGAAACGGCGTGGGGTACCACGTGGCGGTAGGGGAAACGACGCTGGTACGGAACGGTGTAGGCTTTCCACGTGGCATGACGAGAGTGGGCGGAGCGGCGACGCTTCGGTTCCCGCGTTCGACTCTTAGGGTTCCACCTCTCCAAGCCATCTGCTATATAAGCGGGGAGGTGGGACAGAAAATCACTTTTCTGCTCTCGCCTCCTCGCTCTGCAACTCCAACTTCTGCTGCCATTTCTATCGCCTTCGCTGCTCCGCCACTCACCGCTATCCAGTCCCAGCATTTCCCAGGTAACTCCGCCATCCCTTTTGATTCATTCTATGAGCATTTCAAGATGCAACACCACTCACACCCCCACGTTTGCACAAAAAGCACTCTTCATTTGAATAGTGTCGATCTCCCATGGCCGCCCGCGACCGTAGCCCGTCGTCTGGACCGCCAACAACGGCGGTCCTCCTCCGTGCCAATTTCAACACTTGATAAGAACCCACGACTTCCGCCGAGGAGGATCCCAGAGGACCCCCCTCGGCAGGGATCAGATGCACATGAGTAGCCATGCTGAAGTAGGAATTCTCATCACCCCTTCCATTTCTTATTCTGTCTAGGTCTTCAGCATGGTGGATCCAAACTCCTACTCACCGAGCATCGATCCCAAAGCTTACCCAGGCCTTTAAGAGACCATCCAGGAGCTTGGTAGAGGGTATAGGAGCTTCAACGAAAGCTCGAGCAACTTTGCCCGGCGGGCCGGAGGTCCAATCATCCCCGGTATCCACGTCCCCCTCCAGGTGGATGACAGATCCTCCAGGGACATACTCTACGGGCGGAGTGACTCCCCCGGCGAATCCGCCGAGAACGACACGCACGGCTCCGTCCCGGAAGAGGCTGGTAGGGAACGAGCAGCCACCGGGGCCCAGGCCAGCACATCGACATCAGCAGGTCCGCCGCCGAGCACCTCTGACGCAGAAGGAGGTGCCGAACCACCCCCGCCGAGGGACATTGACCTCATCCCCCCGCTACCAACAGGTCTCGGACCCATGCCGTACAGCCACTTCTACGGCGACGGTCTAGGTGGCTTCACACAGGCCTTCCGGACCAAATATTCGATTCCAGATGACGTCCTTGTCGAAAGGGTAACAACCGAGAGGATTCCCTTCGGCGAAAACTTCATCGTCCTCCCTCTCTACGCCATTATCGAGGGAGGGGTAAGGTTCCCAATGAACCCCTTTCTCCGGTACTTCTTATCAGATTACCACCTTGCGCCGATCCAGGTGGCGGTCAACAGCTGGCGCATCCTTTGCTCGGCGATAAGGTTAGCCGAGATAAACCAGCTGCCGTTCACCCTTGGGGACCTGATGCTAATGTACATGGTGTCAAGGAACCCCAAGTACGACAGGTACTACCTCACCACTCGCCAATACTTTGACCACCTGGTGGACCGCCTCTATGACACTGAAAAGTTGGGGGGGGGGGAGGGGGGTTCTAGTCAAAGTGTCCGGCAACTTCGAGTGGGGTCCCATTAACCCCCAACTTGACGATCCCTTTCCAACTAGGAGAGGTACGGCGATCGAGAGGCCCTACAGAATTCCTCGAGTGCGAGGGTTCCCCGACAGCGGGGACAAGCCTGGTATTCATCTCCCTTTTTGAACTGTCTTCCATATTAATCTTTGTACATCATACTGATCTCCTTCTTCTATTTGCAGATTGCTCCGCACCGAACAAGGGGCTCCTTATCACAGGCAGGTGGCCGAACCTGATCGCCCTGCTCCGGTGCCCAAATCGAGACGCGCCGACCCTCCTCGGTTACACTCCATTCTATGACGGGTTCGTCAACCGCAAGGACAAGGAGAAAATGGTGAGGAAGACAATTGACCTTGTCACTGTTGCCGGGCAAGCACTGCAGTTGCAGCACTTGGCCCAAGATCTCTCATCTTCCGGGCTGCCACAGAGGAAGGAGGAAACGGTGCAAGCTCCCATCGGCAAGCCGGAGCCCCAGGGTCAGCCCATTGCCGTTCCTACTGGGAAACCCCGCAACATCCGCCGAAGAGACAAGCGCCCGGTCGCCGAGGGGGAGGACCAGGGGGCTGAGAAGAAGGCTAAAATTGCCGAAAATAGCGTGAAGGTCCTTAACACCGCCCTCGCCGAAGGTGAGGCCTCGGAGCTCTTCGCTCCGTCTTTCCAGTGCCCTGATGGGCATATGATCTCCATCGGCGACAGCCTGGAGGAGAACCCCCTGTTGGCCATGACCCTTCTGAAGGGCTTGGCCCTCCCAAAAGATATGGAGAATCTACAACCGGCCAAGGCCAAGAACATGGCCGAGCTCTGCCTCTTCCTTGCCAAGGTATGGATTTCCATCATTTTTGAAGTTCACTTCCCTTTCCAGGTGCTAATCCTCTTTTGTTGCAGGCCGGACAATGTGCTAGTAAGGCCTTCAACGACATGGATATCTTGCTTGAGACCAAGAAGATCCAAAGGGAAGACCTGCAGGCTATGAGGAAGGAGGTGAAAGAGGCCGCCGACCAGATCGAGGCACTGGAGGCAAAAGTTGCTGAAGCCGCGACTGGCTTGGAAGAGAGGGACCGCTTACTGCTGCAGCTTAAGGAAGTTGAAGCCGAGCGGGACCGACTAAAAGAGGAGAAGCAGCAGATGGAGGATGAGCTGCCGGCCAAGCTCGAGGAGGCCGGCGATGCTGGTTACAACGAGGCCGGCGACTACTATCAGCTGCAGGTGGAAGCCCTTGTCAAAAAGGCCTTCAGAGACGGAGAGCTGAAAGGAACCAATGACGCTCATGCCTCCTCTTTCCTCCGCGGATACCAGGTCGGTCTTGACTATGCCGAGGTTCCCAAGGATGACCACCGAAGGGAGCCTCCAGTGGTGCCACCTGTGGATCTGCCGAGGCACCTGCTTCCAGCCGAACAGCCTAATCCAACCGTCGACGAGCCACCAAACTCCGCCGATCAGCCCAATCCTACCGTTGACAAGCCGCTGAGTCCCGCCGAGCTGCCCCTGCTTTGTAATGGACCAGTATGATTAGAATTTCGTTTGCATATTTCGTAGAATCTGGGGTCGGCTAAAACTATCTTGTCGAGCCGAGCCCCTGCTTTGTAATGGACCAGTATGATTATTTTTATAATGAAAGTTTCTAAGTATCCTGTCATGTTCCATACTAATCGCACTTCATGCATGTTAAGACCACGTATTGCACTTCATGCACATGGTTTAACAATTGTCTTTAACAATTATCCGTCCCAGCTTGCCGTACCCAGCCCCTGATCCGGAGGAAACACACCACCGAGATTGGTTCCGCCGGATCAAAAGGATCGGTAGAAGCTGGGAATGCCCCCTTCAGGATATGGCATGCAAAGTCTTTGCCGAACAGAATCTGAAAAGGCGTGCCTCGGCGTTTCAGGTCTCAACGAGCATAATAATACTGCCGAGGGTAACAGATCATATATTTAAACAAAACAAACATGTCTTATTGAAACAAACTTCTTAATTAAAACTGAAGGCTTAACACATAGCCGAGGCGAAAAGCCAAAAGACATCTAAGCGTAAAACTTCCGAAGCAGCTGAGCGTTTCAGTGGTTCGGAATCGCCGTTCCATCCATCTCGGCGAGTTCATATGAGCCGTAGCCAACATTTTTAACCACCCGGAACGAACCCTCCCACTTCGGCATGAACTTTTTCAAATGCTTCTTCTGGACTATCTGCCGAAGGACAAGATCATCCACATTGAAAGGGCGGTTCCGCACATTCTTGTTATAACTCCGAGCCAACTGCTGCTGATAAGCCGCGTACTTTATGTGGGCATTATCTCGAAGCTTGTCTGCTCGATCTGCTTCGGCGGCTAGCATTGCATCGTTCGTTGGGACATCAAACGTTGCAGTTCGAAACGTGGGTCGAGTAACAGCCACAGGGAGTACGGCCTCGACGCCGAACGCCATGGAGTAAGGAGTACGACCAGTGCCACGCCGTGGAGTGGTGCGGTAGCCCCATAGAACATCAGGCAATTCTTCCGCCCACTTGTCGCGCTTGTTGGTGAGCCGGCGCTTCAAGCCGGCGGAGATAGCCTTGTTGGCAGCTTCGGCCTGTCCGTTTCCTTGAGGATAAGAGACGGAAACTGTCATCATCTGTATGCCGCGCCTCTTGTACAAGGCCTTAATCGCGTCGGCTATGAACTAGGTACCGTGATGAGCCCTAAATATTGTTTATATCGGGGCTTATCTCACTCATTTTGTTACGCATTCCTGCATTTTATAGTTTAAATTCGTTTGATTTTGCGCAAAGGTGTCGTGTTGCTAGTTTCAGGTTAATTGCTTGAATAAGACGTATTTTGACGCCATGGATCAACTCTAAGGGTTTCCATACACCCAAGGCCACGTGGCACTCTGCCACCGAGTCCCAAGAATGATGAATAGTAGCGTCGGAGGGTGTGTGGGACAACGGAAGGCCAAAGGGCATGAAAATGCTAAAGAAACAAAGGAGAATGAAAAACTGTCCAGCTGCTACCCGTAGTCCCAAAATGGTCTTACCCGTAGCCAGTGATCAGTAGCGGTGTCAAAACTGCAAAACAAGACTACTACCTGTAGCCCAAAAATGGTTCTACCCGTAGCACCTGGAAATTTTCTGCAGATTTTTTGCCCGACTGTTGGACATTTCAGGGGTAGTTTAGACTTTTGTATCCCGAATGTTTGGGACTATAAATAGATTTTAACCTCATTTTGAGAGGGGATCAGTCATTTTACTAACCTAGAGCTTTCTCTCTCTACCTCCCTCTCTTCTTTAGCTCTCAATCCCTCCTTAAAGAGCATTGATTGTTGGGTTTTGAGGTGGGTGTGCTTCATTAAAGTTGTAAGAATTTCTCTCCTCTTCAAGGATCTTGTCTTTATTTCAAGTATTATTGATGTTTAGTTTTCACCTTGTCTCTACCTTTGTTCATTTCATTTCTCCTTTCGATATGTGTGAGTAGTGTAGCAAGGCTAGGTTGTGGGATGGTTAGCATCCCGTAACCATGGGTGTGACTTGGTCTTCTCTTGTAAAATTCCGTTTTCTAGCTTAAACATGGCATATGGCTGATTTTATGTATCAAAACGTAGAGGAGTTAATCTCTTTGATCAAGTGTAGGCAAGGGCTAGGCTATTTGTCACATTTGATGCTTTGAGCTATGTCCCTCTTCGGGTTTGTCAAACTGAACCAAAAAGAGCCTTAGTCATGTTTAACATCTTTTTGAAGAAGAGAAGAATTGAGTTCACCCTTGAGTTATGGGTGTTAATTATCCCTAAACCTAACCTTTAGTTTAAATCTTCAGTTAAAAAGCCGTAGTTAGGTTAAGTAGCCATCTTTCCAAATCACTCAGTTGGCCGTCTCAACGCCGAATTTGGTTGGCGGCCCTAACGCTAAAACTCTCGACATTCGCTAATCTCCGAAGTAAAGTTATGGACGCGCTCCCTGTGGAATCGATCCCGGACTTCCGGGTTTTATTATGCTTTCAACCGACCTAGCCCTACGCTTGGGGTAATCTTATTCTGACGCACATTAAGGTCGCAAGCATACCGTTATCTGACACAATGGCGTACGGGACGCCGAACCTGGTAAAAATTTGTTTCCAAAGGAAACTCTCCACATCTGCGGCCGTGATCGTTATGAGCGCCTTGGCTTCTACCCACTTCGTATAATAGTCCGTAGCAGTAATGATATGCGTGAAACCGCCAGTAGCTTTAGGCAACTTGCCAATAATGTCCACCCCCCATTGAGCGAAGGGCCAAGGGCTGGTAACGGATTGCAAAGGTAGGACCGGCTGGTTGAGAAAGGGGGAATGCTTTTGACAAGACTTGCACTGCTTGGCAAATTCTGTAGTCGTATGTACCATTCTTTTCCACCAATAACCCTGGGAAAGGGCACGGTCAGCTAAGGACCGGCCGCCGGTGTGACAACCAGCGCTTCCACCATGCAACTCCTTGAGGATGTCGGGAACCTCCTGCTCATGCACCACGCAGAGGTCGGGACCAGTGTACGATTGGCGGTACAGAATGCCGGAGGGATCGATGAAATAAGAAGCAGATTGACAACGGATCTTATGGGCCTCCTTGCGGTCGGCAGGTAGCACGGCATGTTTCAAATAGGAGACGAGATGGTCCATCCAACTGGGTGCCTGATGGATGTCCATCACTTCCCGTGGCTCCAGCTCGAAGCTCGGTGATGGAACTTCGCCGAGGACTATCGTTCTTTCACCTCCCTGATTGGCACATACGGCTCCCAGTCCGGCAAGAGCATCGGCATGAGAATTGAGATCACGCCCAATATGGTCAAAAAATACATTCCTGAACGAGCCAGCCAAGGCGACCACGTGGCTCACATACTTGTTCATGCGAGCATCCTTGGCCTCGTAATCATCATTGAGCTGATTAACAACAAGTTGGGAATCGCTGTAAACCTGAACTTCATCAGCACCCATTTGCCGAGCCAATTTGAGCCCGGCAATGAGGGCCTCATACTCCGCCTCATTATTCGTTGCTGGAAACCCAATACTCAACGAATGCTCGTGCAAGGTCCCGTTCGGTGATACTAGAACAATCCCGGCACCAGCCCCTCGGTTATTAGATGCTCCGTCAACGTGGAGTCTCCAGGCGTGCCCGGTGAACAAGCTCGCTCGGCGTGAAGGGATGGGCCGCTTCGTGATATACTCTTCGTGAGCTGGATGGCTCGATCGAGGTCTGAGGGCTGGCACGATGGAGTCTTTGGCCAGGTCCTCGTCGCAGCCGTCGCCGACTTCCACCCCAGGGGAGAACTCGGCGACAAAATCAGCCAACACTTGACCTTTGATTGCCGTTCTGGCCTGGTAACGGATATCAAAGTTTGCCAACTCTAAGGACCACTTGCACAGCCTGTTAGAGAGATCTGCCTTGCGCAAGACCGCCCTCAGAGGGTACTCGGTAACGACCACAATGGTGAAACTCTGGAAGTACGGCAGGAGCTTCCTTTTCGCCATTACCAACGCCAGAGCCAGCTTTTCTATTGGGAGGTAGCGGGTCTCGGCGGGCAAAAGCGCCTTGCTAATGTAGTAGACTGGCTGTTGGTCCGTACCCGTCACACTCTTTGAGGTCTCCTCCCGAACCAGGACAGCACTAATGGCATGTTCGAAAACTGCAAGGTAGAGGTGGAGCTCATCCCCTTCCTTGGGCACAACCAGCAAAGGAGCTTGGGACAAACATCTCTTCAGTTCGGCGAGTGCGTTATCGCAGTCCGGCGTCCACACGAAGCTTCTTCGGCTGTTGCCCTTTATCGATTGAAAGAAAGGTCGGCAAATATCCGAAGATTTGCTGATGAAGCGGTTAAGGGCGGCAGCCATGCCGGCGAGACGCTGAACCTCCCTCACCGTGGCCGGAGCCCTGATTTCTTGTATGGCCTTGATCTGACTTGGGTCGGCCTCAATTCCTTGGCAAGTAACCAAATGTCCAAGGAATTTGCCAGAGCTAACGCCGAATGCACACTTTTCAGCATTCAGCTTCAAGCCGAACCTTTTGAGAACGCCAAAAATTTCATCGAGATGGAGAAGATGATCGGATGCGTCCATACTTTTGGCAACCATATCGTCAATGTATGCCTCCATTATTCTGCCGAGTATCCCTTTGAACAACAAAGCTACCATACGCTGAAACGTAGTCCCGGCATTCTTTAAGCCGAACGGCATCACCAGGTAACAGTAGGTGCCACTGGGAGTGATGAACGCCGTCTTCTCTTGATCTTCCTCATCCATAGCAACTTGGTGGTATCCCCTGTATGCGTTCATAAAACTCAGCCGAGCGTACCCAGCGGTAGCATCTACCAACTGATTGATCAATGGGCAAGGGAAGCAGTCCTTTGGGCACGCGTCATTCAGATCGGTGAAGTCGACACAGACGCGCCATTTGCCGTTTCTTCTTCCGAATTTGCTAACCATGTCGGATACTGGATCTCCCAAATTGCTCCGGCCTCAAGGAGGCGTTCTACCTCTTCATTAATTGCATCGGCGTGTAGGGCCGAGGATCGTCGCGGCTTCTGCACAACGGGCCTCCTAGCCGGATCAACGTTCAACGAATGTTTTATCACGTCGGGACTAACACCCGGCATTTCATATGGAGTCCAAGCAAAGACTTCTATGTTCTCTTTGAGGAACTCGACCATCTGTGCTTTCTCGACATCATCAAGAACGAGCCAACAAGAAAAGAGCGGGTCCCATCTTCATTGACCGCAATCCGAACCAAGTCTTCCACGGCCCTGTCGCTTGCCGGTCTTCCAACTTCTTCAGGCCCTTGCAGCGCCTCTCTCGTTTCCTCTCCGGGGGTGGTCTCATCTAGCAACCCAGGTACCTCTATACTCTGTACCTCCTTTGCTTTGCCATTTCCGCGGACAGAGTTAACAAAACACTTCTTAGAGGCCACCTGATCCCCCCTGATAGTCTCCTATCTCCCAGATTCTCCAATGAATCGAACACACTGATGAAGTGTGGATGCCACAGCCCTCATGCCGTGCAGCCAGTTTCTTCCCAGGATCGCGTTGTACGGGCTCGGCGAACTGACCACTATGAATTCCACATCTAGCTTCACCGAACCTGCATATACCGGGAGTACGATCTTGCCGAGCGGGTAGACCGGAATCCCAATAAAGCCGATTAAAGGGGCTTCCACCGAGGTCAATTGATCCTTTGAGAGGCCAAGAGTCTTGAATGCTGAATAGAACAGGATCTCTGCCGAGCTACCCTAATCAACCAATACCCTCCGAACCAGTTTCCGCTGGAAGGGTATAGAGAGGACCAAAGCATCATTGTGGGGTAAGGATAACCCCTCCAAATCTTGCTCGGTGAACGTGATCTCCCACGTACTACGAGCGTCCATTTTCCGCTTTGAAGATTGTTGAATCACCATCACCTCAGACGGGGAAGGCCGGTACAATTCTTCGTGGAGCTCGTTGGCCCGGGCCCTGTTCATCGGCCCGTGAATGCAATGTACCACGCCGTCCAGAATTTGGGCTCTCGGCTGGATCCCTGCATTTGGTGACTTGGTTCGGTCGATCCACCGATCCATCCTTCCCTGCTGGACTAGCTCTTCGAGGTAGACTTTGTACGGCTGACATGCCGTCGTATAGTGTCTATGTTCGTTGTGGAATGAGCAGTACACCCTCTGGTTCGGTTCCCGGCCATCGGCAGTTCCCAACTTCTCCGCCGCCCCTGTTGGCCATTGAAAACCAGGAAGCTGTCCACACTCTCGGAGCATACGGAAGATTGGCTCCTTAAAGTAGGTCGTGATAGCGAGGTGATCTCGCCCATCGCTCGGTGGGCGATCTCATACCTTTCCGCTTCCCTTGTTTCCGCCGAACCCTGCGCCCTCTTTCTTGGACACCACATTAACTTGCTTCTTCACTTCCTTCGCCGCCGTTTTACCCTGCTCGGCCACCGGTGCAACATCGGAACCACCGATGTACTCCTCAAGCTCTATGTACCGGGCAACGGTATGCATGAGTTCTGTCATATCGTTCGGCGGCCGTAGCATCAATTCTTTGGACAGGTCAGAATTCCTATCCAATCCACGCTTGAACGACGTAGCCGCAGTCTTTTGGTCACAGCTCTCAACCATGTTGTATACATTATAGAAGCGCTCAGAATAATCCTTCAAGGACTCACCGGTCTTCCGCCGAAGGTCCGTTAAGGCTTCTATTGTCTTTGGCCTCTGATTACTTGCCACAAACCGCGCCGTAAACGAACGCTCCAATTCGCCGAAGCTGCTTATTGAACCTGGTTTTAGCTGCGTATACCACAGCATGGCAGTGTCCGGGAGGCTTAGCGAGAACGTTCGGCACATCATTGCCTCGCTCAATCCGCAGAGCGCAGCCATGGACTTGAATTGCTGCACATGGGTCGGCGTGTCCGACTTTGCGTTGTATACGGTGAACTTGGGGACCTTGAAATGGGGAGGGGGAACCTCATCCGCTATGGCCTTGGAAAAGGGGGAGACACTCTTTGCAGAGGTTGCTGCAACCACTTCCTTCGGCGGAACGACCGCCGAAGGCGCAAAGCTTTTCTCTCGAGCGTCATCCCTTGACCTCTTATGGGTCGGTGGGGTCCGAACCCCCCGGCCGCCGACACTTGGCTCGGGGGTTCGCCGCTTTGACCCCGAGGCCCTCCCGTTTCCCTTCACTGGGGGTTTTTCCTGACGCTGGGCGGCCTGGTAAGTGATTCTTTCGCCGGTGCGAGTATTTACCACTGTTAAAGCCCCGCCGTCGGCGCTGATCTCGCATCTCTCCTCCGATAGCAGCCCCTGGCTGTCCTCCTCTTGGGGTCTGGACCGTCCGGCAGATCGACCCAGCGATCGCCGGTGGTGACCCTGGTCAGACTGCCTTGGCCGGTGGTGGGAGCGACTGGTAGAGTGGCCCGGTGACCGCTGTCGGAGCCGAGTGCTCGTTCTCATTTCCTGATCTTCGTATCGCCGCCCCTCAGATCTGTTCGTTCTCTGGTTGTCCTGGTGACCTCGCAACCCAACAGGGAGATCAAGAGGATCTCTTGCGTCATTTCTTCCGTCACCGATCAGAGAAATTCCTTGTGTCTAGTCCAGCCTTCCCCTTGACTTTGAACGAACGCTTGACGCCGTGGCGCTTGTCTCTGGAAACAATGCTCGGCGAACATTGTCGTTTCCGGACGCACAGTCTTGTTGACCGGTTCGGTGTCTGGGTTCCAGATCATGATGGACACGGCCGCTAGCATCAATGCGACACAGTGGGCCGAGCCTTGTAAAGGCGGAGGCCCTAACAGTGTCAGCCGTTTGGGTCAGCTGGGGAGCATTCCTCCTCCGTCGCCGTTCCCGCGACCTGGAAACGGGTGGGACGCTCTGATGTGCCTGGAGCTCTTGTACTTGTGTTCTTAGTCGCAACAACTCCTCCGCCATGCTCACCGGGAGCTCCGGCGGGGGAGGAGGAACTATGAGGCTTGCTGCAGAGCGGTGCACACCATCTATGTGGAACGCCGCCGTTCCTAAAGCCTGGTTAGTAGGGGCAGGGATGTTTGAACCCGCCACCCTGGAGTCGCCGGGTCCCCCAGTGGGGGTGCCATTCAACCCTAACCCCGTCCCCTGGGAGGAGTGGTGACCCAGGGGGTTTGGATCGAAATGAGCGAGGCCGAGAAGTCATCCGTCTATGCCTGTCATCCTGAACTAGGAAAAGAGAAGAATGGAAAGAAAGCTTCACCACAAGATGTGTTTGTTACTACTGTCCCCAGCAGAGTCGCCAATTGTGGTGGCAAGCTTTCTCCGGTTGGACCTTGTAGCTTGGATGGTTGTGGTTTGCACGTAGATGGGTTAGCCCTGCACACGAAGCAACCACGTTAGTGCCCAAACCCGGAGCGTGGTGGTCCGGGGTAGGCACTCCGACGCTCTAATCAGTGATAGGAGAGGAGATATCGAAGTATAGTTTAGGGTTTGAGAAAGTGTTACCTCATTCTAGAGGGGAATCCCTCCTTTTATAGCCAAAGGGAGCGCAGAGTTCGGCCCTCATAAGCCCATCATGCGCTGTGTGATGAACCCACCCTAGGATCCAGATAGACTTCCCAACCTTAGACCTATCCAATCCCCCACATTCCGCTCCTAAAGATAAGGGATGGGATTAGACGCGAGGTTGCCTGTTCCTACCCATCTCTTCCTAACTTCCTCTTCAAGTTAGGGGGCAGGAGGCTCGGTGAGCATAGGTTCCGCCGGACAGACGGCACGGCACTGACAGCTTCTACAGGGGCAATCTCCTACCCGTTCGGCAGGGAACCGCCGAACCAGATCACACTCTCCCTCGGATCAACACCACGGTTAACTTAACTGGGTCTGGCAAGACTCGGATCGGATACCGAGCCAACCCGCCGACCCATGGGTGGTTGTAGACACCCCAATTTGGCCTAACGATTATTTCAAGTCCCACCTTGGGACAATCCCGATGATGAAATGGATACAATGATTGATGATTGCTTCCTTGAGGACCTTAGGACTTTCGGTGAGAACTTTGACCACTTAGAGGACCCAATTCAGAGCCATACAGCCTTTCAGACAGAAAATACAGAAGCCTAGGAGAATCCATCTGACGGCCGTAACATCGATCTAACGGCCATAACATCAATCCCTCGCCCGAGCAACCTGTTGCCAGCAAAATCTCCCTGAGAGATCAATCTCTCGGCCGCAAGATCCATCCTTCGGCCGAGACATCCATTACACGGCCGCGACTTCCTTTGCTCGGCCGCCAGATCGACCTTTTTCCAGACTCTCGAACGTTCTGTCAGACATTTGGTTTGATCCAACTACACTACCTTCCCGACGCGTTCGGGCTACGTTCGGAGATCACGACGTAGAGTTTGAGATGCATTGCAATTGCAATTGCCATCTCGTGATTTGATTGGCCGGAGTGAGTCATCCATATGCCTATATAAAGGGGCCTTTGGGTTCCGAATTAAAACACAGAAATTGAGATACCCACACACTCAATCAAAACTCGAAGCTTTGCAGAAATACTCCCTCAATCCCACTCTTCAAAAGCCCTAACCTTCCGAAGGCAGCCGTCAATCCGGCGATCAAACCCCGAAGTTCAAACCCTAACTCTAGGGTTCTCGACCAAGCAATCAATCAATCACGCCCAATCCAAAGCAATCAAGCAACTGAGGGATCAAGGTGGTGAGGCCCAACGGCCTCTGGTTTGTTTTATTTATCATGTTTATGACTAACCGTAGCATCTAAATCATTCGCTAAGCTTTTCTGTCTGGTGTGAGGAAGAACATCGACCGGGGATTCGATCCCTCGGCCGATAAATAAAACCAGGGGGATCTCTCGGCCGTGAGATCCATTCACCGGCCGCGAGATCCATCTCCCTGGGACATTTTGTTTGTTTTATCTGCTTTCTGATGCATGCTTCAATTATCGCATTGGCTCACTTTGCTTACTGTTTAAAGGAATAATTAAACAGACTATGTGTTAGAATTAGACAAAGCATCTATACGTCTTATGTTGAACAATTATGGGCCAGTCTCACGACTGGGCAGAGAGGGGTGCCTAACACCTTCCCCTTACTGTACTTTTGGCTCCCGAATCCAGAATCTCTATCCATTTTCCTAGTTTTTAATAAACTAGGTGGCGACTCTATTTGATGATAACCGTTATCATGTGGTGATGTTCCTAGCCATGGGAATGTCCATGATTTTGGTTTATGAAGTGAGCAACCAATCGAGCAAACACAAACGTGATCAATCTGTATGGCGATGCCCCGTTTGGGAGGTGTCTACAGTTTTTGGCGACTCTGCTGGGGAATAGAGAGCCATAACCAGAAAGTTCAACATAAGACTAATGCATGCCTTGTCTAATTCATTTATCATATGCATCGAGCGGGCAACCCGTTGAGTTCACCTGATATCCCGGCATGACACGGGCTATGTTGGGGGTTCCAGCAAACTCCACAGTCACTCGTACCTAGTGGTATATCAAAAAGGAAATCACCCAATCACCACCTATAATGGGCTGGTGAGAGGATTGGTGCCCTTTGACAACGGAGCACCCTGAGACTACCAAAACCTTGCATGTTTTAGAAAGCCATAGAACTTATCAAACTAAGACAGGAACCTACAGGCTAGGAACCTACTTGCATTTTTATTTCCGAGTTCTTCCTCACACCTATTGTATGTATGTATGTTGTAAAGTTTCTCTTTTGCAGGTTAAACCTTAGGAATCTCCCTAAGTCAAATAAACAGTAGGTAAGATTAATCAATCTAACTAAAGCAAAAACCTTTTTCAGGAAAAATGACTGCATCATTGATCACGTCTGATTCGCACTTTCAAGTTGTCACCAAGCTGTCTGGCCCGCTCCACTTTGCTGTTGAAGATTTCAACCCTTCTGAATACATCACTCCAGTAAATCAACCAAAGCCTATGGTGGCTATCATTGAAGATGACCATGTCATGTTCGCTGGAACAGTTTATGAGGAAGAGGTAGAAGACCTGATTGAAGAAGAAGGGCTTCGCAGGGTTCCAATCTACTTTTATGACCCTTATGCACCTACCGATGATTATTGGCCAATAGACGAGGTCAACAACCTCGAGACTGAAGAGGCAAAGGAAGAAGAGGCTGTCGACAATGACCCACTAGACGAAATATCACTAAACCTGCTCTTTGATGAGGGGGTCACCAACAATGAAATAAGGGTGATCCATCCCATCATAGACAGCTTCGGTAATTGGTGGGGCTTTGTTGGCACACGACGAGTCGACAACAGCGACGAAGCCGAAATTGAAGCTCAATTGGAAGAGATAACAGCAATAGCAAATCAAATGGCCCTCCAAGACTTGCAGGGTGACAATGATGAAAGTGCGAATCAAGGTGACAGTGAGGTGTTGGTGATCGACCTTGGTGATGAAAAAGACTGCTCTGAGCTGATTGTGGATGCTGAAAAAGGGGCTTACCCCAACTGGACCGTGGAACACGCTCTAAAATATAAAATGAAAAGCGCTAATCTTAGTTCTGATTCCGATTCCGACTCCGAGTCGACTCAGTCCGAGTCAAGCTTTTCATCCTTCGAAACTACTAAGTCTAGTGAGGAAAACCTGGTCAAAATGCCAAGGCATAGCATTTACTTTGAGTTCGACTCTGAAATGTCTTTTGATAAATTTAGCAATGAGAAGGAAGATTTAGAGTATTTCACTTTGCCTATGATCAATTGTGTGGATTCCGACAAACCAAATTTTGAGGAAGAAATTCCGAAAGAAATTCTAGAATTTATCGAGAGAGAAGAGGAAAGGCACGCTAAACCTTTTTCTGAGGAGATAATCACAGCAAACATAGGCTCTGAAAACGAGCCCAAAATGGTTAAAATTGGTGCCACACTATCCCCTCAAGAAAGTGAAAAACTAATCTTTTTGCTAAAAGAATACAAAGATGTTTTTGCCTGGTCTTATGAGGACATGCCTGGAATAGACCCCGAAATTGTTCAACATAAGATTCCTCTTCGTCCTGATGCAAAACCAGTTAAACAGAAACTGAGACGTATGCGCCCTGATTGGGTCCTAAAGATAAAAGAAGAAGTCACTAAGCAAATCAACGCCGGTTTTCTCATAGTCACTGAATATCCACAATGGGTAGCAAACATCGTTCCCGTACCAAAGAAAAACGGAGGAATCAGGGTCTGCGTAGATTTCCGAGATCTCAACAAAGCCAGTCCGAAAGATGACTTCCCATTACCTCACATAGACGAGCTAATAGATAACACCGCAGGCCATGCGTTGCTATCCTTCATGGATGGATTTTCTGGATATAACCAAATCCTTATGTCTCCTGAGGATAGAGAGAAAACTACATTCACTACGCCTTGGGGAACTTACTGTTACCGAGTAATGCCGTTTGGGTTGAAGAATGCTGGAGCCACTTACCAGAGGATGGCCACAACACTGCTGCACGACATGATGCACAAAGAGGTCGAGGTGTATGTCGACGATATGATAGTCAAATCAAAGGAAAGGGAAGGACACTATGGAGCACTCCAAAAGTTCTTTGAAAGGATTAGGAATTACAAGTTGCGTCTTAACCCTCAAAAATGCACTTTTGGGGTAACAGCTGGAAAGATGTTGGGATTCCTCATCACTCAAAGAGGAATTGAGGTAGATCCTTCCAAGATACAGGCTATCATGGAGATATCACCGCCTAGGACAGAGAAGGAAGTAAGGAGCTTCTTAGGGAAGGTACAGTTCATCAGCAGGTTCATTTCCAAGCTCACAACCACCTGTGAACCTCTTTTCAAACTACTAAAGAAAGGTACGGATTTTGAATGGAGCCAAGACTGTCAGCAAGCGTTCGAGGCAATCAAGGAATACCTTCAGAATCCACCTGTACTATCGCCACCCATCCCTGGGAAGCTATTGATTCTGTATCTCTCAGTAACAGACACGTCCATGGGATGTATGCTAGCGCAAGAAAACGACGCCAAGGTAGAGTGCGCCATATACTACCTCAGCAAGAAAATGATGGATTACGAAACAAGGTACACTCCCCTCGAGAAAACCTGTTGGGGGCTAGTATGGGCCACAAAGAAACTAAGGCACTACCTGTTAGCACATCCGGTGGTGCTGGTCTCTCGTTTAGACCCAATCAAGTATCTTTTCGAGAAGCCAGCACTTATCGGAAAGCTAGCTAGGTGGTTATTACTGCTAGCAGAATTCGATCTCAAATACATGACAAGGAAATCAGTAAAAGGAAGAGCTGTGGCAGAATTCTTGGCAGATCACCCTGTGACAGAAGCTGAGGCAGAGGACTTCATGTTCCCCGACGAGGACATCTTATGTCTCTTAGACGACACCTGGCAACTTTACTTTGATGGAGCATCAAACCAATGTGGATATGGCATAGGGGTATTGCTAGTTTCCCCAAACGATTCCCACATCCCCTTGTCATATAAGCTAAGATTTGAAGTCACTAACAACCAAGCTGAATATGAGGCTTGTATTGCTGGAATGGAGGCAGCCCTGGAGCTAGGAGCAAAAAGGGTAGAAGTCACTGGGGATTCAAACTTGGTGGTATCTCAAGCAAGAGGAGACTGGAAGGTCAAGGAGGATACACTGAAGCTATATCACTCTGTGCTGGAAAATCTAATTCCACAATTCGATTCTGTTATCTTCACACACACTCCTCGAGTGAGCAATAGATTTGCAGATGCACTGGCGACATTGGCGTCTATGGTCGAAATACCCCTGGGATTCACAATGCGGCCTCTCATGATCGAACAAAAGGTTAAACCCGCATGTGAATGTACCTTTACCGAGGAAGGTGAAGACGATGGCAAGCCATGGTACGAAGACGTGAAGGAATTCCTAGAAAAAGGAGAATACCCGTCCGAGGCCACCTCAAAGGACAAGACGGCTTTGCGGAAGTTTGCTGCTCGATTTATAATCTGTGGAGGAGCATTGTACCGAAGGGCACACTTGGGTCCAAGTCAACTTTGCGTCACAACGGAGGACAGACGCAAGGTAATGGAGGAAATACACGAAGGAATTTGTGGGCCACACATGAATGGGGCAACGATGGCAAAGAAGATCCTACGTCAGGGATATTACTGGACTACTATGGAAGCCGACTGCGCTGATTATGTCCGTCGATGTTACAAATGCCAAACTCACGCTGATCGTATGCGTATTCCCCCTACGGAATTGTACAGCATGACCTCCCCTTGGCCATTCTCCACTTGGGGGATAGATGTCATTGGAAGCATAAATCCAAAGGGGAAATACAAACATCAGTTCATTCTGGTGGCCATCGACTACTTCACCAAATGGGTAGAGGCAGCCTCTTATGCTACTCTCAAAGCCACTCATGTGGCCAAATTCATTCGTACTAATATCATCTATCGATATGGTGTACCTCACGAGTTTGTCTGTGATAATGGATCGCACTTCAAGGGGGCAACAAAGAAGCTTTTCGCCGAATTTGGGATACAAAATCATCGGTCATCTACTTACCGACCTCAAACTAATGGAGCAGTTGAGGCTGCAAACAAGAATGTCAAGAGGATTCTGCGGAAGACTATCAACACTTATACAGACTGGCCGGAAATGCTACCTCTGGCGCTATGGGGGTATCGAACAACCGAAAGGACTTCAACTGGGGCTACTCCCTACTCTCTGGTCTATGGAATGGAAGCTGTCTTGCCCATCGAATTGGAATTACCTTCGTTAAGGGTTCTAGCTGAGACTGGAATGATCGAAGAGGATTGGGTTCAAAACCGCTACGACGAGTTGGCATTACTAGACGAAAGGAGACTGAGGGCTTTATACCATGTACAAGGGTATCAACGCCGTATTGCACGAGCATTCAACAAAAAGGTAAAACCTAGGGACGTCAAGGTAGGAGACATGGTGCTCAAAGCAATTCGTCGCCACGTCTCAGACCCAAGGGGCAAGTTTAGACCAAACTGGGGAGGCCCCTACCTTATCAAACGCGTACTTTCTGGAGGAGCAGCATACATTGCAGACTTGGATGGAATGGAATTCGCAACGCCAGTCAACATTGACAAGTTGAGGAAGTATTACCCCTGAGAGATGCTCGTTGGACCGAAAACCACAAGGGTGGGCGGATCCAAGCAAAAATTAGAGCAGCCTGCTAGGCCGAAAACCCGCAAGGGCGGCTTAGGCAAAAACTAAGGCATAAATAAAACGCTCGCTAGACCGAAAACCCGCAAGGGCGGTTTTTAGGCAAAAATTAGAGCACAAAAGGAGAGGAAAATACCCGAGTGTACCCTAACTAAAAAACAAAACAAATCCCCTTTGTTGGAACTACGTTTATGGCCTGATTCCCTCCATGGGATACGTAGGCAATCTCTAAGCTTGAGATTCGGCCACTGCTATCAACATCGCTTCCGAGATTTCTAGGTCTATCCTAAAGCATGTTCACCATCAAATCATGGCAATAACATCTTCAAATAAAACGACCAAATGTTTTATTATTTCCAAAGAGAAAGGACAAAGCAAGCCTAAACAATTCTTAATCCATGAAAGCTAGAATCAAACAAACGTCTTTTGAAAAACATAAGCAAAGCGTCGATCTCTAGGTCTTCCTTCTCTTTGCACTTCTATCCTCCAAAAGGTTTTTCTTCAACCAGCGTTTGTAAGAACCCGATAGCTTAGCAGCAAAGTTCTCAGCAATCTCCTGCATCACTCTATTTGGCCAAAGACGCAGCATATTGCGACGGAAGTTGGCATCATGGATCTTAGAGGCAGTATACTCAGGGTCACCTAAGATTGCGGCTTGTTCAGCCCCAAACTGCCTTTGAAAGCGAGCAGGGAAGTAGAAAACGACTCGAGTAATGCCAATCACTGCTACACCAAAGTGGTTCATGGTACTCGCGGTCATGCTCTCGATACCATACCAGGGGCAAACCCATTGAATCCAATCACCTCTGCAAGTCTTCATCCACGCTGCCCAAGCAGCCTCAGTTGGGAACTGTTTAACCATGTGACGATCCGTGCACTGGTCTGGATTGTAAGGAAGTCGCTCCGGCGCATCCCACACTTTTAGCTTTTCAAACAACCATACCTAGAGAAAAAGGGAAAATTGTGAGCTGAGAGAACATGTGAGTCAAAACAAAAGAGTGATGAGTGAAAAGATAAATCTGACAAATGAAACAAATAAAAGAGTGAACCTGCAATAACAAGGGACCGCCTGAGAACTGAGTTGTAGGACTACCCTTCATCAAATCTAGACCCATCAAGGTCTCTGCCAATACTAAACCAGCGAAACCCACACGATTTCCAATTTGCTGAGCAAGGTTAAGCAATACAGGATCAGCATGGCCAGAGGAAGGGCCAAGCAAGTGGTAATGAAGAAGACAAATGCACAATGCATGAAAGCACGACTTCTGTAAGGAAACTTGGCGATGAGCCTCAGTTGCACCAAAACGCTGGATGAGTTGCAGAATCTCCAGCTTCCCTTTCACTAGGAAGAACTTAACTTCATGTTTTTGAACTTGGAGTAAATCCTTTAGGAGATCACCACGGTTGAACAAAGGATCAGGGACAATGAAACCCTCTCTATCCGAATGACCCATGATGGCTGCAAATTCCTCGATGGTAGGACATAATTCCTCCCTCTTAAATCGAAAGACGTGAAAATCAGGGTCCCACAAGCTAGCGGCTGCCCTAAGGAAAGCAAAATTCACGGGAATGTGACGAAGAGAAAAGAGGAAGTCCATGCCAAAGGACTTAAAGTGCAAACGGTCAAGGCCATTAAAGGAATCCAACCACTGATCAAGGATTGGTTGTGCCATGTGCAAGGAAATCACTGCTGACGATGCTATCGGGTTCGTAGAACGCGCACTTATAGGGCTAGGTCGAGTCTTAGTTCGAATCGGAATCGGATTCTTAATCCTCGGAAATTCAGTCGGTCTCTCGGCCGGCACTTCAATTCGGCGGCCGTGGGATCAATCCATCGGCCCGTAGATAATAGGGTTGATCTACAAGTCAAACCCAGGCAAACGAAACGATCCTTCGGCCGCTAGATCGAAGTTTCGGCCGCGTAATCATTTGGTCGGCCGCCAGAACGGCTATTTTACAGACTGTTCCCGCGGTTCAGTTCGTTTCATTGGATTAACGGAAATATCACACGCAAACAAACGTAACACAGTGTACACAATCACAAACAGAGCAAGAAGGTTTTTGTTTCATATAACGAAAGCTTTTTTACATCACAAGGTGGATCATCCCACATTTCCTAAACAAACTATACATCGATTTCCTGTCGAACTAACCTTTGCAGGAACAAAAAGCAAAGAAAGAAACAAAAGGGAGCAGAAGAGGATGTCGAACCCTCTGGTGGTCCGAACAAAAGAGACCAGCTGCAAAAAAGGAGAGGACACCCCTGGGACGGTGTATACCAGAGGAGTACTACGGTGCAGAAGGGACACCACATGGCCCAGAAAAACCACCACACCGCGTACCACCGCCACACCAGGAGTTCCACATCGCGGAAGCAAGTCACCCATGCGAGGGCCCCTAATCAAGCATACCCATGCGAGGATCCGTAATCAAGCGTCGAGACAGGACCAAAAGCAAACGCGGTCTCCCTCCGCGCACACTAGCCACGACGGCATACCACCCACGGCCCGGAGCTGTCGAAAACGAGGATAGATGGAAGGGAGTCTTCGGCTACGGAGTTCTCGAAACGAGGAGAGGAAGAGGAAAAGAAAGAGGAAAAAGTGAAATGAAACGGTCGACGCTGTGACCTTTTATAGGCCCCTGGAAATAAAGGGATTACGCGGCCGATACATTGATAGCTCGGCCGGCTAATCAATTATGCGGCCGAGAGATCGATCTCCTGGCCCCTTAATCAAATTCCCTTAGCAACATCAGATCATGCTCAGTGCACCAATCCGAGCCATCATGAATTCTGGGTCCGTGACCAACAGAACCAATCAAAGTAGCCTTGGGGGCATCCCCAAGCCAATGCAATGTAATCCAAACTAGCCTTGGGGGCATGCCCAAGCATCGAAGCTCTCTCTCCACAAACTGCTAGCCAAAGCAAGTTGAAACACCCAGCGGCTTTACGCCCATATCCATTATCGGTTCACTCAGCGGCTCGAATGCCATCAACTCAACGGCTCGAGGCCCATTATCAACAGGCTCTACACCTGTACTTATTCAGCAGCTCTACGCTCGCTATCACAATCTCAGCGGCTCGAAGCCCACTACCTCAACAGGCTCGAAGCCTACATCCACCATCTCAACTGGTTCAAAACCATGAACCCAGCGGCTCGAAGCCATCAACTCAGCGGCTCAAAGCCCATTGCCTCAACACAGCAGGCTCTATGCCCGTTATCTCACCAAAGCGGCTCCAAGCCCGCTATCCCAACTGGCTCGAAGCCATAACCATCATCTTAGTGGCTCCAAGCCCTCGACTTAGCAGCTCTACGCTCGCTATCACAGCAACAGGTTCTACGCCTGTAACTCAGCGGCTCCGAGTCCACCATTTCAAATGGCTCGAAGCCATAAACAACCAATCTCAGCGGCTCCAAGCCCATTGTCTCAACTGGCTCGAAGCCGTACACAATCAAGTTCTTAACAGGCTCGAAGCCTGTGTTCATCATCTCAACTGGCTCAAAGCCGTAAACAAGCAACAGGCTCTAAGCCGCCCCAACAATCAAGACATCTATTCTCAGGCTCTACGCCTGAATGCTCAAAAATCTAACATTTTTGAATGCTCAAGCTCTGCGCTTGGATGCCCAACCACTGTGTACTGGATGCTCAAGTCATATACTTGAATGCTCAAGCTCTACGCTTGGATGCCCAACCACTGTGTACTGGACGCTCAAAGCCTGTACTTTGAATGCTCGGATTCTGCCGTCCGAATGCTCGAGCTCTACGCTCTGAATGCTCAAGTCCGGAACTTGATAGAAGCTCTAAGCTTAAAACAAACACACACGCACGGGCCCGTGCACATTTGCATCAACATTTCACATCGAGTCTGCATCATCATATCTGTTCACATCTAACAACAAGCATTGCACATATACACTTTGCATATCTCTCATGAAACAGGTCAGTCCTGCAGTCAACCGGCTCTATGCCTCGGTTTTATTGATCGGCCCAACGCCTCGATCCTTTGGCTCCGCGTCAAACACTTATGATGAGAAAGCTCCGTGCACAGATCATCAGAATACAACCAGCTCTACGCTTCGGTTCATATCACGTCAAGCTCTAAGCTCCGACAACTCAGGCCCTTGCCTTATGCCAGCTCCGTGCTTCGGTTCTATCAAGCTCTAAGCTCCGACAACTCAGGCCTCCGCCTCATAAACCACAGCAGGCTCCATGCCTCAAAGCTAATCATCTCAGGCCCTCGCCTTATACCAGCTCCGCGCTTCGGTTCATCACGTCAGGCTCAAAGCTCTGACACCTCAGGCTCTTGCCTTATGATCAACACCAGCTCCGCGCTTCGGTTCATCACGTCAGGCTCAAAGCTCTGACACCTCAGGCTCTTGCCTTATGATCAACACCAGCTCCGCGCTTCGGTTCATCACGTCAAGCTCAAAGCTCTGACACCTCAGGCTCTTGCCTTATGATCAACACCAGCTCCGCGCTTCGGTCTTACCCAATCTCCTCAGGCCTTCGCCTCATAAACCACAGCAGGCTCCACGCCTCAATCAAATCACCCCGGGCTCTCGCCTTATGATCAACACCAGCTCCGCGCTTCGGTCCTATCAATCACCACAGGCTCTCGCCTTATGATCAATACCAGCTCCGCGCTTCGGTCTTATCAAACCCCTCAGGCATTCGCCTCAAAATCGCGACAGGCTCCACGCCTCGATTCCATCACTCTCAGGCTCTCGCCTTATACCAGCTCCGCGCTTCGGTTCCATCAAATTCCATCACCTCAGGCTTTCGCCTTATACCAGCTCCGCGCTTCGGTTCAGCACGACAAGCTCAAAGCTCTGACACCTCAGGCTCTCGCCTCATGACTACAACCGGCTCCGTGCCTCGGTTCCCTCATTATGCAAAGCTCCGTGCTACAGCTACTGGCCCTGCGCCCCCCTACATCTCAAAAGCAAACTGGCGTCCAACTCATCCCCAGCAGATGGTTTGGATTCCACCCCATTACATCAATTCCTTCCAGCTCATTCGCAAGGATAGGCTACTCTACCGACCTCCCTTCAGTCAAAGTAAGGATGATCAAGAAAAGCAAACGCACCTGCAGTGTACTGATCTACCCCAAAATACTAAGGAAGCTCTCCGCAAAAACTCCCCAGGCAGCCCTGCGCTCCTTCAACTATCTTCCGCCAAAACCCTGGCTCAGTCTAGGTACGTCACACTACGGCTTTTAAGCCCTAAGGTACGTCTTCTGTCTCTAACCCTCCAAACTTTTATTTTGTTTTATTGCCCGAACTACGGTTGGTCTGAATTTCCCTTGTGGAATACGTAGGCAGCCTCCCGGCCCGACCATAACAAAACCTTTTTCGAAAACCCTTGGAATAGTGGTTGGACCAAATTGAGTTGCTTTTTACAGCTTTGACTCTTACTCAAACATGTCTCGCGATCCGTCTGAGTTCAGTCAAAGAGGGGCATCTGTAGACACCCCAATTTGGCCTAACGATTATTTCAAGTCCCACCTTGGGACAATCCCGATGATGAAATGGATACAATGATTGATGATTGCTTCCTTGAGGACCTTAGGACTTTCGGTGAGAACTTTGACCACTTAGAGGACCCAATTCAGAGCCATACAGCCTTTCAGACAGAAAATACAGAAGCCTAGGAGAATCCATCTGACGGCCGTAACATCGATCTAACGGCCATAACATCAATCCCTCGCCCGAGCAACCTGTTGCCAGCAAAATCTCCCTGAGAGATCAATCTCTCGGCCGCAAGATCCATCCTTCGGCCGAGACATCCATTACACGGCCGCGACTTCCTTTGCTCGGCCGCCAGATCGACCTTTTTCCAGACTCTCGAACGTTCTGTCAGACATTTGGTTTGATCCAACTACACTACCTTCCCGACGCGTTCGGGCTACGTTCGGAGATCACGACGTAGAGTTTGAGATGCATTGCAATTGCAATTGCCATCTCGTGATTTGATTGGCCGGAGTGAGTCATCCATATGCCTATATAAAGGGGCCTTTGGGTTCCGAATTAAAACACAGAAATTGAGATACCCACACACTCAATCAAAACTCGAAGCTTTGCAGAAATACTCCCTCAATCCCACTCTTCAAAAGCCCTAACCTTCCGAAGGCAGCCGTCAATCCGGCGATCAAACCCCGAAGTTCAAACCCTAACTCTAGGGTTCTCGACCAAGCAATCAATCAATCACGCCCAATCCAAAGCAATCAAGCAACTGAGGGATCAAGGTGGTGAGGCCCAACGGCCTCTGGTTTGTTTTATTTATCATGTTTATGACTAACCGTAGCATCTAAATCATTCGCTAAGCTTTTCTGTCTGGTGTGAGGAAGAACATCGACCGGGGATTCGATCCCTCGGCCGATAAATAAAACCAGGGGGATCTCTCGGCCGTGAGATCCATTCACCGGCCGCGAGATCCATCTCCCTGGGACATTTTGTTTGTTTTATCTGCTTTCTGATGCATGCTTCAATTATCGCATTGGCTCACTTTGCTTACTGTTTAAAGGAATAATTAAACAGACTATGTGTTAGAATTAGACAAAGCATCTATACGTCTTATGTTGAACAATTATGGGCCAGTCTCACGACTGGGCAGAGAGGGGTGCCTAACACCTTCCCCTTACTGTACTTTTGGCTCCCGAATCCAAAATCTCTATCCATTTTCCTAGTTTTTAATAAACTAGGTGGCGACTCTATTTGATGATAACCGTTATCATGTGGTGATGTTCCTAGCCATGGGAATGTCCATGATTTTGGTTTATGAAGTGAGCAACCAATCGAGCAAACACAAACGTGATCAATCTGTATGGCGATGCCCCGTTTGGGAGGTGTCTACAGTGGTAAACACATTGGTTCGGCTAATTGGTGCGACGTGGCCACCGCCCTGGTCCCTTCGCCGGACCACGCCCTCCACAATAATACTCAGGCATCTCCTTAGACTTCAATTTTGGAGGCGTCAATAGTTTTTGAAGACTTATGTGACAAATTGACATGTCAATTCTTTTAAAGATTTCGTTGAATTAGTGATGGCGTTGAAGTTGAACAATGGTCGTTGTTTCGCCAAGTGAGATTCGAAGGCTCCTATACATTCATACGGCTCTAACTTATACTAATCAACATGATCAAATATATATAGATGCTTGTAAAAAAGAAATATATATAGATGCAAAACTTCAGGTAAGGGCGCCCTTAACTTATTAAGTTAAGGACGTCCCTTTCCCGACCAATTTGCAATGATCCGAGCCGCTCAATATGTTCAGAATATGATTTTGAGGGAACCCGGAAGAAATCAGAAAAAAAAAGGACCAGAAAGGGCAGTTTTTGTTTATTTTTTATTGAACGGTTTAAATAAAAACTGCTCAAATCAAGCCATTTCCGGTCATTTTTTTGCTGATTTTTCACGAGTATCCTTAAAATCACATTTTGAACACATTGAACGGCTCGGATCATCAAAATTTGATCGGAAAAAGGAAGAAAAGGGAACGTCCGCATTTTATTTAAAATGATGGCGCCCTTACCTGAAACTTACTGTATATATAGATATATAAAATCAGAGCAATAAATTAGTGAAAATTTAGACAGTCATCTATATATAATCAAAGCAATAAATTAGTGAAAATTTAGACAGTCATCCCATAGTATATTATTCTCATAAAACTCTGGTATGAAAGTTTTCTTCTTCTTTAAACTCTTAGGCTTCGTTCAGTTGCCAGGAATGTTATACCGGAAAATTATTCTCAGAAAAAGTTAAGTAAAGTGAAGTAAAGGAAAAAGAAATCTATTTTCTTGTGAGTGTTCATTTGACAAAATTTTTTTGCAGGAAAACTATAGTTTAGTGGTTCATCTGCCGGGAAAAGACACTTATGAGAAACTTCTTTATTTTTATCCCATGGCTAATTTTAAATAAAAGTAACTTTGAGAGCTAAATAATAGGCTATCATATTTCAAAAATTAACACATACGGAAAATGTATTTTATCTAATGCAAAACCTTAACATGAAATGAAAAAATCGACTTGCAATTCCCTATTCAATTTGCTATATTATGAATGGTCATGCAAATCCCCCATTTAAATTGATATTCTCTGATAATCAACCGTACAAATAAAGTTTAAAAAATAAGTAGATGATAACTAAATAAATAAATATTAAACAACCGTGCTTTAGTTGCCGATGCAAAAACTCACTGAAAATTAGTTAGTACAAAACAAAATTGAAGACTAATGACAAGATAAATAAATACTTCCAAAAAAAATAAACTACCAATCTTTTTCCACAACAATTATCTCAGAAAGAACCATAGTAGTCGAAATTGTTGTTGCTCACGTAAATCTCAAAATGTCTTTCTAAGAACCTAATTTGTTTTTGGTATTTGTGTCATTCAATTATTTTGGTCCCGCAATGGAGAAAACTTTTCCCGCGACGCAAAATCCTATGCTTTTGGCCGGATCACTTTTGCAAGAAAGTAAATCTTGCAGGAAAACATAAAAACATGTTTCCCACTACTTTTCTGCCAACTGAACACTACAAAAGTTATGGGAAAGTTGATTTTCTCATCCTTTCATGTACTTTCTCGGCAACTGAACGAGGCCTTAAGGAATTTGATTAAGTGGTTGTGAGAAAGCAAGAGGTGCTCCAATATAAAGTAACAGGTTACATTCTAACGGAGGCCAAACATCCTAAATCTTAAGACCACTAGAGATTATACCCGGTGTTACTTTCAAGACTCCTAAACTAATCAGGTGTGCGCAAACTAACCCGGTCATAAACAAAAAAAAAGAAAGAAATTCTTCTTTCTCTCTGCCACCCTTTTCAATCCTCCGCAATTTCGTAGAATATGTGCAGTTGACCTTGACTCATTGACCTGAACGTGAGAGAGAGAGAGACCGTCACACACGAATACCAACCTCAATTCTCTGTCAAACTCTCATAACAATACCAAAACCAAAATGGAAAAGGATTGTGATTTTGGCACTCTAGAAATTGATGGACGGGTTTTAAAATTGAACTGTGTTGATACACAAAACGACGTCGTTTTGAAACTCTTCCATCAATTTTTAGAGTGCTAAAATTAATTTCCAATAGAAAAATGCATGACATAAATGCTTTCTTTTTCTCTATCCATTGATTTGATTTGAGACCCAAAAAACCATTGCAAAAAAACCCGAAACAAAGATCATGCGTAATAGCCCCCTTAGCTTCAACTCGTGTGCGTGCGTGGGCGAATGTGCGTGAACGCGAGTGTGAAAAAATCTTTAAAACACATAACAAATCTACTAAAATTCGCGAGATCGAAGGTTGAGAGCACACGCATAATGTAAGAATTGAAAGCGGGAACCCGGGTATTTTGGAAGAATTATGTGACCACCACAACACACCAAAATCCCTCTAATCAAAGATTCAAAAAGGCATTTAAAAAAAACTCTCAAAAGAAAGCCACCAGGCCTTCATTTCCATGTTGCTTTTTCCCCTTTACGACTTCCATCCCTGGCATTCTGTCAAAGTCTTTTTTTAGTTTACTTTTCCCCTAAACGACTTCCTATAATACTGTTGTATACTTGTATGCTTGATTGATCTAAGCTGAGACACTCTTGTTCGGTTGGGTTTTTAGGATTTGTACTCTAAATTATTATTCTACTTTAAAATCTATTTATTATTCCTATCTTCAATCATTATTTTCTTTTTTATCTCTATCTCTCTCCAATCATTACCTCAATCGTTACCCCTATCTCCCTACACTAATCATTACAAATTCAAATCCAAAAACCCAAAAACGAACAAGCCCCCCTCAAGCAGACCAATTCCAATACCAAAACACAAGTAGTTGCGTTTTTTTTTTTTATCGGCGTAAGTCAGTATTGTTAGAATAATTAGATTAAATACCTTATGTTTTCTCTTCACAATTTATTGATTTGATAGGGATGACAATTTCCCCATATCCAATGGATACCCGCCCCACTCCGCTCATATGGAGGCGGGGGTTTACTCAAAATTTTCCTCAATAGTAGCAGATATGGTAGGATTTGAAGAAAACCCGCTCGGGTATGGAGCGGGTATGATTTTGCAATCCCCACCCCGAATACCTGTACTCGACCCGAATTCGGTTATATGTATGACATATAATTTATTAGATTATATATAAAATAAAAAATATATATATATAGGAAGGAACATAGGTATAAATCTTGAGTATAGTTATATATATAAATAACCCTGATTCCCATCGGGAGATGGGTTTAGTTCTTTATCGAATATTCCCAATGGGGAACGGAATGGGATGGTGAAAGACCCTTGGAACTAGGGATCGGATATGGAATAGGATCCCCCGATCTATACCCTATCTGTTGCCCCTATGATTTGAGACCCCTCCTAAAAATCCAAAAATCCCACTCAAAAATTTCCTAAAACCTTCAATCTCCAAACCAAACCGCCAAAACAAAAACTACCCAAAAATCCCACTCAAAATCCCCCAAAACCTTCTATTCCAAACCTTCAAAGGCTCCTGTTTGAATTGCTCTAACCTATAATCAAAGCAATGAATTACGCATACCGTGTTGCGAAGACCCTGGTAAAGTCCGTTGTTTACTTTCTCAGTATTCTCAATACCACCATTTTCAATCCTCCACAATTTTGTAGCACATGTACAGTATGACTCATTGACCGAGAAATTGTCGTTTGTTCTTGGAGCACTGCCACTCTGGCTCTTTTTCACCCACACTTGGCGGTAGAACCGACACAAATGTGTGCTTAAAAAGATCCTGGAGCACCGGGTGCTCGAGGAGCACTCAATAACTCTCCTCATTGACCTGAAGGTGAGACAGTCACACACGAAGTCGATTGAATACCTACCTCTCTTCTTTTGCAAAGACTCGTACCAAAACCATTGACCAAAACGAATTCCCAACATCAATGCTTGCTTTTTCACAATATCCAACGATTTGAGACCCAAAACACATATTCCCTCCGTGTCTCCATTTAATAGTTCATCGTTACCGGATAAAAATTTATAATGAATTTTATATTTAATATGAATCTTGAAACTTGTTTGATAGATTTCAATTAGTTTTATAAGATAATATTTTTAAAATCACATAAAACATTATAAATTATAAGAGAATGTCCTTCAATTTCCATGTTGCAATTTCCACAAGGCCTAAGCTCGGCTTGTTTTGCACGGCGAAAATGTGGCTGGAAAAAATATGCCAATAAATCCACAATGCCTTCAATTTCCATGCTACATTTTCCTCGAAATAGGGGTGCAAACGAACCGAGTTTCATAACGTTTGAGCTCGGCTCATTTACTAAACGAGCCTAAAACTCAAGCTTTAGCTCAACTCGTTTGTAAACGAGCCGAAAATGACTAATTTATTCAACGAGCCTCTTTAAAGAGCAAAACTTTAGCGAGCCGAGCCGAGCTTTTAAGTGTTGAGTCGGCTCGTTTCGTAGACGAACCTAAAACTCAAGCTCGAGCTCAACCCAATTACTAAACGAGTTGAGCCGAGCCACGAGCTTCTCGCGAGCAGCTGGATTCGTTTGCCCGGCATTCTGGCAAAGTCTTTCTTTTTAGTCTCCTTTCCATCTTCACTCCTCCATTCCTTTCCTATCATATAATTTAGGGAAAAATTCAAAATACCCCCCAACCTTTACACCAAAATTAATTAGACTCCCAACCTTTTAAAAATTTCAATTTTACTCCCAACGTTATCTTCCGTTAATCAAAATGCCCCCTTCCGTCCGAATGACTAACAGATTTCGTTAAAGACTCCGTTAAATATCGTCCCGATAGAATTTTGATGATCCGAGCCGCTCAATGTGTTCAAAACGTGATTTTAAGGGTACCCGCAAGAAATCAGCAAAAAAAATGACCAGGAAGGGCTTCATCTGAATAGTTTTTTATTAAACTATTCAATAAAAAACTGTTCAGATGAATCCCTTTCCAGTCATTTTTTTTGTTAATTTCTTGCGGGTATCCTTGAAATCACGTTTTGAACACATTGAGCGGCTCGGATCATGGAAATTCGATCGAAAAGGGGAGGTGCAAACCGAAGCAAAATCCGGATGTCCGGACTTGAACAAAATCCGGATCGATCTGCACCTCCTCTTTTCCAAGCGAATTTTGATGATCTGAGCTGTTCAATGTGTTCAAAACTTAATTTTAAGGGTACCCGCGAAAAATCAACAAAAAAAATGATCGAAAATGGCTTCATCTGAACAATTTTTTATTGAATAGTTTAATAAAAAACTGTTCAGATGAAGCCCTTCTCGGTCTTTTTTTTTTTTGCTGACTTCCCTCGAGTATCCTTAAAATCACGTTTTGAACATATTGAACGGCTCGGATCATCGAAATTCGATTGGGACGCTATTTAACGGAGCTTTTAACGAAATCTGTTAGTCATTCGGACGGAAGGGGGCATTTTGATTAACGGAAGATAACGTTAGGAGTAAAATTGAAGTTTTTAAAAGGTTGGGAGTCTAATTAAATTTTGGTGTAAAGGTTGGGAGGTATTTTGAAATTTTCCCTATAATTTACATATTTCCTATCGCCTATTGTATGCTTCATTGGTCTAAACTGAGACACTCAAAGACCAATTCCATTACCAAAAAACCCTTTTGATTTTCCCTTCACAATCCACTAATTTGAGACCCCCAAAAACATCAAAAACCAAAAACTACCCAAAAATCCCACTCAAAATTCCATAAACCCTTCAATTCCAAACCAAACCCAGAACCAACCATGTTGTCAAGCACCCAGATGCCCTCAGTGAAAACAATAATCTCCGCCGCCGGCTCGGCCGCCGCAACCGCGATGGTGATCCGCTCTGTGGCCAGGGACCTCATCCCCCACGAATTCCAGAGCTACTTCTTCCTCAAACTCCGCGGGCTCCTCGGCAGTTTCTCCAACCAGGTCACCATGATCGTCGAGGATTACGACGGGCTGTACCCGAACCAGCTGTTCCAGTCCGCGGAGCTCTACCTCACCACCGTGATCAGGCCCGACACGAGGCGGTTCAGGGTGACGAAGCCCGAGAACCAGAAGCAGATCATGGTGTGGATGGAGAAGAACGGGGAGGTGAGCGATGAGTTCTGCGGGGTCCGGTTCACGTGGCGGCTGCGGTGCCATAAGGTGAAGGGGAAGCATGTCGCGAACCCAGATGATTATTTCCACGGGTCGACTCTCAAAACGGAGGTCCGGTTCTTTGAACTCGTTTTCCATAAGAAGTTCAAGGACAAGGTAAATATCTTTGACTATTTCATCTTCTGCTGAGCTTGTTGTTTTTGAGCTTCACTCGTTTATCAAAGAGCAAAAAAAAAATTGAGCTCGAGCTCGGTTCGGTTGTAAACGAGCCAAGCCCAGCTACGTAGTGTTAAGTTCGGCTCGTTCACGAAGCGAGCCCAAGCTCGAAGACTGAAAACCATAAAGAAACTTACCAAAACAGACGTCACTTAATTAGAATCTGCTCCAAGAATCTATAGCCAAAATAATGAAAACAAATTTAATATAAATGCGATTCTTTCAGAGGAGGGAGAAATTAGTTATTAATTAGTTGGATGAGGTGATAAGATAAAAGAAGGGCTCTTATTCCTCTTTGTTCTTCAAGGAAGCTTGCAAGATGTTAGATATTGGTTCAAAATTGAGCATTGAAATAAAAGGTGGGAGGAATTATAACTTGAAGAGATTTGTTGAAATGGAAGAGGAAGAATTAAGGGAAAGAATCCATGCTCTTGACGACTATGAGGAAGAATCTATCTCGGTGGATGATGATGATCTTGAGGAAGGAGCCTCTCTCTCTCTGGCTTTTTGATGTCGAGTTTTAGGCAGGTTTTGGGTTTTCTGTTGATTAGGATAGGCATGTTTGGGGTTTTCTGCTGATTAGGATGAGGTAGCGATATAGTTTTTGCGGGGCAGTAGGAGGTTTTTGCTGTTGTGGGGGTGGCTGGGGGTTTTACTTTGCTGCTTTTGTGGCTCTTTTGGTGTCCAGTTGGCGTCTTGCCTTCTGTTAGGCCTTGGGTGGCTTTTGCCGGTGTGCTCTTGGTCCTTTTAATCTTTGTAATCCTTATCAAGATTAATAAACTCTTTTTGCTTAGAAAAAAAAAGATTTGCCAAAATCAAATTTAATAAACTCAAGAAGTAACTAATTGAACGGCGAGTTTGCTAGTATCTGGTGGACGGCCTTTTGCTTCTTCTTTTTTTCCCGCCAAATTTTGATAAAGTAATTTCACCAGCTTATTTTTCGTAGGGTTAAATATCACTTACACCTCCGAGGTTTCCCTTATAAGTACAAATGCCCCCTCCGTGTTTGGGAAATTATTTTTTGCCCTCAGAGGTTTGGTGCTGCATTTCAATTGCATCCAACTATTAGTCAACAGTTAGGTCAGTGTTAAAACTTTTGGAATGCCCATTTAACTATCAAAAAAAATATGGGAACATCAAATGTACACCGGATTGTGCGAGTCCCTCATCGGGATCCCCAACAGAAGATCGAAGCTGTTTAATTTGTTTAAAATATTTTTAATTATAAGAGTTCTTGTAAAAAAATCAGCTTAGTCGGATATCGGTTAAGGCTTGATCAAGCCATTCAATTTTTGGCCCTATAAATTCACAGACCAAAATTTGAACAAGCCTTTACCATATCCGACTAAGTTGATTTTTCATGAGGGCTCTTCAAAACATGTTAATATTAAACAAATTATTGAACGGTTCCGACCATTTGGGTAGGACTCCAAGGTGGGTTCCACACAATCCCGTGTGTATTTTGTGTAACACCAACTGGTGTGCTTATAGTGTTTTTTATAGTTAATAAAACCTGAGGTCAGCGCACACGCGATGCGTGTGTAAGTCGGATTTTCACAATATTTGTGAAATCCCAAAAAACTCTGGAACGAAAGTTTCCTTCTTCTTTAAACTCTTAAGGAATTTGATTAAGTGGTTGTAAGAAAGCAAGAGGTGCTCCAATATAAAGTAACAGGTTACATTCTAACGGAGGCCAAACATCCTAAACCTTAAGACCACTAGAGATTATACCCGGTCGTTACTTTCAAGACTCCGGAACTAATCAGGTGTGCGCAAACTAACCCGGTCATAAAAAGAAAGAAAGAAAGAATTTCTTCTTTCTCTCTACCACCCTTTTCAATCCTCCGCAATTTCGTAGAATATGTGCAGTTGACCTTGACTCATTGACCTGAACGTGAGAGAGAGAGACCGTCACACACGAATACCAACCTCAATTCTCTGTCAAACTCTCATAACAATACCAAAAACCGAAATGGAAAAGGATTGTGATTTTGGCACTCTAGAAATTGATGGACAGGTTTCAAAATTGAACTGTGTTGATACACAAAACGACGTCGTTTTGAAACTCCTCCATCAATTTTTAGAGTGCTAAAATCAATTTCCAATAGAAAAATGCATGACATAAATGCTTTCTTTTTCTCTATCCATTGATTTGATTTGAGACCCAAAAAACCATTGCAAAAAAACCCGAAACAAAGATCATGCGTAATAGCCCCCTTAGCTTCAACTCGTGTGTGTGCGTGGGCGAATGGGGTGAACGCGAGTGTGAAAAAATCTTTAAAACACATAACAAATCTACTAAAATTCGCGAGATCGAAGGTTGAGAGCACAAGCATAATGTAAGAATTGAAAGCGAGAACCCGGGTATTTTGGAAGAATTATGTGACCACCACAACACACCAAAATCCCTCTAATCAAAGATTCAGAAAGGCATTTAAAAAAAACTCTCAAAAGAAAGCCACCAGGCCTTCATTTCCATGTTGCTTTTTCCCCTTTACGACTTCCATCCCTGGCATTCTGTCAAAGTCTTTTTTTAGTTTACTTTTCCCCTAAACGACTTCCTATAATACTGTTGTATACTTGTATAGTTGTATGCTTGATTGATCTAAGCTGAGACACTCTTGTTCGGTTGGGTTTTTAGGATTTGTACTCTAAATTATTATCCTACTTTAAAATCTACTTATTATTCCTATCTTCAATCATTATTTTTTTTTTATCTCTATCTCTCTCCAATCATTACCTCAATTGTTACCCCTATCTCCCTATCCTAATCATTACAAATTCAAATCCAAAATCCAAAATCCAAATCCAAAAACCCAAAAACGAACAAGCCTCCCTCAAGCAGACCAATTCCAATACCAAAACACAAATAGTTGCGTTTTTTTTTTTTTTTTTTTATCGGCGTAAGTCAGTATTGTTAGAATAATTAGATTAAATACCTTATGTTTTCTCTTCACAATTTATTGATTTGATAGGGATGACAACTTCCCCATATCCAATGGATACCCGCCCCACTCCGCTCATATGGAGGCAGGGGTTTACTCAAAATTTTCCTTCTTTTTTTTTTTTCAACGAAAGAAGCAAATTCATTAATCAAGCCATACGGCATCTATAGATAATTCCGAATAAAGAATATGACATACGGCAAGTACAGATTTTCACCCAAATACAGAGAAACAGAGACACAATACAAGAAAAGACTAAGAGACGAAACTAGTGTCTAGCGCCTATGCAAGAGCCAAATGCTCACTTCTTCACACCGTCAACATGGCCGGCTAACGTGGAGCTAGTACCCAGACACCACCGTCTCGGGATGGCGGAGCTCCGAATCAAAGATAACATTAAACCTGTGGAAATCAGTCACCCGATCTGGGAAAATCAGATCGGAACAAAACCACCCGGGAAGACCCACCGGGACAAAAACCGGACCCAACATCCGGACAGAAACCGGCCTCAACATCCGAACATAGTCCGGACAAAAACAAAAACGAAACACAAAATCAAAACCCTAACTTGCCAAAACACTCAAAACAGCCACCGCAGCACCGCTGCCACAACCACCGCACCAACCACAGGAATCACGACAGCCCCTACTGCCGCCATGCCTAGTCCCAACACACCATATCCACTCACAGCATTGCCACCAACAACCCAACAAAATCTTACCATTCACCACCCGAAACGGCCAAAGCGCCGCTAGGCAAGAGACCGGCTTCCTCCAACAAGGTAGAATGGCGGTCCACAACGAGATCCAGAAAGCCGGTGGAACGGGATACACCCAGCAGAGTATCCGGCAGGATCTTATCGGAGGGGGGAGGGGGTGGAAACGAGGAAGGAGGAGGGAGAGGGGGGGAACAACAGCCCACGGAGGAGAGGAGCACCGGTAAGGGAAGGGGAGAAGAAAAAAGAAGAGAGAGAGGCGCCCGGGGGAAGAGGCAGCGCCTCCCCCCCCCAAGCAAACAATGGCGGCTAGGGTTTCTCTGGAAAGAGTTTAGAGAGTGTAGGAGCAGTCAAAATCTTGACCAGTCTCCTCAGGGTTCAAAATAGAGCCCAAAATATTCATGAGAATAAAATGTGCTGGAGAGGTAAAGAATGGTTAGTGTTTAGAACGAAGGGATGGAGGAGACATAAAGCGTGCGACTGTGCCCGAATCATCAGGGCTGCCTACGTATCCTGGTGTACAGGGAATCAGGTCAAACGTAGTTCCAATTTACTCTCAAAGAGATGTTCTCTCCCTTTCTCTGAAAATCTGTCTTCTCTCTCTAGAGGAGATGTCTCTCTCTCTCTAGAAATCTATTTTCTCTCTCTAGAGGAGATGGCTCTCTCTCTCTAGAAATCTGTTTTCTCTCTCTAGAGGAGATGGCTCTCTCTCTAGAAGTCTGTGTGCCTCTCTGTCTGTCTCTGAAGGAGAGGTCCTCCTCTTTTTAATCTGAACACCAGCACTGGTATTTATAGGCAAGGAACAAAACCTCCGCTGGACCCCTATTGCCGCGGATCTTGCCCTTCCGCGCGCCTGTCGCGGCCTTGTCCGCGAGACCCTGGCGGGCTTGCTGCCCTCGCGATGACACTCGCGGGCCTTAATACCCCCGCGAGCTTGTTCAGCTGCGCGGGGCACATCTTGCCGCGAGCCCCACCCGTCCGCGGGACTACCGCGGCCCTGCCAGCGGGACCCTGGCGGTCTCAACTGCCCTCGCGATGACTCTCGCGGGCCTCAATACCCTCGCGAGCTTGTTCAGCTGCGCGGGGCCCATCTTGCGCAACGTCAACGCATCTTATGCCTCGTGGCACCAAATCTCTCTGTGGGGCAACTGCTTGCCACAAGTCAATCTCACGATCTTTCCACGCGTCATCATGTGAGTGGTAGGTCAAACTTCTTCTGGGGTCAACGGTCATAATCTTGACCGCACCTACATATGCCCCCCGCGCGCGTGCGACACTCATGTTGTCGTGCGCGTGCGTAATGTCTTTGCGTCTGAGCGAATCTGATAAGGATGCGTACTGCTGCTTCCTTCTGCTATTGCCGTTGAGGCGTCTGGACCTTTACTCTCTTCGATGAGTTTGACCTCATGATGCTCACCCTATATCAGGACTAGCGCTGATTCCGGCACCTGCCCGGTGCATCTCGCGCTACTCGCCTTTCAATAGGACTCGCACTAACTCCAGCACTTGTTCGGTGTATCTTGCGCCCCTCGCCCTTGATCGGGACTCGCGCTAACTCTGGCACCTGTTAGGTGCATCTCGCGCCCCTCGTCCTTGTTCAGGACTCGCGCTAACTCTGGCACCTGTTCGGTGCATCTCGCGCCCCTCGCCCTTGATCAGGACTCGCGCTAACTCTGGCACTTGTTCGGTGCATCTCGCGCCCCTCGTCCATGTTTAGGACTCGCGCTAACTCTGGCACCTGTTCTGTGCATCTCGCGCCCATCGCCCTTGATCAGGACTCGCGCTAACTCTGGCACCTGTTCGGTGCATCTCGCGCCCCTCGCCCTTGATCAGGACTCGCGCTAACTCTGGCACATGTTCGGTGCATCTCGCGCCCCTCGTCCTTGTTTAGGACTCGCGCTAACTCTGGCACCTGTTCGGTGCATCTCGCGCCCCTCGCCCTTGATCAGGACTCGCGCTAACTCTGGCACCTGTTCGGTGCATCTCGCGCCCCTCGCCCTTGTTCAGGACTCGCGCTAACTCTGGCACCTGTTCGGTGCATCTCGCGCCCCTCGCCCTTGATCAGGACTCGCGCTAACTCTGGCACCTGTTCGGTGCATCTCGCGCCCCTCGTCCTTGTTCAGGACTCGCGCTAACTCTGGCACCTGTTCGGTGCATCTTGCGCCCCTCGCCCTTGATCAGGACTCGCGCTAACTCTGGTGTCTTTTCGGGTTACGGGATGTTCTCCCCCCTGGACACATTAAACCACGCAATGGCTCTTGCGGGTAACTTGGCACCTGTGATACTCCCCTTTGTAGGAGATGTCTTGCCTTCAGTTTTCACCTCCGCGGTGGCTCCCGCGGGGTGACCATTCCGACATGTTCGCCAAGAATTAATTCCGGCATTCGCCAACAATACGAGTGGTGATTCCATTGCTAGTTTGCCGGTCCGCGGCCATGTGTGACTCATACAGCATTTTTCGTTGCTACTGCGTCATGTGAACTTCGCAGGGATGAGCGACGAGTCGCGCGGCCACAAGCTCTTCTCCGCAGTGACTCCCGCGACAAATGTGAATTAAAGATGGTTCCGCGAGTACCGTCGTACCCGCGGCATACCTCTCGCAGACGTGGTCTAGCTAGTCCACTTCGGAGTGACTCCCGCGACCGGGGACTCTCGCGGCGGCTCGCCACTCCCCCGGCCATACGCGACTCGTGGAAAGTTTGAACCATCAATGGTTTTGGCTTTGTGTTGATGATCCTCCGCGGTGATCCCCGCGGCTCAGACTGTTTCTCCTGGAGGGTTCTCCTCAGAGTAATCTCCATGGCTTAATTTGACTCTCACGGCACGTCGGCCGTCAAGATTCTGTAACTCGCCGACATGTGAAGCTTTGAGGGGGTAAGCAGTGGATCTCGTGGCGGCAAGTTTCCTTCCGCGGTGGGTTGTAGCGGAGGTAATCTCTCTCGTCAATTGCGCGGCTCATGCAAAGACCACATATTTGTGATTAGAATAGAATCCAAAAAACATGGGGCAACAACAAGTGTGAGTCCGCGTTGCATAGAAAAATGCATCAAAGTACATACAGATTTAAACATAAATATGAATCAGGCCAATCTTTCAGGCTTCTCTCTATTTTCTTTTTCTTTTTTATAAAGTAATCAGGGGATAGATCTGACCTCTCCCTCTTGATAGAGAGTTTTGATGAGTGGTTCCAAGACAAAATTCAGCACGAGAATCTTTAAGTGTCGGTAAGCGCAGAGATCTTCAAGCCATGTTGCCCCCATAGATTCTTGCGGTTGATAGAGTAATCACAAAACAGCTCTGAAACTAAACAGCCAACCAATCCACCTCCCCAGCAGAGTCGCCTAATGTAGGAGCAGTCAAAATCTTGACCAGTCTCCTCAGGGTTCAAAATAGAGCCCAAAATATTCATGAGAATAAAATGTGCTGGAGAGGTAAAGAATGGTTAGTGTTTAGAACGAAGGGATGGAGGAGACATAAAGCGTGCGACCGTGCCCGAATCATCAGGGCTGCCTACGTATCCCGGTGTACAGGGAATCAGGTCAAACGTAGTTCCAATTTACTCTCAAAGAGATGTTCTCTCCCTTTCTCTGAAAATCTGTCTTCTCTCTCTAGAGGAGATGTCTCTCTCTCTTTAGAAATCTGTTTTCTCTCTCTAGAGGAGATGGCTCTCTCTCTCTAGAAATCTGTTTTCTCTCTCTAGAGGAGATGGCTCTCTCTCTCTAGAAGTCTGTGTGCCTCTCTGTCTGTCTCTGAAGGAGAGGTCCTCCTCTTTTTAATCTGAACACCAGCACTGGTATTTATAGGCAAGGAACAAAACCTCCGCTGGACCCCTATTGCCGCGGATCTTGCCCTTCCGCGGGCCTGTCGCGGCCTTGTCCGCGAGACCCCGGCGGGCTTGCTGCCCTCGCGATGACACTCGCGGGCCTTAATACCCCCGCGAGCCCCACCCGTCCGCGGGACTACCGCGGCCCTGCCAGCGGGACCCTGGCGGTCTCAACTGCCCTCGCGATGACTCTCGCGGGCCTCAATACCCTCGCGAGCTTGTTCAGCTGCGCGGGGCCCATCTTGCGCAACGTCAACGCATCTTATGCCTCGTGGCACCAAATCTCTCTGTGGGGCAACTGCTTGCCACAAGTCAATCTCACGATCTTTCCACGCGTCATCATGTGAGTGGTAGGTCAAACTTCTTCTGGGGTCAACGGTCATAATCTTGACCGCACCTACAGAGAGAGAAAGAAGAGAGAAGGTAGAGCCTTGAGTAGATTCGCTTTTCTAAAACCCGCTCGGGTATGGAGCGGGTATGATTTTGCAATCCCCACCCCGAATACCTGTACTCAACCCGAATTCGGTTATATGTATGATATATAATTTATTAGATTATATATATATATAGGAAGGAACATAGGTATAAATCTTGAGTATAGTTATATATATAAATAACCCTAATTCCCATCGGGAGATGGGTTTAGTTCATTATCGAATATTCCCAATGGGGAACGGAGTGGGGATGGTGAAAGACCCTTGGAACTAGGGATCGGGTATGGAATAGGATCCCCCGATCTATACCCTATCTGTTGCCCCTATGATTTGAGACCCCTCCTAAAAATCCAAAAATCCCACTCAAAAATTTCCTAAAACCTTCAATCTCCAAACCAAACCGCCAAAACAAAAACTACCCAAAAATCCCACTCAAAATCCCCCAAAACCTTCTATTCCAAACCTTCAAAGGCTCCTGTTTGAATTGCTCTAACCTATAATCAAAGCAATGAATTACGCATACCGTGTTGCGAAGACCCTGGTAAAGTCCGTTGTTTACTTTCTCAGTATTCTCAATACCACCATTTTCAATCCTCCACAATTTTGTAGCACATGTACAGTATGACTCATTGACCGAGAAATTGTCGTTTGTTCTTGGAGCATTGCCACTCTGGCTCTTTTTCACCCACACTTGGCGGTAGAATCGATACAAATGTGTGCTTAAAAAGATCCTGGAGCACCGGGTGCTCGAGGAGCACTCAATAACTCTCCTCATTGACCTGAAGGTGAGACAGTCACACACGAAGTCCATTGAATAATGAATACCTAGCCTACCTCTCTTCTTTGGCAAAGACTCGTACAAAACCATGACCAAAACGAATTCCCAACATCAATGCTTTCTTTTTCACAATATCCAATGATTTTAGACCCAAAACACATATTCCCTCCGCGTCTTCATTTAATAGTCTATCGTTCTATCATAACCGGATAAAAATTTATAATGAATTTCATATCTAATATGAATTTTGAAACTTATTTGATAGATCTCGATTAATTTTATAAGATAATATTTTTAAAATCACATAAAACATTATAAATTATAAAAGAAGGCCTTCAATTTCCATGCTGCAATTTCCACAAGGCCTAAGCTCGGCTTGTGGCCTAAGCTCGGCTTGTTTTGCACGGGGAAAATGTGGCTGGAAAAAATAGGCCAATAAATCCACAATGCCTTCAATTTCCGTGCTGCATTTTCCCCGAAATAGGGGTACCCGCTAACGAACCGAGCTTCATAATGTTTGAGCTCGGCTCATTTATTAAACAAGTCTAAAATGCAAGCTTTAGCTCGGCTCGTTTGTAAACGAGTCGAAAATTACTAATTTATTCAACAAGCCTCTTTAAAGAACAAAACTTTAGCGAGCCGAGTTGAATTTTTAAGTGTTGAGCTCGACTCATTTAGTAGACAAACCTAAAACTCAAGCTCGAGCTAGACTAAATTACTAAACCAGTTGAGCCAAACCACGAGCTTCGCAAGTAGTTGGATTTGTTTGTAGCCCTGCCCCGAAACGACCTCCATATATGAAAAGGACATCGTTGACCTGACATTCTGGCAAAGTCTTTTTTTATTAAAAAGTCTTTTTTTAAGTTTCCTTTTCCATCTTCACTCCTCCATTCCTTCAGCTTTCCTATCATATAATTTACATATTTCCTATCGCCTATTGTATGCTTCATTGGTCTAAACTGAGACACTCTAAGATCAATTCCATTACCAAAAAAACCCTTTTTATTTTCCCTTCACAATCCACTGATTTGAGAACCCCAAAAACATCAAAAAACAAAACCAAAAACTACCCAAAAATCCCACTCAAAATTCCATAAACCCTTCAACTCCAAACCAAACCCAGAACCAACCATGTTGTCAAGCACCCAGATGCCCTCAATCAAAACAATAATCTCCGCCGCCGGCTCGGCCGCCGCGACGGCGATGGTGATCCGCTCCGTGGCCAGGGACCTCATCCCCCACGAATTCCAGAGCTACTTCTTCCTCAAACTCCGCGGGCTCCTCGGCAGTTTCTCCAACCAGGTCACCATGATCGTCGAGGAGTACGACGGGATGTACCCGAACCAGCTGTTCCAGTCCGCGGAGCTCTACCTCGCCACCGTGATCAGGCCCGACACGAAGCGGTTCAGGGTGACGAAGCCCGAGAACCAGAAGCAGATCATGGTGTGGATGGAGAAGAACGAGGAGGTGATCGATGAGTTCGGCGGGGTTCGGTTCACGTGGCGGCTGCTGATCCATCAGGTGCAGGGGAGGCATGTCGCGAACCAAGATGATTATTTCCACGGGTCGACTCTCAAAACGGAGGTCCGGTTCTTTGAACTCGTTTTCCACAAGAAGTTCAAGGACAAGGTAAGTATGTTTGACTATTTCATCTTCTGCCGAGCTTGTTGTTTTTGAGCTTGACTTGTTTATAAAATGAGAAAAAAAAATTCGAGTTCAAACTCGATCTGGCTATAAACGAGCCCAACCCAGCTATGTAGTGTTAAGTTTGGTTCTTTCACGAAGCGAGCCTAAAACTTGAGTTCGAAGACTGAAAACCATAAAGCCCATTGAATAATTAACTTCTCTGGCAAAGCCTCTTACCAATACCAAAACCATGATCAAAACGAAAAATGCATAACATCAACGCTTTCTTTTTCATTATATCCAATGATTTGAGACCCAAAACACATAATTTAAAATAAAATTTAAAAAAAACCCAAAACAAAAAATTACGCAAAATCGCACTAAAGCCATCTGGCAAACACCTTCAACTTGATGCCCCACACCTCACCAAGTTCCCTATAATCATAGATTCAAACTTCAAAGATCCCTATGGTAGCCTGTTTTGCTTTTTTGGTGTACGCAAGGCCACATATGACATATGCCCGTCTTTGTTTTTGAAATCTGTTTTTTCTTTTATTAGGTAAAGCTTTGGATCGCCGAATTGTGGCGGGGGCAGAGGGAAAAAACAAATCCCCGTTGGGGATTGGGTCGGGGACAGGACGGGGAAGGGGTTCGGGGATAGTACCCTCCGGCTCCGACCCGTTTCCATTGCCAATCCTAATTTCCTTGCTTCATTTTCACGGAAATAGGGGTGCAAACAAAGCTGAGCTTCATAATGTTCGAGCTCGGCTCATTTACTAAGGCTCTGTTCCAGATGAACAGTAAAATGAACTTTTCGAGAAGGAAGATAATTTCAAGTTAAAAAATTATGTGTTTATGCAAATAATTTTTCTATCAGTATGAATCTTATTTAATAGATTTCATTGACATTTTTTAAACGGTGTAAAAAAATTAAAAAATTATTTTTCATTTTCATTATATTTGAGCTTGAGGTTAAAAAAAAAAAAGCGGAACGGCACCTAAACGGGCCTAAAACTCGAGCTCTAGCTCGACTCGTTTATTTAACGACCCTCTTTAAAAAGCCAAACTTTAGCGAGCCGATCGAGCCGAGTTTGTAAGTATTGACCTCGGCTCATTTCGTAAACGAACATAAAACTCAAGCTCGAGCTCGGCTCAATTACTAAACGAGTTGAGGCAAGCCAAGCCACGAGCAGCTCGCGACCAGTTGGGTTCGTTTGCAGCCCTACCCCGAAACGATTTCCATCTATCAAAACGACATCGTTGACCGGGCATTCCGGCCGGCAAAGTCTTTTTTTAGTTTACCTTTCATCTTCAGTCCTCCATTCTTCATTAGTCTAAGCTGAGACACCCAAAGACCAATTCCATTACCAAAACCTTCTTTATTTTATCTTGATTGACAATCCATTGATTTGAGACCCCCTGAAAAACATCAAAAACCAAAACCAAAGATCCCACTCAAAATTCCATAAACCCTTCAACTCCAAACCAAACCCAGAACCAGCCATGTTGTCAAACACCCAAATGCCCTCACTAAAGACAGTAGTCTCCGCCGCCGCCTCTGCCGCCGCGACCGCGATGGTAATCCGCTCCGTGGCCAGGGACCTCATCCCCCGCGAATTCCAGAGCTACTTCTTCCTCAAACTCCGCGGACTCCTCGGCGGATATTTCTCCAACCAGGTCACCATGATCGTCGAGGAGTACGACGGGCTGTACCCGAACCAGCTGTTCAAGTCCGCCGAGCTCTACCTCGCCGCCGTGATAGGGCCCGACACGAGGCGGTTCAGGGTGACGAAGCCCGAGAAGCAGAAGCAGATCATGGTGAGGATGGAGAAGAACGAGGAGGTGAGGGATGACTTCTGTGGGTCCGGTTCAGGTGGAGATTGATGAGCCATCAAGTGCCGGCCAAGCATGTCGCGAACCCAGATGATTCTTTTACCGGGTCGACTCTCAAAACGGAGGTCCGGTTCTTTGAACTCGTTTTCCATAAGAAGTTGAAGGACAAGGTAAATATATTTGGCTATTTCATCGTCCGCATAGCCTTGTTGTGTTTGAGCTCGGCTCGTTTATCAAACGAGAAAAAAATCGAGCTCGAGCTCAGCTCTTTCACGAAATGAGCTCGAAACTTGAGCTCGTAGACAGAAAACCATAGAGCCCATTGACTATTTTGTCGTCCACCGAGCCTTGTTGTGTTTGAACACGACCCGTTAATCAAATAAGCAAAAAAAATTGAGCTCAAGCTCAGCACGTTCACGAAATAAGCCCAAAACTCGAGTTTGAACTTGGCTCGATTATTAAACGAGCCAAACCGAGTGAGCCCTAACGAGTCGACCCTCAAGCTGCACACAAGAAGCTCGGTTCTTCTGCCGGCCTGCAGGCAGGATGCATTATTTGTTTTGGTGGAAGGGTGATAGTACTATTAAATGTGTGTGTGATAAAAAATGAAAATACAGCTGTTGCTGACTAGAGAAAGTTATTTGACCCCTTTTTTTAGCAAAAAAATAAAATCACTTATCAAACTAATTTGGCCGAAGTTATTTTCCAACATGCTGCCATGCTTAAAAATAAGAAAACAATAGATATGTTGTTTGCCATGCTCTTCCCTGATGCAGCGTAGCCTCTTTGAACAAACGATATTGAGATAAATCTCGGTTTTTCTTTAATTTATAAACAACTCTCTCTTCAAATGTCACCCTACAACCCATTTTATACTAGAAAATTAGGACCGAAAAGGAAACAACAAAACAGGAAGCTGAATCCCGGTAATTGACTAATTAATTACCAAAATCAAAAGATTTGACTCATTTGAGCTATTTCCATATTTGATTACCAGAGAATAAAGAAACTTACCGAAACAGACGTCACTTAATCAGAATCTCCTCCATGAATCTATAGCCAAAATAATGAAAACAAATTTAATATAAATGCGACTCTTTCAGAGGAGGGAGGGAGAAATTAGTTATTAATTAGTTGGATGAGGTGATAAGATTTGCCAAAATCAAATTTAATAAACAAAAGAAGTAACTAATTGAACGGCGAGTTTGCTAGTATCTGGTAGACGGCCTTTTGCTTTTTCTTTTTCTTTTTTTTCCCCGCCAAATTTTGATATTAACAGAAATTTCACCAGCTTATTTTTCGTAGGGTAAATAACACTTACACCTCCGAAGTTTCCCTTATAAGTACAAATGCCCCCTCCGTGTTTGGGAAATTATTTTTTGCCCTCAGAGGTTTGGTGCTGCATTTCAATTACATCCAACTATTAGTCAACAGTTAGGTCAGTGTTAAAACTTTTGGAATGCCCATTTAACTATCAAAAAAAAATAATATGGGTACATCAAATGTACACCGGATTGTGTGAGTCCCCCATCGGGATCCCACACAGAAGATTGAAGCTGTGTAATTTTTTTAAAAGATTTTTAATTGTAAGAGTCCTCGTTAAAAAAAATTCAGACTAGTTAGATATTGGTAAAAACTTGATCAAGCCATTCAATTTTTGGCCCTATAAATTCAAAGACCAAAATTTGAACAAGCCTTTACCGTATCCGACTAAGCTGATTTTTCATGAGGGCTCTTCAAAACATGTTAATTTAAAAATAATTATTGAACGTTTCCGATCATTTGGGTAGGACTCCAAGGTGGGTTCTACACATTCCAGTGTGTATTTTGTGTAACACCAAATGGTGTGCTTATAGTGTTTTTTTATAGTGTTAATAAAATGGGCATTTCACACATCAAGAGATCAACTAAACTTATCAACTAACGAGTAGAAGATGTCAAAGAGAGATGTCAATGCTATTGATTTCAGTTTTCACATAAGTATTTAAATAATCTCAAAGTCGATAATGACCATAGGTATTTTTTTCCCCTTGGGTCAGACGACCCCACAGATTCTCACATGCCGTTTGCCACGAATTTTTCTATGATGCCCAATGTGGTATTGGGGCATGGATGTCCCCGTAAATCTCAACCATGCATTAGATAAAAATGGGTGAATCTCATTCATTGGATCAAAACCATATACAAAAAGTATGCTAAAATTGCTAAAATAAGGAGGTTTTGTGATTTTTCTTCCAAAAAAATTGCACTTATACCTACAACGAAAAATGGCTATATACATACGGAGTATTATGTTTTATGATCCCACTTACCACGACATATGACTATACTTACTACAAATGGCTGTTCAAAAGGAGAGAGAGTGGTGGGGTGAGGGGAGAGAGAAAATAAATCTTGGCCGTTTAAAACATATGTAGACGGTTGGGATCATCGACAGTTACTGTCACGTGTTATCCGCTCGGCACCCAAAAATTTCCCAATTGAAACTAGTAGTAATAGACAACATGTTCATCATATAACACTCTTTGAACATATTTTTGTTTGATCTCCCTGGCAGGTAATCAACGAGTACTTGCCTCACATATTGGAGAAGTCAAAGATCTTGAAAGAAGAGAATAGAACACTGAAGCTCTGGACCCTAAAGAACGACCGGATGATGGGGGGTCCGAGAAGGAACCCATGGAATTCCGTGAATCTGGACCATCCGGCGACGTTCGACACTCTGGCAATGGAAGCGGACGCGAAGAAAACCGTGATGGAGGATCTGCAGCGGTTTGTGAAGCGGAAGGACTTTTATAGACGAGTTGGGAAGGCGTGGAAGCGGGGTTACTTGCTTTTCGGGCCCCCCGGAACCGGGAAATCGAGCTTGATCGCGGCCATGGCGAATTACTTGAATTTCGACGTGTACGATTTGGAGTTGACTGATATAAGGGGTAATTCTCAGCTGAGAGATTTGCTGATCTCGACCGCGAATCGGTCGATTTTGGTGGTGGAGGACATCGATTGCACCATTGAGTTGCAGGATCGGAAGGTGGCGGCATTAAAAGCGGCTAGGGCCGCTAGGCCTATGGATCCTTTCGGACATAGCGTCCAAGGATCTGCTGGGGTAAGTTTTTGTTCTAGCTTTATGGCTTTTAGTTCTAGCTACGTCAACTTCTTCATCCAATGCCATTGTGATAATTGGGCTTACAAATCTTAAGGTCATTAAGCGCAAACGAGAGCATACCATTAAGGATAGTTATAATGATCCTCATGTGTACCGTGTCCCGCAACGTCCGGTGCTTCACTAGTACCCTTTTTCGGCTCATGATTCTCTAATGGTTTTTTTGCAGGTGCTCGAGGATCTGATGTTCTCTAACGATCCTCATGTTTAGTTGCTTTTGCATTCCATTTGAGGGTCTGATGTTGCTCTTTTTTGTTGTTTGTTTTGGTCTCTGACCGTCTTCCTATTTGGCTTGTTTCTTGTACTTTTTTATTATTATTATTAATGAATTTCTTGCTCTTCTACCAAAAAAACAAACATCTTAAGGCCGTGTTTGGATAATGAATTAGTGGTAGCATATAATAGGAGGAAGATAAATAAGATGAAAATCAGGGAAACTAGTCAGCTTTTTTTTTTGGTTTTATACTTGACTAGCTAGCTGCTCTCTTTGCTTATCTTTTTGTTTCTCTCTACAAATTGCAGATTACCTTATCAGGGATGCTTAATTTCATCGACGGATTGTGGTCAAGCTGCGGGGACGAGCGGATTATTATCTTCACAACCAATCACAAAGAAAAGCTCGATGCTGCGTTGTTGCGCCCCGGTCGGATGGACATGCACATCCACATGTCCTATTGCACCCCCTGTGGATTCAAAATGCTGGCGAAAAATTACCTCGGAATCACAGAGCATCCGCTCTTTTCAGACATCGAACTGCTGATAGAAACGAAAAAAGTGAGTCCTGCTGAAGTAGGCGAGCAACTGATGAAGAGCGAGGAGGCCGAGGTTGCGCTGAGAGGTCTGGTCGAGTTTCTTGAGGCGAAGAAGGAGATTGAAGAAGTTAAAGATGGGGAAGTAGAGGAAAAGGAATCTGAATCATCCGAAGGTGTAACACAGGTTGAGAAGAAAGGTGGGAATGTGGAGGAAATAGAGATAGCATTTGCATAATTTGTTACCCAGGCCCAGAAAGTTGTCCTGAGAACTGAGAGATCATTAGCCAATGGTTATATATTGTCATGGATTTATATATAGAAGAATTTATAAAGAGGAGAGAAGTAATATAATAAATAAATTTATGTTTGGCGCGATACGAACTTCTATAATCTTTTGTTGTACTTCTTCTTCGTCGTACATATATTCGCCTATAAATACCCGATTCGAATACAACCTAGGTGATGTTATTGCGAGGTAGTATACATAAGTCTCACATTATTCGTTATAGGATTTGTGATCACTTAATATGACGTTGGAACTTCTGTACCTAATAAAATTAAAACTTTTATTTGAATCTAATGTTTCTAAAGTTTTATCAGAGCTAGAGTACTCTTTTAAAAATCACAATCTAAAGTTTTCTGTGTAATTTAAAAAGTGCATATGGAGTATTAATATTACTAATTATAATTCCACTCCAAATCTCTATTTTTAACAAAGCATAAACATTACTCCTTTTTTTCATCAGAAAATGAAATTATAAAATTTCAACCTTCTAGCGAAAATGTACACAGGAAAATAAGGTTAAAGGGACGTTAGTGGAGTCGGTTAGGGTTTCAGTTGGCTATTATTCTCCCTTCGTCCCAAAATGTTTTTGGTTCGCAAAATGAGAACTAAAAAATAATACAATATTCGTAAGGAAAATTCAAAATAATACAGCATTTAATAGGTATCAATGAGTTCTATTGATTTATGTAATTTGTTTAGAATTTTAGGTTGATAAAAATTTATATTATTTCTCTAAGTTCTCATTTTGTGAATCAGGTAAACTTCATGGGATGGAGGAGTAGTATTATCGATATACGTGCACAAATTCAACATAGATGCATTCAGATGGTTCGATGCACAGATCTCACTTAATAAATGTAGTACTTGCACATACCAAACGACTCTGAACGTACTTGTGTTCGAATCTGTAAGCATTTACATGCGTCTAGTATTTTTTTTTTTTTTTTCACTCTAAGAAATTGAACCAACGAGGAGCTGGTTTAGTGGTAACAACTCAAGACAAGGTCCAAGTTCGAGTTTCCATAGGCTCTTATCGGAGCTAACATGCTCTTAACACTGCCTACACGTGATGAAACTCTAACTTCGGCCTACACATAGGTGTTGTTGGATCCCTGCATAATGCGTGGTATGACGGGGCAATATCCTTTGGCGGACGCGACAACCAACACTTCCATTAAGCACAGAAAAAAATAGAGAGAAATTGAACGGTGTGGCTTGCCTTTCGCGCGCTCTCCCTCTGGCCTCCTCAAACCATCTCTCTCTCTCTCTCTCTCTCTCTCTCTCTCTCTCTCTCTCTCTCTCTGTATATGTATATGTATATGTATATGTATTTTTTTTTTTTCTCCCTGTATCTATACTTGGTACTGGATTGTTTTGCTGTTTCTACGCAGATATGTATGGGGGGCCGCAAATTCAGAGGAGAATCCGGTCATAAAATGTCTCCCTCTCTGATTCTTTCTCCTAGTCCGACATTTTGTCTCTGGTAATCTCTCTCTCTCTCTCTCTCTCTCTCTAGGCCATTCAGGAATCACATTTTCATTCACCAGTGTAAAATTCTCATCTCCATCCTTACTTTTGTTGAATAATTTTGATTCAAACTCATACTTGTTTGGATGTGTCTAGCTGTTCGTGGAAATGTTTTGCTGTTGCTATGTTAGTATTGAACGTTTTGAAGGAATTATTTGTTCGTTTAAGTTATTTTTTTGTCGTGGTGGTGGTGGTAGTATTGTTGTTTTCTCTTTTGCCTTATTGTTGTTGAACCTCAATCTCCATTTGAAAGTTCGGATTTCCATAGAATGAATAAATTAGGAAAGATTATTGTCCTTGGAGATGGAGATGTGGCTGTTAGGTTGCAATTTTTCGATTACTTTTGTCAAATGTTTTTATAAAGATGTTGTTTAATTGAAAATAAAACGGAGACAACAGATTAATGCAGCTGACCCCAATTGGTTGGGACTTAGGGCTCGGTTTGGTTTGGTACAGACATTCTCCTTGTTTTCATATCTTTTTCAATTTTCGAGGCTAGAAATTGTGAACATCTTCTTCTTTTTTTGTCAAATGTTTTTATAAAGATGTTGTTTACTTGAAAATAAAACGGCAACAACGGATTAAAGCAGCCGACCCCAGTTGGTTGGGACTTAGGGCTCGGTTTGGTTTGGTACAGACAATCTCCTTGTTTTCATCTCTTTTTAAATTTTTGTGGCTAGAAATTGTGAACATTTTTTTTTTCAAAAATGATAATTTTCCAAAATTTTCCAGAAACTAACTCTTGGAAATCGTCAACCAAATTGTTTCGAAGAGCGTTCTGAGATATTGATTTCGGAAACTGCAACCAGCCATTTCGATCTGATCAAAATTTTTGCATTGTTTTCTAGCCTTTAACATATGGTTCTTATAGCATTTAATTCTCCCTTGATTTGGGATGAATCATATTCTGTATACTCAATAATTATGGATTCGTAGTTTTATGCAAGTACTATACACGTATATTCGTTTGAATTTATTGACTAGCTTCATGTGGTTAGCATTTTTAAGTTAACTTAGCATTAGCATTGTTGTTCCTTGCTTGAAGATATCCCTCACTAAACTTTTGTCTACTGAAAGATGTCGGCAAGAGCGTAAGCTTTGGTGTCTTGGTATGATCGATTGATCCTCTCGCACATTTGCCGTCTCACGTGAGCTAGGTTGCAAACTACAAGCATGAGTGCTGACACTATGTCTGGACCCCTCGAGCGACCCATCAAGCCAGGTAATTTCTATCCAATTGTCTTTTCGTGTTTTGAAGACTTGTAACTGTAGTTCGTACCAAAGATTCATTGGAGCTTTTGGCATATCCTTGACGATTATGTTCAGATGTGAATAAAAGTGCAAAACTACCATTAAACTGCTTGTATTTCGATAATGTCTTCAGAATATTTTTGTTTGAAGAAACAGCCAAATAAAGCAAGTAATTCACATATTTCGTCTGTTACTGCACGACAGGCATCATTTTTAGTGCGAGTGTTAAAGAAATGACGGGAACCAGGACAGGTGAAGAAGAGCAACGAACACATGAGATAACAAAAATATCATTTTCAAAAGTATCTCTTGCTATCATTTCTCAGGGAAGAGACAAACTATAGAATATTGACACGAAAGAAGCACTAAAAAGTCATAGTCATGAAAAAGATACATTGGTAGGGTAGATGATTAAAAAGATTTGTTGGTTCCTTGATTGCTTTCAATTATTGGGTTTAGTTGAAACGGTTAGGGTTGAGATCACCTTGATCTATACCAAATCCTATTTCTTAAGAATGGTGCACGTATATAGCTTTTGCTTTTGATGTTTTGAGTAAGCAGCACCAACAACTACTTGAATGTTCATTGTGTTTATTTGTTGTGTTTTGTTTAAGCGTCCTCTCTTCACATGATTTGATCACAGGTCTCGAAAGATCTGACATGGAAAACTCTGAGGATGAGAAGAAGACGAGGCTTGGGTCTCTCAAGAAGAAGGCAATTCATGCCTCGACAATGTTCAGGAATTCTCTGACAAAGAAGGGTAGGAGAAACAGCAGAGTTATGTCTGCTGCATTTGAAGACGAGCATGATGCAGAGGAACTTAAGGCAGTGGACGCATTTCGCCAAGCTCTTGTCCTCGAAGAATTGCTACCTGCTAAATATGATGATTATCACATGATGCTAAGGTTTCTTCCTTTTTTTTGCTACATTGTCCATGGTCAATTGCATGAGCAGTTATTCCAAGTTTATAATGATCCATGGCTTGAAAATCAAATACACAAGTCTTTTGTATTTGACAGAATCGCATTAAGTTTCAACTGTGCTCCTACCTGCGCTTCAAATTCAAAATGCTGGATTGTTACACAGTTTGTAGTGGATGAAAGTGAATGATTTCTAGCTCGTCTGTAGTTTTTATTTTTGATTGAGGAATACAACACTATTAGCTTGTCGTCATCTTATGAGACTTGTCAAGTAAAAGAACTCAAGCCAAGTATGTTGCTTTTGGTTGTTCTTTGTCCTTTTAGAACATAGTCCAGTCTAGTAAGCCTTGTTTCACCTCCCCCCTCATCATCTGCTCCCATCATTTTACTTCACCATTCTCCTTTTGCTGGTAGTTCTTGTGCATAACCTCTTTTTGAAACTTATGGCAACTATTTCAATAGGAAAGATTTGTAAAAAAATTCTTTGGATGTGATCGCAAAAACCCGCAATGCTTTATGCCTTCGGTGAATTTTGTGCTCCCCGGCTTAATTACTTTTGCATGCATCAGGATGAATGATGAGGATGTAATCTTGTTTTGGTGATCAGATTTTTGAAGGCGAGGAAATTTGATCTTGAGCATGCAAAGGAAATGTGGGCTGATATGATCAAGTGGAGAAAGGATTTCGGTGCTGACACTCTCATGGAGGTATTGCCGGGAAAAAAAACTGACTATTACTAGATTTAAATTAACTACTACTCTGTCTGATCTCTGATTTTTACCTGTCCGCTTTTTTGCTTAGGATTTTGAGTTCAAGGAAAGAGATCAGGTCCTTGAACACTACCCGCAGGGACATCACGGGGTTGATAAGGATGGGCGACCTGTTTATATTGAAAGACTTGGCAAAGTTGATCCAACCAAGCTTTTGCAAGCCACGACAATGGACCGCTACTTGAAGTACCACGTCCAAGAGTTTGAGAGGACCTTTGTTGTCAAGTTCCCAGCCTGTTCGATTGCAGCAAAGAAGCACATCGATCAGAGCACAACTATTCTGGATGTTCAAGGAGTGGTAGGTGACGATTCCTAAAAAATGCCTTGAATAAAAAACCAACTGCCTGTATTTCAAAGCAATTGGCCTTCAAATGAACCATGATTTATACCACCCCCACCTTATACCTTCAAAGTGGCGGCCTTATGCTCAATGTGTATCAGATTCGAAAAGTGTCGACAACTAAATTCTTGGTGCATGTCCCTATGTGCTATTATTAACAATCTTTTTCCATAGAAAAATCAAGTTGGTAGATGAAATAACATTTACAGTAAAAAAATTCTCGATCCTGACTTGCACTGATCGATGCCTCAGGGACTGAAACATTTCAGCAAAGCTGCAAGGGAGCTTATTCAGAGCATTCAAAAGATTGACGGCAGCAATTACCCTGAGGTACTCATTTTACCTTCTTTTGTTAGCCATTTTCCTGTTGTATTTGATGTTACTTTAACTTTTTGAGTTCTAAAATAAACAATCGTTTTCTTTGTAGACCCTGTGCCGTATGTATATTATTAATGCGGGTTCTGGATTTAGGCTGTTATGGAACACCGTGAAAACGTTCCTGGACCCCAAGACTACTGAAAAGATTCAAGTAAGCTATTTACATTATCTCAGAAAAGAGCTGATTTTTGTTGAGGGGTTTGTCTTAGCTCATTACTGGTTTCCTTGTAACAGGTTTTGGGCAACAAATATCAGAGCAAGTTGCTTGAAGTCATTGATGCTAGGTGACTTATTTTTTCTTCGACCTGACACAGCCTTTTTTTTTTTTTTCTTCCATAAACTTGCCAATATAACTTCGAGTTCTTACTGTATATGATTGCAACATTACGGTCAGTGAGATTCCAGAGTAACGATTTCTGCTATTCTTAACACATAACATAACATTGCATGGATTGGCCGTTAAACGCATTAGTGTTGGTCCTTACCTCACCTTTTTTCTACCATGATCTGTATCAGTGAGCTACCAGAATTTCTGGGCGGTACATGCACTTGTGCGGACAAAGGTGGATGTATGCGTGCGGATAAGGGCCCATGGAATGATCCTGACATATTGAAGGTGCTGCATACCCATTTTTCTGTTGTAATTTCCTTTCTTGAAGTCTGCATTTCATGTTTAAGCATTTTTGCAGAAGATTCCATAGCTTAATCGTTAATTTGTTTGTGCTAGATGGTTCACAATGGTGAAGCCAAATGTTCAGCAAAAACTTTGATTTCGTCCATTGATGAGAAGACAATTACTGAGGATGAGAGTGCAAATCCTAAGGTACCTAGTCTTAATCTAGATATTCATCTGTTGATTCCTTCGGTTGATTTTAATCTGCTGTTTCATTTCCTGATTGATCATTTGTCTTTGAAGTTACCGAACTGTAGTAAGACTGACGAACTTTCTCCATTCTTAGGGTGCGAAGAAGTGTGACTCTTTTAACTCAGGAGCAATTTTGGGAATGGATGATAAATGCTCTCGCGGGTATCAAAGAGAGTATATAGCCCATCCACAACTCTCTCCTGTTCGTGAAGAAGTAAGTTGTCGGCGCTCTTTTCACATTTGAATGGTACTGCGTAATTTCTTAATAGGATTTGGGTGTGAGCCTATTGACATGAAGCAGCTAGTAACTTGTTCCTAATAGTCTAATATAACACATTATTGTTAGACGAATGCTAAAACTACAAGAAGTCTCTAAAGAATGTTAATTCCAAATTGCCTTACACGGTCATCGTGTGTTGGAACATTTTATCAATTTCGAAAAGTCTTGTGAGGTCTCGTACGCTTGAATTTTAGGGAACTATAGCACTTCATTTTGTTGACACGCGTACTAAAATAGGAACGTTTGAAATGGATGTGACCATTCAGTGGTGTTACATGACAAGATACAACATGAAATGAATCCAGTAGAGGGAAGTTAGACGTGGCACCGATTACGGGAAAGTGAAAGAAAGTAATTTGCGATGGTATGACCATGTAAGGATGTAGACTTGCAAATGCGCTTGTCAGGATTTTTATGTGAATTGATCTGTGTTGAGAGGGTGAAGAACAGAGGAAAATTTAGGACACAGGTTGAGGCCATAACAAAGAACATGATTGCTTAAACTTAAAGGATGACATGGCTTTTGAGCTAACTGGAGCAAACAAATCTTTTTGGCCAACCTGAAGAGAGAGAGAGAGAGATCAGAAGATTAAGAGAGTGAGATCAGGCAACTAATATTTAAAGAGATACACACATATACACATTAAGGAATCTGGATCGTATCATGGAGCACCATTTCTTTTGGAAAGAAAGGTGTTCTGTCTCGATGTTCAAGCCTTGGCTTTTTATTCATATTATTTCCTTCTGTCTGTTATTTTTCGAATGATAAATCTCTGATTGAAAATAATTGAATTGTTCTCTACAGGCCACTGGCTACGAGCATGATTACTTTGTCCCAATGGTTGATAAGGGTGTTGATGAAACTTTTTGCAAGGCTTTACAAAGTGAGAAATTTGCCCCTTCTAAAGGTAACACCGTGACATATTGTGCTCCTAACTGTGCTAATTATACTCTCTCTCTCATGATTTTGATGTCCTCTGTAATTTGATCCTTTGGATCTACTATTTAATGCTAATTATAAATGTATTTACTTCTAAAAGGTTGGTGAAATAGATACTTATCTGATCTTGTAATGGTTTACTCATCTAAAGATATCTTTTTGTTGACATTTCAAATAACTTGACTATTCCTTTGTTGACTTTTGTAATTACCTGACATTAAATTAGTCGTAATTCTTTGTGATATTTCTGTTATTTCGGTCTTTTTCTACAGGCTTTAACTACAGCTTCAACTCTATTATTGGTCTGAGCGATACACGACTTATTTGACATGAACAATTAATCAAAGAAGTCTTTAGGCTTTCTTCGGCGTATTCCATATTTACCGTGTCAATTGCCAATTCTTGATCGTTTAGATGATTCATGGCAATTCCGATTATTATCTAGATTTACATATTCCCTCTTTTTTTTTCCCCTCCTTTCAAACGAACTGAAACGATTGAAGTTTTTCTATTTGGAATCTTGTTGGCGTAATTCCTTTTAGTTTGTCTCTTCTCTCTTTTCCTAAGCTTGTTGTCCAGTGTAGGATAATAACCGGTTTTTTCCTTCTTTTTTTTTCGTTGAAATCGTAGACTGTTTCACAGTGCATGAAGCTAGCAAGCCTTCTCAAGGAATAAGCAACCAGATTTTCACCGGGGTCATGACCCTTGCAATGGGCTTCGTGACCATGGTCCGCTTGACTCGCAACATGCCAAGAAAGCTAACCAATGCCACCCTCTATTCTAGTTCCATGTTTGGCGATGTTGATTCCATGATGAAACCCCAGGCCCAGCCTTACCAGTTACCAGCACCCGCCATCTCCACTGCCGACTATTTTTCAATCTTGAAGCGCATGAGCGAACTGGAGGAGAAGGTGATTGTTCTCAGCAACAAGCCTGCAGTTATGCCTCCCGAGAAAGAGGAAATGCTCAATGCTGCTCTAAGTCGTGTTGATGCGTTGGAGCAACAGCTTTCGGCAACCAAGAAGGTATTGATCTATTTTTCTTGGAGTTCTATGTGGTGATTTTAGGCAGCTAACAAATTGGTTATAATAAATAGCATTGCTGAGACGAATAGACAAAGTTTAAAATGGACTTCTAGATAATTCGAAGCAGATTGTGATTCGCGATTGGAATTCTCATTTAACCTGAGTTTTATAAAGTTAATGAGGTGTGAGATCTGCTTCAGGTAGTTGGCATATGCAACAAAATGCTACTGGATTAACTAAATCCTAGAATTATACAGTAGTTTACTTAAATGTTAATTCTTGTTTTTCCTGTCCAGGTTCTTGAGGATGCTCTTGTTCAACAAGGCGAACTAGTGGCCTACATTGAGAAGAAGAAGAAGAAAAAGAATTTTTTCGGTTTCTGATTGGACACTCTGTTCTGCTTCAAAGATAATCGCGCTGCAGATGCTATATTGTATGAGGATATATTCGTGCGTAATTGTGATATGATATATCGGAACTGGTGGCGCGAGTGATATTCAGCCCCAATGTATACTTTGCTGGATTTCTCAATTACGCTACTTGTATAGTATATAACGTGCCATCCTTTGTAACAGTTGCATAATTTCACTAAATACAGTTTGGCATGGATTCATACGTAATGTTTTGGTCCGTAAAGGTAAGTCCCTGCATTATCAATTTCCGAGACATGGGATCGAAATCCCATCCAACCGAAAATTTAAAAAGCTCTATGGCCATAAACATTTCAGGACATAATTTTGCCGGAAAATAATGAAACCGGAAGCATGTATATTCAGAACGCAAAAGGTTGAGTATAACGAACTCCATGTACAAATTTTCACAGAGAATTGTATTTAGTCTTTCCACAGAGAGTCGTATTGCCCAATTATTAGGTTAACATGGTGTGTGTGTGGGTGGGTGTTTGAACGCAAGCATAGAACAAACACTCTTAGCGACCAAAACATATATCCTCGCTGCATAGCGTCTCTCCTTCACAGGCAACATCTCTCACCAGCAAAAAAGCTTATTTTTCTGCATCGAGAAAGACACATCAGCCATGAACCTCATACAAGAATTTCAAATGGGGATCAAGATATTGGTATTGTTTCCGTAAGCTAGGAAAATGAAATGTTCTGAAAACATAAACGGAGTAACTTAAGAATTTGGCAAAGAATGAAAATATCATAGAGGGATATTTCCATGGGGTGTCCAAACAATTCAACGGTTCAAATTTCGACATGCTTCGGTGTGTTTTAGTTTCGTTGGGAACATTGCAATAGAAGGGTTACACTAAGGCTTCGTCTGGTCTCCTAGGAGACATAAACATTTTGACCGTTTCACCTGAAACAAAACAATTTTTTTTTTATTCCTTCCTTTCAAATGGAAAAGAAGAATGAATCTTTCTTTCATTTTGAAATGGGAGGAGTTCTTTCGGTCTATGGTAATAGTCCGTTTTGTCTGCAATTTAAGAAGAAAGTTCGTGTAAACTCACCCGAAGCTTAGCTTCTGCTTGACTGTCTATGTAAGCAAGCAGATCGTCCTGCCTCATTAAAGCCTCATGCAGAGCCTGGTTGAGAAAACCATAACTATAATCAACTCAAGCATCATTTGAAAGATGAAGGGTACAAAGATAAGAGGCACAACAATACAGCAAGTAGAAGGCAAGAAATGCCATTGCGAAGCCTGTATTGTTTTCAGTAATATGGTCTCACGTATACCACGCAATCAAAAAGTAAACTATCCATGAACCTCCCAATGAGCCGCAACCAGCAGTTTAGAGCATTACAAAAGAAGGCAGACAACTTATTTTCCATGTATTGTAACTTACAAAACCTTTTCTTTACTTGATTTGACTCCCATTTTAACATGGAACTTATGTTTACAGTATATCGTGTCAATCAGAAATTTGAACCAACAAGAGCCACATTAATTTGTCATGCAAACTTATGTTTACGGTATATCGTGTCAATCAGAAATTTGAACCAACAAGAGCCACATTAATTTGTCATGCAAGCCCTCTCATCACCTAACCTGCCCATTCTGATGCACCAGATATATGGATACCCAACTACTACCCCATGGATAAATCACACCATTTATACATGTACTAAATTCTAAACTATAGTGGTTATACCTTTTTCGTAGCAATTAACTCGGCTTCCAGGGCATCCACGCGGTAAACAGCAGCATTCAGCAACTCCTCTTTCTCATAAGGCATCTTAGATGGCTTCGCTTGAAGAGTGTCAACTTTTTCTTCAAGATCCCCCAGTTTTCTCAGAACAGAGGAGAGCAGTTCGGCATGTGCAAATCCTGGAATTGGTGAAGGTGGGCGGAACTCTTCTTTCGGTGCGGCATCTAGAGAGAGTTCATCAATATTTTGGTTGTGGTCAGAGGAAGTGTCTTTTGGAAGATTCTTGGTCAAATGGCTTGCTACTGTATGGAAGAGTGTGAAAAGGGTCATGAAGAAGGCCATGAACATTGCCAAAATCCGGGCCTGAAATCCTTCAGGTGGCTTTTGAGCATCAAGTAGTGGAAGTGTCCCTGCATTTGATATTTGGAAATCAATTCTCAGTTGTGCCATATCAATTCCAGATCAGTTTCAAGAAACAGCAGCAGCATCTTATAGAATATTTTGAAGTTTGGGACTGCAGTCCTCGTATAAAATTCTCTGGCTGCAACTTTGGACATAAACGTTCTCGTCTTTTCACCACGTCCGATTTGATTTGTTCGTCATGCCATTTTGAGATGTCCCAAAATGTTTGTCCACTTTGAAAAGTCAATAAATAAAACTTTGAAGTTTCCAAAAACCCGTTACAAATGATATCTTCAAAAGGTGGTTGTAAAGGGGCGATGTGGAAATTCTACACCTTTAAATTGAATGGGAGAGCATTAACCGCACGTCTCCTTACAAAGTTGGAACTTCCAAAATGGGATGGAGGGTGTATGCAACATGAAAGCTACTTTATAATCATTCCAAACGACAAGAGTAAAGGGGGTCTCCAAAGTGACTACAAAAATAAGGCAAAAACCACATGCATGATAATGTTGGGAAGGGGGCAGGATACGGGTGGCAGAGTTGGAACCTACTAGTTGTGGAAAATAAAACAAATAGAAAATATTTGGGTAAATTTCACTTACCTCCCCTGAGGTTTCTGATAATGACAGACACCTCCCCTCACGTTTCTAAAATTGCACTTACCTCCCCTGTCAGACTCTTCAGCTAACAGACATTAACGGAGCGCGTGAATGTACAATTTTACCCTTTTATTGACCTCCCCAAAGGTTTCTAACAATTGCAAGTACTTCCCCTAGGTCTCTCTCTCTCCCCGTTATGTAATTTAAGCTATAGTTTAATTAAGTTATTGGAGTTAATGCAATAGTTATCTAATCTATAATTTTAAAAATAAAAGTTTACTTCATCTTATCTCTAAATTTTTTGTGAAAACAAACTTTAAAATTATAATTTTTTTGCCTATTTTTTCAAAGATTTAAATTTCTAGTTTCATTGAAGTTGTTAAAATTTAATTCTGGCAAAATTCTAAAGGAATTTGTTACCGATTGGGAACCCATAACCTTTTTTCCAATTATGATTTTGTTGATTTATAAATTAAATTAAATTTTATTAGAATATCCTATCATAAATATCATTATCGGAAAAAACATATGGGTAAACCATGTAGTTGTAAGGTCTTTTTCTGAAAAATAGGAGTGTATTTTGACATGTGTACTACTAATTTAGACTGGCCTTGATTAGCAACTATATTCTTTATACCATAGAATTTTTTAATACCATGAAACTTTTAATCTTTTAATTACAAATTTGTTTTACAAGATCCAAAAGTTCGGAGAAAAAAGATGGTTTGGCTAAGAAATTGTGTAAGAGTTTTAGCCAAAATATGCCTTTTAACTCCAATTGATTTTTTTCCAGACTTTTGGATGACGTATAACCTTAATTCAAAGCCATGTATTTTATAAATTTTTGTTATTCTTTGCAAAAATAATAAATATTGAAGCTTCGTGAAAATGGAAAGAAACTGTAATTTCTTTGGGAGCCTACGTGTGCGTTTGTCTTCAAATAAATTCAAAAGTTTTTTCAATCTCCGTAGAAAAAAATACTTATTCATGCATATTTAAAACCAAATGTATATATCTAATCTAAAAGTTCGAAAAAGAAATCGGTTGAAAGAAAAAAGATGTTTTTGGCTAAAACTGTTAACATTTTTTTTGGTATAAAAAAGATGCATGGTGTAGGGTTGGGAAAAAAAAGTTTACCTTAATTTAAAGCCATATTGTTCTTAGAAATTTTTGTTATTCTATACAAAAAAAAAAAGACTTTTTGAAGTTTCATGATAAAGGAAAGGTATTATAATTGTTATTTGACTTCAAAAAAAAGTCAAAAGTTGTTTCAAGTTTCCTATAAAAAGATTAAGAAAAGAAACTGTAATTTCTTTATATTAATGCCTACATATGCATTTGACTTCAAAAAATCAAAAGTGTTTTCAAAGTTTTGTAAAAAAAAAAATGCTTATACACACATATTTAAAATCAATGTATATATGTGTTTAACTTTGAAGACACGCGTGCATGTGAGATATGTATAATAACTTGATCTCTTTTAAATAGTTTTGATTAAGAACATGAACGTCTTTCAAAATTGAGTGTAGAAGGGCATTAATTTCACAAAATCATTCTAAAGGGGTAAAATTGGTAATGAAATGAATTTAGTAGCTGATGTAAGCATTTTCCGTTACCTAGTAACGGTCTTCTAATGGCAATGGGGGAATCTGCAGCCGAAAACTAAAGCAGAGGGGAGGTAAGTGCAATTTTTAAAACGTGAGGGGAGGTGTCTGTCATTGTCAGAAACTTCAGGGGAGGTAAGTGAAATTTACCCAAAATATTTTATGGTGAATAACGAAATCAATAGGAAGTGGAGAATAAGTTTCAAGAGGATTCCGACAGGTACGGTTAGGAAAATACTCCAGTAGAAAACAAAAAATTGAACTCGCTAACCTCTGGACGCACAAGGCTTTTGAGAGGAAGCTTGCTTCCAACCTGCATCAACAGCCTTGTCAACCATGGGAACATATTCATCATACCCTGAAAAGCTACCAGCATAGCTTGCCTTCCCAAAAGCCTTAGCCTGTATATTCATGGGGCGATCATATTAGCATAAATAGCATAAATAAAACATTTTGACCAGAAAGATAAATTAAGTTCACCAAAGACAAAAAAAAAACTGGCTTTTAAGACTTCCCAAATGAAGGAGTAGTGACCGTGCAGGAAAGTCAAGAACTTACTTCTTCACGAACGGGAGTTAACCGAAAATGTGAATAACTCCTCGTTGCTTTCGGTGAGGCAATATCTTCAGGTTCAGATCCAGACTCAGCAGTGGATGTGTCACCACTTTTAAACTGCTTCAAATAGGACAACAAAAGCAACAATGTAGCAAATCTTAACTGAAAGCAGATACACTAAACCCGCTATGTCCAAGCAACTTCAAATAATGTAGAATGTCATACCATTGGGTAATTTGGCTTAGCATAAACCACCTTCCCCTCACTATTCAGAATTTTAACTACTTGTCTAGCACGCCGTGCTTCACCACTAACAACCATCTGCAAAAGGATGCCCACACAAGAAATTGTTTCAGCAAAAACCAAAAGAGGTGCAATCTGTGAACGAAAAACCTAAAGGCGGATATTTCCCCATAAAAAAGGAAAAAACAAAACAAAAGGTTTTACATCCCAAGGAATGCACCGGACCTTCAAGATCTCTGGGTTTTTCCAAGGCCCTTTATCAGAATGAAGACAACCACCTTGATCAGCACAGGTACAGGTACCCCCCATGAAATCAGGCAACTCACTGCAAAGGTCCACAATCATCAATACGTTTTGTGAAATGAAAAAGGGGAAAACCATACAGACGGTTAGAAGACAATGTCAGAGTATGAGATAGCAAAAAAAAACATGTCAAACTAGTAAAACAATCCCTACCTGGCATCAATAACCTCAAGCAACTTGTTCTGGTACTTGCATCCGAGAACCTAAGTAGAGATTCCAACCAAAATGTAAATGATACCAGAAATTTAAATGGCTGTATGGTAACTAAGAAAGTGTGTAAACAATGGAAGGATGAAAGCATTCGCATACGTGAATTTTGGAAGTTGTTCTGGGATCTAGAAAAGACTTTACAGAATTCCACAACAGCCTAAAACCAGTACCAGCATTGATGATAAACATTTGGTGGAGTGTCTGCAGCAATTAAGAGGATCAAAATCGAAAGTTCCAACTTAAATTAAGGGCAGTAGTCAATTCCTGTATTTCAGTAGGATTTTAGTATTTTTCAAGTAAGAGAAAAGAGATTACTTCAGGATAATTGTCGCCATCAATCTTCTGAAGTCGCGTTATAAGATCACGTGCACTCTTGGTGAAGTTTTTCAAACCCTGACAGCAAACAAGTATATTTAGATTCCACCCAGTACTTTCCAACTGAGAAAAACACAAGGGGCCGGACATACCACGCCTTGAACATCCAAGATTGTTGTGTTTGAATCTATGTGCCTTTTTGCAGCTACGGTACAAGCTGGAAACTTAACCGCGAAGAGTTTCTCAAACTCCCTGACATGGTATTTAATATACCGGTCCATTGTGGTAACTTGCATAAGTTTGTTGGGATCAACTTTTCCCAATCTTTCAATATAGACAGGTCGCCCATCCTTATCCACACCATGATTACCATGTGGATAGTACTTCAAAACTTCATTCAACTCTTCATATTCAAAGTCCTGATGAAAAGATAAACAATGTAAAAGCTTATAAACTCAAAGCGAGGATACTAGAACACTATCGGAAGCCACACAACCACCTCAACAATGTTCAAAGTAATTACCTCCATAATCGTGTCAGTACCAAAGTCTTTCCTCCAATGAATCATATCAGCCCACATGTGCTTTGCCTTTTCAATATCAAACTTCCTTGCTTTCAAGAACCTGCAATTTTATCCGTTATTAAACATAATTAATCATAGACAAAACTATCTGATTTGCAGGTCAAATGTTCCAGTGATCTAAGCTGAATTGGTGTAAAAAGGAAAACCCAGAACATATAGTTCTAACTTAAAAAAGAAAGTAGTAGAGAAAGAGAAGAAAGATAACGGATGGAGTACCTTAACATCATATGATAGTCATCATGTTTTTCAGGTAGCAATTCATCCAATATTAATGTTTGCCTAAATTCATCAACAGCCTGTAGCTCATCAGAGTCCCGAATATCCTCTATTGAAACAGAGCTAACCCTTCTACCATCACTTTTTCTTCTACCGTTCTTTTTCTTGAGAGAATGTTTGAACTTTGTTGAAGCATTGATTGCTTTCTTTCTCAGTGTACCGATTCTCGTCTTTCTTTCATCCTCCGAGTTTTCAAAATCAGATTTTCTTTCTCTTCTTTCATCATTACCAGAGGACCCCTCAAAGCCTGACACATAGAGAAAATTAATTCAGATACTACTACGAAAAACCTCACTAGCATCAAATTTTCTCGAATAGCACACTGTTCTCCAACTATTTTTCGAAAGACATACACCCAGTTGTATGTACTGCACTGCATGTATTGTTGACACCAACTTGTATGTCACCATTGCGCCAAGCCCATTACGTTCACATTGCACATAGACCCAGTTTCCTTACCATCACGTAAAAATAACCCCAAAACAAGGCAAAGTAACGGATAGGAACAATATAAATTGTGCACCTGACCATAGCATTACTGTTACCCCAAACTCCAAAATCTCTTATCATACGATAACTGACCAACACCACAAAACATATCATATGTGTCAAAAACACGGTAAGTGTGGTTCCAACAGCATTGACCAGCTAAAAAATCCAAGAGAAAAAACATGAGGCTCTGATTTCAAGAAACAAAGCTTTATAATTCCTACAGAAATAAATCCTCTCACAAAGAAACAATTGTAATTTACGGCCTAAGTTGTCATGTCCTAAGAAAACTGACCAAACCCACAAAAAGACACACCATAAGAATGTCCGAAACACAGTAATTGTGGTTCCCACAGCATTGACCCGCTGAAAGGAATCCAAAACGATACCCTAAGCTCTGGCGGCAAGCATAAAGCTTTATAATTCCTAAGAAATAACAAGGATGCTGATTTTGGCGCTCCACTTTTGTATGCAGGCGCTCCACTTTTAACGTGAAGTTACTAGTAACTTCATGCACAAAATGGAGCGCCTGCAAACAAAAGTGGAGTGCGAAAATCAATTTCTCTCTAACAAACAAAAAACTTGAAGAAAACTAATCAGTTGACTTCAATCTTCAAAATTTCTTCAAGCTACAAACCAAACATCAGTAAATGTTCTTGAAGATTTACTGAGAGAGCTAATAGAGAGCATGAATAACCAAATCAAACAATAATCCAAAGTTCAAAACATAAATCCAACATCTCAAACAAAAACCCTAAACAACCAATCTAAAGAATCAAGCTCAACAACAATAATAAGAACAACCCCAAGAGGTTGGTTCAAGGCCCGGGACTTAGGGTTTGCAGGTCTCAGGTTCAAAACATCCATACCGGACTTCAACCAGCTTTAATTGGGCCCCGCTAGTAGACAGTGGATTGGTCCCAAGATTACTCGAGGGTCCCAAGACTAGTCGAGATTACTCGAGGTGCAGGCACCGGAGTTATCAAAATGAAAACAAGAACCAAGAACAACCCCAAGAGGAAAAATGAAAACAAGAACCAAGAACAACCCAAGTGTTCCTCTTGAGGTCTCAGGTTCAAAACCTCCGTACCGAACTTCAACCGGCTTTAATTGGGCCCCGCTAGTAGACGGTGGATTGGTCCCAAGATTACTGAGGTCCCAAGACTAGTCGAGATTACTCGAGGTGCAGGCACCGGAGTTATCAAAATGAAAACAGGAACCGAGAACAAACCCAAGAAGAAAAATGAAAACAAGAACCAAGAACCAAGAACAACCCAAGTGTTCCTCTTGAGGTCTCAGATTCAAAACCTCCATACCGGACTTCAACCGGCTTTAATTGGGCCCCACTAGTAGATGGTGGATTGGTCCCAAGATTAGTCCAGATTACTGGGTTCCAAAATTATTCGTATTCAAGATCCGCAATATGTTGACCCGGACAACTGGGTTATCAAAATAAAAACACGAACAAGAACACACCAAAAGGAACAATATCAGAGGAGAGAGAGAAGAACTAACAAGGCCTCGCAAAGCGATCCAGCGGACCAGACATAGCAGCTGATGCCTCTCGATTCAACAGCTCCCTCAGATCTCGACGATCGTTCGTAATCGAACACTACAAAAACGACATTACGATCAAATTTCACGAGGAGATAGGAATCGAAGAAACCCAATAAGATCACAGAAAGTCAGCCATAGAATTTTCTGAATAAAAAGGCTGCGTACATGGAATCTGGTCGGTCGGGAATCACGAGGCGGATGATCCAGCGGCGTTGAATGCGTCGACGGTTGATTGCAAGCAACGTAGTAGTGGAGTGTAAAAAGGACTGCAACGGTGTTTTAGAGGGTGCGCAGTAATTGGTCGAACGAATGCTGTGTGCTTGCGATGGGGGACGGCGATGAGAGAGAGAGAGAGGAAAGAGGAGAGAGAGGGGTGTTTTGATTTGTGAGCTGTGGTGTGGGGTCGAGTGTCAGTAAAGAGGTGTGGGGTGATACGTGGCAGCAGAAATCAAACGGTCGGGGGGGGGGAAAAATTACTCACTGCCTGTGCACCGCCACATGATATTTCGGGCCACTTTTTTGGCCACACAATTATCCGTGCGGGATACGGAGTGGGCTCCGCGTACCCGTCAATTCCCGATCAGTGCTCCGATCGTCGGTGGCCTTAGCATTTTTGTTTATCCGGCTCCGTTCTCCCTAATTTTTCGGTAATTTGTATTTTTTGTAATTATATTTTTAACTTTAGATAGGAGTATAAATTTTCGCCGTAGTAATTGGTCTCGACAAGAGAAATCAAGAAAGGTGAAAAAAGATTAGGATCGAAATTAGAAAAAATTCATATAAGACGACACTAAATACAAAAATATCAACTGAGTGGGTTTTTTCGTTTTTAGTTAACTTTTTTTTTCCATCCTCTCATTGAATGATTAGTTCAAAAAAAATATAACGTGAATCTAACAAAAATTCAGCAATGAGCAAAATTTTGAGAAAAATGGAACCAAAGTGTGTAGACCTCTCTTTTGGTGTGTGATGGAAAACGAGCTTGAAAAATCACGTAGCGGCCGGGGTGTCGTGGTGACACTGAATAATAATCTCTCAACCACGAGAAATTTTTTCGGTGCCGGGTGGGTAACGTTACCCGGTTGACGTGGTGTCCAAGCAACACATCTGAGTCGTCCAAAAGTGTATTGGACAGCCCGGATAGAACTGCTCTCTCTCCCTCACCTCCACACTCCCTCCTCTTTCTGTCTCCTGTTTCTCCAAATCATAACGGTCCAAAACCAAAATGGACGGTCCGAATTTGTCGAGCTGGCACCACGTGGTGCCCGCTCAGCACTTAAAATTTTCTCCTCAACCAGCGGGGATGTCTTGGAGAAAGGAAATGCTAGGGTTTCAATGCCGAAGGTGGGTGTGATTGAGCAATGATTAGGTCACAACCGGTGGGGTGTAAATTGGGCTGGGTTTTGGGTGGGGTGGGCCGCCTTCAGGTTTGACTTCCGTTTTTTTACTTCAAATTAACTTTTGGGTTATGACCATTGACTTTTCCATTGTACTAGGAATAAAAGGAGTAATTATTCAATGGTCTCGGAGTACCATGTGACATGTCTACATGGTGCTCCCAACCAATCACGTAGCAGAAAATTTTACGGGTGGCACATAGTCATCCTTTCTTGTTGGGTGGTTGAGGAACAAGGGTTGAACCACTTAGTGTGTATAGCGATAATTTATTGGCCAATAATATTCCGAATAGAAGAGAGATTTTAGTTGATATGATAAATCATTTGTTAATAGTAGAGTGAAAACTTGCACATGTTCCATGGGAATAAATCATTTGTTGATATTATTTCCCAAAAGGCAAGGTCGCTCCCTCAAAACAGTTTCCGGTCTTTCACTCATTAAAGATGTTTAATTCGATATTGACGGTTTGCAGTTTTGAGCTTGAAAACTTGCATTATTATTTGACGTTTGCTATTTCGAGCCTGAAAAACCTGCATTTAATTACTGATTATTTTTTGTTGAGATAATGTCGTTTTTTTTTTTTTAAGAAGTAGATTATTCCCATGTAAATTATGTAACCTTTCATTTGAATGGTTTTTTCAAGACACCGATGGTAAAGTTGGCTCTATGGTTATCGTGTGGTTAATAGTTATTCTATGTGACGTGGTTTAGATTTGTAACAAAGTTCGTGATATTTCGAAAACAAGTTTGATTTTATGGTGCCAATTATAGTGGGCCACATGTTTGTAATTTTTAATGTGGTTAGGCGAATTCGTACTATGTTGCATGTAAGTCAAGTTATGATGTATTTTGATTAAATTTATGCTTCCGCTTTTGAATGAATTATAATCTAGAAAAAAAATATATTCAGGAGGTAGATAAAAGGCCTATGGTGATTCAAAGTTATTGGCCGGTTATAGATTCTTATCCCGGATTTGGGTCGTGACACTATTATCATAGGCTACATCCTTTTTTTTTTTTTATAGGCTAACATATTTAACATGTTTGTTGGAGTGTGTACCTCAACCCTTACTCAACTATAAAATATTAATAGATTCTTGTTTTTTTTTAATCAGCAAAAAAGAATAAAGGAAAACACTAAATACATTCTTATTTTACTCAACTAGGAAATAATACCCAAGGAAAACAATAAAGGAGAACCTAAGAAAGAAAAAATAACACACTTAACAAAAATAAAATATTTGAATTGACCTAGCTACCTAAGAAAATAAAGACCTTTAGGTGATAGAAACATGCCAAAATAAAACAAGTAGCACAAAATTAAAGCTTCCAAAACCAAGTATTACCACAGTAAAGTTTCCATCAAATTAAAACCATTAAGATCTGAATTAATGTGCGTATGGAAATAAAGACTACTGAGAAAGAAAAAATAAAGCACTAACGAAATTAAGGGTAATTAATGAGTGTTTTTTTAGTTGAATTTTTTTTTCAAAATGCCATCCAAACAAGGCATAAAAGATTTGCATTAACCTTCGCAAGGAAATTAATAGTACTAGGTACTAGAAACATGCCAAACCAAGTGGCACGAATTTCGGATCAAAAAAAAAAAAAGTGGCACGAATTTAAAATTTATTTCGGCCCCGTTTTGATGAGATTTTTATTTTTTAAGTACTTATTTTCTATTTTACAAGACAAATCATTCTCTCACAATACATTACCTTTAATTCAAAAAATAAGTATTTATTTTAGTTAGTAGAACGAGGCCTCGTGTTTGTGTGTGTGTGTATATATATATTATATTCCTAAAGAAATTAATAACTTTATCATGCATCATATAGTTCTCTAACTATATAACATAGCCAAAAAGGTATAAAAAAAATACACAAATATTCACTACTCGAAGAACACCCCTCATAATATACAAAATAGACATAGACACGATAATAAAGAGCGCAGATATTGGGATTGGGTACCACATAAATTTGATCACCAAAAACAAATAAATTTTTATTTTTATTTTATTAATTTTTTCAGATATTTGGGGTCGTTTTTTCTTGATTTTTCTCTCAATTTCTATCTAATTATTAAGGGATTTAATTCATGGAAACGTGATTGTTGTGATTAACTTGGTTTAGAAAACTTCAATTTATGCAACACTTTTTTTTGGCATGTTCCTACTACCTAATAGTAGGTTTTAGTTCCATATGTAGGTCAAATCAAATCTTTCATTTCTGTTAGTGAATTATTATTTTTTTTCAAATTTCTTTTTCATTTCTTTTTTTTCTTTTTCGGCATGGTTCTAAGGCCCCGTGGCCCCCGTTCCACTAAGAGAAATTAAGTATTTATTTTTTAAATTAAAGGTAATGTATGGTGAGAGAATAACCAGTCTCGTAAAATGAAAAATAAGCAGAACGGAGCCTAATTCCTATTTGTATTCATTTCCATATCTATCTCGAGTCAAATCTTTTACTTTCGTTAGTATTTTATTCTTTCCTTCTCATCAGTCATCAGTTTCCATTCTTGTTTCATTTTCTTTGATCGGCATTCCTTTTATTGTTCTTCTCGATTTAGCAAGAATCAAAATCTAGGAGTATTAATTCGTATCTAAAAGAAATCCAATCAATAACTTCAATTATCAAAAACCCACCGCCTCTATCACGCATGCATCCTATATATAGTTATCTATGTAGCTATATAAACATAGCCAGCAGAAATGTATCGGAAAAGTATACAAATACAGACAATTCGCTAAGAGAAAAAGTACCCTCGTAAGCCATCCACAGTGGTATAATCAAAAGCCAATTGTTTTTAAAGTTAACAATATTGATGCAAGAGATGGCTCACAATGGTATAATCAAACTTAGCAATATTCTTAGAAATAATCAAATTTTGGGCTTTGGATAACCAAAACTAGCAATCTTTTTCAATAATCAAAATTTGTGGATTCCACACCACATAAGTTAACTAGTTCCAAAATTTGTATACACACGTGTTTCAATTGGTATTTTTTTCTTCTCTTCTTCGCCTACTCTATATCTTCTTCACTTCACCCACAAATTATTTCTCTTTCTTTCCCTCAAAAAGTGAAACTCATATCTCTCGATCATCTATAATTCAACCCATCATCGCCGAATTAAGGTATTTCACTCTTCTTTCCCGTTTCTTTTTTTTTCACCAAAAAAATTCATAATATGAGGGAAGAAAATCACCGATTTTTTCCCAAAATTAAGAGAGGGGATCGATATATTTTTGCCAAAAAAAACGTAAATGGAGAGAAGTGAATGGCAGGAAACAAAGAGGTAGAGAGAGTGAAATTGTAGTGGACCCTTATTTTGGTTATGGACTAGAAGTGACCATTGTGAAGCTCAATATTGTTAAGCTTAGCAACCTCTTAAATGAATAATCAAAAGCTGATTGTCAACTTTTGATTATCTTTTTTTGATTATACCACTGTGGATGGCCTAACCATGGAGCCACTGAACAAAAATTTCAAATTAAAGAGCGTGGAGGACGGGATTAAGATCAACAAGACATTGGGCGCAGGAATTGGCCAACTGGTAAAGACGATCCTCCCGGAGGCGTCACCGCTGGAGAAAGAATACAAAGTTAGGGCAAAGGGTTTGGAAGTGAAGAAAGACAAGTTGGAGAAGGAGGGTAGTGGGGAGAGTAGTGACAAGAAATAATTTTGATGATAAATGGCGGAGTATTATTTATTTTGCTTTATGAAATAAAATGAGTTTTGTTGATTTATAAGGTGGAAAAAATAAATATTTGATTTATAGGTTTAGCTTTTAGGTTCTTTTATTTATTTATTTATTGTGGTAAACGTTTGGAGTGTTTAGTTAATTTTCAGATTTTTAGTGGCAATAAGGAATTGATGATAAATGACGGAGTACTGTTTTGCGTTCCGAAATTAAATGAATAATTGATTTTTAGGTGGGAAATTATATTTGATTTACGGGTTTGATTTTTAGTTTTTTTTAATTATTATTGTGGTATACATTTGGTATCTCTTTAGTTTTCAGCTTTTTTTGGGCTTTTTGTTGGTGTTTTTTTTAATCTTATTTGTGTATGGAATAATTTGTTTTTGTTTCTAGCTAACACATCTTGATCAGAGAAATCATAAGGAAAAAATTAATCCCTGAAAAGTAGTTTACTACTAAGTACCAAAATAAGCCCTTGTCTAAAGCTTATTTTGTCTTATTTTTTGTAATGTTTAAAATTCTTCCAAATGTAATCCACGTTGTTGTGCGTGTTTTTTTTGTTAAGAAATAAAAAGACCTAACTTTAAAAAAAAATTCCAAACACAGACATGATCACCCGGGGATCGATGCTGCCGAGCAGCTCCCCACAGAGCGGGTGCAGAAGGGCCGATCCGGCCGTTCATCTCAACACGGACGACTCGGATCGAATTTGAACGCATACAAATTGCATACAAATCTAAACTGTTCGTTGTTCGATTAAGATCCGAACCGTTTATTGCCAAAATAAGCGACCAAATCGACCGCTATATCTGCATCCCATTTACAGGAAGATGCTCAACAGCATTTCCGATTCCTGGGATATCTGTTACAATTTGAAGGTCAATAGGCCTTTTGGGGACCATTGGACTGATTCATGGATGTGAACGTTGGTGACCTGAAAAGTCAACAACCGAGATTGTGACTTCTCAGTTCTCACCCTCTTTTGTTGTCCAATAATGCTACGTACGTATGATGCTACGAGAGTTGACATTCGATCTTCATATTTTTCTTCCAGAGTGTCCCGGGCTAATTTGCGCACACCTCGGACTAATTCCTACAGCTCCTCCGATCCCACAGGCCACAATCATTTCACTCGCTTACGCGCGGGGGTGAGGTGACTCCAAAAGTTATCGGCAGGGAGAATCGAACCTGATACCTTAAAATGAAGCAAACGCATAAGTCTCAAGCCAAGACCACTTGGCCAACCCCTTGGGGTTACGTTCAATCTTCTTCTTTTTCATAAGATCAATTGTGACCTATAAGTAACTTGTACAAAAGCTTGTGTGTGAACTAGCACATATAGCAAGTGGAATGGAGTGCAGTTGGTGTCTCCTTTATACCCTTATGCACATGGACAAAGTTCGATTTCTGTAAGCACTCATCCCCCTCCCCAAGTATACTATAAAAATGACAGAGTATCCTTGATCCCGGCTGAGCTGCGTGTTATCCTAGAATCTGATGTTTATATTCCTTCTTAATGGATTTATACGTTTTGCCGATCCTAAAAGAAAAGAACAATTTGTTTTACTACTGTCTAATCCATCTTGATCAGAGAAATCAAAAGAAAAAAACTAATACCAAAAAATTATCTTTTAAAATTAATGAACGTTTGGATCGTTTGTGGGAACCCCGAAGTGTGGCCCGCTAATCCGTCTGTGCACAGACAATCTGTGCAAGTAGCATTCCGGTTCTAAATAGACAATCTGTGGTAAACGTTTGGAGTATTTAGTTTTCAGCTTTTTGGGGGCTTTTTTTTGTTGGGAGGAGTAAAAAATGCATTAATAAGAATAAGGAAAGTACAACTGTCATGTCGCCGTTACAATAATGAAGACACGCCAGCGACGAGCGAAAACCAAACTAGGGCCTAAAGAACATAACACAACGTATTGATCCTCAAGACACAAAATCCACAACTACTATGCTACCGCCAGAAGATAAAGGCCAACAAGAGGCTTTTTGTTGGTGGTTTTTTTTATCATTTTTTTTATTTTGGGATCAAGTGTTTTAGTTTCTAGTCCATCTCGATCAGTAATATCAGAAGAAAAACTATTTTTGTTTTAGTGCAAATATTGTTGTTGGTTTAGTGGACAAAGAACCTTTAGTCCACATTGTGTGGCCGAGCTCAATTCCTCCTCCCAAAATATTTTTTGAGTGTATATTTTTGTCAAAAAGTGATGCCTTTGTGAAAATTTGGAGTTGTCAAGTATCGAACCTGAGTCTTGTATATTCAAAAAAAAAACCTGAGTCTTGTAGAACTCAAAAACATAACAAAACCATTGAACCAAAGCAAATTCTTTGTTCAGTTTGGACTAAAATTATATATAAACAAACTATCCATTATTTAATTAAGCCACATGATTCCACTTAACGATTCGGCCTAAAGCCTCTAAATACGTTGGGCCGGTCCTGGCCCAAAGGCTCCCTTAGTGGAAGGCCGGGGTTCAAGTCCCATAAGGACGCTTTGGGTGTGATGCTACTTCCCCTTCCCCTAGAGAGTAAGTTCAACGATTGAAAAAAGTACGAAAATAAGCCTTGATTTCAAGCTTATTTTTTCTTATTTTTGCATTGTTTAAAATTCTTCCGAATGTAATCCCTGTTACAATTTATGTTTTTTTGTTGTCTCATTGAGAAAAATCGATAATTCGTTGATCGAAAACTAGAAAAAAAAAAATGCTTAAAGGGCAAATAACTCTAATAAAAAGACTTTTGACTTTAAAGAAAATTCCAAACACAGACATAATGTGTAATGACCACGGAGTTTGCTACGTACGAAGATTGTGACTTCTCACCCTCTTTCTTATCCAATAGTGCTATGTAGTATGATGCTATGAGAGTTGACATTCTTCTTCTTTTTCATTACATTAAATGTGACCTAATTAGTACTAACATATACGGAACATGTGCGTGATCGAAGCATCATTCGAAAATATCCCAAACTATAAAAATACTCCTATCAAACAGTGAGGATTGAGAGCGGAAGTGTAGTGCGAGAATGAAGAGCGTGCAGGAGCGAATGTGACCTAGGTTGTGACAAAGTTGCACATGGCTGTTTGATGGCAGTCACTAGTAGTTGTCACTGAAATGATATTTTTATCATTCGAACCGTTTATTTGTACATCGCTATTTTCTAATTATTTGTGTAAAAAATTAAGTTATTTGGATACCGATAGGTGCTTGATCGACTTCCCTTGGTGTAAATAAATTTTTGTTTTGGAACCGGGGTGGCATGTGCCACCTCGCCCCTCCACTTGCCTCTGGTTACACGCACATCGACTAATATTTGGAGTCCAACCCTAACCTGGCGGGAGGCCCAAGCCTAAATAAAATCCCGTATGGACCACTCCGTCCTCAAGAGTTCATAGCATGTAAAAGATTCAAACTCACACTTCAATCTCCATGTCAGAATATTGGGGAATTCTATACATAACCCATTATTATTTTTCATAAATACTGAGCATAGCTTGTGCACAGATGGGTGCATGGACCCACTTTGGAGTTTTAAACAAATGATCGGAGTCATTCAATAATTTTAATAATTATGCACACTACGGAATTCTAGAAAAGTCCAGAAGATTTGAGTTGTCAATTTTTCATACGAAATGATCTGGTATTGCTTATTCAGCAATGCTTTTTATTTAGTTAATAATTTCAAGAAAGGGGAAGAGAAATTAAAGGGATGGTGAGGGAAAACAAGTTCTTCCAAGTGTGTTTCTTCTTCGTAGTGTAATTAGGTGGGAGCCATGAATGTCAAAGCTATATGGGATATTGATCCTCTATTTCGTTGGCGAAAAAGAGCAATGCTAGGAACACAATTTTAAAACACAACTCCGGACACAATTGTGTCCAAAACCGTTCGATGCACGTGACCTCACATACATCGAACAGCTCTAAACATAGTTGTGTTCCTACACTTTTTGGTTTTTTTTTTTTTTTTCCTGAAAAGATCATCCCATATATATAAGTGCTTAGAGCAAACATACAAATTACTTCAAGGCAAGTTTGGCTCTGACATGAGCCGCCTTGACAACCTGACGCGACACTTTAACCACCTTAATTAACAACATTAAGAAAAGAACATAAAATACGGAAATCACACAAAGCCGAACGAAGAGAAGGATTCGCCTTCTCCAGCTTCAAAAGAACACGAACAAAGAGTCAAAGACTAGACAATCAGTTCTAATACAAACATTAACTAGCTGCCTATTAACAGCCCATTCAAAAGAGCAACAGCCCTACTCTAATTTCCACCATTGTTGCCGGCGAAGCATCACAAACAGCAGTCTGGTACAAAAGCCTCTCCTGGCACTCTGTCCTGAACCCAAGCAGCTGCTCCCCTACGTGAATCCTTATCCCAAGCGCCGCCTATAACAAAATAAGCCAAGGATGAAACCTCCACGCTGTTCCTGAAAAGAGATGCAAAGCTTTATCAATAGAGCCAGGAACATTATTAAAAACAGCCTGGTTATGCATACACCAGATGGACCACATTAATATAAAATTGAATCACGAATCGCATCCTTATCAGGAGCAGATTTGATCCGCTCAGAAAACCAATCCACAAAGCCCGCCGGATTCCCATGATCAAAATTAAAACCAGAATAAGAAGCACTCACACTCTTTCGGCAAACTCACACTCAAACAAGAGATGTTCTACTGATTCACCCACTTGACCACAATGAGGACACTCAGGAGAAATAGCAACACCACGCCTAACAGCATCCTTAACGGCAATAATTCGACGAATAACTTACCAAATAAAAAGCTGAAATTTTGAAGGCAAACATAAACTCCACACTTTACCCCAAAGCTGGAACCGACATTGTTCCCTCCTAAAAAAACCTCTGCAAATTTATTTGTAAAACTGAGCAAATAAGCTGATTTGACCGTAAAAAGCCCATACTTTGAGTGTTCCCAAAAAATGCAATCATCCTGACTTTGCAAAGGAAAATACAAAGACTTCATACTCTGAACCATTTCTTTTGGGAACAAAACAGACAGTAAGGGCTTGCGCCATTCTCGTCGCTGATGATCAAATAAATCCCATACCTTAAAATTAGAAACGCCCCTTTTTTGCTCCAATTACCTATCGATCAACAAAAACACACCTTGCGCGCAATATCAAACAAAAACAAGCAAATATGCATGCAAGTGCGGCAAAACGAAGGGAGATAAGCCCAATTGCTTACACTTTTGAGGGCTTATCACACCCCCCAACTTGGACTTTGCTAGTCCCGAGCAAACAAAAGAAAACTAAATAAGCCCTACACAATCTTCCCAACTACATAAGAACAAAGCATATGCCCACCACTTTCCAAAACAGCAAAAGTCTAAAAGTTTTTCTCCCAAAAAGGGGTCACAACTCATTCCGCAAACATGCCATGTACCATGATTCTCAAACTTTATTAAAGATAACATTCGAGTAAGCTAAACAAAACGAGCTTCGGTTCCAAACCTCACTATGGTAACACTCAACGAAGAAATCACTCGAGCGATGCGAAAAGTATCCCATGGTCAAGCCCGAAGGGTTTATGCCATAACTGAAACAGAAAATTACGCATATCATTCAATGAATTCGCTTGCAACGTAGTGAGAGCTCATAATGCATACGTTATTGAAAAGAAAGCAAGACAAGACATAACCAAGTACCATAAGCTTTCGAAAATGCATGGCATGGGAAACAAACATCACCTCCTTTGTTTTCCATCACCCATCAGATTACTTCTCCATGCTTAGCCATTTTTAGCCGTAGCTTTTCCCTAGCCACTAAGAATCCAACACCACTTTTTAATGCTTTCCTTTAACCTCTAAACAAAACCCATAAACCTACCAATTATTATCCAAGAGATCTTTACCTAAGTTAGTGGCACTTTTAAATCAACTCCCTCCCCCATTTCATATTCACGGCAGAGAGAGAGAGAGTAATGGCATCTTTCTATATTCATTCCTCTCCAAACAAACTACCACCCATCTCCCTTTTCTACTTTCATTTTTGGTATAGCAAGGGAACACTTCTTGGTTTAAGTTTTTCTTTTCGTTTGTTACTCCACTATCTTCTCTTTTCTTTTCCAGCAACGTGGACCAGCCGGCAGCCGACATCCCTCCAAAACAACCCAAACACCACTCCATTTCAGCTCTAAAATCAGCCCCGTTCCAGCTCCAAAGCTGCCGTGCACCATCACCCACCACCGAGCTCCGTCGCCGCTCTGACCCGCCACCGAAATCTTTCCGAATCCCGTTTTGCCGGACGTGGGGTTTCTACACTACTCGCGGCCGCAGGGGAGATCTACAGCCCAGAGACCAGCACTACTTTGAGAGGAGGTAAGTTTTAACTACCTCTCGTAATTTGTTCTTGTTAGATTGTTTGAGATTTGTTTTACACAGTTGTGGTCTTGCGGAGCACGTGGATTTTGCAGAAAATTACTTTTGTTGAGGGAATTAAGGATAGATTTCCGAGAACGGCATACGCTGGATAGATTTTCACACTTGTCGCCTATGTTCATGATGATCATTTGTTCTTGTTAGATTGTTTGAGATTTGTTTTGCAAGGCTGCGGTCTCGCGAAGTGTGTGGATTTTGAGATAGATTTCTCGCTCAGGTATGTGTTTAAGTATTTTTGAGAATTGCCCAGATTTAACTACGCAGGTCTGATTCTCTCAAAGAGGTGTAGGCAACTCTCATGAGCCCGACCACTTGCATGCTTAATAAATAAGCATGTCAAGCATAGGAAAACACTTGAGAAAGTCACTACTTAAACACTATTAAACAAACCAAGGACAAAATCAAAAGCCAACTGATAAGTAGGATAAAATCTGGTAAGGCCAGCTCAGTAAGAAGTGCGGACCTGGGGAGTAGGTGTCAGCTTTGCCCAAACTCCCCAGGAAAGCAACACCTGCAGCAAGGTAAGAGGGTGCCAGCTACGCCCATGAGGCGGAGCTGGAACAAGGTCTAAGGACCAGCTATGACACAAAGCTAAAACAGGATAAGTAATACTCACGGAATATACTCATTCCTAACAAGATATCGCTCAATAAACCTGAATCCTACGGGATAAAGGAAGAGGGGCCGACAAGATAAACATAAAATGCTTATCTTAATCGTTATTATCATCGGGTAAGGATTCCATGCTAAAGCAAAGTGTTCGTGGAGTTCCAGCTAAGGCAGGACTCCACCCACCTCGTTAAAGCAATCCAGAAATTCCCGGAATGCAGTCCTACTAGGACTCAACCTCCTATCAAGTGCCTATAAAAGCGACGGTAGAACTTCAATAAAGGTACGCACCACTGACAACCGAGAACCTAAATTCTCACACCACATAACAAGTTCTATACTGACTTAGGCATCGGAGGGTGGTTGGCACGCCACCACACCGATGACTTTAGCTTCAGCTTTGTTTTGCAGGATCAGGCCTGTGCCGGATTCAAAACTGCTTCATCACCAACTTAAGCAAAATGGCTCTATCAAAAGTAAATTTGCTGTAAACATAACGAGGAACACCTACTCTATGACACAACATTTCGTGTTAGCAACATCGTAATTCAAAACAAGGTTATGCACAAGAATAACAATAAAGAAGACAATTGATGAATGAGAAATCCAATGGAAAAAAGCACTCCCAAATGCAGGTAAGTGACAGCAAGCCTCTAACGTTTGAGATTCCATCCACTATCTTCACGATGATCTCCTTTTTGTAGATATCTTGTGTTATTTCTTTCCAAAAAGAGCTAGATAAAAGGCGAGAGAGAGAGAGAGTTTGGAAAGCACACAGCACTTCACAGTCCTAGAGCAAGCATTTAAAAACATAAGGCATCACTAACCAGATATCAACTCTACCCCAATAAGGGAGGTCTAATGTCAGGACGGAGGGAAGTACTTTAAGTAGAGGTGGCAATCCAAACCCATATTTCTTAACCCGCCCAAATCCGTCCACTTATAACCCAACCCAATCCGCCCATATTATGTAATGGGTTGATATGGGTTGAACCCATATCAACCCATATTTATATGGGTTTAGATGGGTTGAGAGTGGGTTAAATATGGGTCAGAATTAAAAATGGCCCAACACCTCTTTCTCTCTCAGCCCACACTCTCCCCCGTCTTTCTCTGGTACACATTTGGCGTCGAGATTAGAAGAGAGAGTAAATAAACCCAAGTGTAGAGAGAGAGAGAGATAGACAACCAGATCAAATTCAATCCTACTCCTTCATTTCAACTCCTCTCTCTCTCTCTCCCTCCTTTATGAACTCCCGTTTTTTTGCTAGAAAAATGTCCCAGTGATATAAGTACACCAAATTCTCTCTCTCTCTCTCTCTCTCTCTCTCTCTAAGAATCTCTCCATTCCAGTGAGATAAGTACACCAATTTTTTTTGACTTTTTTTTTAAAGTGATTTTTTTCAAAAATATATAGGTAAAGGACAAAAAAAATTACTTTTCCATTTGCCACCTCTAAAATTCATCCACACAAATTCTCTCTCTCTCTCTCTCCAATCCCTTGAGCTCCTATGAGCGACAAGTATTTTACGATTTTTGATTCGCTCCAATCAGAAAAGTACGGAGTAAAAAATTTTGACTTTTACCCAAATATTTTTGAAAACATCCAAGATAAAGCCCAAAAAACCGGTTGTTGGGATTTATCTTGAATATTACAAAAAATATTAGGGTAAAAGTAAAAAAAAAAGTTTGTCGCAAAACAAACAAATACAAAAAATTGAGTTTTAATCATAAAATTTTACTTTTCTGAATTCCCTTATTGAGACAAATCACCCGCGGGGGGAAGGGAGAAAAAGGAAAACAAAAAACAAAACCAAAACCAAAAAAAAAAAAAAAGAGGGGAGGAAAACGGGTCGGGTCTGGCGGGTTTGGGTTTGGCTTGACCCATATTTGACCCGACCCGTTTCAACCCGTTTACTTTTTGACCCATATTCGACCCGCCCATATTTGACCCACGACCCGTTTCAACCCGGCCAAACCCGCCCGGACCCGCCCGTTTGCCACCTCTAACTTTAAGCATGGGGATCCAACCTGCTAATATGCAATACTAGAGAATTCTATCTCACTTCAATACTAAAGAATCCTTTGATACCAGAAAATATGAAGAATCTCAATTCAATACCAAGGTTATGCACAAGCATAACAATAAACAAGACAATTGATGGATGAGAAATCGAATGGAAAAAGCACTCCCAATTGATAATGCATGTAAGTGAAAGCAAGCCTCTAAGTTTGAGATTCCATCCACTATCATCACGATGATCTCCTTTTTGTAGATATCCTGTGTTATTTCTTTCCAAAAAGAGTAGATAAAATGAGAGAGAGAGAGAGAGAGTTTGGAAAGCACACAGCGCTTCACAGTCCTAGCCATTGCAGACCAACATCAGCAAGCAGTTAAAAACAGAAGGCATCACCAACAAGATATCAACTCTACCCCAATAAGGGAGGTCAAATGTGACAAAGGGAAGTACTTTAAGCATGGGGATCTTGCTAATATGCAATACTAGAGAATCCTATCTCACTTCAATACTTGAGAATCCTTTAATACCAAAAAATATGAAGAATCTCAATTCAATACCAGAGAAGCCTCTGATACCTGAAAATATGAAGCTAAGTGCTCACAATTGTACAAAGATGATTGGTATCTAAGAATCTGGATAGCATCTAAATATTAATCTCAGTTTTCATTGGACAGCTGCAAATATGCATGCAACCATGCTCCAGAATAGGGATAAAGATTGATAATTAAAGAGCCACATAAATTTTCAAGAACAAGGGGTACTCGGAAGCAGAAGTTGTCTTCATTTGGCATTTTCTTATAACCCAGGACATGAACCTTACCAACTCGGTGCCCCAGCACCGAGCAAAGAGTCTTCATTAGTGTCGGTAAACTGATATTTCGGTGTTTTTATTTGAGAAGTTAGACAATAGAGTGAGGATAGAGCAAAATAGTATGTGACTTATAAGTGTAGGCATCGTGTTGTGTAGTATGGTGTTCGAGTCGTGTCATTTCGGGCGGGGGGGGGGGGGTTTATTTTGACTTCGTGTCAAAACACATGTTTACTTAAATGTGTAAAATGTACCATGACACTAACCATGGTACATTAAAATCATGTTGTGTTCAGGTTGGCACTATCAACCCTTTTAATTAAAGTTCTTTACAAATAAACATTAAATTAAAATCATGTTGTGTTCAGGTTGGCACTACGCAGGTCTGATTCTCTCAAAGAGGTGTAAGCAACTCTCATGAGCCCGACCACTTGCATGCTTAATAAATAAGCATGTCAAGCATAGGAAAACACTTGAGAAAGTCACTACTTAAACACTATTAAACAAACCAAGGACAAAATCAAAAGCCAACTTAAGCAAAATGGCTCTATCAAAAGTAAATTTGCTGTCAACATAACGAGGAACACCTACTCTATGACACAACATTTCGTGTTAGCAACATCGTAATTCAAGACAAGGTTATGCACAAGAATAACAATAAAGAAGACAATTGATGAATGAGAAATCCAATGGAAAAAAGCACTCCCAAATGCAGGTAAGTGACAGCAAGCCTCTAAAGTTTGAGATTCCATCCACTATCTTCACGATGATCTCCTTTTTGTAGATATCTTGTGTTATTTCTTTCCAAAAAGAGTTAGATAAAAGGCGAGAGAGAGAGAGTTTGGAAAGCACACAGCACTTCACAGTCCTAGAGCAAGCATTTAAAAACATAAGGCATCACTAACCAGATATCAACTCTACCCCAATAAGGGAGGTCTAATGTCAGGACGGAGGGAAGTACTTTAAGCATGGGGATCCATCCTGCTAATATGCAATACTAGAGAATTCTATCTCACTTCAATACTAAAGAATCCTTTGGTCCCCTTTAAATATGAAGAATCTCAATTCAATACCAAGGTTATGCACAAGCATAACAATAAACAAGACAATTGATGGATGAGAAATCGAATGGAAAAAGCACTCCCAATTGATAATGCATGTAAGTGAAAGCAAGCCTCTAAGTTTGAGATTCCATCCACTATCATCACGATGATCTCCTTTTTGTAGATATCCTGTGTTATTTCTTTCCAAAAAGAGTAGATAAAATGAGAGAGAGAGAGAGAGAGTTTGGAAAGCACACAGCGCTTCTGAAAACTTTCGTTTTTGACACAAGGTGTGGATGCGATGAGCGCGGGCGTGCCAAGACTTGTAGCGCCTAACTTCTTGTGAAGATTCCCGTGAATCTTGACTTCTATCGTATGAGCGATCGTGTGTGACCCAAAGGTTAAAGATCACAGAGCGGTTCGTGGTTTGCCACACGGTTGTGGACTTGAAATTTCCTAGTCGTATAGGAAATGGACGTAGAAACGTGAAAACTTAAACTCTATCACACCGGGATAATAAAGTTGGTACAGGAAAGTAAAAGATCCAAACAACTTAAAGAAGTGTGTTTGAATGGGGTTTGAGCACGTAGTACTCGATAATCTACTTTGCTGAAAGTAGTAAAGTGTTTGCTTCGCTGGGAAGGCTTTTTGTTTAAGCGTTGAGCTTGATTGGTGTTGGACCCTTTTTTCAACATTATGAACTACTATTTATAGGGCCAGCAGCTTCCTGATTCAGGCCTGAATCCGAAAATCTGCATTGCTTCTATGGCTGACAAGTGTCCCATGATCTCTCCCACTTTTTGTGCACATGTGATCATGGTCAGTTATGGGACGTTTCAGAAGTTGGATGGCAGTTGAAAATAGAACATGGGTAGTGGGTCTCTCATTGGTTGACATGTGTCCCACTCCTTGGTAGAAATATCTTCCAACTTCCTCCCATATTTTCTCTTCCTGCGACACATGGCCAATTGACTTGGTCAATTGGCCCTTTGAATTAGGAGAGAAACAACTGCCATCCCAGCAACCAAAAATCCCTACAATTGTGGGTTGCATTACACGGACCAGCTTTGCTCCTTTTCTTCATGGGTTGACCCGTGGGCTTCACCTTGAGGGCCAAATCAATTTATTTCCTTGCGGGCCCGACCACGGGCTTTACCTCATGGGCCAATTCAGCCTATTCCCTTCGTGGGCCCAGCCGTGGGCTGCCCCTCTGGGCCGAACTGTTCTTATTAAAACCGTGGGCCGCATATTTATCGGGCCCAAATGGGAACAAAGTCCATGGCCCAGTAATTACCCAACTAATTTATCAATCTCGGCCCAATTAATTATGGGATTAATAATGAAAAATCCAATCACGGCTGGCTCGATCCGCGGTGCCAAAAACGGGTATAAACATTGCCCCCCCTACGCCTTGATTCTGTTAAGATTAAGGCGTTTGGAGACGAACTGTTTTTGGCAGCCAAACAGACCTTGGTGTATCTAATATTCTGTCAGGCCGAAATGTAGCCTAACATTTTTCTTTTTGGAGCAGCCGCAATCATCATCAGATCTGCATGTGGGGCTTTTATCCATAAAGGAGGTCTCCTTTCTTTCTTGGGACTCTCATAACTTCCAAAAGAATCCTTTTTCAACCCAAATCCTTTGCTGTACGTGCACCCCTTTTAGGATAAAAACAAATATTCAAAAGTGGGGAGAAGATGTAGGGAGAGGTGCAAATCCCCAAGGCCTTTTCAAAACCCACTTTTCGAAAAAATCAAAGCCAGCACCGCCTTCTTTAAAAGCTGATCCCTCTCTCTCTCTTCACCTTTACCTTTTCGCTCCATCTTCTCTCCTCCTACATCAGAATCGAAAAAACCCAAGCCACCATTGTTGCACCAAAAAAGCTTCCAGCCATGTCTTCTTTTAGAGCCAAGCAAATCGTCAAGAGCCAGACTACCTTCTCGGACGAGATAAAGAACACCATCAAATCCGAAAAGCTTCCCATCAATCTCGACATCTTGATCGATCGGGCCCAAACCCGCTCGGCCACGGTAAGAATGGGGCTCGGGCCTGCGTTCAACGGCGACTTCCCAGAATCTCTTTACCCCTTCTATCCCCTGGCCGAAGAAGCCTTGCCCTTCGGCTACATCAGCGCCGACTGGACCGCCTATCCACGGGACATCCCAAATCGCCTCTGGCATCGGCCGGACAAACAATACGTGCAGTGGGTCAACCGCGTGGCTGCTGTAAAAGGAGGACTCTGGAAAGAGACTGGGATCTACGAAGCTATAATGCTCAGCCGAAGCCTCATCGATATGGACAAAGCCCTATTCATGGCCGCGGCCCAGTTCTGGTCTGTCTCCTCTAACTCATTTCTTCTTCGTGTTGGGATGATGGGTATTACAATGCAGGACGTTTCGTTCCTCACCGGCCTTCGCCCCCACGGGGTTAGGGCCGATTGTTTCGTTTCACAAAAAACCCCCTCCTTTACATACCCAGAGTCGGCCCAGTTGGCCTACTCGAATTTTCTGAAGTGTTTTGCTGGTAGTGAGGGTGAAAAAGTCACCGAGGACGAGCACGTTGCTCTTCTCGTTTATTGGTTGAATAAGTGTATTTTTTGTGTCTCGTCACATCGGATCACCAAAGAATTTACAGATATTGCTAAGGCCCTGGCCTCGGGCCAAAAATTAGCAATGGCCCCGTTGGTCCTCGCTCACCTATACCGCGGTATGCAAGAACTGTTGACAAATAAATTTGTGTTTGCACCCGGCCCTCTTTGGATAGTTACCCTCTGGCTTTGGTCGTACTTCCCCTCACTCGCCCCCAAGATGAACAAGAAACCCAACCATGGCTGTTATGGCCGCAACTATGCAGGCCAAGCCCTTCGAAAACATAGTTTCGAGGCTTGCTTTTCTTATTTCTATCGTGAGCTGACCACTTTGGGAAAGGGCTACATGCCTTTTGAGAGGGACACAGTGCCCCACTGGTTGAAAAATCCTGCAGGAGAGCCCGGGGAAGACTTTGATGAGCATAAAGCAGTTTGGGCTAGCTTCCTTATCTCTAGGGACTTGTTGTATGGTATGGGAGTTTCCTCAGCTAACAATCGGTGTGGGACCGAATACTATAACGCGGCCCAATTTGCGCGTCAATTCGGCCTTATGCAACTCGTCTCAATCCCCCCGTACCAATCTTGCAATGAGGACTTTATTGATAGGATCATCGTTCCCGAAAAGACTCTGGAAGCTGTCCGAAACCAATTTGCTAGGGATGAGGCCAGTTTTCAGTTGAAGCCCTACCCCGACCGTCCGGAGAAGTCCCAAAGATTTGAAAAATGGTGGACCACATGTGTGAGTATGTACCTTGCCAAGGACCCAGGAGAGGTCTTGGCAAAAGTGACCCCTGAGGCCCTAGTTGTTGATGATATTGACCTTACCAAGATCTCCAAACCCGCGAAGAAAACCTCTCGTTCCGAAGGTCCCTCCTCAACTTCAAGTCTGAAAAGGAAAGGTATGCACATAGGAAAAAAATTACTTTCATACTTGCTGTCCATTCAGGCCCTTATCTGTTTTTCTCATGCAACTTCCATTTCAGGCACCCAAGAAGTTACCAAACTCGAGTCAGACGAAACTCCGAAGAAGAAGAAAAGGCTGCAAAAGCTGTCGGAAAAGAAGACTCCAACTGTAAGAACTGATCTGCCTTTTACTTTCCTTCTATCTTCTCTGATTCAGGCCTAAACGCCTAAATTTGCAGGAGAAAGTTGCTGCGATTGCTGGGAGAACAAGGAGTAGTACCAAGACTAGCTCCCCTGACCAGGTAAACTCGATTACTCAAGTATTCAAATATTCAGGCCTCAATCTGCTTTGTATTAAGGCCTAAATGTAAATTCTTGAACTCTGCTCAGGCCGAATCGAAGGAGACCATTCACCATGCCGAATCAACCCCGACAACAGAAGTGAAGAAGAGAAAGACTAAGACCGTTCCTATCAAAGAGACCCAAGAAGAAGAAGAAACTGAAAAAGTGGAAATGGAGAAGAGTCCCTCACTTGTTTCCAGTGATTCTTCCCCCGCTTCGTTAGAGGTAAGGAAACAACTCTTAGTCTTGATTCCTTGATTTCACTACTGTTTCATCGCTTGGCCAGCCTATCCCTAACTCCTTAATGAATTCAGGCTACCTCGGAAGGTCCTCCGGTCAATCCTGAACATGAGGCGTCATCACATACGCCTGAAAAATCCAGAGTATCACCGTTCAAACCTGAGCCTCCCACTGCCCAAAAAGATGAAATTGTTGAAGAAGAAGCTGAGGAAGATATGGAAGACTTCTTCAAGACTGCAGCCAACCTCGTCCAAGTCTCCCTCTCGGGCATTTCTGGAGATGGGTCAAGTTCTACCCAAGTGCCCCCAACGGCCGAAGAAGTTGCCGAGGCCAAGGAGACTTTCAAGGCTTTAATCAAGATGGATATTAGGACAGCTCTTCACCCAGGCAGGGCTTCATCGTTCAGGAAGGCCCTTGACATCTTGGCCAGAGCTCAAGCCTTCAGTGAGGCTGTGGAAACAAGCCTGCAGAACTTCCACAAGGACTTCCCGGATATGCAAAAGTCTTATGATGGTGCAGCCCTTGAACTCTCGAAAGTTGAATCGAGCCTTACTGAAATCGACGACCTCCGCCAAGAGTTGAGCAAATGCGTGACTGGCTATGAAGCTTCGAAAACCCAAATCGAAGCCATTGAGGTGCAAAAAACCAATCTGGCCAATGACATTCAAACCTGGGAAGAGCAGATCCAAGAACTGAAGAGAAAGCAGGAGGATGCAGAGAAAAGCACGGTGACCTTGGTGACCCAGCAGTCAAGCCTGGAAGCTCAACAGAAGGGACTGTTTGCCACTTCCAAAGCTGTCAAGGTTAAGCTCCTTCCCTTGGTTCCCAATCAAGCAGGCCTCCAAACCTCAAAAGAAAGGTTAGAGGCCCAGCTCAACAACCTTGCTGCATCTTGGAACAACCTTCGCTTAAGTACCCTTGGTGAACTTTAGGCCATTTCGGCCTTGTAATAACGTAGTTTCTTTCCTTTAGCCCTGAACTTTGATCCATTGGGCTATTGGTGCTTGTGTGGCCTGAACTCTAGGCCTTTTCAACTGTTTTGTTTTGATGACATAAACCAAATCCAGGCCTGGCTGATAGCCTAGACAGATTCAGGTCTTGATGGTGGCCTAGACTGATTCAGGCCTTGATCTATCAATTATGGTTTTGATGGTAGTTTTTCTTTAAAGTCTCCCATCTCCCACATCGTAGGATAATGATGCTTTAAAAACTTTCCATTGATAGTATGTTTATGCATTCCACCATTCAAATCCATTAAAAGATAAACATTACCTTCGAACACCTTGCAAATTTGATACGGCCCTTCCCACGTTGGAGACCACTTGCCGTACCTTGGGGTTTGAGCGCCCAAGGGAAGAACAACCTCCCACACCAAATCTCCTTCGGTGAAGCTTTTCCTTCTCACTCTTCTATTATAGGCCCTAGCCACTTGACGCTTCTGAATCAACATATGATCTAAAGCAGCCAACCTTACCTCGTCAAGGTCTTCCATCTCCATTAACATAGCTTGGCTATAATCAGCAGGACTTAAGCCATTTTGGTATGCAATCCTGGCCGATCTAACCGTTACCTCCATGGGAAGTACGGGGTCATGGCCATATACCAACATGTAAGGAGTAACATTTGTGGCTTCTTTCTTCGAAGTCCTATAAGCCCATAATGCATCGGATAGGAGTTCATGCCAAACCCTTGGATTGTCCTCCACCATCTTCTCAATAATTCCAATCAAGGTCTTATTGGTTGATTCGGCCTGGCCATTCCCTTGTGCATAATAAGGGGTTGAGTGAGATAGTTGAATATTGAATTGGCTCACGAAGGCTCGAACCTGTGCTCCAAAGAACACTGAGCCTCTGTCCGCCACAAAATGCTCCGGTATTCCAAACCTATGGATAATTCTCTCCTTCATAACTTTGATCACATCCTGTTGATCCACAGACTTTAACGGGATGGCCTCCGCCCATTTCGTAAAATAATCAGTGGCTACCAAGATGAACCTGTGTTGTTTCGATGAAGGGGGATAAATCATCCCAATTATATCGAAAGCCCAACCTCGAAAAGGCCAAGGCTTTACTACAGCTTGATAATCCGTTGCAGGGGTATGATGGACTGGGCCATGAGCTTGACAAGGCTGGCAGCCCTTAGAAAAACGTATACAATCCTCTAAGATAGTGGGCCAATAGTAACCATACCTTCTAGTTAGCCACCTCATCTTGATACCGGACTGATGTGCCCCACAAATCCCTTCGTGGACTTCTGCCATTACCTTCATGGCCTCGGTATGGCATAAACACCTCAAAAGCAAGTCATCTTCAAGGCCTTTTTTGTACAATTCATCTTCAAGGAGCACATAACTCAACGCCCTTCTCTTGACCTTTCTACTAGCCCCCATATGAGGCCGCTTTAGGTAAGCAATGATAGGATCACGCCAATCATCCTTATCCTCATCTTCTTCTTCAACCGGAAGGTCTGAAGCAAATACTTCTAGGCCTAAACCTCTTCTCTTTACAGAAGGGAGTAGCCTTTTCTGGACTGTGATGACCTTATGAAGGGTTTCTGGTGAAAGCTTCAGGCCCGTTGAGGCCTGAGCCAAACTGTTTGCTTCCGTATTCTTACTCCTTGAGACGTGCTTGACAGTTACATTATCAAAATCTTGAATTAATTGCACCGCTGCCATGTAATAAGGAGCTACTTCCTCGCTATAGCATTTAAACGTACCTGCCAAGTGGTTGATTACGAGGTTTGAATCCCCTATGACCCTCACTTCTCGGGCCTCAAGATCCCTAAGGATTTTAAGGCCTATCACTACCGCTTCATATTCGGCTTGATTATTTGTACATGGAAAATCAAATTGAAAAGATAGCTCCGTTCTCAAGCCTTGGGGAGAGATAATGATAATCCCACAGCCTGAGACTTGTTGAGTTTTCGATCCATCAAAGAGAAGAGTCCAAGGAGTGAGTGAGAGTTCAAATGCACTCAGGCCTGAATCAGATTCTTCGCCGATATCCACACAAGGATGATCGGCAAGGAAATCTGCTAAGGCCTGGCCTTTTACAGCCTTTTGAGGGACATATTGAAAACTGAACTCCATTAAAGCCAACGACCATTTGCCGATTCGGCCTCGCATGATTGGCCGAGAAAGCAAGTACTTAATCAGGTCTGTTTGACTCATAATGTAAACCACAACGGGAAGCATGTAGTGCCTCAATTTTATTGCTGCAAAGTACAAAGCAAGACATAATTTCTCAATAGGAGTATATCTCCTTTCACAAGGAGTTAACAGCCTACTTAAATAATAAACAGCTTGCTCTTTCCCTTGCTCATTGTCTTGTGCTAAAAGGCATCCGATTGAGCTTTCCGCAGCCGAAATGTAGAGCTTCAAAGGCTTGTTCTTGATAGGAGGCATAAGAACTGGAGCCTTCGCTAAGTAGCCTTTGATCTCCTCAAAGGCCTTCTGGTGATCTGCCTCCCAAGCAAAAGTGTCTTGATCCTTCAGCTTCAAGAGTTGGGAAAAGACCTGAACCTTCCCCGCTAGGTTTGAGATGAACCTTCTCAAAAAGTTGAGCGACCCCAAGAGCTTCTGCAATTCCTTCTTGGTTGTAGGAGGCTTTGCTTCTACGAGTGCCTTGGCCTTATTCTGATCAATCTCAATTCCTCTATTGTGGACCAAAAATCCTAGGAACTTGCCCGCAGAGACTCCAAAGGCGCACTTTAAGGGATTAACCTTTAAGTCAAATTGTTGCATCCTCAAGAATGACCTCCTCAGATGTTCCAAGTGTTCATCGTAGGTTTGAGATTTGACCACAATATCATCGATGTAAATCTCCATGAAACGGCCAATGAAATCATGGAAAATGGCGTTCATTGCACGTTGGAACGAAGCACCCGCATTTTTTAGGCCGAAGGGCATTACGACCCACTCAAAGGTTCCCAAAGCTCTGGGACACCTAAAAGCAGTCTTGGCCGTATCGGCCTCGTCGATGAAGATTTGATTGTAGCCCGAATGGCCGTCCATAAAGGATAAAACTTTATGACCCGAGGCCCCATCTACCAACAAATCCGCAACGGGCATCGGATACTCGTCCTTTGGCGATGCCAAGTTAAGGTTTCTGAAGTCTACACAAACTCTAATCTTGCCATTCTTCTTAAGGACTGGCACAACATTAGATAACCAAGTAACGTACCTCGCCGTGCGTATAAACCCAGCGTTGAAAAGGCGTTCGATCTCATCCTTTACTTGCAAATAAACCTCATTGGACATCCTCCTTGGCGGTTGCTTGAAAGGCCTGAATCCCGGCTGGATAGGCAACTTGTGTTCCACCAAATCCCTGGACAAGCCTGGAAGTTCGTCGTAATTCCAGGCAAAACAAGACTTGAACTCAATTAAGAGCTGAATGAGCTTCTGTTTCACGTCTTCTGGCAGAAGCTGGCTAATATATACAGGCCTAGGATTTTCTGAATCTCCTAGGTTAACTTCTTCCAAAGGGTCTTGAACATCGGCCTTTAAGTCATCCAATTTGGCCGGGGCTGCTTCAAGATCTTCCAAACGAATCTCATCCAAGTCTTCGATCAAATCTGAGTCTTCATTGATTACTTCGGCCGCATGGGCCGAATAAACTTCTTCTTCCTGCTCATGTTCTTCTCTAAGCCTTCTTTCCAGCAGGCAGGCTTCTAACTTTGTCAACGTGGCTCGCAAAGCCGCGTCCTTCTCTTCTTCCGAGGGCCTTACTGACATTAAAAAGGCCTTTTGGTTGAAGCAGCAATCGGCCTACTTGACTCCGTGATCATAGGGCCGATTAGCTCTTGGTACAATGCCTTCACCTCCTCCACTGACTTGTGGGCAGAGATAGGCACAATCTTATGGCGGCCAAACTTATCAAGGCCTGCCACCTTCATCGGGCCGACATCCTCGTCATACAATCTCGCCTCGGCATGATTGGTAGAAGCGAGAAACGGCCTACGATCTGCCCAAATCACCTCTACATCTTCTTGGTTCCAAAAAACCAAACATTGGTGCAAAGTTGACGGCACGGCTAGGCAGGCGTGAATCCAGTCCCTCCCCAACAGAATGTTGAACGAAGATCGCGAATTCACGACGAAGAATGGAGTGGTAAGGGTTTTTGACCCAACGGTCAGATTCATGATCAAGATCCCCAGACAGTTCGTTTCATGCCCAGTGAAATCAGTCAATGTTGCTGTTGTTGACACCAAGTCCTGATCCGTCTTGCCTAGCTTGACCATGGTTGACCTAGGCATGAGGTTAGCTGCCGAACCATTATCGACAAGGAGTCGATTGATTGGCATTCCGTCTACACATCCTGAGATATATAGAGGCTTGATATGCCTCGTCATCTTGAAAGTGGGTTTCTCGAATATTACGCTCGCAGCTCGGCCTTCGGTATTACTCTCATCTTCGTCCTTCAGCACTATCACTGAAGGCCCGCCTCCATTCAGACCTGAATTGAGGGATTCATGTAATATCTCGGCCGTTTGACCCATCTCTACCACATCGCCTTCCATGGCAGTAAGGTCATTGTTCTTTGCTTCTAGTTCGGATGGAAGAAAGACCACCATGTTGCATTGCATCTTCGAAGCCTGCCCAGGCCTGAATTCCTTGGCATGTGGGTTTAATCGAGGCTTGCCCCCCGAGTCCTGCTTCGGCTCAAGCGGCTGCATCTTCAATAAAGTGACCTGTCTCGGAAGAGGCTTAATCCTAGCCTCCTCGAGGGTTTTTTCCAGTAAAGCCTTCTTCTCAAATCGAGGAACTTGCCCTGAAGAGGAACCAGCAACGACCTCTTTGTAAGTTCTTTCCAAAGGCTTGTATTCTCTCCTAGGCTTGACTGCCTCATCCTTCAACTTTTCTGGAGGTACTTCGATCACCATTTCCTCATTAACGCCATCTTCTTCCATCATGTCCCCAAGCAGGTCGTCTTCCTCATGAGCCCTCCTTTCCGCCTGCCTAAACCTTTGGCGGCGTCTTTTCTGAGATCGTGATAAAAGAGGCTGTGGAGCGGGAAACTTAGGATGTTCAACCTTATGCCACTCATTTGGAGGAATGACAGGAGGTTTCACAGACCTAGGCTTTCCTCCAGTTGGGGCTGAAATTCTGAGATTATTGAGCTCATCCTCTATCTCCACCACAGCTGGTTGAATCCTGTTGAAAACTGACTCATGCCTGATCTGGTTCTGGTTCTGTTTAGGCCTGCGTAGCTCCTCAGGCCTGGCTTCGGTTCTGCCCACGACTATGCTTTTCAACACAGGTCTGGATGGAACAGCATGATGCCCACATTCAGTGCAAACTAATGAGCAGCTTTGTCTCTCCAACTTCCTATCTGCTTCGGGCTTGGACCACCAAGGCTTCTTCCTTTCGAATCTTTTCACCCTCTCAAAGGCCTGAACCGGGGTGCTTGCCCCCCGAATCGAAGTTCTTGGCCTCCTTACCCCCCAAGTGCGAGACGGAGTGAAATCTTCCTCAAAACATAGGTCCTGGTAGTGATTCGGCCTAGGCCTGAATGCTGCTCTCGATGGTGCCCCCAAGCTCAGTCTAGGCCTTGGTGTAGCTCTGGGCATGGATCTTATATTCACTGAGACCATGTTTGCACTTAGGCCTGAAGGAAATGGGTTGCCATCCACCCCCATGGGCTGCTTGTCCTTCTCGGGAAACTTGAATTCTCCCCGATCAATCTTGTCTTGGATATCATTCCTAAACACAAAGCAATTATTGGTTGAATGACTCCAAGAGTTATGGTACTTACAATATTCCTTACCCTTTAACTCATCCAATGCTGGGATCTTGTGACCAAAGGGCAATTTCAGCAACTTGTCCGCCAAGAGCTGATCGAAAATAGCTTCCGCCTTGCTGATATCAAAGGTGTAGGCCCTGGTAGGCCTATTAAATGCTTCTTGGATGGGTTGCTTTGCGGGCTCCATCTTGACGAAGGCCTTGCAGACATAAGGCTTTCTATTGATGATTTCGGCCACATCAACATCGACACTAGCCTCTGCCTCAACCGTAGCCACGTCATAATTAGGGTCTTGATAGTACGTACCCTTGGAAGCCGACTTTCTATCCTTCTCTTCTTCCAAAAGCTTCTCATAACGCGAGGCCTTTGCAGACAGCTCAAACAAGTCCCTAAATTCTGTACCATGATACTTCTTCTTGAACTCGAAATCCAGGCCGTTTAGTGCTAAACGCACATATTCGGCCTCGGGCAAAGGGATCTTACACTTGAAACGCGCTGTCTTGAATCGGGAGAGGTAAGACTCCACGCCTTCTTGTGGAAGTTGACGATAGCGTGACAAATCCGCCATCGTTATCTCTGGTTCAACCCTGTAAAACTGCTGGTGGAACATTTCTTCAATCTGGGCCCAGGTCTGAACAGAATTGGGTGGCAGATTGATATACCAAGTGAAGGCCGTTGCTGTCAAGGAATTCGGAAAAAGCCTCAACTTGAGTTTGTCATTCGTGCCCACTTCCCCGCACTGCACTTGAAATCGAGCAATGTGTTCCACTGTGGACTGCATGTTCTCCCCCGTGAAGGTCTGAAATTCAGGAACTCGATACCCCTTGGGAAAAGACTCATTGTCGACCTCCGCCGTGTGAGGTTTCCTGTACATGGGTCTGCCCACAGGCCTGAATGCAGGCCCTAACTGTTCCTGAAGCAAATCCAGGACTTGATCTCTTCCAATCATGGCTGGCATTGGAGGCGGCTGTTGGCCTGCCTCTTGTGCCTGCTGATTCACGCCTGGGTTTGCCCCCCGAGTTTCTGGGACTGAATGAGCATGAGAACTATTCTTGTCTTTAACAGCACCTTGTCCTCCGTGAGGAGGCCTTTTGTCGGTCTTTTCAGGCCTATTTGGGTTTTCCACCAAAACGGCCCTTTGTTCCTTGTACATTGGAGGCGTCGGTCCTCCTCCAATAACCACCCCTTTGCTCCTATCTCCTGCCGGTGCAGGACTGTTCGATGATGAAGCTTGATAAAAAACTTGTGGTGGCGGTGGAATTGAGTCCTTCAAACCTGTCTGTTCATGGCTGTTGCCATAGAATCCGAACTGAGGCATGACTGGTTGTTGAGGGACGAGTGGAAGCCTTTCTTTCATTGTGGCAATCATGTCATTGATTGCTAGAGTCATAGGCTCGACGGACTGAGAAATTGTTTGTGCCACGCTGTGTGAAATCTCTTGTCCTGCAAAAAACATATAATTCTTGACGCTATCCGTGGCGTCTTGAAGATCTTGTGCGCTGACTTGAGGAGCGGCCTCCTCGAGTACCGGGACGTTAACAACAACTCCTTCAGGGCTGCCTGGAGGATCGGGCTGTGGTGGATCCGACTGTGACTGTCCGGTTCTTGTTTTCGGCGGCATGATTGATACCTTTGTGAACGACTAGGGTCCCACCGGGCGTGCCAATGAAAACTTTCGTTTTTGACACAAGGTGTGGATGCGATGAGCGCGGGCGTGCCAAGACTTGTAGCGCCTAACTTCTTGTGAAGATTCCCGTGAATCTTGACTTCTATCGTATGAGCGATCGTGTGTGACCCAAAGGTTAAAGATCACAGAGCGGTTCGTGGTTTGCCACACGGTTGTGGACTTGAAATTTCCTAGTCGTATAGGAAATGGACGTAGAAACGTGAAAACGTAAACTCTATCACACCGGGATAATAAAGTTGGTACAGGAAAGTAAAAGATCCAAACAACTTAAAGAAGTGTGTTTGAATGGGGTTTGAGCACGTAGTACTCGATAATCTACTTTGCTGAAAGTAGTAAAGTGTTTGCTTCGCTGGGAAGGCTTTTTGTTTAAGCGTTGAGCTTGATTGGTGTTGGACCCTTTTTTCAACATTATGAACTACTATTTATAGGGCCAGCAGCTTCCTGATTCAGGCCTGAATCCGAAAATCTGCATTGCTTCTATGGCTGACAAGTGTCCCATGATCTCTCCCACTTTTTGTGCACATGTGATCATGGTCAGTTATGGGACGTTTCAGAAGTTGGATGGCAGTTGAAAATAGAACATGGGTAGTGGGTCTCTCATTGGTTGACATGTGTCCCACTCCTTGGTAGAAATATCTTCCAACTTCCTCCCATATTTTCTCTTCCTGCGACACATGGCCAATTGACTTGGTCAATTGGCCCTTTGAATTATGAGAGAAACAACTGCCATCCCAGCAACCAAAAATCCCTACAATTGTGGGTTGCATTACACGGACCAGCTTTGCTCCTTTTCTTCATGGGTTGACCCGTGGGCTTCACCTTGAGGGCCAAATCAATTTATTTCCTTGCGGGCCCGACCACGGGCTTTACCTCATGGGCCAATTCAGCCTATTCCCTTCGTGGGCCCAGCCGTGGGCTGCCCCTCTGGGCCGAACTGTTCTTATTAAAACCGTGGGCCGCATATTTATCGGGCCCAAATGGGAACAAAGTCCATGGCCCAGTAATTACCCAACTAATTTATCAATCTCGGCCCAATTAATTATGGGATTAATAATGAAAAATCCAATCACGGCTGGCTCGATCCGCGGTGCCAAAAACGGGTATAAACAGCTTCATAGTCCTAGCCATTGCAGACCAACATCAGCAAGCAGTTAAAAACAGAAGGCATCACCAACAAGATATCAACTCTACCCCAATAAGGGAGGTCAAATGTGACAAAGGGAAGTACTTTAAGCATGGGGATCTTGCTAATATGCAATACTAGAGAATCCTATCTCACTTCAATACTTGAGAATCCTTTAATACCAAAAAATATGAAGAATCTCAATTCAATACCAGAGAAGCCTCTGATACCTGAAAATATGAAGCTAAGTGCTCACAATTGTACAAAGATGATTGGTATCTAAGAATCTGGATAGCATCTAAATATTAATCTCAGTTTTCATTGGACAGCTGCAAATATGCATGCAACCATGCTCCAGAATAGGGATAAAGATTGATAATTAAAGAGCCACATAAATTTTCAAGAACAAGGGGTACTCGGAAGCAGAAGTTGTCTTCATTTGGCATTTTCTTATAACCCAGGACATGAACCTTACCAACTCGGTGCCCCAGCACCGAGCAAAGAGTCTTCATTAGTGTCGGTAAACTGATATTTCGGTGTTTTTATTTGAGAAGTTAGACAATAGAATGAGGATAGAGCAAAATAGTATGTGACTTATAAGTGTAGGCATCGTGTTGTGTAGTATGGTGTTCGAGTCGTGTCATTTCGGGCGGGGGGGGGGGAGGGGGGGGGGGGTTTATTTTGACTTCGTGTCAAAACACATGTTTACTTAAATGTGTAAAATGTACCATGACACTAACCATGGTACATTAAAATCATGTTGTGTTCAGGTTGGCACTATCAACCCTTTTAATTAAAGTTCTTTACAAATAAACATTAAATTATAAACGTAAAAATGTTAAGACACATGTACAATCATTTAATCCAACAACAAAAATGAATACATTCTCAATGATGTCATATACAAAACAATAAAATCAACAAAACAACTTGATATAACCCCCAAAAAAAAATTTAATTGCCCAAAAAAAAACAAAACAAATTGACCAACAATAATCAAACTATGACATTAAAAGATGACTTAACACATGTAGACGTAAGTCCCAAAATCGAATAGCGCACTTTTTTACAACTTTTACCTAAAATAATTTTAAAAAAACCTGACAACTATGATTTAAGTTTCAATACAGATTATAAAGTAAAAGACTAGTACTAAAATAATAGGCATAAGGTTGTCTCGAGTTTAAATCGTGTCATTCAAATTAACAAGTCTACACAGACAATTTAACGGTTATCCGTGTCCTTCTCGAGTTACACGAGTTCAACCATTATTCCTCCCGTTTAATTTTTGTCGTCAAATCGTGTCATATTCATGTTCGGGTCAAAAAGTAGTCGACCTAAACCCTCTAACTTCGTGTTGAGTTCGAATCGTGTTAACGAGTCGCATCCGAAATTCCCAACCCTAGTGACTTCTGTAAGTATAATTTCAAAAGCAAGAATAGAATTGCAAACAAGAACAAGAGAAGGCTCACAACGCCAGACTTCAGGGCAGATATTTGGGGTCTTTTGGAAGCTCCTCCATAAACACAAACTGATTGCAAGCCACATGGTTTTCCAGCAGCGTACAAAAACATCTGAAATCTGCCACAAGCACAAAGTGTCAATGCTAGGCCACTTTTCCAACTAATAAATGCCACCAGGTCATATGAAACATTCTGTATGAAAGGTAGAAATGTGGAGAATGCATAAACATACACAAAAGTAGAAACACTGCAATAATTATATATTTTTCCTTTCTGCCAACAAGGATAAGAAGGTTCCTAAACTTTCTAATAAGACATGTCAAAGAATCACAATTAAAAGGGCCGGTATTTCAGTGGTAAAATTTTCTAAGAGCAGCCGCTGCGTGCATATATGCCAAAGGTTGGGTCTGTCTAGTCTCCCCCCGCCTCATAGCTCCATCGATTGGGAACTACCTTGGTACTGCTATTCTTATCGTTGTGACAAGGAATCACAATCCACATAATTTGACACAAATGAGTCTTGATCAGAATAATCTTCCTACAATATGAAAGAGCTGAATAGTGAATAGTACAGTTGCAGCAGATCGATTCCAGAGACCCACGTCTATGTTTTCTATAACCTAGATAAAGCACTCGCTCATCGAATATTCAACAGCACAACCTTCTCAAACGAAACAAGCTTATGATCACACAACCATCACGTCCACTACCCCCTTATCAATGAAGTTCACTGCCACCGTTATTGTCGTCTTCTTTTGCTCCTACAATTTTTCTTTGACAAAAAAAGATCAAGCAAAGATGGCACTAAGGCCTGATGGGCATGGCAATCCATGTACATGCAAATAACACATCAGCATGAAGAAACTAGACAACCAACTGCACCAGTGCAACCACGAGGCAAAACTTCCAAGCTTCACGTTCAGTTACGACATTTGCATTTTACTTATACCAGAAACCTCTGTATTTACTATAAAGACAGAAGTGTTAGGAATGTGCCTTGAATTTTCCTTTTTGGATGTTTCCCTAGTGAGTTGTGAGTACTCAATTACTCTTGGTATCTCTTTGTTTGGGATTCAAGGGTGCTTCAATTTGTGGACTGACGGGTATAGCCGGCTCCGTTGTAATCTTGCTCCTTGGTTATAGAGAATCCTCTCTCGCTCTTCGCCTATGGAGTAAACTTTGCTTCGTGCTTTGTGGAGCCACGTATATCTTGGTGTTCTTGTTCTTGTGCTTTCGCCTTTTGTTTGCTTACTTTATTTTCTTGTGGCTTGACATTAAAGGGGGGTGTTAAAATTCCAACAAGAATCTCTGTCTAACAGACAGCATAGTAGAAAAGTCTTCAGCCAAAAGAATAAGAGCGGTAATTTAAAGGTCCCATCAGGCCATAAGCTTCTCGTGTAAAGTTCAGGTATATCCAAGTGGATGTACCTAATGGATAAGTTGTTTTTAATTTCCTTTTAAGGTAAAAGATAACAAGCAAAGCAAGGCATGCATGGAATGTATTTCAAGTGCTCTATTCATTCACAAAACCTTCATGCACTACTAAGCAAACTACTTTTCACTCCTACTAACATAATTTGCCCTACACTAGCCAGTGTTGTTCTGAAGTTTCTCCATTCAGTTCTCAGTTATGTATCATTGGCTTCTCTAATTACAACAAATTTCGCTAAATCAGCCATTACTCGAAGGCAGGAAAGATAGTACACAACCTAGAAAATTAAAAACAGCTACTACACACAATAGGCAAGTTGTTTACACTGGAATTCAAGACAATAAGAACGTTGGCCAATGTCTTGCCTGACCACCAAAACAAAACCCACAAAAATAAAATTATACACCGCATAAAAATGTCGTACGAGGCAAAAAAACACGAGTATAAGCATTTCACCATCTCGAATGCCATACCCATTTTGAGTGCCCTTTTTCTTACCCAAATTTGGGAGAGACCCACATCTAAACCCTTTTTCTCAAACCCTCTTTTCACTCTCTTTAATTACAAGTGTGCCATTTTTTAATCAATCAATAGGTTTGGGTAAAAATAAGGGTTTAGCATTGGAGATGGCCTACCCAAATCTTTTCCCGAATTTGGGTTTTTAAAAAAAGGGTTCTGGCTGGTGATGCTCTACTACCAGACCCAGTTGCTGATATCCCGATAAGATCGTGAATGATCATTACAGGAAAGGCCAAGACTCTACAAAAGAATTCAGTGCTTCATATTTGATTTTTCTTTTATATCCTGCCCATGACTTGGCTTCTCATCCCCGTCAACAACGACATCACTTTTGTTGTCACTAGTATCAAATTTCTCGCTGACCGATTAAGAACAACCCTCTTGAGTCTTGGCTTCATCAGGAACAATACGCGGGTTGAGAAGTTTCAGAGGCGGGGAAGCCGGATTTTTCTAGGGTTAAAAGCAAGGTCCAATGGGGGTTGTATAGCTATTTTCAAACCCCAATTATAGAACTCAATGCTCCAATGGGGATGGAAAAGGGGGCTGTATATTTCCACCCCCAAATGACTATAGCTATCCTTGCCACCTCATGCAAATTCAACTACCATAGGTGAAACCGAAGTGTACCTGAGATCGCCGGAAAATGGCCGGAATCTGCAAAATCTCGCAGGAAGCTGCAAAACCTCACCGGAGTGTAACTGAGACTGAGACCGAGACAGAGACAGAGATCCACACACACACACAGATCGCTGTGGTTTGTTCGACATGAACAGACGGTTTCAAATAGGGTACCATACGGCGAGAGAGAGAGATGGTTTCACGGTTGGGTTGTACACTCGTGTGAGAGAGATTTGTTCGCCGGAGGGGGATCGAGGTTCGCCGGCGTGAGACAGAGAGAGGGCTTCACGCCTCTGTGTGTGTGTGTGTGAGAGAGAGAGAGAGAGAGAAGTTGGGCTGGCATCAGAGTCATCAGACCGTTGGGGCTAAAGATTTTCCCAACCGCTGAATTCAAAAAAAAAAATCGAGCCGCTCAATTCAAAAACAAAAATGATACTGGTACATACATAAAATTTGTACCAGCGCGTAAAAACCCCTTTTTGGGCTTGTTTTAGGTCTCAAAAAAATGATCGAAGTCACGCATTTTATTTAAAATACTTTGTTTACAGCCTTTGCAAAAAATAAGCTCAATCCGGTATTAGTAAAGGCGTTTACAAAACATCTAACTTTTCTTTATAATTCAGGCCTGAATTCTGAGACAAAGTTAGATATTTTGTAAACGCCCCTACCGATACCGGATTAAGCTTATTTTTTGCAAGAACCATAAACAAAGTATTTTTAACAAAATGAGCGGTTTCGATCATTTTTTTTAGACCCAAAAAGGCATTTGTACACCCTGATACAAATATTAAATTTGTAGCAACACTGAAAAAAAAAAAGTCCACCAATTTTTTCTCCCTTTGCTCTACGAGTTTTTTTTTTTTATCCCCTAAATTATACACTTTTTTTTTTACGTAGGAATTTGGATGAAATTAGCCAATAAGGCCTTGTTTGGGACCATATAGAGCAAATACTTGATTATGAGAGCTCTAGAAAAAGAAATTACAATTTTAACCCCTTAAGATAAAATGATCAAAAAAATAATATTTTCACACTAATTCAAACGGATTGAAAATTGAAACACTTAATTTTAGATCATGGTCTCGATGAGGGGCGTTTTTTTCCAAGCGGTATACATGGGAGTTAGGGAGAAGTTAGCAAGTTAGTCCACAAGAGGTCCAAAGGTTGTTCGGATCGGAGAGGATTCTCTTAGTTTATTTTGGCCCTTTTTACCCTTATAAATTGAAGGTTTTTTTTTTTCCGATCCTTGATTGATTCAGGTTGAGAGTTGGGTATAGCATTTTCACAACAAAACCAACTTCGTCTTGTGGAAATGGGTACTGTTTATGCTGATGTTTTTGGTGAATAAGTTGCGTCAAATTTGTATATTGTTCACTCTAATGAATAATTTTATTTACTAGTGTAAACAACTTGTGATCATTATGGATCATTATTCACTAGTGTGAATAAATGGACTGACCAAACCGCTAACTCTCTTGATGATTAGCATGTTTTGGTAGTTGGGCTCAAACAATTAGTTTTTTTTTTTTTTTTTGATATTCAAAAAGGGTGAGAGGGAGCGACCAGCGTAGCAACTCCCCTTGGGCGTGACCGGTTCAAGCCATAGCTACCGTCCGGGAGGACGGGCCGTCACCACAGCACCGCTTTAGTGCACAACTGGTGAAAACTCCCCCCCTTTGATCCACAGACGAGGTTCGAGTACCTGTCGGGACTCGAACTCTCGCCTGCGTTAAGGGAGGTGATGAGCCTCACCAGCTGGGCTACCACCTCGGTGGTGCTCAAACAATTAGTTGGTCCAGCATTTCATAAGGAATTTTGGGGAAATAATTTTGTAGTGTCCTTAGAATAACAAATTTTGTATGCACAGACACAAATTTAGACATAGAAGTGACCAAAATTGTCTGACGCATTATACGCGTGAACCCTTTGTAAGATTTATTCTTAATGGTGTTAGATAATTAACAACCTACGTTATGCCAGGATCTAGAACTATCATGATCATCACAATACAAACATTAAGCGGAACTTAAGGAATCAAGAACGGCGTACCCGGATCCATTTATGCGGAACTTGAGCAATCCGGTGAGTGACTGTAACGACCATAATTTTACTAGAGCATTAAGCCCTAGGTGGAAGACAGTTTCTCTCCCTTGCCTCACTTTCTAGCTGTTTAGTATATGACATTATATTGATGGAACCCTAGACGTTCTTTTATAGGCAGAGAGAGGACCGATTTCCTTATTAAACATTATACTCACTTCCCATCAAAGTAGAGTCTATTTAGGAAATGGCTTCTCTATTTGACCAATACAATAAATAAAGATATGGAGAATCCTATTAAACTCATAATTAATATGTGCCATATAAAATATGTGGGCCACCAAAATGACTAACTTAAATTTAGTCTTACATTCTCCCACTTGGCCCATATGATAACTTAAATAGAGTTTAATAAGATAAACATAAGGCGCGCCATAAGTCCATATCAAGTTCTTAATTTGGTCACAATCATAATACTATTGTTAAACAACCCACTAATGCGAGTCATGGCGGTTCTACATCACAATGACATAGTCCCTTCCATGTACCACAACACTAGCAAACTGTTTAACATAGTCTTTAGGTGAGAAACATTATCATAAGGTCCAACGGTAATGTCTTTTGTCAAAGACTATTCCTATAATCACAAATCATCCACATACATGTACGTACACTATTCATTACAGGAAATTATCAGAAACACATAATTGAGATCTCTCAAAGTGTCTAATAATATTGTCATCATATTGCAGTCCATAAGTACAACTATTATGGGCTATGCTAGATTCATTCTATTAGCATATATCTTAAATGTCCTTGCATTAACCTCTTCATAAGTGGATCTGCAATCATAAGCGGTGTGCTTATGCCTTAAGTGACACTTTTGTTTCTGAAATTTTTCTTAGAAAAGAAAATAGTTGCGGAATCATAAACTCCTAGCGACTTGGTAATGGTGCCGACAACCCCAAGTCCTAAGATAAACTTCCCAACTGCTATCCACGAAGTATGGCCTCAAAGCATGCCACAATTCTATCAACATAATTGATGAAACAATGATAGCTACTTTAAAACTTTTGTTTGCCCCTTTACATAATAGGAACAACTAATTAAAAGTAGACTTTCTACTATCAAAGCTTTAAACAAAAAACTAAATCCGAGTAGCTAATAAACTCAAGATCATAAGACGTTCTCAATGTGAGCATATAACCTTTAGTTTAAAAGTTCATGATAAAACTTTTAAGTGCAAACAATAAAGATACCTATAGCAAACAAAATACAGTCAACATACGTATCAAAAATATAAATCAACTCCCACTAATCTTTGGATTTGTACACTAATTAATAGTGTTTTTTTTTCTTAATTCCAAAGAAAGCTATGGTATCAACAAACATAAGGAACCAATGGCAGGAGCTAATTCACGTCCATAAGTTGACTTCTTAAATTTGCAACCAAGTGCTCTTTTACTTTAGTTGAGAAGCCTTCATGCTGATTCATATAGACACTACATCTAAACTCTCATTCAAAAGGCTTTTTTCACGTTTAAATGTAACTCCAAAACATAAAGAGTTACCTACCAACGCCACAATAATTTTCAGCGAGTTCTTCTCGAATACAAGAGAGAAGGGCTTGTGAAAATGAAATCGGATCAAAAGCATTCGTGTAGATAAATCAAATAAACATTCAAACAGCAAATCTCTTATTCCTTCGAGATATTCTTGATGCTATCTTCTTTGATTGTTCTACAATTTCTTCAGTGGTGTCAATCTTATTATGGAGTGATTGACAACTTACTTTGTTGTTCAAAATCATTATGTTGTTTAACAACGGTAAGAACAACAACATTCTAAGTTATGGGTAAAGACACTTATACCCTAACTTTTAAGTGACCACATTCCATGGTTTATCACTCCCACTGATTTCACCATTCCTAACGAATCTGAATGATCGATTTCTATAATTCTCGTACTATGGTTAAATAGTAAAACTCATACCTTTTGAATCTTCTAAAGCAACCAATAAGGTCACTATAGCTCATTCTAAAATTCAAATTCTGTCATGTGAATTAAAAATTCTAGCCTCTGCTGGACAACCTTAAACGTTCAAGTGTCCTAAGTTCAGGTTCCTTCCTATCCACAGTTCAAAAGAAGTATTTGAAACTGTCTTACTAGAAACCTGATTCACATAAATGCAGCAGGCTTAGAAGTATCTATCCACCACATAATGGGTATTTCGGAGTTACAGACCTACTTCTAACCATATCCAATAATGTACGATTACCTTTCAGCTACTCCATTCTCCTATAAAACAGACATTCCATAATATTTATCACTCATGTACTATCAGATGACTTTTACATTATTTTCTATTTGCCTTTCCTACCTCAATAATGTATACCTTTAGAGTGTTCATTGATTGAGATCTTCATGCAATAGAAAAGTTGACATAAAGTAAAAGGTCATCCTACAAATGATAAAATATGTCTCTTATGTCTATATGAAACACTTTAAGACGCCCATTGGTTATTGTGACTTACTTCTTTATCTATATGGTTTGCTAGTTCATAATGCAAATCACACATATAAGAGATCAATAAAGTTTCTGTCATATATTAATCTCTCAATACGTTTCTTGAAACTATGCTTCAAACGTCATGTCACAAGATGAAGTAAATTTTCATTTATGAGGCTACTAACCAAACTAACATTATGATGCAGCATAAGGAGAGTTTTCAATAAAATGGTCATCAAACTTTAGTTCATTCAAACATAATAAAATACCATAAGACAATAATTGGTATTTTTCAATCACCATAAATTTGATTTCGAAACTTGAAAAACATAACAATAAAATTTAGTTTGAACGAAAGAAACTAAATTTGTAAACATTATAGAAAATACAAAATGATGACCAACTCTTAAATAGCAAACAAAATAAGTCACAAAACCCTTTTAATAAAACTTTAACCTAATTTTTAGAACTCAATGGGCTTGTGTTTATAATAACTTCAAATCTCTTCGCATCTTGGTTATAAACATAAGTAGTAGCTCATAATTAAAACACTTCATAGTTAAGGGGACTTCAATTAGCTAAATTTGATTCGAAACACACAAATTAGTAACTACTTTTCCCTTTCGAATCGCTTCCTACGTTTATGACAAACTTTCTGATAATGTCTCAACAATTTACAGAAGGGACATATATCATTGCCCTTGCATTCTTTCGAGTCCAAAATCATTAGCACACTACATAATGCCAACTTCATGTCCCATTTAGGCTTCCTCTACTTTAATTCTCAAGTACTTTAGTTGAGTAGGCCAAATATAACATTTCAATGGCATCCTCAAGTATTCTAAGCACAATAAACATAATAGTGGTCACCTTAAACATTCACGCGAACATAAGGCTTAGTCTATTCCATTTCATTCATACTTTACCAAAATAAAAATTAAATTATTTTGCAATTCTCAAGAATCAATATTTTATCAAGATCTAGTTTCAAAAACTAAACTTGTCCTTTTCAATATGAGAAACTTAATCATTGAAATTAAAACAAAACAGACTAAGCATGTGAACATGAAACAAATATATTAACAATGCACACATAATATATGCTCACTACAATAATACTTTGAGTTACCAATAAATTGACAAAATAAAATTTGTCCAAACAATAATATATAGTGCAACGGTGATCTGCCTTTGGGTTCATCTAATGTTACACTATTAACAGTTATGGTGATTCCCTTTCACCAATAGGACTAATCGATGAGGATTCACAATTAAGTAGGTTTGTTACCTTTGAGTATCCAATTCCAATCTGAATTGTGAATACTTATAAATTATCTTATTCCAATTCACTAATCACTTAGAAGTGGTGCACCTTTGGGCCTACCTAATATCCATGCAACTAGAGAACTGCGATTTGCAAAGTCATTATTTTTAACACTTAGGAATGGGAATAAGTTTCATATATAACTTGATATTTATGAAACATTCCAGTTGGGCCACTTTGGTGACTACCAAACCGTATCATAATATAAATATCAAATAAAATAAGTGTTAAGTTTCAGTAATTTTAATTGAAATCTATGAAACATTTCAATTGGGCCACTTTGGTGACTACCGAACCGCGTCTTAATATAGATTTCAATCAAGATAATGACTTTGCATGAACATTAGGTGATTTAAACAAAAAATATCACTATTTTAAAACCTGATCATAATAGGTATTAAAATTTCATAATTTGATTAACATCTATCAATATTCCGGTTGGATTGATTTAGCCCAAACCGTGTCCTTATATAGAGTCAAATCAAAATAGTGATCTTTTCATGGCCATTAGGTGAATCTTAGATTATTCACAATTTCATAATATGATTTGATATCTATGAGTCATTATGATCGGGTCACTTTGGTGACTACCAAATCTCCAATAATATAGATTCAAATCAGTAACTTTCTGTATGGACATAAGGCGAATAACGAAGTATTCACAAATAAAATTGAAATTCGACGATTCTACGGACCATTATGATTGGGTCACTTTGGTGACTACCAAATCGACCATAATGTAGATTATCTGTCGAAACAATAATTTTTCACGCAACTGTTAGGTGAATAAATAGCAACAATTATTCACTACACTTTCATCATTATAATACTTAAATTTTATATATTCAACACATTATATGCAAATAGCAACGACCAGAACAATTCACTTTCATTATCACTTCGGAGTCACCGAGTCACAAAATATTAGTATTAATGCACAGAAAACAAATTAAGTATCTGTTCATGGGTTTACAGTAAGAACCCAATCAAACCCATGTATAGCTTTATGCCCATGCTATTTAACATACATCACCATAACCATGACATCCACAAAAAACATTCATTAGATCGCCAATCTCAGTGTCGGTCGAAACAAACAATTTCCTTAGAAACTTGAAAACCAGCCAACGCATAAATTAGTTTTGAGGCCGGTTAAGGGCATACGAGGTCAAACCGAAACCGAGAACAATGTGATTCTCATGAGTAACAGTACGTGGCACGGAAAAACGATTTACGCCTTGCATAAAATAAATCTATGGCAGATCATGGGTATCGCACAAAACATAATTAACTTTTCTATGTTTGGAATCAACCTCATACGAAACAGTGCCGGGAAAATTATTACATGCCACGTCAAATATTCAAAACGGACAATCATGATGTTCTAAAACCATGCTCTGATACCACATGTAAGATTTATTCTTAATGGTGTTAGATAATTAACAACCTACGTTATGCCAGGATCTAGAACTATCATGATCATCACAATACAAACACTAAGCAGAACTTAAGGAATCAAGAACGGCGTACCCGGATCCATTTATGCGGAACTTGAGCAATCCGGTGAGTGACTGTAACGACCATAATTTTACTAGAGCATTAAGCCCTAGGTGGAAGACGGTTTCTCTCCCTTGCCTCATTTTCTAGCTGTTTAGTATATGACATTATATTGATGGAACCCTAGACGCTCTTTTATAGGCAGAGAGAGGACCGATTTCCTTATTAAACATTATACTCACTTCCCATCAAAGTAGAGTCTATTTAGGAAATGGCTTCTCTATTTGACCAATACAATAAATAAAGATATGGAGAATCCTATTAAACTCATAATTAATATGTGCCATATAAAATATGTGGGCCACCAAAATGACTAAATTAAATTTAGTCTTACACCCTTCGTTATTGCAGAGCTCACGTGTATTGTACAGTTTTGTATCCAAATCTGTGCACGTAACGTTTGCCATTGGGAGCGTTGGTAATAGGGTGCAAAAATCAAGACAATCAAACCCCACCTGCTGAATGTAACTCGTGCTCATTATTCTTTCATCTAGTTCATAAGCTCTCTATAATGTCCACTTCACATTTTTATTGTTAGGTATATATAACAGTTGGAATGCCTGTCTATTACCTTTTCTTTTTTTTTCATTTGCATGTTTGGCCTGTCAGAATCCTTTGCAAGTCTTGAAAGAGTGGTTGCATGGCACGGTTCTAGTCTAGAGCTAGCTAGCCCTTTTTTGGGCCTGCTTTGATTCAAACAATTGTGTGTATTTTGGGAGGAGAGGAACTTATTCACGGCTCAGCCGTGAACAAGCCCTTTACCTGCAACCCAATCGCAACCGTCCAAAACACCTCTGAACAGTCCGGATGTTAATGAACTCTTTTCCGGAAAAAATTTCACTAACATCCGCGATTTGACTCCGTAAATAACTATTCACGACGGAGCAATTAAAAAGATTTTCTCTTTTGGGAGTTCTATGCTCCAAAGTTCGCGTTTTTCTAAAGAAGTATTAGAAATCTTTGATGGTCACGGTTGTCGATGGTTTCGATATTGTTGAGAAAATGATTTGCCAAAGTATTGATGGTCTCGAGAAGGTTTACTATATGAACGATTTCTTGCGGACTTTAGACGATCTTCTTTTCGCTTATTTTGGTCCTTTTAACCATTTTTTCGGATCATATAAGATGTATCTTTCGGATCCTTGATTGATTCTTTTTTTTTTTTTTTTTTTGCATGTGTTAGAACATTGGTCCCGTTCAACTAAGGTTTTTATTTTTTAAGTATTTATTTTTCGCTTTACATTCTCTCACAATACATCACCTTAAATTTCAAAAAATAAGTACTTATTTTAGTTAGCGGAACAAAGCCTTATTGATTTGATGTCATGTTGAGTTGGTTATTTGAAGCCAGAGTATTTTTCACAACAAAACCAACCTCTTCCTGTGGGCTTCTTAATTGGACTCTTTAGCCCAACCCGCTAAGGCACTTGATGATTTACTGTAGTTTGTTTTTATTGTTGGGCTCAAACAATAATTGTTGGACCAGATTTCCTATCTAATTTTGGGAAAATATTTGGAAAAATGACGGCTCAGGACGTGTTCTGATAATTAATATCTGCCAAGGACATGCTGAGAACATTTGGTAATGCTAAAAATATCATTGATGGGTATTAATTATCAAAACACGTCATTGGCCGTCATTTTCCCAAAATATTTTAAAGCAATATTACACACAAAACTCTTGACACAACTGCGTTTGAGACCGTTCAATGCACAGGGATCCACATGCATCGAACGATTCTCAACACAGCTGTATATGAAATTGTGTGTGTATACTTTCCAAAATACTATTTCGTAATGTCTTCCGAATGACAAAGTTTGTGTGCACAAACTTTCATGCACAAATCTAGATATAGGAGTTGGGGGAGCTGATGTCCCTTTGATATAGGAGTTGGGGGAGCTACTATCCCTTAAGGGGACATCAGCCTGCTATCTCGGCCAAGGGGGCCGTGCTCCGGTCTCACTCCAATGATCGAAAATGTTCACTTTGTAAAGCTCGTCAAGTTGAACAAGTATGTAAAAAATCAGCTCGATCGGATATCATTAAGTACCTAATCGAAACCTTTTTGTCTTGAAAAGAATGGATCCGAAACACTGGATCAAATCTACTAGAACCCATTATTGGCAAGTTATATGTGTTCCGATCAGGCATTTAATGACATCCGATTAAACTGATTTTTTGCATATTTGTTCAACTCGATAAGCTCTACGAAGTGAACGTTTTCGATCATTAGAGCAAGACCGGAGCTGGACCCCCTCAGCCGGAATAGCACGCTGCTGCTGCTGTCCCTTCAAGGGACAGCAGCTCCCCCAGTCCTCTAGATATAGATGTAACCAAGATTTTCCAATACACGTAAACTCTTCATTATTGCAAAGCTCGCGTCCATTGTACAATTTTATGTCCGGACCTGTGCAGTAACAATGTAACATTGACCTTTGGGAATGGTAATAAAAAGGGGCAAAAACAAGACAAGTAGACCCCCCCTGCTGAATGTAACTCGTGATCATTATTCTTTCTTCGAGTTCATAAGCTCTCTATAATGTACACTTCAAATTTTTATTGTTAATTAGGAGTACAAAAGTTGGAATACCTAACACCTGTCTATGATCACTTTTATTGTTTCGTGGAACATTCTCATGTCCGCACGACAAAAGATATTTTACTGTTAACCAGTTGTGACTAGGGCGGTAAACGAGCCCCATCGAGCCGAATATTAGAATGTTCGAATCTATTTATTAATAAGTTTTTTAGCGAACTCGAGCTCAGAGCTCGAGCCGAACTCAATGGAAATTATGACGAGCCAGACTCGAACCGAGCTTGCCCAGGTTTGGGTCGAACTTGAGCTTGTTCACAAGCCTTAACGATCAAATAATATCATATTTTTATTCTCTCATAGAGGTCTAAAACTGAAAATAAATTTTTCATTATGTACATAAATATGTTCATATACATATAAAATGATAAAAACATATATATAGGTAAATTTTCAGTAATTGTAAACGTTTAGACTTGTACAAATTTTAAAATTTTCACTATATAACTATATAAAATCCCTATAATACACATATACTCCAAGTTCGCGAGCCTAATCGAGCCGAATACTGTTGTGTTCATGTTCGGCTCATTTATGAAACGAGCCTAAAATTGAGGTTCAGGTTCGGTTCATTTAGTAAACGAATCGAACTCGAACTAGACTTTACCGAGTCGAGTCTCGAACAGTTTACGAACGGCTCAGTTCATTTACAACCCTAGTTGTGACAAATTGTGTAACCTGTGATCCTTGATCTGGACTCCTCCTCTGATGGTTCAAGCGTTTCTCAGCCTTCTTGCTCTATCCTGCATAGTGAACGCACGACTAAGACCTAGCCGAGGTTGTCCGGCAAAGCCTTCCGGCGAGAGAATGAGAATGTGCAGAGGGTAAAGTCAGAGACTAGAGTTGAATATATGAGTGTATGTGTAGAAGTATGTACCTCTTAGGGTTGCCATCATTTGATATTTAATTATAGAGTCTTCTTGACTTGCTCTCCAAATACGAGCATGTGCCCTGCACGAGCTGAGTGACGTCATCATGACATCACGGAGTAGATCTAGTAACCATCTTGTTATGAGCTGGCACTCTCCATGTGCGCTCATAATTATCCTCTGGCGTAACCGTTTCAGCATGTGACTCAGCGGATGGCCGAGCCCCACACTTGGTCAAACCTAGTGGGCGACTTATGAAGAGAACACACTGACGGGGCTTCCTCCCCGAAGGTGGCCGAGCCTAGACTACCCTGTCGCCAGGCGTAAGGAGAGTGCAGTGTTGACGACCGATGGGCCTCGGCCTAGAGCCTAGCCCCGATTCAGGTGCGGCCACTAATGGACTTGGTCTAGTCATTCCAGACAAGTACGAACAGTTATGTTCGGCCTGCTACACAAATCAATTCGCACGTCGAATCATACGACTATTATTTGGAAGATTACGAGCTTGAACTTTAAAGGGTAGACGGATGGTTAGTATTTGAACTTCTACTCGTTTCGTGGCTATCTCATAGTAGTAGTTTAGACGGACCGTTTATTATCAATACTATTTTATTTAGGGATTGGTGAACTTGCGAATTGATGATTGAATAAAGCGAGGAATTTTTACAACTGGTGCAAATGGATCATCCGGGCCCTTCATATCAAAATGGACGGTCAGATCCGTGCGGTTGCCGCACTACAGCAACTCCCAATCCCCATTTGCAACCAAAAATCGCCTTATTCATTCATCGTATTTGCAATCAAAAATTTCTTGAATAAAGCGGTCAATTGCAAGAAAAGGATGTTTCCCAGTGCAGCGCACCTAGTACGTCATTGCCAAATCAAACCCTTTTCTTTTTACCCACGTTTACTTCACAACGAAGGTAAGTTGTTGGTAACGCCATTTATACATTGAACCTACCACAGACAGAGATGAGAGAGAGAGAGAGAGAGAGAGAGATGAGAGAGGGGGTGCAAATTTGTGCTGATAAACGATGGTCAAGTTGTAATCTAATAAATGAAGCGCTCAAAGCCTCAAACAGGGTCTTCTTCTTTTTTTTGTCACTCGATAAATTTCTAGCCTATTCCTAAGAGTAAGGGTCATCATCGGGCCGGGCTGGGTCGATCCAGCCCGTCAAGTCACTACCCAAGCCCGCCCATGGGCCGGGCCAATTGGGCTTTTTTTACGGGCTGGGTTAACTACCATAAATTGAAGCCTAGGGCTAGCCCAATTGACGGGCTGGCGGGCCTAAATTCCTTTGGACAAGGGAAAAAAGAAAGGATTTTGTGGGAAGTTGTTGGTAACGCCATTTATACATTGTATCTACCAGAGAGAGAGAGAGAGAGCGGGGGGCGCGCCGGGGGGTGTGCAAATTTGTGCTGATAAACGATGGTCATAGACGCCTGTTTCCATTCATGGCCATGTATAAATAAATTAGAGGTGCTACACGTACACTACCTTATTCCACTATATTTTTTGTAGGGCTACTCCGGGTCTCACAAAAATACAAAAAAATGCCCATAAATTTTAGAATATTATTTTATGGGACCCTATAAAAAATCAACTCTAACGGACATCGGTAAGTATTATTTCTGAATTCGTAGGGGCGAAACTGCACAGTTGAACAGTTTCACTCCTACGAATCTAGAAAAAAATACTTACCTATATTCGTTGGAGCTGATTTTTTACAAGGCCCTATAAAATATTATTTCAAAATTTATGGATATTTTTTTATATTTTTGTGGAATCCAGAGTGGGCCCCACAAAAAATGTAGTGAATTGTGTAGTGGAATAAGGTAGTGTACGTAGAAATAGTAGATTTTACAAGAAGAATTTTGTGAGTAAAAGTATCATATCAACAGAATTCAAAAGACTTCTCTATAAATGACTTTTGGATCTCCAGTTCACTTTCAAAAATGTATTTTGACGTAACGAATTATAGAATTAGCTCCCAAACACTCAAAATTGAAAATTGCTTAAGTTGTCATCTAATAAATGAAGCGCTCAAAGCCTCAAACAAGGGCTCCTTTTTTTTTTTTTTTGTCACTCGATAAATTTCTAGCCTACTCCTAAGAGTAAGGGTCATCATCAGGTCGGGCCGGATCGGTCCAACCTGCCAAGTCACTACCCAAGCCCGCTCACGGGCCGGGCCAATCGGATTTTTTTGCCGGCCGGGCTACCTACCATAAATTGAAGCCCAGACCCAGCCCACGGGCTAGCCCAATTGACAAGCTGGTGGGCCTAAATTTCCTTGGGCAAGGAAAAAAAGAAAGCATTTTGTGGGATTTCGGGCTATTGGACGGGTACCACAAGCGGGCTCATGGGCCGGGCCTACGGACGGGCCGAGTAAAAATTCATAGGCCCAAGCCCGCCCTTTACAAACTACGGGCCGCCCGTTTCACGGGCTAAGGCCGGGTAAAAGCTCGATGGGCCGAGCGGGCTTCAGGCGGGCTGCAAGCCTTCAGGCTAAATGATGACCCTTACCTAAGAGGATGGGGGAAGGAGTACCGCTAAGTGGCATACAGGTGGGGCAAGCAATTACGCTCCTGATGAGAATCGAACCCTTATCTTCTATGGAAGAGATGAGAAAGTGTCATTGGGCTACAAGACTGTTGGCAATAGATCCCTTCTTCTTTTTTTGTCAAAAGTGAGAATATTGTATTGATAAACGCCCAGCGGCACTTACAAAACAGAAATCATTACAAAGAACTTGGACAAAACTAAACTAATCATCTAACAAATAGAAAACAAGTAAATCACAAGGCAATAGATCCTTATTACTTATTAGAGTGTTGGGAAATGCTACGGTGTCCACCCGCCGTTTGGGGACACCGTAAAAAATGGCATAACTGACTATTAATGGTATAACCAAAACCAGTGATATGTATAACTAAAACCTTACAAAGGCATAACCCCCAATGGTCAGTTATTCCTCTCATCAAGACAAACTAATAATTTTCAAAAATTTTGACGCAAAACTAGAAAATACAAATTTTCAAACAAAAAGCCCAAAAATCCTTCAAAAAAAATGTAGTGAAACAAGGAATTTCTACATGGCCAAATTCTCGACTAGGCCCGAACAATAAATGGTCCCATCATTATAACGAGTTCAATAAAAGTCCAAAAATGTCGAAAAGAATCCTTTCAATAATTTTTGGATCCGGATTCTCTTTAATTCAAGTTTTGCATTAGAGGAAACAGTCATAATTTGGGCCACACATCGTGAAAACCAATGATTCATATCTACTCACAAAGAATCTCTAAATAAATCCGAACAATTAAGGAAAATGATTTTGTCACTCTCTTTTTTGTTAACGTCACTCCCCTGCAAATGTATTTTTACACCAAAAATACACTTGTAGAGAAGTGACGTTAACAAAAAATGGAGTGGCAAAATCAGCCGCCACAATTAATTGCAGAATTGAACAATCAAAAGGCTGTTGATTTTGCCACTCCCTTTTTTGTTAATGCCACTCCCCTACAAGTATATTTTTATGTAAAAATATACTTGCAGGGGAGTAACATTAACAAAAAAGAGAGCGGCAAAATCATTTCCCCAATCAAAATTTCGACTATCTGCTCCCTATTTTTCCAGTTGGAATCATTGATTGTCGCTGCCAAAGCTAGATTGGACGGTGGAAAAGGTTTCTGCCCCCAACCGCTGATGGGCCATCAGCCATCATCTTTCTTTTTCACCCAACCTTACACTTTTCCTCCTACGAAATTTCGCAGTAGTAGTAGATTCCAAATTCATTTTCTCCACTTGAATTTCCAGACCGGGATGCTGTCGAATAACTCCATACCAAGCGGGTGCAGAGCGGACAATTCGGTCGTTCATCTCGGTACGGATGACTTGAATCGAATTTGAACGCATAGAAATATGAACCGTCTCTTGATCGATTTTGATCTGAGCCATCGATTGTCGAAATGAGCGGCCAAGCGTTCTCCACCGCTCCCATTCTTGAATTTCCCACATTTTTCATCAGGTTGCAAACTTGCAACAAAGTAAAATAAAGTTCAACGAAGTTCAATCATGTCACAGGCTCACAGCATCAAAGTCACCAGTAGATCCCTAGTTTATAACTATTGGATGTTCGGGCAGCTTACACGCACTTCGATTCCGGGTCACTGAAATTAATGGTCAAACAAACCTCCAGTGACCACAGAGTTTTGAATATTTAGCTTTCGTGAGATTTGAACTTATAGCCTCATGAGAGCAACTCAAGGTAGCAACCCCTATAGTTGTTTTCACTTGGCTAAATCCCTTGGGTTATTTAGATTCCTTTGTTAACACCAGCCTTCACATAAGGGAATTCTTAACTTGTTAAAATGCTAACCTCTCATTTCTCGATCAAAATTTGATTATCCGAGCCGTTCAATGTGTTCAGAACGTGATTTTAAGGGTCCCCTCTAGAAATTGGCAAAAAATATGATCGGAAAGAGCTTGATTTGAGCAGTTTTTTATTGAACTGTTCAATGAAAACTGCTCAGATGAAGCACTTTCCAGACATATTTTTTGCTGATTTCTCGCGTAAACCTTTAAAATCACGTTCTGATCACATTAAACCGGTTGGATCATCGAAATTTGATCAAAAAAGGGGAGGTCCGCATTTTGCTGAATAAGGTCGCCCTTGTAGGAAGGAGTCGCCTTTGTGTTAATATTGAAAATCTGAAGCATAAGTGATTTTAGGCCTATTTTGGTAGAAATAAGATAAGTGGCTTATTTTTTTGTATTTATTCAAAAAAATCATATTTGTTAATTTTACATTAATTTTTTGTGGATTATTGATATGTCTTAACATCAGGAATCGAAAAATTTTAAATAAAATGATCCAAACTCAATTTTTAAAATAAAAACAAAAATATGCCACAGATTCTATTTTTTTGGCATATTTTTCTATCTTTATTCAAAAATTATAAGTTTCAAAAAAAAATTGAATAAAGACGAAAAAATAAGCCACTTGACTTATTTTGCCAAAATGGTAAGAATCGGCCAAAAACATATTCATGTTTTACTTACCTTGTCCGCTAAATTGGAGTAATTCGGAGACAATTATTTTTTAAGTAATAGATTAAGAAAGGTAGATCATGAATTTTCATAATAATCATATTTTGTAAAAAAAAAAAATTCGGTAATCGAGGTGTCCGGATCAACTTACCCGCACCTCGACTAAATCCTCGGGGGTGACTAGCATAGCAACCCATCACCATTACCCCCCACTTAAATCGTGCATGGTTTGCTTCCAAGGAAAATCGAACCCTGTCATATTGTAAGCGCAGGTTCACCCTGACCACTGGGACAACCCATGGGTGGGATATTTTTTTTGTAAAGTTATTTGAGTAATAATGTGCAGAATATATCTTCTTGAAGAGTATTGTGTGGATTCGTATGCATTACAAAATGCAAAACACATAATCCAGAAGGCGAAACAAATCAGAAAGAAAAACTCGTAGAATAGTCCTGCTATTCGCAAGGAAGATTTGCAGGGAACCACACAAGGAAAAATGCGTTTGGGCCCATTTCGGGTCTCACAAAAATCTAGAAAAATATCCATAAATTTTTTTATGTATGTTGGAGCTGTTTTTTTACAGGGCTCCATAAAATTAATATTAAAAAATTTATAAATATTTTCCAAAATTTTTATGGGACCCAAAATGAGCCCAAACGTATTTTTCCTTGCGTGATTCCCTGCAAATATTCCTTGCGATTAGAATTTCCGTAAAATAATGCATCCAAATGAAAACACCTATGTGGCCTACAATCCATCAAAGTAAGCTATGCAAAGTGCACTTTTTTTTTGTGACTTTTTTCTGGTGGATCAAACTTTTTTGAGACTTCAATTGGCTTTCTTTTTCAACTTTTTTGACATATAGAAATAAGGTATCATCATACGAATCGTCTCCTAGAATATTCATTCTTCATCTTTGTTGGGATAAATTACAAAAATCACCCTCAAGGTTTCTAAAAATTACAGAGTGCCTCCTCGGGTTTGGAATATTACTACACCCTGTCGCATAACGAATTACTGCATTATCGTGATCAAAATTCGTATGGCTCGAGCTCTGCTCGTCAAGCATGTACAAAGCTCGAGCTCGGCTCGTTAGTATTCGGTTTGGAATAAACAAGCCGGCTCGGCTCGAACTTGAGCTCAAATTCGTCAACAGTTCAGCCTTAATATTGAAAAATTGGCTAAACAAGCCAAGTCGAACCGAATATTGTCATGTTTGAGCCGAGCCGAGCCGAACCTATATATTTCGAGCCGAGACGAATCTGTTCGAGCCGAGCCCTGCTAGGTTCGTGCTCGGCTAGTTTATCAAACGAGCCGCAAAATTGAGCTCGAGCTCGCTCATTTATCCTTCGAACTGAGCCCTTACCGAGCCGAACTCACGAGCTGCTCAGCTCATTTACAACCCTAGTCGTGATGTAACTGCTAGAAAATTTGATGGAAACTGTCTGACATCATCTAATCATAATTGCAATAGATCAAACTGTCTTCGTAGACTGTGAAAGGCTATTTTTACACATTTGTAACCTTTCACAAGCTACAAAAAAAACAATGTCTGTGTGGTCCATTGTAATTAGGATTTTATGGTGCCGTATAGATTCCATCGAATTTGCTAGCGGTTACATTACGACAAGAGAGTAATTTGTAATGCAACATGGGTAATTTGTAACTTTTCAAATTGAGGGGGAATCTATAGTTTACGAAAACTTTAGGAGTATTTTGCAAAAGTAGATCCGTTTCAGACTCCAGTCCCCAGTAGTCAAGTACTCAATATATCGTGGGAACAACTTTCTTGGCTTTTCTTTTTTTGACAGCCAAACCAACTTTCTTGGCAGAATCTCTTTCCATTTTCCCTTCTTCTTTTTTTCATTTTTAAAAAATAATAATAATCTACAAACAACTGTTCCTCACCATTTCTCTGTTCTATAAATCCCATCCCTCTGCCTCACGAACCTCTTCCCCCTCCCCTCTCTCCCTCTCTCTCTCTCATCAATCTTTAACACCACTCTGCTGCTTCTAGTTTCCAGTGACTGAGATTTCTCACCATTGAAGAAACTGAAGCTCTTCTCTTCTTTTCGATCCAAAATCAAGAACCCAGTTGCACCTCCTACTTCTCCACTGTAAAAGATCAAATCTTTTGCCCCAAAATCAAGAACCTAGTTTCTCGACATATTCCCTCTTTTCCTGCGAAAATTCCAAAAAATCCCAACTTTCGGTAGAATTCTCCTACTTTGCTGGAATGATCCGTTTATTTCTTAATTTAACCATAAATGCTCAATCCCCTGTTCTTGATGTTTGAATTTCATGTCTCCAATCATCAGTGAGCTCTTCCTTTATGGGTGTATGATAAATTCCACGTACAGACGCAGGACCCATCTCGTTCAATCCTTCTCAGTTGTCTTCCTCTACTGGTTCTATTATATTTCATAGTTACAGTTACCAATATATACAAATATATAGCCGTATTAGTGTAGTACAAAATCTGGGTCCTGCTTAGTTTCGAATAGATCTCACTTAAATTAGTATTTTTTTTAAAAAAAAAAAGCAAAAAAAATTGCACGTTTGGAGGTTTAATTATAAATGGGTTCTTCAAGTGGAACGTCATCAGAATCATCTCTGCTTCAGAACTCTGTTTCCGACGAAAATCTTCAGAAACTAATGGAACAGAGGAAGAGGAAGAGGACCGAGTCGAATCGGGAATCGGCGAGGCGGTCCCGGGTGAAGAAACAGAAGCACCTGGACGATCTGACGGCGGAGGCGGCTCGGCTGACGAGAGAGAACAATCGGTTGGCGACGGGGGTTGAGTGCACCACTCGGCTCTGTTTGAGAATTGAGGGCGAAAATTCGGTTTTGAGAGCTCAGGTGATTGAGCTTAGCAAGGGTCTGGAGGGTCTGGAGCAGATCATTGGTTGCCTGAGTGCTGGGATTGGTTGTTTTGGTGCCGAGGAGAGTATGAATGGGTTTGTTGTTGATGACCCTTGGAATTATTTGTACTGTAATCAGCCCGTTATGACCTCTGCAGAGATGCTGCATTATTGGTGAGAGAGAGAGAGAGAGAGAGAGAGAGGAGCTGGACGTGTACTGCACGAGTGTAGTGCATGATTTAAGTTGTTCAAAAGTATTTTTAATTATTAGATTTGCAGAATTTTCTGGATTATTAGATTGTAGAGATGAACGTCTTGGATAGTGCATTACGCACTTGTAGCGCATCTCCGAGAATTGCCCCTCAAGTCCTCTATCCAAAATGTTTGTATCGGTGCATTGTGGTTTATTATCAATAATAAAATCCAGCAAGTTTATTCCACTGCTCTGTTTCTCCGCTCCCTCAATCGCAGCGCTCAATTTCACCATCCGTCTTGGCAATTAATAGTCAAAGTTTTAAAATTCGGACTGTCCAAAACATTTTAGGACGGTGAGATTGAGAGTGATGAATGAAAACAGTGAGAGGAGCGATGAACGAGAGCGATGTGGTAGACTTTTTAAATAAAATCAAGTGAGAATCTTAGAAGATGTATAAATTGTGACATGATTTAAGGGCCGAAAAACCACCGCCATAGTGTACAAGCACTTTGGGGCGGAGGATTTGAACTCTTGGAGAAGATATCAAGGAAAAAGTAGGGGAGTAGTTATGGGGTTTCTTTTGATTGGAATTGGAATTGGTGGGGTTTTTATGAGTTTAATGTAATTTATAGTCCTACTTATGCAAATTTAACAATATCGCCTTGAAAGGTTTTTTGATTATTTATTATTGAGGTTGATTGAAACCATAAGAAAATATTGAAGAAGTTAAAACAATGGTCAATGACGACGTTAAGAAACTTAACCTTATTTAACGGCTGTTAAAAAATTTGATACTCGATATTAGAAAGTACAAGACTTTTTAGGCAGCGACTCTCTCTCTCTCTCCAACAGACTTGGGGCTGCAGCATTCAGCAATGCTCAATTTCACTATCTGTCTCGGCAATCAATGATTCAAATTTTAAAAAAATTCTTTCAGGCCAGGGATTCCTGGTTTGGAAAAGTTCTTTTAAAGTCCGGACCGTCCAAAACACTTTTGGACGGTGAGATTGAGCGCTGTTGAATACCCCGATCGCTCTCCAGTCCGGACTTTTGTAAGAATTCTGCATTACTACTAAGAAAAATAAAAAATGACAAATTGCACCTTAAACTTATCAAAACCCTTGCAATGTCCCTCTCATCTAATTCATACAACAAAAATTTACCTATATATGCAATGATTGCAGTATGGTAATTCAGCTTTAGGCTGCTTAAGTTAGTGCAATATTCTAACATTATTAAATGTTTCTTCTTGGTATTGATCAGTTAAGCAAGTTAGAATTGAAATTGGGAAACTTTGCAATAGCTTTGGCAGATCCAAAGTGCAATGTGCCGAGTTTGATTTTGTAGGTGGTGAAGTGCAGATACTAAAAAACTTAAAGGTGTAGAATGCTAGTGCCCCTAAACCAAAATCTGTTAAAAAGCTACATGGGAAAGTTTACAATACACACCTCTTAAAAGGGTGTACCATATGCACTTATTTTAAGGTTCATTCACAACGTTTTAGTGTATTTCGTAACTTTTGTTCTATAATTCATAACCTTTCAACAGTACGATTCGTAACATTTTCATTACGATTCATAACATTTTGTTGTATCTCGTAACTTTTATACGATTCGTAACTTTTTAGCAATACGATTTGTAACATTTTCTCTATAATTCGTAACATTTTGGGGGGTGCATATGATACACACCCAAATAAGGGGTGTGTATTGTAGCCTTTCCCCCACATTATAAGGTGCTAAGTGTGACCAAAAATTTATTTAGTAGATTGGGGTACTAAAAACATGAAATCATATATACAAATCCACAATCAGGAATAAATTCAGTAAAAAATACCATATAAACAGTTGATGCATCAGCAAACCATGGTTAAGTCTGATTTAACTAGATCTTCAATGGGACAACAATTTAGGTGGTGGGATTTATGAGAAAATCCAAATTTTCCAAATTGATGGAATAATACATTTCTACCATGACCAAACGCAACCTAAAAGGGCATGTAGCCCAATGGTATTTCTTGTGGGAGGCTAGAGTTCAAGCTCCGCCAAGAGCGTTTGTGATTCAGAGATATGGACAACCTTCGATCCCCCTGTGAATAATTTACTACTGTAAGAATTGTTCGGCTAAATAAAGCCAAGTGGCTTATTTTTTTGTCCTTGTTCAAATTTTTTTTTTGTTAGTTTTTAGTCAATTTTTTTGGGATTATTGCTTCGTCATGACGATAGGAATCTAAAAAGTAAAAAATTACGATCGAAACCTAATTTTTTTGAATAAAGGCAAAAATAAGCCAATAAAGCCAATTTTTTTTGTATTTATTAAAAAAATGGATTTCGATTATAATTTTTTACTTTTTAGATTCCTCTTGTCATGAAAAAATAATAATTCTTAAAAAATTAACAAATAAAAAAAAATTAAATAAAGACAAAAAAAAAAAACCCAGAACAACCTTTAAGTACCCCTGCTGGCTGCTGATGTCGATTGAGAAAAAGGGGGGGGGAAAAAGGGTGGCCCAAGCAAAGGTAGAAGACAGTCTCTTCAACACTTTTTTCACGTGTGATCTCGTGAAGAAAGTACAAAAAAGAAGATATGCAGAGAAGAGAAAAACAGGGGGTTTGGTTTTCTTTTCTTCTGTATTCCAAAAACTTTTGGACCTCTTTATTACCGGATTATTACTGGTACATGGTAGGTACTTTAATACTAATTAATAAAGAAAACAGGGAACACAAAATAATTATAATAATGTAGTAGTGGATTATTGTGAAACTCTCAATCCTTTTTTTTTTCCCCAAGCGATATACATCAACGGGAGTTTTACGGAAAAGTTAGTAATTACTTTTTTCGTCTCAATTTAATTGTCATTTGTTCTATTCTAACCGGCTAAAAATAGAGTTATATATTTAAATCCGTAATAAATTTCATAATATAGATTTTATTTGATAGATCTTGATTAGTTCAATAATACTACAATATTTTCGAAATCACATAAAAACATTATAAATTATAAGATATAATCAATTGAAAAGTGACACGAACTTTGATAAGCACCCAATAATGCGTATTCTTGGTGCTTAAGTCCTCTAGTATGTTGTGTTTGTACATATATGTTGTCGTTTTTATCCGTTATTGCACGTAAGGTTTGTTTGAGGATGTTTCAAGTAAAACGTGCTAATAAGGCGGTTTTGAACGCCAAGGAATGCTCCGGATGCAACCAAGTGCTCAAGACCACGTGCCACCATGTTGTGGTGCCCAAGGAGCCATGAAGAGGTGGTTTGGAGGTTGCTCGGGTCGCCCAAGGGTCAAGGGAATTGAAGGAGAAGTGAGAATTTTACCAAAGCTACTCATCTTCCGACCAGCTGAGGGTAGAATTGTCATAACTTTTGATGTACAAATGATATTGGATCCAAACCACTTGGGTTAGAAAGTATACTCGACGAGCTTTCCAACGGTCCAAAGAACACCCATTTCCGAGTTCGGGAGTGTCCGGAGCGAGCCCGCGAAGTTGTCGCAAAAATCTGTCTGTCAGCCATGAACCGGTACGGGTAAGTCATGAACCGGTTCATGAAGACCAGATTTTGTATTTTGGAAGATTTTCAGCCATGAACCGGTACGGGCAAGTCATGAACCGGTTCATGCTTGTAATTTATGCCCGAATCTGCTACTTTTTCAACCTTCCATTTATGGAAAGTTTCCACTTGTGGAATGTTTTTGGGATATTTTGGGGGGCTTTTTGGTCATTTGTAACCCATCTTTAGAGCCCTATAAATAGGCTTGTATGCCTTTTATGGAAGGAGGGCCATTTTTCTAGTTTTTTTTAGGCCTAAGTCTTTTTTATTGCATTCCTAGAACTCCATTGATGCTTTGAAGCTTTTAAGTTAATTCCTTCAAGAACTCCTTAAGGTATTTGTCTTATGTTAATTTCTCGTTTATTAATGTTGTAGTCGTGGATTAGATCTTTCATAATCTTAAGTTTATTTCCGTTTTCGTCGGTGAATCATGTTTCCGTTCCCTAGCATAATTTCTAGTCTTTTTTGCTATGAGTGAGTAGTTAATCGGTTCGGTCATGGGGTGAGGTTTGCTCCATGGATTAGTCGTTTAAATGGTTTCGCCTAAGCTTTAGCTTAATCTCAAGGTTTTGAATGAATTAAACCCATGATTTCTAGCTTTGATCATGAGGTCGGTGGCTTCTTTGATCAATGAGGTCTATCGCCTCATGCTACGAGCTTGATATATCTTACGCGTGCGAACGATCCTTTTTCGTCTCTCACTTGCGTTGAATGAGTTCAATTTGAATTAGAGCTTTGAATCAAGTTACAAGTAGTCTTCAGTTTTAATTCTTCTAGTGGAATCCGAACGGTTTCGGTCCACACATGAGTTAGATGAAGAAACCATTTTATGGCTAAGTCGTGGGTAAATCAATCCCTTTGACTCGACCATCTTAATCTAGTTTATTTCCAAGTTCAATTTCGTTAATCGAATCAAACACCAAAGTTGGCCGCTTGAAAGCCGAAACTCCATACTTTACATCTAATCCGAATAAGCTGAAGAAGATTTCTCTGTGGGAACGATCCGGTCTTCCGGTTTATTATGCGTACAACGACCTAGCCCTACGCTTCGGGTGTTTCAACCTCTTATTTGAAGGCGAGGTTCGATCGTAAGCAAACTTCCAAAAAGAGCAATTAAATTGGGACGGAGGGAGTAGTAGTAGCATTAGACCACAAGGGGTCCAATGGACATCCATAGCCCTGAATCATACAACGTCCTTCATTGGGCTCGAACACTGTCCTCCCACAAGCCCGCTGGCGTGAAACACTCAATCAACTAACTTTTGTTTTGTGATGTTTCTTGGTTAACCAAAACAAGAACAACCAGATGTTCAGGCTAGCTTGTGCACATTTCGACTAATTCTGAGGTCATTAAATTAACGACTGGACAAACTTCCAATGACTCCCTGATTCGAAATGTTTGATCTTCATGGGACTTGAACTTGCGACCTATTAGGAGCAAGCCCTTTAATCGACCAAACATTGAGGTGAGACAAAAGACTCACGTTTTTGCCACAATCAAATGTTCGAAAGGATGGTTTTGTCTTCTCTCCTCGAAACTTATTTCACAGAGAACCTTACAAGAGCATCTCCACGGATGTTGCCGTCAAATGTTTTCTTGTGCTAGAAAAATAAAAATCAGAACAAATTAATGATTTTTTTTCTATAGCGGGGGAACACCGCGAAATATGCCGGACGCTCAAACGCAATATATGTGGGAGAGAAAACAAAGAACATTATGGAGATGTACAACCTTCGGGTTGTACGAAGCTCCCAAGGAGCACACGTACGTTAAACACTCAATAATATAAACTTTTTATGTTTTCCGGGGTTTAACTACTTTGTTCCATACAAATGACCTATGACACCTTCTTTTTTTTTTTTTTGAACAGCGACCTGACACTTTATATGGTGGTTTTACATATTTCTAGACTCCTACTATATGTACCTCCACACACGCACACCAAGATACATAATAATACACGTACGACTCGGACATACATCGACCATACTTAGACTCTTCATGTACCTAACACCCGAATCTGTGTTAATTCCAACATCTTGTAATGTTGCTCCACCAATTCGATATCAAATGTTAGTACTAAAATACAACTTCTCGTTATAAGTTCAAAAGAATCGGCCGGTGTCAAATGTAACATAAGAAGTTCTAGCATATATTATCAGAATTTGGCAAGAGGGTTGCCTAATGCCTTTAGTCTACTCTTGCCAAATTCCGGCAATGGCGCTCCAAGGGTTTCGCCCAATCGGTGGCGATGCTCTCCGGGAGCCAATCATCACAAGCTAAGACACGAGCAAGTCTATCACCAGTTGGTATTACCAAATTGTCCTTTAATTAATTTCCCATAACCCAAAAGTTATGACAAAATAAAGATGATACGGACTCGGAAATTCTGTAGTGTAGGAATGTGTTAGGATCGTCACACACACTCACACGATTTACGAGTATAAAACAGTAAAGAATTAACACAGAGATATACGTGGTTCCCCAAAACCGGGTACGTCCACGGGAGCGAGAGCGGTTGTTCTTTTATTGTCACAGTTATCAACTAGGGTTTACAACATAGAGTATTTATAGCGACTCTATTCTAACCCTAACCTGGTATTTGGTCTTATCCCAAAAATACCCTTGTACGGCCGTACCATACCGCTTCGCTCCACTCGTTCCGCTTCGCTCCGGCATCTGGCCTTCTTTCTAGACCCTTTAGTATCTCTCCATACTTACATATGAGCCATAGTTATAACAGAATGCACTATAGGGGCTGCAGTGCACATCACAGCCGTCGAAACATGCTTTCAATGATTTGGATTTAAAAATAAACTCTTTGCGTGCACTACAGGGGCTGCAGTGCACATCACAGCCGTCGAAACATGCTTTCAATGATCTGGATTTAAAAATAAACTCTTCGCGCGAAGAGTTTATTTTTAAATCCAAATCATTGAAAACATGTTTCGACGGCTATGATGTGCACTACAGGATAAACAGTTTGGAGATGGGAACAAAGATGAATGATATATGGGAACAATATGCTCAATACGATCTTTCTATGAAGTTCCTACAATGTACTATGGCAAGAGAAAAGCTGAAAAGCAATAAAGTGAGCTATTGTGGATCTATAAAAACAGATTGATAGTGCAAAATTGATTGAATTAGGAAAAAGGGAAAGACGTAAAGAGAAAGTAGGTGCCAGCATGTTTTGGTAAGTAGACAGGAGAAAGCAATAAATGTTTATCCTTCCGGGAGTCATATGTCTGAATCTTACGGAGGCTAAATAACCTTGGGGTCACATAAGGGTTCAAAAAAAAATAAAAAAATAAGGGTTTGCCTTAAATTTAGAGGGCTTCATAATTAATCGAGGTGCTTGAAAGCTTGCCCGAATATCCTTTCATCGAATAAAAAGGGGTCCGAAGGTTAGTGCTATTGATCACAAATATAATTTCACAATATAAAGGGACAACAACAATCTGTGGCTTTCAAATTTTCTTTGAATAATTTTTACCTAGAGGGATAAACTCTGCCACATAATTTTTCTATGTTTATTTAAAAAAGCAAACGTAGATTGTAATCCTTTTGGGAAAATGACGGCGCAAGACGTGTTTTGATAATTAATATCCGCCAAAGACATACTGAGAACACGTCATCGTAATTTATCTTCTTTGGTAAGCAAGCTATGTTAACCATCAAATAAAGGAAAAAGTATGAGGTTCCCAGCCTCATAAAAGACTTTCTCTGTAGGCTCCGTTTGTTTCGATGTAAAATGTTTTACATGTAAGATGTTTTTTTAGAAAACAAACTTCAAATTTTTATTTTTTGGTGTTTGGGTGGTACTTGAAAATATTTTTAAAAATCGACAAAATAGTGTAGAGAGATAGAGATGGGCTTCAACACTGGAAAGATCTGAGAATATTGGAATTGAACGTAGGTCAGGACTGACGATCGAGAAAACTGAGCAGTGAGAATTGCAGTAGAAGGCATCGGGTTCATTTCAGAAAATAACTTACGAAAGATTTAAGGGTAAGTTATTTTCATCCAATTAATGAAAAATATTTTACATGTAAAATGTTTTCCTCATTTTTTAAACAACCAAAAACAAGAAAATAGGTAAAATATTTTACGCCCAAACAAACGGAGCCTTAATTTTGTTATTGGCATCTCACAAAGGCGATAAATGTTTGGGTCCCAACCTGGTACCACGAGGCGGTACTTGCAGGCAATTTCAGCTGTCCAAACATGTTTTAGACAGTCCAGATTTATTTCCTCTCTCTCCCTCGCCCAACCACTCTCTCTCCTCTCTCCCGACCACTCTCTCTCCTCTTTTTCTCTCTCTAAAATTTGGACCGTCCAAAATATGTTTGGATGGCTGAAATCGCCGACGGAATACCACGTGTGCTACCTGCCCGGCACCCAAAAACTTCTCCACACAGGCGGCTCTACTGCCAACAAAGCGTGTGCACTGTGCACTTGAAGGAAATTTTTATTTTTATTTTTTTCCACGGAGGGAAAAAATTACTACTACTCTATTATATGGGAGCGATTTTGCTACTCCCCAAATTGTTAATGGGCCGAAATCAATATGGGTTGATTTTATAATTCTCCAAATTGATAACTTTTAAAGAGTGACAAAATCAATATGAATTTATTTTGGCACTCCCCATGAAAGTGCCGTTAACAATTTAGGAATGGTCAAAATCACACCTCCTATTATATGGGTAATAACAAAAGTTTGTAGGTTCAATCCATTGTATCTAACACATAATCCACCAGTTTTGAAAACTCATCTTATTTGCACATCCATTTTTCCGTATCTGCACACCCATGCGGCACGGATTAGGGGATCCTGTAAGGCACCCCATCCGGCCGTCCATTATCCATTTCGGTAATGGACGACTGGGATTTTAATTCGAACAATAGACGGTCCAAATCAATAAGAGCTTGGATTAAATCCAAGGCGTTCGCGTCGAAAAAAACGGCCGAATCAGCCGCCCTACAACCCATGTAATGCGGGCTGCACCACAGGATTTCAAATTCCATGCGGCCCATTGTCCACGATAAAATCAACCATCACGAAAAAAATACACGTTTCCAGTGTAGAAGCAACTAGTACTATATTGATAATGACATTAATGACAAGGGTACCATAATACTTTGTGCATTTGAAAATCACTTTTGTCAGTCTCGTAGAATTCTTGTTCGATTTGGGTTTTGAGGGAGATTTTTTAAGAGTAATGAGTGGAGAGAAATAGATAGAGAAAATTTATTGAAAACCTTGCGCAGGAGTTTTGAAACCCTCAAACGAGCAAGGTTATTTTAATGAACACTCTAACAAAAATTCCTAGGGCCCTTTGTTTTCTGGCTATAGCTAGGAAAGGTGAAGAATTGACTGTAAACACAAGACCTTGTTCGGCTAAGAATTTTGGATTTTACTAATTATTATTCTATTTTTCTCTAATTATTACTTTCATTTTTTTCTCTATCTTTCTTCAATCATTACCCATATGTTCAATTATTACTCTATTTCTCTTTACGCTCATTAACTATAAATCCAAATTCAAAATTTCAAAACGAACGGAGTCACGAGACCCGAAGGGCTATAGGGCTAAAGATTACTCCCCCTTAAAATATTGGATCTTCTGTCTCCCAATTAGAGGAGTCATGGAAAGAACACTGGCATCTCATGTCATATTCTTAAAATTTGGTTTGATTAATTTTCACACTCCTGTCTAATTACACATACATTTTTTTTTGTCTATATTTATATGATCTCGCAATATTATTGTTTTGCGTGTGAAGAGGACCTAGGAATTTCCCTTAGTGGAGGTACCAATTGCCAAATGAGGAATTCAAGATTTCTATGAGCACTTATTGATCATAATCGTGTAATTTTCTTCCCATGACATGTTTATGAAAGTCGGAACTTTTGACCCACAAATATCACACTCAAAAATCTTATCATCCCCGTACTAAGTTAATCAAAAAACAATCGTTCTTAAATGGAGCTAAATTACTACTAAGTTGAACTCTTGACCTCTTTATTTCTAGCCCCCTAAGTGCACCTCTGATGCGGTTTGGCTAAGGCCTCTCGACTAGAATCAGTAGATATTTTTTGTGAGAACAACTTAGTTTCGCTTTTAAATTGTAGGATAAAGAAAATTCAATTTAATTCATGGGGATGCTACGTACCATAATAAGGATAAATATTAAGGCAACTAGTGGAATTTTTATTTTTTGGAGTGGGGGCACGTGCCCCCTTTGCCTCATCATAATCTTTATTTATTTTTACTTTTAGTTATATATGACTTTAACCAATCATTTATTTCCAAGTAGCAAGCGATTTCTTTTGGTATTGACAAGAAGTCATGAATTTTGTAATCGATCCATTTTGCAAACCTGTCTCATGTCTCTTTCTTTCTTTTTTTTTTTTTAACGAAATGCATGAAACATCTGCAGGGCCGGCTAATGGCAATGGCGGGAGAAACATAGGTTTCGGGCTCCCAAAATTTTAGGATCCCTATATATATGGCCCAAATTTTTTTTGCACTAAGCCTTCTTTACACAAAAGAGGCCCAATTGAAATTTATGAGCCACAAAATAGGCCCAACTCCTTCTCGATAGCTATATTGTCTATCGAGAAGGAGTTTATGAAGCAGCTTGATTATGAAGAATTAATTAGTACGTTTGCAGCAAAAAGTGTGAGAAGACTAATTTTCAAATGATGGATTTTGAAGTATTATAATAGTTGCATTTTTTTTTGTGGATAATTATATGCTTCTATTTTGTAATGGTTTTTTTTATTTTCTATTTTTTATGAGACTCTTTGTAGTCTACTTTTTCTATTGAAAATATAGGGAGACCTCATTAAGAGGTTCGCTTTCCGGCCTCCAAAATTTATGAGCCGGCCCTGAACATCCGCTTTCTCAAATAAATACTTAAAAAATAAGAACCTATTTTCAAACTTAAAAATAATAGACTTACAAAAATAATTTTTAAATTTTTTTTTGCAGGTTTCGATAGATCTTATCGAAATCTATCAAACAAGATTTATATTGCATTTTTTTTTTTTTTCAGTAAGCCTACTATTTTTAAGCTTGAAAATTATAAATAAGTACTTATTTTTTAAGGACCCAATCCGAAACAGGGCCCGGGAAAAGGTAATGAGTCCTTCTACAACCACACCCATTTTACACACCCAAATACACACCCACACACACACACAAGTGTGTGTGGGTGTGTATTTGGGTGTGTAAAATGGGTGTGGTTGTGTATTTGGGTGTGTATTTGTGTATTTGGGTGTGTAGTGTGTGTGGGTGTGTATTTGGGTGTGTAAAATGGGTGTGGTTATAGAATTATTGAAAGGTAATACTAGAACTTTAGAAAGAGAAAATCTTTTTTAACGGTGGAGCTGTGAAAAGTTATTTACGGAGCCAATCGTGACCGTCCAAAAGTGTTTTGGACTGTTTGGATGTTAATGAAATTTTTCCGGAGAAGAGTTAAAATTTTCTTCGAAAAAGTTTTATTAAAATTCGGACCATCCTCAACACTTTTGTACGATCGCAATTGGTTGTTGCTACAAAGAACTTGTTCAAAGCTGAACCGTGAACAAGTTTTTCTCTGGAGTAGAAAATTGCAGATAGTACAAAAGTGGGGGAACTTAGGTATAGTGGTCCATTTCTAAAATTGGGACATCTGTCCCCATATCTTTCCTTTTGGATTTGTTCATTACTTATTATTGGAAAAAAGAATTTTAAGTACATTACAACCTTGGCTGTTTTCGAGAACATGCGGCCAGCCGATGCTATTGAATGGTTCACATTGAATTCTGAAAAAGGTTGGTTTTTATTAAGAAAATTGATTTTCGCGCTCCACTTTTTATTGATGGCACTTCAATTTTAATATGAAGTTGCTAGTACGGGGGTGTTTGGGAGGTCCTTTTTCCCATTTTCCGTTTCCTATTTTCTGATTCTGGGTGTTTGGCTGAGAATTACAAAATTCATTCCAAGAGAATGGGTTCTCTGTTTTGAAGGATAGAGAAGAGAAGTGAAAAAGAGGGGATTAGGAGCTTTTCCCATTTTCCGTTTCCCATTCTCAATCAGCCACCACACAAAAAGACCAATATATCCTCTCCATTCTTCGATAATACCCAAAAACCCCTCATCTTCCACCACAAGAACGAAGAGAGAGAGAATTGCCGAGGCTTGAACTGATTGGAAAATCTTCCCATTCTCCTTCACCTCTTCACGTCCTCACCATAATTCTATTTGTTGGCAAATTGAAGAGGAAATTGCAGATAGGCTTGAACCGATTGCACACCACGATTTGGCAAATTCATATGGAGGAATCCAAAGCTGCAATTTTTTCTAATTTGGTGTGGAAAAAGGAAACTGGGTTTAGACTTGAAGCCAGTGGGTATTGGTATCCTAGGAGAAGCGACCCTCAATAGCTTTGCCTCCATTGTTGTGGGTTAACGTCGGGGGGGGGGGGGGGGTAATGGAAGAAAGGAATTGCAGAGGGCAGGAGTTGAGGGCAGGAGTTGAAAAATGGGAGGAAGAGGATCTCTCCTCCATTTTCTCATCACCAGAATACGAAAGAATGGGTGTTTGCCAATTTGTTAGGTTAACTGGTAAATGAGCCGTAATAGTTCAGGGGTAACATGGTAAAAATTCAATCCATTATTCATTTTTACACATATCTCCCAAACACTACTCCTGCTGCAAAATGAATTCTGCACATATCATCCAAACACTCGACTAGATTCAAAATATATTCTGACCATAATCCAAAAAACCAAAAAATCAAAAAACTGAAAATGAAAAGCCAAAAAGTAGGCTACCAAACACCCCAATTTTATGAACAAAGTGGAGCACCATCAGTAAAAGTAGAGCGCCCATCAGTAAAAGTGAAGCCCGAATATCAATTTCTTTTTATTAAATTCTTGTAGTAGTATAAAGTAAAGTTCCTACGGATGTAAACCAATCAATTTTTTTAATTATTTTTTTGACAACTTAGGTGTTCGGATCAGTATACGCATACTTTGACAATTCCTGAGAGCCTAATTCTACCGCCCACTTGCGAAGATCCTAATTAGAGTCAGAGCAAAATTCTGTATGAATTGACCCAAAAAGAGTTTATAGGAGTAATTGAAAAATTTAGAATTTGAGACTTAGAATGTAGCAAATTTTTAACTCAGAGACATTGACCACAAGGCCAACCCCCGGTGTTAAACCAAGCAATTATTTAGGAATATGTCGTTCCAATACTTTTGGGGAGTAGACAAAATATGAAATACTAGTGTTAGCCCGTGTCTACGGCACTACGTATTCCGGTTGGAAGGGGATGACAGTTGTGTGATTTAGGTGAAAATCATAGACACTTAACCGGGAAGTGAGAAGATGCATTACAGCCTTTGGATCAAATGAATCTAAACCGTTCCAACAACTTGTCCCCACGCCCTTCTGTTTTTATAATAGAGATTACATAAAATCACCGTAGTTATTTTTATTTCGTACTCCGTTTGTTATATCCTTTTTAGGTTCAATTATTCTAAAATCACGCATAAACACACAAAACAATTACACAAATTCATTCACATCACACGTGAGCCTCCACACACATTGAAGATGTGTACTGTGTGTGGACCTCGCATGTGATGTGAGTGTGTTTGTAGCAAAACTGTTTTAGGCTACAACTCTGCTATTGAATAAAAATAACAAGGATAATGACATTTATAAAATGGGCCGGAGTTCATTGGGATGGGTTTTAAATAAGATGATTTACATTATTTCCAGTAATGAGACCTGTGTTTTAGGCTTCTATCCGAGTTCATTGGTAGTTCTCATTTTATTTTATAGTCTTTGGAAATTGATATTCTGCTATATTTTCAGAGTATTTGGTCAAAGAGGTCTTCTTTATAATTTAATGTTGGGTAGAGAAGAATGAGAAAATCTTTTTCACGGCGCTAATCGCGACCATCCCAAATTTTGTTCACGGCTCTCGAGAAGAATATTACGTACATACTTCCACCGTCCCAAAATATTTGGACTTTTTCGATATTCGCGCCGTTCTTTAAACTCTTATATCTCCCAATTTATGATTTCTTTTCATAATTTTGAAAACTTTGTAATATAGATGTCCAAAGATATTGAGACGGAGGGAGTATATTTTTTTTCATAATTTTGAAAAAATTGTATTATAGATGTCCCTACAAATTCTCGGTCAAGTGGGTTGGACTGAGATTGTCTTGATATGGCCATATGGGGTTGAAGACAATTAGTTGGGAAATGACGACCCAGGACGTGTTTTGATAATTAATACCTGCCAAGGACAATCTAAGAACATTTGTTAATACTGAAAATGTCATTGGCGGGTATTAATTATCAAAACACGTCTTTGGTTGTCATTTTCCCCAATTAGTTTGGGTTTTAGGCCTACCCATTACACAATGGTCCTAGGCCCACCTAAATTGGCCCAAAGTGGTGAATCTACATACCCAAAAAAATGTCCTGTAAAATTAAATGTGAAACTTTTGGTTCAAGTTCCATGGGAACACAAATCGTGAAGCCATGAATGTTACGGAAGGACACGGCATCTGTGCCACAGATGTGTTCGCAACTGTCCGTGTTAGTACCATATTTTTCATGTGGACTCACGTGCATCGGGCAATTAATGCACCTGTGTTCGTATCTGTGTAAATGGATGTCTATGTCCATAAAAAACCCATCTTGGCGAGGTTGTATGACATTTTGTGGGAGGTAGGGGTCATAGTTGGTGGTGGCGGCAGCTTTGCTCAATGGTGGTGGTGGTCGAGTGGCTGTGATGTGTATGTTTGTGAGAGAAAGAGAGAGTTTGTGTGTGTGTGCGCGCGCGCGGTGAAATTAAGAGCGGTATGTGAGAGAAATTTGAATACTCTAGAGCAAGTCTATTGGTGATTGGATAACGGTGCCAAGATTTTGAACCAGGGAGGCGGCTTAATAGACATATATTTTTTATAGGAAAATATATACTTATTATATTATAAGATTTTTGTCTTTCAATACATTACATTTATACATTGAAATGATTCCAGCCTAAAGCATTTAAAGTATACCAATCATTTTATTTTTTTCTTACGCTACTTCAACTGTCACGTACTTATTTTTTTCTTATGAAAGAAATTAGGAAATAAAAATGTAAAATAACCGATTTTTTATCAAAACAAACCAAAATAAGTAGTTATATACTAATAATAATCAATAATATTCAAATTCAGGTATATACAAAATAAAAATTTTAAAACTCGTACACTCGGGGAGCCAGGGGCCCCTGGGCCCCAACATTGCCCAGCCATTTGTATAATTTGGCACCAAAATGTGCTTTTGTGCCAAATTTTTGCACCCCAGTGTCCAACGTTTGGTTCGACTAACTTTTCTTCCACCTCATTTTTTCTACTTTCTCAACCCCATAATTGGTAGACTAATTTTTTGATTTGGAGGGTGATGGTGGAAAAGAATAAAAATTGGTGCGGATTAATTTTTACCTATTCAGCGGTTGAAAATAAAAGAGCCGTTGATCATTTGAAAACAAAAAAACAAAAAAACTAAAAGAGCCGTTCATAAACTTGAAGTTAATGAAAATTCAAAAAACGCAAAACAGTTTGTGACACAAATAATATCAGGGCATTCCGGCGAGGTTTCAGATTCCAGCCAGGTTTTCTGATTCATTTATTTCTATGTTCTGGAATTTGACATTTTTCACTCACGGTGTTGGTGTTTTAACATTCTTTTAACATTGTACGCATGCGAACGCCATGGGTTCAACTGGCAACCCGGGGTCTTAGGAAGCCTTCGGTGTAGGGTTCGACTCCCGTTGCGAGATATCAACTCCTTGCGTTGGGCGAAGCCCCGTATGGGCTTTGTCTGGCTTTTAAATGAGCCCCGCTGGTAGACTGTGAGATTGATACCCGGACTAATAGGTCCATTATGCCGGACCGGGCTATAAATAAGGGCTTGGGATCCTCTGTCCCACTTTGTCTGTCCTAGTTCCCTGTCCCAGTCGCCACAACTTGACACATGTCCTTCACACCAAAAATCAGATCACAAAGCCACACCCAATTCCTCTTTCTAACTCCCAGTCGTCGAGCTCCCAAAACAGCCTCTGCACCGCCGCCGCGATCGCGTTGTTCGTATCAAGTGACCCCGTCACCCAACTTCACCTCCTTAGAAGACGAAGACGAGACGATCACCTATGCCGGCCACTCGCCTTGGCGAGACGAAGACAAGACGAGAGGCTTGCAACTCGGATTCCGGCGACCTTCGCCGCTGCTCACATGGCTCCTCCGCCTCCCATGGTTCTTTTCTTCTAATTTCGTGAGAGGAAATTTCCGACGTGATGCTAGAGGTTTGAGTGAGTTACGACGAGGGAGGCGGCGATTTGGCGGAGAGAAGCATGTGTTTTGTCGGCCAGGGATATCGCAGTAGAAATGTGATTGGGTGTGGCTTTGTGATCTGATTTTTGGTGTGAAGGACACGTGTCAAGTTTTGGCATCTGGGACAGGGAACTAGGACAGGCAAAATAGGACAGAGGATCCCAAGCCATAAATAAGTACGTACACACGTGTCTCTGTCTACTGTCTATGCCCATATGGGAATAGGAAGTATTTGTGTGTGTCACTGTGTCCTTAGACAAGTATGTACCAATCCGTAGTTTACTTTTGTGTTTTGTTCTTTCAACTATGAATTGTTTGATATGCTGCATTATCTTTCCGAATCTTTCAGCCGAAATTAGTGAAAAATTATGCAGGTTCAATCATTCCTTTTCTGTCGAAATTAGTAGCTAACTATGGTACTCTATAATCAAGCCAAAATTGAATACACATTATGGTAATCTATAATTAGCCAAAATTATCTCCAACATTTGAATCTATATAATATGGAAGGAATGTTTTAAAATTCATATATTTTGGACTCTATGATAGATACATATTTTTTCAATGGCTGAGATCTACGGACGGTACAGCTAGAAGTATATTTGGAAAGAATGAATAATTTTTCTTTTGCTTTCCTAATCCTCTGATGAAAAAAAGGAAAGAAAAAAAAACGACTGATTTCTCTCCTCTCTTCTCCCCTTCTTCCAGAACTCCTAATCTTCTCCCTATCCCACGCCTCTGATGAAAAAAAAAGGAAATAAAAATCCGATTACCCTGCACACCATCCCGACAACCACCAACGCACTCTCCGCATCTCTGTTGGAAAAATTTGGTTTTGCTCAACTTTGAGCTATTTATTGAGTGGGTCCCACGCGTCCACGTGGACCGACCCACATACCGTTGTGTTCGTCTTGGTTAGGAGATTAAGATTGAACACATAAGTGGAGAAAATCAAGTCATGGTGAATGAGAAATTGCCATGGAAAGTTGCCCCTCACATGGTGTTTGGAGGAGTGGAAAATGGCTAGTCCCACATTGGTGGGAGGAGGAAAGATCATTGGGAATAAGTAACCCAAGTGAAGCTCAAAGGGTTGGCCCTTTGGGTCATAGAAGTTTTGTAAGGGGAGAGGGCATAGACAATGCATGCTTTGCTCTTATAAAACACACACGCGCGCCGAACCAGGCCGGGCCAATCAAAAGACGCGCGGGCCGGGCTGATAAAAAAGATTGGGCTTGCATTATTATCTTTTTGCAGCCTTTCCGTTCGAACTGGGCTGGGTCAGAGCCGACCCGCGCTTCTATTACCGTTGCCCCGTTTCTTTCCTTGCATCTGTTCGACGAACAGGTTCCGACCAACCGGTATCTGTTCCGAACAGTCACGCCTGCCTTTTCCAAACGGGTGTCTTGATGCCTATATATCAGACCCGTTTCGACTTCATTCATCACGGAAATAAACATACATTCTGCATTTTTCACACATCCATGCTGAGAGTTCGATACAGTTCCGGTTCGCTTACCAACCCGATTGCAGTGCTACTTCCGGTTGGTGAAAATCGGGTAGTCCTGGGAAGCAGACGTCCGCGGATTCCATCAGCACCGTAGTGGAGGGCGAATTTGCTTTAAGGACAGAGTTTTACTCGCCTCGATTATTCCATCCATTGCCAATTTTCGGACGCCTGAAATTGGCTAAGTACGTTTTGCATTCCTTTATTGTTTCTGTTTTATTTTTCCAGTGGGTAGAAGCCGTGGTGATAACATTCTTAAAGCAAATTCTTTTCCTTCGTGTTCTCAGTATTTTGAAATACGGGATTAATCTACTGGAAAAAATTTATATGGTTTTTATTTCTGGAAATTTTTCGAAACAGATTACGGGTTTATTTGTCAGTACGAGTTTAAGTCTCGGTTTGCTAGTTACCGGTTGTTACATCTGTAATTGGTAAGATTTAAATCTCGTAATTGGTTCTCTCAGTTTGTGGGCTTTTAGATTTCTTTAAATTGAAAGGTATTTTGACCCTTAAGAAATTGGTTTCTAATTTGGTTTTTTTTTTAAACTCAATTTCTGGAATTGTAATCAGTAGGGTTATACTTTCTTTTAGCGGAAATTACAAACTGCGATAGTACTCCGTGATACGGTGAATTGTTTACTGTATGTTGGAAAACAGTGGGTTCTTAGACTTGCTAGAAAATTAGTCTAAGGAGGATTCCTTTTGCTATATATTTTGTAATTTGGTTTTCATCTCAGATTGTAGGAAAAACAATTTTTTGAAGAAGAAATTTTTTGTATACTTACTGACTTTGTTAAACTTGGTATAATTCTGGAAGTGTTCGACCGATTAAAGATCTTTGCACTTCAGTGAGAATTGATTGGGTTTTTGTCTTTTGTATAACAAAATTTTTTTTTTTCAAACTGTTCCGGTAAACCTTTGTTGTATTTGGTTAAATACTTTCAGATTTGTTGTAAAGCCGTGGTGATAACAAAACTGGAGAGGAAGCAGAGTGGCTTCGTCATTTCATGGAAGATATTCCAACTTGGTCTAAGCCTGCATCGCCGGTCTGTATACACTGTGATAGTCAATCGGCAATTGGCAGAGCTCAGAATCGTATGTATAACGGAAAGTCTCGACATATACGTCGACGACATAATACCGTTAGGCAACTACTCTCAAATGGAATTATCGTGATTGATTATGTAAAATCAAAGGATAATATTGCGGATCCGCTAACCAAAGGGTTATCAAGAGAGTTAGTTGAAAGCGCATCGAAGGGAATGGGGCTTAAGCCCATGACTTAAAAGACTCTGCAACGGCAACCCAACCTAGTTGATTGGAGATCCCAAGATCTAGGTTCAACGGGACAACCGAGTTGTATGAGGCTTAGAATGATCACTGTGGAGACTTTGTCTCTGCCCATTCCTATGATGCAACAGTGATGCCTGCAGCGTTTAAGGTTAGGCAAATGCTTTTAATGGTTCTTAAGTCTTGGACATCCATATGGGGTATCCAAGTCGGGTATAGCAGGATACTCGTATTAAGAATCACCTATGTGAATGTTGAAGGGGCCGCTTCTATGAGAATGTCTCGGGCAGAATTCTCTACGAACATTCATGAAGACCAGGCGTGTTCCAGGGCCATAATGGGCACAACCGTAAGAACCAAACTGTGTTTGAAAAGATTCTGGGTGTTGACTATTGACTCGGCTTACACAAATGGCTGAACAGTTCAAGACATCATGTTCACTGGTTAGCTAGTAAGTCCGATAGTTATTCACAAGGATAGGTTCAAAGCCAGAAGCTACCTAGCCCTATGCAGAAGATTTCCTATTGTAACTCTCAGGAATTTTGCATTTGCATTGCATTGATTATCCGGTCAATTTCATTCATGTGGGGGATTGTTGGAAAAAACTTGGTTTTGCTCAACTTTGAGCTATTTATTGAGTGGGTCCCACGCGTCCACGTGGACCGACCCACATACCGTTGTGTTCGTCTTGCTTAGGAGATTAAGATTGAACACATAAGTGGAGAAAATCAAGTCATGGTGAATGAGAAATTGCCATGGAAAGTTGCCCCTCACATGGTGTTTGGAGGAGTGGAAAATGGCTAGTCCCACATTGGTGGGAGGAGGAAAGATCATTGGGAATAAGTAACCCAAGTGAAGCTCAAAGGGTTGGCCATTTGGGTCATAGAAGTTTTGTAAGGGGAGAGGGCATAGACAATGCATGCTTTGCTCTTATAAAACACACACGCGCGCCGAACCGGGCCGGGCCAATCAAAAGACGCGCGCGCCGAGCCGGGCCGGGCCAGGCTGATAAAAAAGATTGGGCTTGGGCTTGGCCCAATGCGTTATTATCTTTTTGCAGCTTTTCCGTTCGAACTGGGCTGGGTCAGAGCCGACCCGCGTTTCTGTTACCGTTGCCCGTTTCTTTCCTTGCATCTGTTCGACGAACAGGTTCCGACCAACCGGTACCGGTCTGTTCCGAACAGTCACGCCTGCCTTTTCCAAACGGGTGTCTTGATGCCTATATATCAGACCCGTTTCGACTTCATTCATCACGAAAAAACCTGCATACATTCTGCACTTTCACACATCGATACTGAAGGTTCGATACAGTTCCGGTTCGCTTACCAACCCGATTGCAGTGCTACTTCCGGTTGGTGAAAATCGGGTAGTCCTGGGAAGCAGACGTCCGCGGATTCCATCAGCACCGTAGTGGAGGGCGAATTTGCTTTAAGGACAGAGTTTTACTCGCCTCGATTATTCCATCCATTGCCAATTTTCGGACGCCTGAAATTGGCTAAGTACGTTTTGCATTCCTTTACTGTTTCTGTTTTATTTTTCCAGTGGGTAGAAGCCGTGGTGATAACAATCTTAAAGCAAATATTCCATGCATAACTCTGACTATCTGTGCAAAAACTACATTCTCAATGGACTGGACAACGCGCTTTACAACGTGTATTGTTCGGTGAAATCTGCTAAGGAACTCTGGCTTACCTTGGAGAAAAAGTACATATCAGAGGATGCCGGACTGAAAAAGTTTGTTGTTGGCAGGTTCCTGGACTATAAGATGGTTGATTCGAAATCTGTGATGAGGCAAGTTCAGGAACTCCAGGTTCTCCTTCATGAGATTCATACTGAAGGAATGGTGTTGAGTGAGTCTTTCCAAGTGGCAGCCGTCATTTGGAAATTGCCGCCTTCATGGAAGGCGTACAAGAAGCAACTCAAGCACAAGCGTAAGGATATGAACATGGAGGATCTGGTTGTACGTTTGAGAATGGAGGAGGATACTTTGAATATGGATAAGAAGGATATGAATCCGTATGTGGCAAAGGTCAACATGATTGAACAAGGTGGAAAGTCATATAAGGGGAAGCAGAACAACAAAAAGAAGGGCAAAGGTATTGACCTCGGTCCGCGTGGTGGTGTGGCTAAAAAGACCAGGTATGATGGAAAGCCTAGGTTTGCTGGTAAATGCTTTGTGTGCGACAAGCCAGGACATCGGGCTGCGGAGTGCAAAAGCAAGGGAAAGGCACAGGCCAATATAGCTGAGATGGAGGAGATTCTGTCTGATGGTGTTGATGAGATGAATCTCTCGGCCGTGGTCTCAGAAGTCAACATGGTGGGTTCTAATCCCAAGGAATGGTTTGTGAACACTGGTGCTACTCGTCATGTGTGTGCGGACAGGAGGTTGTTCACCACCTATAAAACGGTGGATTCTGGCGAGCAACTCTATATGGGAAACTCTTCGAGTTCCAAGGTCGAGGGGATTGGGACTGTGGTGCTCAAGATGACTTCTGAAAAGGTGGTGACTCTTAAGGAGGTGATGCATGTACCTGAGATTCACAAGAATCTGATTTCTAGCTCGTTGTTGGTGAAAAAGGGATTTTGTTTGGTTTTCCAGGCTGATAGGGTTGTTGTGAAACACAGGGGTATGTATGTCGGTAGGGGTTACATGGTAAATGGTTTGTTCAAAATGCATGTGCTGACTAAGGTTCCGGCCTCTCCGGGTGATAAGGTTCCGGCCTCTCCGGGTACTAATGAGATAAACACATCTTCTGCTTATATGATTGAGTTTCCTTATTTATGGCATGGTAGATTAGGACATGTGAATTATGGTACGTTGCGACGTCTAATCTATTTGGATTGCATACCAAATTTTAAGATAAACTCATATCACAAATGTGAAGTGTGTGTAGAGGCTAAATTGGCAAAGAATCCTTTTCATAAAATTGAACGAAGTACTGAACCGCTTGAATTAATTCATACCGACTTATGTGATTTAAAGTCTGTTGAAACAAAAGGAGGGAATAAGTACTTTGTCACTTTTATAGACGATTGCACTAGATACTGCTATGTTTACCTGCTTAAGACTAAGGGTGAGGCCATAGATATGTTCACCCATTACAAGGGTGAAGTGGAAAATCAACTTGGCAAGAAAATCAAAGTTGTGAGAAGTGATCGAGGTGGTGAATACGTAGCGCCTTTTGGTGAATTTTGTGCCCAACATGGGATAATTCACCAAACGACTGCTCCTTATACACCACAACAAAACGGAGTTGCTGAACGAAAGAACAGAACTCTAAAGGAAATGATGAATACCATGTTGATCAGTTCAGGAGTTCCACAGGAATTGTGGGGGGATGCGATCCTCTCCGTGAATTATATCCTGAACAAAATCCCACATAAGAAAACGGATGTGTCACCGTATGAGTTATGGAAAGGTCGTAAACCTTCCTATAAATTCTTGAAAATGTGGGGGCGTTTGGCCAAAGTAGCAGTTACCCGTCCCAAGAAGGTTAAGATTGGGCCAAAAACCGTTGATTGTGTTTTCATCGGTTATGCTCATAATAGTAGTGCATATCGGTTCCTTGTCTTTAATTCAGAGGTGCCTAATGTGTATCCTAATTCATTTATGGAATCTAGGAATGCAGTATTCTTTGAACATGTGTTTCCGTTTAAGGAAAATAGAGTTCCTAGGTCTGTTCTAGAAACTGAACCAATTCAGGAACCTGGTGATATGGACTTTGAGTACGACTCAGTTCGTGAAGAAAATGATGATGACAATGATGGAGTTCGACGTTCTAAGAGAGCTAGAACTTCGAAATCTTTCGGACCAGACTTCTTGACATATATGTTAGAAGCAGAACCTCAAAGCTATAAAGAGGCGGTGTCATCATCGGAGGCTCCTTTATGGAAAGAAGCTATAAACAGTGAGATTGAATCCATACTGCAAAATCATACTTGGGAATTGACTGATCTCCCTCGAGGCTGTAAACCTCTTGGATATAAGTGGATATTCAAACGGAAGTTGAAAGCAGATGGATCAATTGACAAGTACAAAGCAAGGCTAGTAGTCAAAGGCTATAGACAAACGGAAGGTCTTGACTACTTTGACACTTATTCTCCTGTTACCAGAATCACATCTATAAGAATGTTAATTGCTTTTGCAGCGCTTAACAATCTTGAAATTCATCAAATGGATGTGAAGACCGCCTTCCTAAATGGTGATCTAGATGAAGAGATTTATATGGAACAACCTGAAGGGTTTAGGGTTCCAGGACAAGAGAAGAGAGTATGTAAGCTTGTTAAGTCTCTGTACGGCTTGAAGCAAGCACCCAAACAATGGCATGAAAAATTTGACAATGTCATGATTTCTAATGGTTTTCAAATCAATGAATGTGACAAATGTGTGTATGTCAAAGATGATAACAGGGGTTATGTCATTGTTTGTTTGTATGTAGATGATATGCTCATTATTGGTAGCAATAAAGAGATCATAAAATCTACTAAAAACATGTTGAATGCAAGGTTTGACATGAAGGATATGGGTTTAGCAGATGTCATTTTAGGAGTCCAAATTTCTCGAACTCCTGTGGGGTATATCTTGTCTCAAAAGCATTATATTGAGAAGATACTTGAGAAGTTTAACTCGAATGACATCAGTATATCCAAAACGCCAGTAGACTTAATGAATTGTACAAGGCCAGACATAGCCTAATGTACTTGATGAATTGTACAAGGCCAGACATAGCCTACTCTGTTAGCAAACTGAGTAGGTACACGAGCAATCCAGGGAAGGATCATTGGACGGCTATAATTAGGGTCCTTAGATATCTAAGGTACACCAAGGATTATGGACTGCACTATACTCGGTATCCAGCAGTACTAGAAGGATATAGTGATGCTAACTGGATATCCGATACCAACGACTCCAAATCCACTAGTGGATATGTATTTACGCTAGGTGGTGGAGCCGTTTCTTGGAAATCTACCAAACAGACGTGTATAGCACGTTCAACGATGGAGTCGGAGTTTATCGCGTTGGACAAAACTGGAGAGGAAGCAGAGTGGCTTCGTCATTTCATGGAAGATATTCCAACTTGGTCTAAGCCTGCATCGCCGGTCTGTATACACTGTGATAGTCAGTCGGCAATTGGCAGAGCTCAGAATCGTATGTATAACGGAAAGTCTCGACATATACGTCGACGACATAATACCGTTAGGCAACTACTCTCAAATGGAATTATCGTGATTGATTATGTAAAATCAAAGGATAATATTGCAGATCCGCTAACCAAAGGGGTATCAAGAGAGTTAGTTGAAAGCGCATCGAAGGGAATGGGGCTTAAGCCCATGACTTAAAAGACTCTGTAACGGCAACCCAACCTTGTTGATTGGAGATCCCAAGATCTAGGTTCAACGGGACAACCGAGTTGTATGAGGCTTAGGATGATCACTGTGGAGACTTTGTCTCTGCCCATTCCTATGATGCAACAGTGATGCCTGCAGCGTATAAGGTTAGGCAAAATGCCTTTAATGGTTCTTAAACCTTGGACATCCATGTGGGGTATCCGAGTCGGGTATAGCAGGATACTCGTATTAAGAATCACCTATGTGAATGTAGAAGGGGCCGCTTCTATGAGAATGTCTCGGGCAGAATTCTCTACAAACATTCATGAAGACCAGGCGTGTTCCAGGGCCATAATGGGCACAACCGTAAGAACCAAACTGTGTTTGGAAAGATTCTGGGTGTTGACTATTGACTCGGCTTACACAAATGGCTGAACAGTTCAAGACATCATGTTCACTGGTTAGCTAGTAAGTCCGATAGTTACTCACAAGGATAGGTTCAAAGCCAGAAGCTACCTAGCCCTATGCAGAAGATTTCCTATTGTAACTCTCAGAAATTTTGCATTTGCATTGCATTAATTATCCTACCAATTTTATTCATGTGGGGGATTGTTGGAAAAACTTGGTTTTGCTCAACTTTGAGCTATTTATTGAGTGGGTCCCACGCGTCCACATGGACCGACCCACATACCGTTGTGTTCGTCTTGGTTAGGAGATTAAGATTGAACACATAAGTGGAGAAAATCAAGTCATGGTGAATGAGAAATTGCCATGGAAAGTTGCCCCTCACATGGTGTTTGGAGGAGTGGAAAATGGCTAGTCCCACATTGGTGGGAGGAGGAAAGATCATTGGGAATAAGTAACCCAAGTGAAGCTCAAAGGGTTGGCCCTTTGGGTCATAGAAGTTTTGTAAGGGGAGAGGGCATAGACAATGCATGCTTTGCTCTTATAAAACACACACGCGCGCCGAACCAGGCCGGGCCAATCAAAAGACGCGCGCGCCGAGCCGGGCTGGGCCGGGCTGATAAAAAAGATTGGGCTTGGCCCAATGCGTTATTATCTTTTTGCAGCCTTTCCGTTCGAACTGGGCTGGGTCAGAGCCGACCCGCGCTTCTGTTACCGTTGCCCCGTTTCTTTCCTTGCATCTGTTCGACGAACAGGTTCCGACCAACCGGTACCGGTCTGTTCCGAACAGTCACGCCTGCCTTTTCCAAACGGGTGTCTTGATGCCTATATATCAGACCCGTTTCGACTTCATTCATCACGGAAATAAACATACATTCTGCATTTTTCACACATCCATACTGAGAGTTCGATACAGTTCCGGTTCGCTTACCAACCCGATTGCAGTGCTACTTCCGGTTGGTGAAAATCGGGTAGTCCTGGGAAGCAGACGTCCGCGGATTCCATCAGCACCGTAGTGGAGGGCGAATTTGCTTTAAGGACAGAGTTTTACTCGCCTCGATTATTCCATCCATTGCCAATTTTCGGACGCCTGAAATTGGCTAAGTACGTTTTGCATTCCTTTATTGTTTCTGTTTTATTTTTCCAGTGGGTAGAAGCCGTGGTGATAACAATCTCTTCCTTTCCATATCAAATTCTTCTCCTCCGTATTCTTTTTCCCGAAATTTCCTCCTATCCTTTTTGCCTTCAATCGAGTAATGGATTGTGGTTGTTCGAACGATGAAACAAGTGTCGAAGGTGAAACATATTGGCTACATGTTTATAGATTTGTTCTTACCATTAACATTCTCTTCAATTTCTCCCTGTCGGTTGTATTTTTTTCTTTTGTAGTAAATTGAAGGAGTTCGAGTCGTTCGACTAAGAAGATAAGTTTGATTGTATATGTTCAACATTTTCCCTTTTTGATATTGTCCACTACTACAATAATCGTAAAAGATGACGCTTGGAAAAGTGAAAAGATGTCGCTTTTTGAAAAAACTGTAATTAAAAATATTACAATAAGTAAATAATGTCAGTCATCCAAAAAACTGTGATGTAATATATTTATGATGTCACTTTCTAAAAAACTGACATAAATATTATTTCTTTTTAATGTCAGTTTTTCCTAAAGTGTGATATAATATATTTATGATGTCACTTTCTAAAAAACTGACATAACTATTATTTCTTTTTAATGTCAGTTTCTCCTAAAGTGTGATCTAATATATTTATGATGTCACTTTCTAAAAAACTGACATAACTATTATTTCTTTTTAATGTCAGTTTCTCCTAAAGTGTGATCTAATATATTTATGATGTCACTTTCTAAAAAACTGACATAACTATTATTTCTTTTTAATGTCAGTTTCTCCTAAAGTGTGATCTAATATATTTATGATGTCACTTTCTTAAAAACTGGCATAACTATTATTTCTTTTAAATGTCTGTTTTTATTAAATGTGACATTAAAAGAACGTTTTTTTTTTTTTTTTTTTTTTTTTTTGGGGGGGGGGGGGGGGGGGTCCCCCAAATGGAAAGAACGAAAATTTATTTTAGCGAATACATAAGTTTTTGATGTGGGACAAGTAACTCCCACCAAAGCCTTTTGCAGTAGTCCCACATCGGAAGTTTTGCAAAACTACCACAGAGAGAAACTTATATAAGCACAGCACTACAATAACCCTCAGCCTACTTCCCTTATGCTGGTGTGTCGAGCTTACACGAGCCGAGCTCGAGCTTAGGAAATTAATTTTGAGCCGAGCTCGAGCTCCCCTCCACAGCTCGTTTCGAGCTCGAGCCTAGTAAAAATGTAGCGAGCCGAGTTTGAGCATCTCAAAACTCGACTCGGTTCGGCTCAATTACAGCCCTAGTACTAGAGCATATTTTAATTTTAATTTATCAATGTATACATCTTTATTCATTAATGGATGCATTTATTATTATTATTATTTTTAATGATTCTGAGTTAGAACTAGAATTGTGATTTTTTTTTAGGATAAAAGACATAAAAGATGACAGTTTAAAACTGTCATCTTTGACTTTTTTATTACGCTTTAAAAAAGTCATTTTTCGAAAAGATGACAGTTTTAAAGCACTTTAATGACGTTTCACAACTGTCATCTTCTACTTTCAATTACGTTTAAAAAGCGTCATCTTTATAGATATTGATGATAGTTCCAAACTGTCATTTTAAGCTTCAGACTTTTAATGACAGCTCCATAGATGACAGTTTCAAAACTGTCATCTTTCATGTTTAATGACATTTTTAAACTGTCATCTTTTACGATTATTGTAGTAGTGGTCGTATTTTGGGTTGTTTGCTCAGTCTCTTTGTTTCATGATTAGGTTTAAACCAGTGGTTCCAATCTCTAGCTTCGTTCTTATGTACTCGCTAACTTTTCAATGTAGCCAATAAGGTGTTTGACGGAATGCTCAACACATGAAGAATGAATCTGTAGTTATTTGGTTTTTATAGTAGTAGACTATTTTTTATGCAATTGTATGTTTTTTGTATTTAGTCATAAGATCAGTTCATGTTAATAGATGCGAGTATTTCATCTTCTTTTTTTTTTCCCGGTATAAGGCTGCATAAACCAAGAACAACAAATTAGAAGGGTAATAATTTTCGTCCCTTCTTATTGCTTTCTCATTTAATGAAGTCCGTGTTTATGGTCTTTTGGTTTTCTAACGAAATCAGTTGATTTTTTCTGGGAGTTATTTATTTATCAGTAGTTCTTGCTAATTCCCCTTAATCAATTTTGAAGACACAACTAAGGCGTCATTGCCTTATTTGGTCTCATTTTGACATGACTATGAAATTAATTATGACTAAAACTAGAAAGTTTAATATTGGATTGTAGTTGATCATGGTCTTATGGGGAAGCAACTTAGTCTAAGGTAATTTCGAAGTAATTAATTCAAAAATGAATCAATTCTTATTTATTGGAGGTATGGTAGTGTTAAGTTTCTCTCCATGGGTTACCTGATCGAAACACTTGCTTCTTTGTGTGTGTGCGTGCTCATATTTTAAGATGCCTTTAGCCGTCCATGTTGAATGAGACAACATAGGTTATTTATTGAATTCCATGGGTTATTTATTCCTACTATGGCTACCTAGCTACCCTGTTGTGAGTGAAAGTTTTGATGTTAGTTCATTTGCTACAGGTTTCTTCGTTTGTTTCCTTTGGTTAGGTTATTCTAACCATTTTGTGCATACAATTTTCTTCTCTTAGCATGGAAAATGGGAATTGGGATCCTCACGTTTTAGGAAATGGAGAAAGAAATGATCTTCATCAAATCAGAAATTCTACCTAAACAGGGTTTTGAAGTTCTTAGCGTCCGTTTATGTTGAGTGAACATTAGTTGGCTTCGATTGGAGGTGTCGGGTGGATGCTGCGGTCAAACTCTACTCCGGCATGTCACCCATTTTTGTGGGCAGTTAGTTTTAGTCGGGTTGCATTTCTGAAAGTCACTTTGGAATCTGTACATGACGAGTTCCATCCACTCAAGAATGGATCTTTTGTGCTTTGCGTTACTATTCACATTTTTTTTTTTTTGGTTTTTCTTTAAGTATTTATCTTTTCCCTCTCTTACTCTTATGGCATTTACATGTAGTTTTGAAGTAGCTAAAGAATACATCAAGGCCATCTTATCATTTGGTTCATTTTTTTGTATGACTGTTTTGCAAAGGAAAACAGTTAGAAATGTAACTCAAAGGCTCAAAGCTAACTTCTCATCTGTTATGCGTTAGATGGAATTTGAATCTTTTTAGCTCATTCTTCAATGCAGGTGGCTTAAACTAGAGACAACTTGGGAGTGGAAAACAGGTATGGACATCCGTTTATGTTTCTTCATAGCGATAATAATTAATGACAATATATTAGTATTGTAGGAAATGGTGTTATTCAATTTTTCAATTGCTATTTTATGTGATTTAGTGTTCCCCCTAAACAGATATGCTACTTTTAAAGTGCTAATGACTTTGAGAGTTGAGTTGTTTTCAAGTCACTTATCAACTTTTACTAATAACCATTTCAGTTGTTTGATTGCCACCCCATGGTCGCACCAAACCTATGATTTGCCAAGGAAAGGAAGGAAAATTAAGGGACATGAGGCGTAATGCAAAAGTAGTCACGTTTATATACTTGCCCAAAAAAACACGCTTCACATTTTTTTTGTAGTTTAGTTACTCCAAATTTCAAAATTGAAGCAGGTGAACTCATTCATGTTACCTTCTGTATTAGCTTTCTAAGGTAATTTCTCCATCTTTATCATTTTTTTCACTCCTAATTTTTCTTATTTATTGGAGGTACAGTGTGTGCGCGCTCACATTTTAAAATGCCTTCAAATGTCCAAGTGAATGCGACTGTACCTGTGCTAAGTTTTATGTTATATGTTGAATTGACTTAATTTGGATTGATTGGTGCAGAGGACGAAAGGTCCAATTAATAATCACAACTCACAAGCCAGGTTTCCGGGGGGTGGGGTGGGGGGGATTTTGTTTTTTTTTGTTTGAGTGGTTACAGAATCCATAGCCAATAAGGGTGGCCAAGAATTTTGTTGCTAGCACTTCAAGTGAGAGCTCATCTACGAGGTCTAGGAATTCACCAACTTCAGGCAATGATGAGCTTATATATAGATTCCAGACACTATTTTTTCTCCATAGAAGGACTAATGTTTTGTAAAGAAGACTGGTGTTCGCTTTTCTTACGTCAGACAGCAATCGCTCTCTTCAATATCTCATTTAATTGTGTATTTTTTACTTCTATTAAGGTTCAGTAGACATTCCTTCTTTCTATTTTAATGCACTTACTAATGTTAGATAGTTATGATCCCATTAGGAGTTGTCTTTAAAAAGTGATATTTTGAAATTTGTAAATGCAATATTCTTGAAATACAAATTTGGGTAGAAGTATAGTATGTTGGTTGGAGAGGCCAAAGTTAAGGACGGATAAATTTAAGCTGGGTTTGAATTGTGTTGCATTGTGATTTTAGGCGCAGACTATTACTAGCATCAAAGAATGAGGATTGGATTGAGTCTACAAAGGAGTACTTCGAATGTTCTACGTACAACCTCTCATCGGAAAGAAAATGACGAGAATTTCCATATACTTATCGTTTTATTCTGCTATATATATTTTTTCGTTTGTTTGGTTTAGTTGTTGGACAAATGGAATTGACTTGGTTAATCCATGGTTGCTTGGAATTCGATTGAAAATCTCATTTAATTGTACATTCCTATTGTCTGCATTTACTCCCATATATTTGTTTCATTCGCTGTTGTAAATTGTTATATTTCTTTTAAATTCAGTTTATCTTTATTGATTAGATAAACTCTTTTTGAACCTTATTTGAAAAAAAGACTGTTCGACGGTTGAGAAGGATAATTCATTTTAGTTGTGTTCAAAAAGTGTTGCATCGTGCCTCGCTAGGGATTGAAAATTTCTTTGTTCTTCATTTGTTGGGTCAACTTTAAACCAATGGTCTTGTAGCCCAGTTGGTAACTCCTGACTCTCCCTTGTGGGAGATCAGGGTTCGAGCGGTGGTTTGTGGGTTCAAAACTATGGATAGCCTCTGAATTTTCTGTGGACTAACTCATTAACTTCCCCCTCTAACTCCCGCCAATATATACAATATTGGCAAAAAAAAAACTTTAAACAGGTTGGGTTATTGTTTTTGCATAGTTGAATTCATTAAGCAAGGATTGATATATTTTACGCTAGTCCAGTATTTATTTGCATGTGCTAATCGTTCGCGTCGTGCTTGGGCATGCACTAGTGTATTATATATGGCACATATGAATTATGGGTTTAATGAGATTCTCGATATCTTATGCCTAAGATTTTTATTCTACTGGTCAAATAGAGAAGTTGTTTCCTAAATACACTATACTTTGATGGGAAGTTAGTATCAATGTTTAATAAGGAAACCGGTCCTCTCTCTGCCTAAAAAAGAGCATCTAGGGTTCCATCAATTCAATGTGATATACTAAACAGCTAGAAAGTGAGGAAGGGATAGAAACCGTCTTCCACCTAGGGCTTAATGCTCTAGTAAAATTATGGTCGCTACAGTCACTCACCGGATTGCTCAAGTTCCGCATAAATGGATCCGGGTACGCCGCTCTTGATTCCTTAAGTTCCGCTTAATGTTTGTTTTGTGATAATCGTGATAGTTCTAGATCCTGGCATAATGTAGGGTGTTAAGGATCTAACCCCATTAAGAATAAAACTTGCCAGGAGGGGTAGCGGTACCACACTTTTACTAGTCTGTCGTCTAGCTGCTACCCACCCATTTCGGCATTTCCTTGGTACCCCTGTACCACCTGGAAAATCTTGGGTTTTTCTTGCTTCTTCCTTCAGTCTTTGGTGAAATGATGCTAGTATATCAGTATGTTTATCTTTATACTAATTTTCCTAATAAACCATTGAAGTCCTTGCATTATCTTAAAAAGAATGAAAAAAATATGAATGCGTTTTTTCCGGTCTTTAAGCAATCGGTAGGAGGGGAGTAGCGAACGCCAAGTTCCAGCTCCGAATGATGCTTAAACCCGAAAAAAAAAAAGCACTAGCGCCTCATCCACTAAAGCCAACCTGTAATGGTGACGGTTCAATTGGGAAATTACACATGGCAAAAGAGCACCGCATGAACTAGCCAAGCCCCTAATTTCAACAGTGAATGCAAGTGGAGTGGTAGGCACCATGTACTCCTATGCATTTTACTGGGTCATCCAAACTTCAAATTCAAACCTCAATAACTATAACTAACAATGCTGAGAAAAAAAATGTGAATGAGGTGGATAAAATCAGATTCATCAGAAAACTATTTTTAAACTTAGTAACTTGTCAAGTAGAGATTTACCTAATTCAGTGAAACCTGTCCCACAGCCACTTGATTAGAAAAAGAGAGAACCTATTGAAGATTCTTTAAGCTCAGTGCTTCTCTTTATTGTCCACCATTGTCCTATCAAAGGTAGAGTGCATTATCTTTGTGGATAATTGAAAGGAACTTTGCTACTGGTATAGCAAGTGTTGTATAGACAGCGCGTACAGCGCGCTTTTAGGCCCCTCTCGGGTCTAACAAAGATAATCGGAGCCGCTTATTTTGTTCAAAATATTTTGTTTTAGGTCCCCGTAAAAAATCAGCTCCAACCGATATCGTTAAGGGCGTTTACAAAACGTCCAATTTTGCAAGCTTAAATTCTGAAGCAAAATTGGACGTTTCGTAAACGCCCTTAACGATATCTGTTGGAGCTAATATTTTACGGGAACCTAAAACAAAATATTTTGAACAAAATGAGCAGCTCCGATTATTTTTGTTGGACCCGAGACAAGCCCAAAAGCGCGTTGTACGCGCTGTCTGTACAGCACTTGCTATACCAATAGCATTTCTGAATTGAAAGCACTGACTATCCATAAAGGCTATGTTATGCCTACTTAACATACCAACTAAGCATCACAGAAGGACAAACAAAACCCTACTCACCAAGCATTGTCCACTGCAGCCCTTTTTGGAGTTTAGAATCCCTCTTTAAAAGCGCCTTGTTCTCTTTAGTTTTCAAAAAGAATTTTTCAAAAAATTCCCCCTAGATTCTCCCTACTTCCAACATTTCTCTTTCTATCTCTCTCCACTTTTTACCCCTACTATTTTTCAAAAAAAATTTCAAAAACCAAACCAAACACAGCGTAATCTCCATTTTGGCAAAATTCATTTTGGCGGTCACCTAGCTCAAAGCAACTAGAGGACCTCTAATTATTTACGAAAATGATATAGGTACCGAACACATTTAAGGTTGTTATGGTGGAGGGCTTTAGGGAAATGTGGAAGTAAATACTCCAAATCCTAGGAAACTTCTGTAAATCAAGGGGCTTTGTGATAATTTTCATCAAGGTGCATAATCTCACTGTCTGCTTGATTAGATTTGGTTAGTCCACTTACTCCTTAGACTTAGTGCCCCAACAACAGAAAACTAGTCTACCTCACTTTTTTTATTTGGAATATAGAAAACTAGGTTGAATTCTATCTCTAAACTGCCACTGTTAATTGATTTGAGGCTCTGTTGTCTGTACAATATGGAGAAGAAGCATGAGTAGTTGTTGTTCTATTCTCTTTTGAAAGTAGGAAAAATCTTTCTTAGAAAACAGAAAAGAGAGGTTGATGAGCATAGGGGGGTTCATGATGCTCAAGAAAATCGGTCTCCTCCTCCTCGTTTCAGTCTTGATTATATCTACTTCATCTTCAGGTTGGTCTTCTAATCATCGATCAAATAGAAAGGAGAGGCGGCGAACATGGTCGAGTAAAACTAACCGGCTTTTGTGTGGCAAAAAAAAATGCAGCATTGCTAATTAAGGTCTTTTCTGGTTATTTCCAAGTCTTCCTTTACGAAAAATGAGAATTGGATCGATGTCGAAAGCCCCATTTTGTTTTATTAGTCCTATGAGACTGCCAAATCTCTTTCTTATGTAATCTGCTGATCAAAGTTTTAGTGAATATGGTTCTGATCTCGTTTGCTTCCATAAGAAACATGGCATGTGGTCTGATTATTAAGCCCTCGTGTTGAACACCTTTTTCCAGATACTCTATATCGAAGAATCTGGCAAATAGTCTGTCCCCTTCATAAATCATAATTAGCTTGAAATAAGTTGGCTTTAATTTGCAGGTGGAGAACTGGTGAACAACTTGATCAAAGACTTTGTCACAACTCGTGAGGTACATGTTTGATTGGTAACACTACTAATGATGGTGTATAATGTCGTTAGGATCATTGACCCCCTTCGACTCTAATTTATTGAAAATTTGTCTCCTCATATAATTCTACTTTATATCATAATTTTTAGAAGCCTACCCTACCATAATATATATAGCCTGCAGATACCACGCTCCGGTACCTATTCGTTGTACCAGAAGGTCCAGAACGATATGCGTACCGTACCCCATCTCGTAACATAGTTGTATGTCCCACGTCTGTCAAACTAATTGTCTAACCTATATATAATCTCTCTATCAAAGTGGGCATTGTTTTTAGTACCGTTCCAGTTTCTATGTAAACCTTCTTTTTCAAAAAGAAGGTAATTTCAAGATCAAAAATCATGTGTTTACGCAAATAATTTTTCTACCAATATGGATCTTGTTTGATAGATCTCATTAAGATCTTTTAAACGGTTCAAAAAAAAATCAAAAAATTATTTTTCATTTTCATTATATTTGAGTTTGAAATTACCTTCTTTTTGAAAAAGAAGGTTTTTGGAGAAAGTGGAACGGGATCCAGTCTCATTTCTAGTCTTCAACTATAGCTTCAGTATCAATGGATATGGAAATTTAAAAAAAAAAATAGCAATATCAGTCAGTGGCGGAACTATAACTTTTACTCATGTATTAGAACAATTTCCTACATTGGACAAAATGAGATGTCTAATGCAAAAAATAGCCACCAGTTACTATTTGAAACCCTCCGTTGCATAATGTTCAAAATTCAAAAGTGGCTAAACTATGGAATACTTGTGTTATACTTTATCAAATGTTCATACTTTTAACAACGGTCATGTTTCCTTCTCAGTGTTGATAGAACCCACAACGTAATTTGAATTTGGAGATTTTGGGCGAAATATGAACAAATATATTCTGTACTATGAAGCAACATTGCCAGTTATTGACATCTTAATTATTGTGGATTGAGTAAAAACAGATTACTACGAAAGATTTCTCACTACACACTTTTCCATAGACGCATACACGAGTGAGCGATTCTCTTAGACCTGACCCGCAATTGGTTTCTTTTAATAATTTATGTAAGCAACTTTTCTTAATGAATATGTTAGGTTTTTCCTTATTCTTGGCACAAAAGTTTTTTAAATTGTCTGGCATTGCTTATTACGACTTTTTTCCGATGAGGTGTGGTAAAAAGGTGTCCCCACTAATAGATATTCTTGGCTCCGCCACCGATATCAATCACAAAGATGTTCTGATCTCTCCCTTTTGCTAACTAATTTCATTTTGCATTTTCCTTTTTTTCGTAGGAATTATCTGCAGAAATGCAACTGCAGCACAAGGAAGCCTATGCAGTCCATGAAAGGCTACTCAGAGTTAACACCAAAGACTATGGAACCTATGATCCAGCCCCGGAATTCGAAAAGCCTCCTTTCAAACGCATACCCAACTGATGGTCTAGTCATATATGCATGCTTTTTGGTTTGCAGTCGGAGTGGTATCTGAATTTGCAGAAGGGTCTGAGAGAGGAGGTAGCAGATCAATAGTCTACGTACTCTTGCTGCATTTTGTTTCAAATGTGTTTGGTCCATAGCAGTTTTATCGCATTTTGTTGTAATACAACCATTGGTACATTATAACTAGACTACGTCCGAAAGTGTTACCCACGTATTCTCGAGCGTAATGGACCCGGCTGCGGATCTTGTGGGCAAACAATATATTTCACGTCAATTGGTTAAAAGAAGTTTTCTAAGTCCCCATATACGAAGGCCCCATTAGTGAATGGCGAGATCGGTCCTCTAAAATTAATCGAGATGCACGTAAATTACTAGTATCGACACCTAATTAACTAATAATGACACAGGGGCCGGGCATACTCTAGAGAACATAGCAATGGTGGATTACTGACCAAGGTTATGATTGGGTCTTGGAACCTTGGATTTTGTGGAGGCAAAAAAAAGGAAAGGAAGGTACGAATCTCGTAAATTCGTTCACAAATTCAAGATCTAACCAAACCAAAACAATTGTTGTTAAGGTGGGAACGGTAAAATATTATCCGATATTGATTTCTTAGTACACTCAGGACTGTTTATTTGACCGCATATGATTATCAGATTTGGTTATATAATCGAAGATTACATATTTGTCGTTTCATTTAAAATTTTATGACCTGAATTGAGCATCCATCATATATATATAGGCCCCGTTTGTTTGATTCAACATGAGCATGAAATTGGACTATATATTCAAGAGACTACGTATGCATTGTTCAGTTAAATACTTTTACTGGATTAAACATGCATCAGATTAATAACCGTACAACGTGCGGGTTTCGCAATATCACAAGGGTTTGGTAATATTAACCTTGTCAATATTAATTCGGTGGGACTACGTATTCCCTAAACTATTAGTTCTGTCAAACAAACGAGCCCGCACTGACAGAAATTGTGGAATTTGTATTACCATGAGGTTGTGATATTATCAATCGCATCAATATTTTCCTATACACATTTTATGAAATTATTTATAGCTTGTCAAGTAAAATAGCCCACCACCATATGTATTAATCTCAAAAGAGTCTATTAAGTTGGAAGGCATGTTTGGCAAAAGAAAGGTGCAAAGGTGTTGGAAGTGCGTACAAAGCAGTGTTTGGTTGGAATCCCACATTGCTTAGAGAGAGAGAAAGTGTGGAGAACTTGGCATATAAAACAGATGGCCCTGCTGCTTAACAATTCATACCTTTCTCGGCCTTTTGGCTAAGATCAAGTGTAGTATCTGTTCTTATCAGTTTAATATCTGATACGTGGGCCATCGGCTCACATGATATTAAATTAATTTTTCTCGGGGGAGTGGCCCGTCACAGTAGCTTGCTACTGGGGTCGCTCGCGGGTCGCCTTGGCGTTGCACTACTGTCTTGGCCTGGCCCACCCCTCCAAATCTAGTTCAAAAGTTGTTGGGCTGCGGGTTGCCTTTGCTGGGACCACTCATCCAAATCTAGCCCAAAAAATGTGATTAGGGCATGTTTGGGAGCTTTTTTTTTTTTTTTTTTTACATTTTGCATTTTGATATGTAAATTGTAGAGTTTTTGAATTTGAATTATGGTTAAAATAGATTATGAAACTGTAGAATATTTGGGTGTGTGCAGGTTTGAAGCAAAATAGCGTTAATAACATCTGTACATGTTGCAAAACAGCAAGAATGCAAAACCTCCTCAAAATGCATTAAAAAATGTAGAATTTGAGCGCTCCCAAACGGGCCCTTAATGTAGTGAGATATTATTCTTTCCATATTTTTTTCTTCCTAGTACATAACAGTTATTTAAGGGATATCTTTATCCACACATTGGATTGCAAGATACACTAAATAAAGAAAAAGATGCGATCTTTCGCTAAAAGATCAGCACACTTATTTTTTTCCCTCATGACATGCCTCAATGGTGGGTCACCCGTGCAAAGGGAATATCTCTTATACTTTTAGGAAATAAACCCTTGATTACGGTATTTTATTATTCTTTATTTTGTTGAACAGTGCGCGGCTACATCATCCGTGAAACAAGAATAACACTAAATCAATTGATGGCGATCGATCCGATTAGAATTGATGTAAATTTTTTGAGTTTAAAGTTTAAAAAGTAGAACACTAAAATCAGTTGATCGCGATTGATCCGATTAGAATTCCTGTAAGTTCGAGTTGAAGTTTAAAATAAGGCAAGCTTTAATTCACGACGACTTGGAGATAGTCCCTTAACCACAATTCTACTCTTTTAGTAGTAATTTGTAAGTCAAAGAGGCAATCCTCACCAAACGTCAAAACTAATTATTTTTACTTTTTTTTTAGTAGAAGAGTAAGAACTTCAATATATAAAACTAACGAAAACATACGACTAGGGGTGAGCAAAAAATCCATTAAACCGCGAATCCAGTCCAAACCAATCCGAACCGAATGATTTGTTTGGTTTTTTCGTAGTGTGGTTTGGTTTCGGTTTAAAAAAAATTAGAAACCGCGTTAAATGGTTTGGTCTGTGGATTTACGTTAATGGTTTTGGTTCCAAACCGATCCGAACCGTGTATATATATAACTCATTTAATTTAGATATTAGTATATATGGGAGTTATAGTCAACTAATTTCCTGAATTAATAATCTATACAATCCACCGTTCTATTCAATATTCATTTACTACAAAAATTATTTGGCATAAACTTTTGTATATCACAATTCATTTCTATAATTTTGGTACACCAAAAGCACATGGTATAACGTAATGCTCCATTCAGTGAGTAGTAATTCCACGACTCAATTAATTCCAAAATTGTCCTATATTTCTATAAATGGAAACCAATTCTTAGTTTATCTCGGCAATTTTGAGTACTTTAAATAGTTTACAAAGATGATATATTAGTTTCAAGTAAACCGTGGTTCGAAACTGAAACCAAACCGTAGTCTAATGGTTTGGTTCTATACCTTTTGTGGGTTGATTTGGTTCTCTAAATTCATAATCCGTATATAGTGGTTTGGTTCTTGGTTTAATATAAAACCGAATCAATCCGGTCCATACTCACCCCTACATATGACAACAATAACACAAAAGGCAAAAAGAAAAAAAAAACAGAAAATATGAAGAAAAAAGAAGAAGTTAAAAAGCCGGTGTCGGACAAGGACGATTTTAGATGTTTTGTGAGTTATAAAAATCTCAAACATTAACCACTATCAATAAGTTTTTTACGAAATGAAAAATATTGGTAATAAATACTCCGTATTTAGAATACGTGAATTTATATTTTTTAACATTTTTTTTTTATCTCGTTAACATGCAAGCAGGGACTAGGAAAAAGAAGGCAAGCAGGACCAAAGTGTTATTTGTACATTCAGTTGAAAAAAAATCACACAAGGATGGGAAAGAAAATGTAACACAGAGCAAGTTTTATTTACAAAAAAAAAAAAAGAATTATTTTTGACTAAATAATTTTCAAAGACAGTTGTTATTATTGACATTTAGTAACTTTTCTTATAATTTTTTTTTCGCACTTTTCGAGATTAATCCTTCATATCGACAAGAGGGAACAAAAACAATTTAAAAAAATAGACCGGAGTTTTAAAGAATTTCAAAAAAACTGGAAACGACGTGTTTTGGAGTTTGTTTCATTTTGAACATATTTTCTATATTCTTTTGCTTATAGTTCTTTACTTTTATAGTAGGAAAATTATTTTTGCACTATATATGCACTCCAAATTTTGTTTTTTAATACTTGTGTTGTTTGAATTTTAATCATTGAAGGACAAAATTTATGCTCTGTTCGAAACTTGAAGAAAATTGAAAAAAGGAAGGAAAGAAAAATGAGTGGAAAATGAAAGAGTTCTCGATCTCCTCCTCCTCTCCAAATCAAGCAATGAGAGGGAATTTTTTTTCAAGAGTTTTTTTTTTAATGTTTTTATCCCCTAAACTATGCTATGTTTTTCTACTTCGTCCGTAAACTACAAAAATGACCTATTTTATCATTCAACTTCCTAATTATAACCAATTTGGTCTAATAGTCGACAGAATAGACAAATGGAGCATAGTTTAAGGACGGAGTAGACAAGCAGAGCATAGTTTAAGGACAAAGTAGACAAACGGATCATAGTTTAGAGATGAACTATTAGACCAAATTGGAGAATCCGTTAACTTTTCCGTCGAATTTTTTTTCTTCTTCAATGCAACGGTTATTTGTAACGCCTCTCTCATATGGTATGTGACCTATACATACATGGAGCCCACATCATGTGAGAGAACGTTACAAATAACTGTTGCATTGGAGATTTTTTTTCAAAGAAAGGAAAATCCGTTAACGTTAGACCAATTAATTGGTTTCAATTAAAAAGTTTAGGGATGGAATATAGGGGTTTTGTTGTTTAATTAAGAACTAAGTAGACAACGAAACATAATTTACGAGATAAAAATATACTCCTTCTTTTAAAAAAAAAAATTCTCTTTCTTTTTCACAAGTTCGAATCAAAGTAATTTGCCAAAAGCGTTCCAACAAAAAAATGACAAATAAGGAGTGAAATCATTTTGCCCAAACTGTGAACTCTCAAACTGATTTCCACAACTAAACTCAACACAATCACTGATCTCTCTCTCTCTCTCTCTCTCTCTCTCTCTCTCTCTCATAAAAGACAGCAAAAATGCTACTCACACAACAATTCAAACACAACAACTTACACAACCTCTCACGCACATGTGGGCTCCACACACACTACTATGTGTGGGCTCCACATGTATGTGAGAGGTTGTGTAAATTGTTGTGTGAGTAGCATTGTTAGAAAGACAATACCAATAAATTGGGTACGATTCTCTTCAGCCTCATTGTACTGTGTTGCACCGTTTAAGTTATCAGCTGTCACCTAAGAAATCGATATCTCGACTTTCATTGAGGCAATCTATGGTCAGAAAATTGCGAGACATTATCTTTATAGGTATATCAGCAAATTCGAACAATTGATTGTTGAGATGAACGATCGAGATTTGAACTTTCCAATGTAAGGACCGGAGAGGATCCGAACCCCCAAAAAACATAATTATATGTATAAGAATTAACAGTGCAATCCGCTCTCAACTGAAAACATAAACTAAGAGACAGTCCTAAACATAATCATCGACAATGTCTTTTTTTTTTTTGGCAAAACGGAAATAGAATAAACTATGAAAGCGAATACAAAGTCCGAGGATAAGTAACACCCTTCATCCATGTCGGGTCCTCCAAAATTTGGGACTTTATACAAAACGGAAATTAAAAGATACACTAAATCATGAAAAAGATGTGATCTTGCATCTTGCGCTAAAAGATCCGCACACTTTTTCCTTCCCTCATCACATGCCTTCAACAGTGGGACACCTGTGCAAAAGGAATGGTGCTACTGGTACAGATATAAAAATCTGTACAAGTGTGTACAAATCCCATTTTGTCTCATTTTGGGTCTCAAAAAAATGATCGGAATCGTTTATTTTGTTTAAAATACTTTATTTACGGCTCCTACAAAAAATAAGCTCAATCCGATATTGGTTAAGACACCTACAAAACGTCTAACTTTGTCCCAGAATTCAAGCTAGAATTCTAGAGCAAAGTTTGGATGTTTCGTAACTGCTGTTATCTATACTGGATTGAGCTTATTTTTTGCAGGGACCATAAGCAAAGTATTTCAAACAAAATGAGCGACTCCGATCATTTTTTTGAGACCCAAAATGGGCCCAGAAAGGGATTTGTACCCACTGGTACAGATTTTTCATCTGTACCATTAGACTTTCTGGTGCAAAAGGGAATATCTCTTAGGGTAAATTACAGTTAACCCCCTCTAACTATGCCTCGGTGACACTTAACCCCCTCTAACTATTATTTTTGGCACTTAACCCCCTCTAACTAACTGAAATTCAAACGGTCATAACTTCAAACGGTCATAACTTCTTCGTCCGAAATCGAAAACATGCAAATTATATATCGATTTCGAGATCTTGTAGTCAGCTTTCTAATGACACCAAAATCACATCACGGTTCAAAGCACACAGAAAGTTATGATCAAAAGAGTAAGGGCTGGTAGACAGAAAAACCGTTTTGATCATAACTTTCTGTGTGCTTTGAATCGTGATGTGATTTTGGTGTCATTAGAAAGCTGACTTCAAGACCTCGAAATCGATATATAATTTGCATGTTTTCGATTTCGGACGAAGAAGTTATGACCGTTTGAAGTTACTACCGTTTGAATTTCAGTTAGTTAGAGGGGGTTAAGTGCCAAAAATAATAGTTAGAAGGGGTTAAGTGTCACCGAGACATAGTTAGAGGGGGTTAACTATAATTTACCCTATCTCTTATACTTTTACGAAATAAACCCTCAATTATTATGTATTTTATTATTCTTTATTTTTTGTTTAACAGCCCACAGGTACATCATCCGTGAAAACAAAAAGAACACTAAATCAATTGATGGTGATCTATCCGATTAGAATTGATGTAAATTTGAGTTGAACTTTAAAAAATCTGTTGATCGCGATTGATCCGATTAGAATTCCTGTGATTCTGTGAATTCGAGTTGAAGTTTAAAATAAGGCAAGCTTTTAATTCTATGGAGCTCATACACTTACTACTGGCGGCATCGTCGTGTGGTGTCCCGACTAACGAAATGGAAAATAATTGGTAATAATGATAATGCCAAAACATTTTTTGTTGATGTCAAAACTCCAGTGCATAAAAGTCTTGTACATCGCAAATGGTACACGCCTTTTATGCACTAGAGTTTTGGCACTAACAAAAACACAGAGCAAGTTTTATTTACAAAAACAGAATTATATTTTTACTAAATAATTTTCAAGACAGTTGTTATTATTGGCATTTAGTAACTTTTCTTATAATTTTTTCCTTACTTTTCGAGATTAATCCTTCATATCGACAAGAGGGATCAAAAACAATTTTAAAAAATAGATCGGAGTTTAAAATTTTTCAAAAAAAAAAAAATGGAAAAAACGTGTTTTGGAGTTTGTTTTATTTTGAACATATTTTCTATATTCTTTTGCTTTTTTTTTTTACTTTTATAATAGCAAAATTATTTTTGCACTCCACTTTCTTATATAGTTATATATGCACTCCAATTTTATTTTTTTTAATACTTGTGTGGTTTGAATTTTAATCTATGCTCTGTTCAAAGCTTGAAGAAAAGGGGAGAAAGGAAGAAAAAGGAAAATGGAGGAAAATGAAAGAGTTCTCTCCTCTTTCTCTCCAAATCAAGCAATGGGAGAGAAATTTTTTAATGCTTTTATCCTCTAAACTATGCTCCGTTTTTCTTCTTTGTCCTTAAAACTACAAAAATGACCTATTTCATCATTCAACTTCCCGATTGGAACAAATTTGGTCTAATAGTCGACGGAGTAGACAAGCGGATCATAGTTTAAGGACGGAGTAGACAAACGGACCATACTTTAGAGATGAACTATTAGACCAAATTGGAGAATCCGTTTACTTTTCCGTCCAAAAGAGAAAATTTTCAATGCAACGGTTATTTGTAACGACTCCCTCACATGGCGTGTGACCTACATGTACATGGAGCCCACATCATGTGAGATAGCGTTACAAATAACCGTTGCATTTGAGATTTTTTTTTCCAAAGAAAGGGAAATCCGTTAACGTTAGACCAATTAAAAAGTTTAGGGACGGAATACGTGGTTTTCGTAGTTTAAGAACAAAGTAGACAACGAAACATAATTTACGAGATAAAAATATACTCCTTTTTCTTAAAAAAAAATTCTCTTTCTTTTTCACAAGTTCCAATCAAAGTAAAATTTGCCAAAAGCGTTCCAAAAAAAAAAAAGACAAATAAGGAGTGAAATCATTTTGCCCCAAACTGTGAACTCTCAAACTGATTTCCACAACTAAACTCTCAATCACAATCACTGATCTCTCTCTCTCTCTCTCTCTACTCTCTGGCGGCCTCTGCGATAATCAGGTACGGTTGTTCGACCACGCAAACTATCCATCTATCAAATACAACGATTTTTCTTCTATAAACAGATTGTTCGATTCATTAGAGACATATATGGAAATCGCAGGGTTCTCGAGTGTTGCTCGGCGTTTTCGTTTTTCCCTTTACTGTAAATTACTGTTTTCTCGTCTGTCATTTCGGATCTGTCTGACACCTGTAGTGTGTGAATCGTGTTATTTTTAGGGTTTTGTTTGGAGCTAGACTCGCTCCAACCCTTCCTGCAAAATAGCACGTGAAATCGACTCGTGGTCCTGTGTTTTTTGGCCAATATATTTCGATTGTTTCTGTTTTTTTCCGTTGAATTTTTTTTTTTGTTTTCTGCTCAAAGTCTATGGTCTGTTTGATGTCTATGAATACTATTAGAAGGTGTGGGAAGTGATTGTGGTTGCTGGACATGGAACTGTTTTATCAAAGGTGGTTTGGCTATTGGCCAATATATTTCGGTTGTTTTTGTTTGTCTGTTCAAAGTTAGTGTCCTGTTTGGTGTCTGAGTATGAATACTACTAGTAGATGTCAGAAGTGATTGTGATTGGTTCACATGGAACTGTTTTATTGGACAATGAAATTGACTAAAGGTGGTGTGTTTTTTGGCCAATTTATTTCGATTTTTCTGTGTTTTTTTTTTCAGGTTTTTCTTTTCCTTTTTTTTGTTTTGTTTTCTGTTTGGTGTCTACGAATACTACTAGTGGATGTTAGAAGTGATTGCGGGACATGGAAATGATTTATCAATGCGAAAAAGGGATTCATGTAGCAGATGCTAAATTGATTGGGACTTAACGCCCTGTTTTGTTTGGTTTGAGCAGTCTTTTGTTGAAATTTAGTTTGTTGATTTGCCTGTCATTAATGGTTTTTGGCTTCGAGAATATTGTGCCAACTGTTCTGTTGCATATGTAGTGTTATTGTGGTAAGGCATAGTTTGAAGCCCTAAATTTCATTAGGTTTGGGGAAGGCATTCTGTTGCTAGCGGATGTTCTTTTGTTATGGAACAGTAGTGTCAACTTGTCATGTTTCAGTTAATGAATTTGTTGTGTCCGGTGTGTTATTTGTATCCTTATTTGGTTTGATTCTTCCATGGGAATGATCTTCTTAGCTTAGAACCCGTTTAGAATGCAGCTTTCTGGACTTAAAAAACTTCCGTAGAAACACAATAAGAATTTTCTTGCCACCTCCTTTATCCTGCTAAGGAACCAGGGACGGGTGAATGCTATGTTGACAACGGGAAATCACGTTTTTACCGAGAATAATCTATGTTTACGGGTCTATTGTGATTTGGTTTTTAGGCTAAACACTGGATGAGATGTTTGGCTGTTTATTCTGTTTTGAATGGTTCTCTACCTTAGGATTATCATTGATAGGCCGCTTATTATCTGGAACTCATTACACTCTGTAATATTGTCCAAAATTGTTGCATGACGATTTCTTTAATTTAATTGCAGAGTAAAAAAAGTTTTTGGAATGTCCTCTCGGAATACTTGAGTGGAAGAACTAGTGCAAGTTACAGTTGATGCATTAGTTGTTTTATGTTCTGTATTGGGTGAGTATGGGTGCTGCTTGTTGTGTGGCTGCTAAAGACAGAACAATAATCAGTCGATCCAACAGTGACGTTTTACAACGGAATGCTATATGTTCACCATCATGGAGTGTTCGGTGGGACCACCGTGGGCGAGTTGCTGGGGAAGAGACTTCTGTGGACCGGTTGGCTGATGGAGTCAGCCGGAATGACAGGTTGGAGATTAAATCTGGAAGAAGAGTTGTAGAAACTGCACCTGGATCTGGAGAAGAAAGTCAATTGGAACAGACAATGATAGGGCAAAAGTCCCCCGTTTCAGAGAGGAATGCTGGTATTTTTAGGCTTCCTTCATCAGGTAAATCTCCACAAATTTTTATTCTCTTATGATGATGGATTTAATTTGGTCAAAATGAAAGCTGCAGGAAGTTTTGGGCCACTGGATTTATTGTAAAACATGCCAAGCGGTACTTTTGCCCTTCAAAGTGACAATTAGTGATTACTCTTTGAACGATAGGCAGAAACTGAACAGGTATAGCTGACTGGATTATGAAAGAGAGCTGAGTGTCACTATAGAAAATCTGGAAAAGACTCTCATTGAGGCATGATAGGAGGATTAGAAGAAGAGGATGTGTGTATCTTCCAACTTGTAGAAAGATCTGAATAGGCAAGATAACAAACTTCAGTTACTTAAACATCGAGAAGACTGGAAGGTTGTCGGATTGCATTAGTTTTCTCTAAAGACGCCGTCCACCTCTTCTCTAAAGATCTGTGTCCGACCATGAGTGATTGCTATTACATGTTCATCTTGCCTTGACCATAAAAATTCCGAAGCTTAAAACAAAAATAGGCAGAATGCATAAATGCAAGGAACTCTCCATTTATCTCATCACGCCTGAACAATTGTTAGAGTAGTCGGTCTTTTGTTACAATTTAAGAAGGTACCTCATCTAGTATAACTGCTTTGTGGAGTCTCTGTCATGCTCGTCTTGACCAATATCGCTGACATTCCAGCTCTGCAAATCAAGACCAGTTAACTCTCTTTATGGCGTTACTCTTGGGCATGGTTCTACTCCAGTTCATAATACAGGTTTGTTACCCAGCAACGTGGGGAGGGGGTGAATACAGTTGGTAACAATAATGCCCATTTAATGATTACTTGCTAAGCAACTGAGTAAAGCAATAAGAGATATTTGGGAATCAATTAACAAGATAAACTAAGCGAGGAAATTGAATGCAGAACATAAGGAGTAGGGATAGAGAGATCAAACACAAGAAATACTGGTTCGGCAAAGCGATGCCTACTTGGCTACTCCACTTCTCAAGCTTCGACTTGAGTTTCCACTATTCATCAAATGTGGATGACACACTAGCTTTCTGAAGGAGCTAGCAAACCGCTAAGATTTATACCAAAATCTGTAGAAAGAAACCTCACTAAAATAATCCTTATTTGGTTAAGCTCTCAAGTGTTTACACACTCACTTAGAATCATCTACAGTATTACAAATCTAGCAAGAAGATTGAAGAAAGGTGATACAATCGCAAATACAAAGAACTCCTCAAATGAGTGTATATGAAAGCGGAAATATTGGAGAACTTGATTTCTAGGCGTTTGATCTTGTATGCTTGAGTATGGATCTTATGGATGAGTGAGTGATGTGTAGAAGTCCATTCCGTCCGTGTATGCATAGAGCATTTCAAGATATGTCCTTTTGGGGGTAGTTGAGCAGAGCATTCAATGAAAACACCGGTTGACTGCCCATTCGTCCTGCCGGACGATTGGCCTTTCATTTTCCTTGACCGGTTGTCAAGGCTACTAGTCGTTGTCACCCGGTAGTCTCTGTCTTCTGGTAATGCTGCTGGTTTGTCATTCGGTTAGGCCGAAAGGCCAAAAAAAAAAAAATTCTAGACCCTGTTGATGCTCGGCTTGATTCCGAGGTATTCCAACAGAGATTACTACATTTTATATGACATAAACATGATGCATGAGATAATTTCATTTTAGCCCGTAATATGGAATTGATCGGTGACTAAAGAATCTTGTTGTGACAGTTTGCAACATACATATCATCTTTCATCATCATAATCAAAATATAGTATTCCATAGAATATTTAACGATTGTCAAATAAGTATACCTTTTGAACTGTAAGGTGGATCTGCAGGATTTCGTGTGTGGAAGATTTGATTTTTAGGAAAAGCTGGTCAAATCAATGAAAGAACTGTTCTATCATCTTACTCCCGCCGTCCCAAATTGTTGTTCCTTTTTAGCTTATCTATATTCGACAATCTATATTGTTTTTTTAGGATTTTGAAATCTTTGTTTAACAAGAATGAATTGAGAGCTATCAAACAAGATCCATATTGAATATAAAAAATATTATAAATTACAAGACAGTCAATTTTTTGAGAGGTCCCAAATAGTGAAACAGGAACAACAATTTGGGATGAAGGGTGTAATTAGAAAGATATCATCTTGAATTAGGAGAAGCAAGCAATTAATTAGTCGATCAGCAAATATAGTGTCTAAAGTGATCAGTTGTTGAGAACAACGAGAAGTAAGAAGTAAAATGCAAGAATAGACTTCGTACTTTCGTGTTGTCTTCGTTATGAATCATTACTTTAAGGTAGCGTCCTCCATTTTCTACATATGTTCCGTTATCCAAAAGATCAACCTGGCCTTTTTCCTTATTTTTTCCCTCAGACAGAAGTAGTTTATGTCACATCATATTTATGCTAAATCTTTGTAAGATGTTTGGTTCAAGTTTTAGACCATGGAACTTAAAGTGGTTGTATTGGATATCTTGCCATAGATTGTGTTTTTGTGCCCATCAAAGTGATTGTTTGTTCTATGAAAGTCCTCTTCGAGGTGGTGTGATGTTGGTATTTACAATTTGTTCTAATCTTGCTGCTTTGAGTCTTTGACAACTAATAGTTGTATGAAAATCAGTATCGTATTTGGTGCTGATTTTAATAGGCTGTTGTAGTCATTTTTATTGTCTTAAAGACTGAAAAATGCATCTAATAGCTCCATCAGACACGTTTTGTAGTCAATGCGCTATTTGAAGCATTTCATTTTCTGTTCCTAGCAAAGTGAAGGATCTTTATGCTGTGTCTTTAGTTTGAAACCTAAAGCCCTCAAATTCCACCATTGGCCAACTGAAGTCTATGAAGAGACCTAAGGTAGATGGGCTGTTTGGCCTTTCGAACAAAGACCAATTCTTCATTCTTGAGTTGAAGTGGAATCTAAAATGTGGATATGGCAATAACGGCCAAGCCCTTCTCCATAACGACTGACTTAAATAATAGTAAACTATGAGGAGACAGCAATCAATATCCCACCGCAGCATCGTTCTAGCAGTTACTGTATTTGAAACCCTTGGGTTTCTTTTTCTGGAGGCACAGTGGCATGGAGGTCCATGCTAGTTGCTTGCAGACACTAATCCTTACTTTCTCACTTCTATTCCTGTATTCAACCCATCAATACTTCTACTTTCTAGTGTGTCATGTGAACTGCAATGTTTTTTTTTTCCTACTTAACCACTATGGTGTCTTCTGATAGCATTGTATTGCCTCCTTAATTGTGCTTAACTCTCATCTGCCTTGGAAGTTGGATTAATAGTCTCATCTCTCACCAGGGATGTTATGCTGTGAAGCATGGAAGCTTCATTTTGGCCACTTATCTGTGTCACACGTCTCCCTGTGTCAGACTAGCCACGTGGCCTGGCTGATGTTTTTACCCTTACGTTATGCATAGGATTTGTTGAGGAGTGGGGTCACACATGTAAATTGGAATAAAGGGAATCTCTTCCCACAATAAAAGCTTTGTGGGCAAACTCAACTGGTTTTGTGTTCAGGCTATTTAATTTTTCAAGTTCTTGAAGTTTTTTTTCATTGGAATTCGTTGTAAGAAAATGTTATTGCTGTGTAATGTTAAATTCTTGTACTTAGCAACTACATATAAGTGGACATATTCATAAATTATTTGTTGGCAGTTTTCTCTCCGTGTTATTTTTTCCTAATTGCCATGTGTTGTGTCCATGCCCATAGCCATATCCATGTTTCTGGGGTTTTGTGAGAGGTGAAATAAAGAGAATGACAAAAGACAGACATTGACACCCTGAACTCTTAAGTATTATAGTCAGTATTTTGGTTGCAGATTATTGATATAGGATTGGGACCCTGGGTGTCTTGTGTACAGCCTTAATGGTGGCCTGTCGAAGATCTTTTGCTTTTCGCACGCTAAGATTGTTTGTCTTTGCATGTCCAATGCATCCGCAGCTCCTTATGTGGTGTTTTGCTTATTAATTTCTGCTTGTGTGATGCAGATCTATCAAGCTCTAGGAATGTTCCCACAGAGGTACTTCAATAACAATTGGACTTATAAAAATACGCCCTTTTGGTGCCATCCGTCATTGTGCGTCACTAATCTCCCTTTCCTTAGATCTCACATTGTCCTTTTTTGTGTTTACATTTAGGTTAAGGAGTTACCCGAATCACCGGCAGTTCCAAATCCATCCCCCTTGAAAATGTCACCGTCGTTGCTTTCAGTTTCATCACTCTCTACATCCCCTTTGTCATCCCAAAGCCCTCTCCTTCACACCAGCTCAACTCCATCACGGTGGGCCCATCCTTCTCCAGCGCGCCCTTTATTACGACAAGCATCTGATAGCCGAATTCGGGGACGTAAGCGGTCAAACAACTCAATTTCTGAGGAAACATATTTTCCTGCCTTCCCTGAGTTCATGGAAGCTTCTCATAGAGGAGAAAGGTGGTCTTTTGACAGTGAATCTTTGGGATTTTACCACGAGAAGTTAACTCCATCTAGCAGCCGTAGTTCAGCTTCTCCCTCTGATACGCAAACATGTGGGGTTTGCTCAAAACTGGTGGCTGAAAGATCTTCGTGGCGTTCGTACGAGTTAGCTGTGGTTTCTGTTCTAACTTGTGGTCACGTTTACCATTCTGATTGCTTGGAGAACATTACGGCTGAAATCAACAAGTACGACCCTGCTTGCCCGGTTTGTACCTTTGGGGAGAAGCGGACCCCCATGAAGTTGTCAGAAAAAGCATTAAAAGTGGTAACGGATTTGAAGGGTAGGAAAAAGAGATCCAGGAACCGGGTTGTGAGTAGTGATCTTGATGGTGATTCTGTTGCCCTTGATGGCCAGAAAAGCATAAAGAGCTCCACAAATAAGCCTTTCTTGAAGCGGCATTTTTCATTTGGGTCAAAGGGAACTAGATCCTTATCGGAGAATCACTCTACTCGGAAGAAGGGATTTTTCTGGTCAAAGTCCAGGAAGGAGTGACCCGATTTCTCACTCTCAAGAGGTGAGCATCTGTCCCTTGCATATGTCAATTCATCCTAGTTAGTTGATACTTGTGTACTTTTGGAGAAGATCCACCTTTAAAGTAAGTGGCAAGTACCCGGAGTACGTGTGCTTTTAAATCTAAATGTAAAAACCACGAATTCATGTCTGTTAAAATGCCAATTTAATTTTGTATCTTTAGTAAAAAAAATTTAAGATCTCGTTTAAAGAATTAAAGTTCCTTTGACTGGGGGATTAGGTGAGAGAAAGAAAAAGAAATGAGAATCCTATCTCTTGTTTTGATGTGTAAAAGAGGGGAGATGTTATAAAAATAAAGAAAAATGGTGATGTATATGAGGTCCATTTTGTTTCTCAGCATATCACCAAATCTGTGAGATTTGTTTGAGAAAAGGCTATCCTCTCTCTTTCTTACCACATCCCTCCATCCAAAGGTGCGGTAAATTCGGGGTTGATGAACTAACGTAATATATTGGCTTCAAAGAAGATTAATCAACCTGGAGGAGTTTCATACTTATGATTTGGGAACTTTCATATTGGGGTGCTCCAATTCATGTAAATACCGTTATTGCATTTATTTGGCGTTTAGGTACAAAGTATTGATAATAAAGTAACTTATCTTTCGAGCTGGATTGTCTGAACAACACTCTATTTATCTAGATGTAGCGTTTCTTACATGTTCTTTTGAAGTTCAGCATTTTTTCCAAACTCTTCATGCTTAATAGTGGATGTTCATAATATATTTACTTTCGCATTTGCAACAGGTTCCACGGTTGCTCTTTCTGCACAATTTTATTGGATAAGTTAGCTGCAAAAGAAGCAGGATCCCATCTGGATTTCATTAGTAAGCTTCTGCATTCGTTATCTGCAATTCGAGCAGGAATACCTTAGCTTCTGGAGTTACAGTGTAAAGAAAGGCGAAGAATACGTGAAGAAAAGATCGAATCATCAACAAATAGAGAAGAAGAATTGATAGTATAGGGGAATGGATGATGTTAGTCATCCTACTTTTGTAAATTTTGTTCTTTTGCATCTTAGTTCATTAGAAAAACAGTCAGAGAAAAAAAAAGTTCATGAAATTTGCCTGAAGAGTGTCTCTCTATGACTTGTATGAACTGAGAATACAAGAAGGTGCCCTTGCCATTCTTTTTGAAGGGCTTTTTGTTTTTTGGGTCGTTCATCATATCTACTTGAATGTCTCTCTATGACTTGTATGCACTTTTTCGTAGATGAATGTTGATTTGAGCTTGTATAACATAAACAAATGCGGTCTGCAGCAAGTTCTGGGACATGGTTCCACGGCATAACGTCCACTGACATTCTTGGTTTGTTGGAGGTATTTTTTTCCACGGATTTTGTTGGAGGTTTTTGCAGTCATCTCAGCGCTAATTTTTTTTGAAAGCTTCTACCCAAAAAAAATAATATATATTTGAAAGCGGCAGCTCTTTACTTGCATTGCCAAATATTAGGTCTATTTGTCTACATTTTTCATTCCTCATGCCCTCATTGATTGAGGATGTATTGTGGTCCTCTGCTTAAAAGTGCGTTTTTTTTTGTCATATGGTATACGTTAGCGGGGTGTTAGTATGTTAGTCAAAGGAGGGTTCAGAGGCTATCCATAGCCCTGAATTTCATACCTTCTCCCCGTGGGGCTCAAACTCTGGTCACCACTGGGGAGTGAAATGAGACAACCAACTTGATAAGTTTGATTAAAAATGCGATTTAATTCACTATGAATAACTAGATATCGCCTCGTTCGTTTTGGGGTCTTGAAATTCCTAGACACGATTTCTAATTAATTTTCTTTATCAATCTTTTTTACTTGTGACTCTCAAAAACCTCCCACAAAATCCAAACTGAACATGAATGCGGTTTGATTTTGAAATGTCTCTCTATGTGGAATTATCGATGATGTGGTAAGTGCTAATATAAAGATGTAGTGTCATGGTACTCCAAATAATCAAATATAGTCGTGTAGATTTGCCATAATGTGATTCGTGTGGTATTACTCTGCTTCCTTAAAAAAAAATGTTTTGGTTTGAGTACACAATTTTAAAACATAACCCCTCGTACAATTGTGTTTGGAGCCGTTCGAACATCACGTAATGTGTGGAATTGTGTTTTATAATTGTGTAGCGTAGACTTTTGAAAAGCCAATTACCGGATACCCCGAAGTACCATGTGGCATTGCCATAGTTTATCACTACGTGAATGGTTGGGAGTACCACGTAAGCATTCTGCTTACATGGTACTATGGGAACGTGGAATAATGCTTTGTTCTGCTAAAATTCTTATTTTTTAAGTACTTATTTTTCACTTTACGAGTTTACGAGATAATTCATTCTCTCATAATACATCACTTTTATTTTCAAAAAATAATTACTTGTTTTTCTTAGCGGAACGGGCCTAATAATTAGAGCCCGTTCCAAAACACTTTCTTAAAAAATAAGTACTTATTTCACATTTTCAAACTCAAAAATAATGTAAATGAAAAATAACTTTTCAATTTTTTGTGCACTGTATATTAAAGATCTCAATGAGATCTTTCAAATAAGATCTATATTGCATATTTTTAGATTTCAATAAACCCATTGTTTTTTAGCTTGAAATTACCTTCTTAAAAAATAAGTACTTATTTCGCGTTCCAGAACGGGGCCTAACTCTTTTCGAAGACCCGAAGTCAAGTATATGTATATCTCTGTTCAAAAAAAAAAAAAAAGTATATGTATATCCACTTTGTCCATAGAGAGGGAATCGTGGCTTAGCTTTTTACTGATGTGGCGACATCCTTGCACTCCAATCTACACGTGTGGATTTCATACTTTCATGCAAAGGAAGAAGAGATCTAGAGAGAGAGAGAGAGAGAGAGAGTAACCCTTCACCGTTTCATTTAGTTTTGGCTATATATCTGGTTTCCAAACACTTCCTAATCCTCACACTCTGTTTCTATCTTCTACTTAATTTGTATCCAGGACCCCTTTCAACCCTGAAAAGATGGCTGATATTTATGATGAACAGGGCAATCCTATACAGCTGACCGACGAACATGGAAACCCGGTTCAGCTGACCGACGAGCACGGCCACCCCATGCACCTGACCGGGGTTGCCGCCACCATCGTCGAGGCGGAAACCACCGACACGGGTGATGTGGCGGTGGCTGAGACGGTCGTCGAAGGTGTACCGCTCACCGGAACCCACCCCGACACGGGTGATGTGGCGGTGGCTGAGACGGTCGTCGAAGGTGTACCGCTCACTGGAACCCACCCGCATGGTGGTGCAGTACCGCCTACCGAGGCGGCTGTGCACGGTGGTGTAACGGGGGTTGGAGCTGCCAGAGGTGAGCACCGGCCGCTGGGGGAGCAGCTACGCCGTTCCATCAGTTCGAGCTCTAGCTCGGTGAGATATACGTTCACCCTCTGTTAAACTTGTCATTATGTTAACATAGTACTATATCATGTGATCATATTCATGCCTCTCCAGTTTTTTTGGTTTTCTATTTGGGTGAAATTGCGACAGTACTCTTTCACTTATTATTCGAATTTTTCTACTTTCAATGAATTCACGTGGACGAGACAAAAAAAGAAGAAAAGAGAGTGCGAATGGTAAAAAGGGTGCCAAAATCAATCACCTTCTCAGAAATACTAAAGACTCAGTAATTTATCCTAAAACAGTACAAATGTTGTACATATCAACTTTGGTATAGTATGTGGGAATTGTTGGATGGTGCTGCGCAGCACCATGCTGCGCACCTTCGAGCCGTCGGTTGCACCATCTGACGGCTCAGATCTCATCTCGTCAATGAACGATTTTTCATCTTTGGTTTTTAAGATAAGATCTGAACTGTCGGACCGTGAACCGACGGCTTAGAGATGCGCAACATGGTGCTGTGCATCAACACCAACCCGAAGTCCATAGTATGTGCCATTCACTAGGTTAGAAAATCGCACGAAATTAGCAAGATGCCCCTATTTCCCAGCAACGCAGTACATGCAATTGCGAGAATGGACCGACTAATCTAGAGAACCGTCTAGCAGCGGGGTCCAATTTAAAGTCCAGGTTGTATTGCACAAGGATGGTTTGTTCAACTCACTGTTGATAGTCCACAAGGACCACAACTATATGTTCGATCGGAGAAATTTTTCAGTGCCGAGTGGGTAGGGCCACCTGGTGCCTTGCACGATCTCGGTCGTTCAACGAAGTTTTGGACGGTCCAGATCTGTTCGGCTGCCGAAGGGTATTTTAGTCATTTCACACCTTAAAATTAGCCGAACAGATCTGGACCGTCCAAAACTTCGTTGGACGGCCGAGATCAGTGCAAGGCACCACGTGGCCTCTTACCCACTCGGCACTGAAAAATTTCTCGTTCGATCGATGCATGGTTTCCGTCGTTTCGTTGTCATTTTTTTTGAACCCCTTCCTTGGTTTGTAGTCTGAGGATGATGGGCAAGGTGGGAGGAGGAAGAAGAAAAAGGGACTGAAAGAGAAACTAAAGGAGATATTGCCCGGAAAGCACAAAGACGAGCATGCCCCTCAAACCGGCTCTTACCCGGCTCCCCTCAGCAGCGCTGCTGCTCCTCCGGGGCACCACCCGCACGAGCACAAGAAGAAGGGTATAATAGAGAAGATCAAGAAGAAACTACCTGGTACCCACCACCACAACCAGTAGGGGAAAAAGCATCATTGTATGGATGGGTCTCTTGATGTTGTATGTGAGTGAAGTGATGTACTATGTTTTTATCAAACTCCGTACGTGGCACTTGTTTGAGGTTTGTTTTGAGGACTCATTGTAATAAGTTGTGTGAATGGTGTCTATTTTGAGTTATTGTTTTCAATTGGTTGATTTGGTGCACTTTTGTATGTCTTGACGGCGAGTGATTTTTCAGTGCCGAGCGGGTATATCCTACGTGGTATCCGCTCGGCGCATCCGAGCCGTCCAATACATTTTTGGACGGCTCAGATTGAAACTCTCTCTCTCCTCTTACCCCAACACTTTCTCTCTCCTTTTTCTCTCTTCAAATCTGAGCCGTTCAAACACGTAATGGACGGCTTGGATGCGCGAGCGGGCACTACGTGGTATCCGCTCGCTGAAATTTTTTCCCTTTGACGGCACATTCCATGTCTAGTTATCTTTATTCATTGGCTTGTTGGGAGGACCTAATTTGGAGGATATAAGGAGAGAAATTTTTCAGTGCCGGTGGGCACGGGCCACGTGGTGCCCTGCACCAATTTCGGCCGTCTAATGAAGTCTTGGACAGCTGAGATCTGTTCGGCTGTCGAGGGGTATTTTAGTCATTTCACACTTTAAAATTAGCCGAACATATCTGGACCGTCCAAAACTTCATTGGATGGCCGAGATGGTGCACGGCACCATGTGGCCGTGCCCACCCGCCACTGAAAAATTTCTCATATAAGGAGGATGGGGTGTTTAAATTCTATATGCCGGGGCGGACTTTCGCCACCGCCATAGTGGCTCTAGTGCCGTGCGTGGATTTTAGTAAAAATATAAATCGGCCACTTACTTTTGTCGGGATTACTGTGTAGTTTATCCACGAAGAAAATTACTCGGAGTTACTGAGTAGTTTATCCACAAACAAAATTACGTAAAAAATTATTTTGATTGGAAATTGATTGATATTTTATAAAATAGACCTAAATTTTAGATTTTGGTTTATAAAATTGACGGTCTAATTATGTTTGTAAATTTAAGTTTAAAATGTCCATGACTATTCATTTGAGTTGGATTGCATCCTATAAAACAAAGTGAATTCAATTATACCTTTCCATGTCCAATCAACTTGATTTTTTATCAAGTTATTTCTTTACAAAGGCACATGTAAGAACCACATAAGTCAATCTTATAATATTTGTCTTAAAATAGCAAAAGAATAAAAGGCTAGCAGAAATTCAATTTGTAGACATTTTAATTTGTTTTTTCCCTAACTTGGTCTGAAATTATTTCCGAGGGCAAATCCAATCCACGAGAAATTTCTGGGTCTAGGTCATCTAACACATTTTTGGACGGTTCGGATACGCTCTTCGGGCACCACGTGGGTATCCACCCGACACCCAAAAATTCCTCCCAATCCACACACAAACCGGAGACATTTTTCGGTGTTGGGTGGGTATATCCCATGTAGTATCTGCTCGGCACATTCAGACCGTTCAATACACTTTTGGGATTGAAACTCTCTCTCCTCTTACTCCAACACTTTTTTTTTTCTCTCTCTCCAAAAACGCAATGTACGACTCGGATGTGCCGAACGGACATTATATGGTACTCACCCGGCACTGAAATTTTTTCCCACAGCCAAAACTCGGAAAGAAGAAGGAAAGAAACACAAAGGAAAAAAGCAAGGGAGAATTGCAGGACAGTGGAGGCTGGGGCAAAAAAATCCTAATTCATGGATAGGTTTTTATGGAATTCATCTAGAGATGAAAGGGAAGAAAATAATTTCGCATACATGGAAAGGGCAACATAAAAAGACGAATATGTCCCTCAAGTGAAACCCTAAATCCCCAACCGACTGAGTATTTTCCCCTTTTTTCATCTGCTCTCTCTCTCTCTCCCTCTCAAATCGACTACCCCCGCCCCCCTAAATCGACTACCCTTTTCCTTCTCCTTCTCCTTCTCAATCTCCACCTTCATCTGACATCTCCATCTCCTGCTCCGTCTCTCTCTTGTGAATCAAGAACTAGGGTTTCCTCAATGTTGTTGAACGTGGGAGGATTGTGTTGAAGTTGGACTAGAATCTTGATTACATTACGTGAGGGATATAAGAGATCCGGAGCATCCATATTCACTGGAACAGCTCAGTGTTCTCTCTGAGGAGTCCATTACCGTTGAAGGGAAGCTCGGCCGTATTCTGTGAGTAGTAGTAATTTTTATTACCAATTACGATTACTTCCTTATCACCAATTATTGTTAGGTTATAGAATAGAATAGATGAAACTTTGTTTATGTTTAGTTTACTAGTCCGATGACTGTGATCGCATGGAACTTTGTTTATGTTTAATTGTGGTGTAATATGTTTGTGGACTTAGCTCTAGTCCAGTACCTCTATCCTGTCCAGTTTGGTCCATTTTGGTTGGGCCATTTTGGTCGTTCATTTGGTAGCCCTCAATTGAACCGAGGTCAAACTTTGCACGCAAGTCCACCACTTCTTCTTGGTTAAGTTATTTGGTCACACAACCGACCTGAAATTGTGGTGTGATATGTTTGTGGACTAAGCTCTGTTGTGGTGTTTGCATAAAAGGTGTTCGTCCAAGTGTATTGGTGATTCGGTGGTGGTCAAGTATTTTTGTAGCTATTCAAAATTGATGTGCTCACCTAAGTGTATAGGAATGGGGTTTATGGTCCATTCATACTTTAGTCTCACTATTCTCCAAATAATCAAACAACCGCGGGTTCCATCCGGCGACCATCTTTGTCTACCATTCTTGTATTCCCTATCCTGCTCCGTTTGTCTCTCCTGTGAACAAGAACTAAGGTTTTGTTTGTCTCTTCCCTCCATGACGCCTTGCTTTCTCTGGCGACCATCAGCAACACCTAATATTGGGGGTTTTGTGGAAAATATCCCTGGTTTGGCTTTGATTCGCTCAACTAACAATTACCTCACATATTTTTTACTTCTTCCTGTTGCTGTGTTGATATCCTTGCAAATGCATTTTTGAGATGGAATTTTTATTTGCTAATTTTTTTTGGGTAGAGGAGCACTGAAAAATGCTTACCTACTTTGTATGCCAATGTAGTTTAGTTTTGGTATATATCTTGTCTTGGGGCTGTTTTGGCACTTGGCATGCTTTACTTTGTGATATATTTTGACACGCGCACATACAGGATCACGAAACGTGGGAATGTTATTGGTTTCTTAATTTGGTTTTGTATGTGGAATGTAGTTATGTATGTGGAACAAGTGGTGTATGGTTGAGAGAGGTAAAATAAAGATCGTATGTGAAATTTTCAGCTGTATATAGAGGCAAAGTATTGATTTCACTTGAAAATAGAAAATAGAACACTTTAACCCCAACTATTGAACACTCAGTTGAATCGACCTCAAACTTTGCACACAAGTCCACCACTTCTTCTTGGTTAAGTTATGTTTGTCGCACAAATCCGAATCTGTTGTTGGTTAAGGTGTTTGCATGTAAGGTGTTTGTCCATTGGTGATTCGGTAGTGGTCAATTATTTTTGTAGCTATTCAAAATTGACATGCTCACCTAAGCGTGAGATATAGGTATGATGTTTATGATCCATTTATAAGTTGGCATTCCAAATTAAGGTGGAGTCATGTTGACCTACTAAAACAAGTCCCACAAATTAGTACTACTTTTTTTTCTGGAAGTAAACCTTTAAGCTTGGCGTGCTCCTCTTTTGCCAACTAGCCAAATCTTTGTACTTTTGCCTCTCCTCGTTCAACAGTTTTTTCCATCGTTGATCAATGTTCCTCTTCTTCTGCCATACATACCAAATTATGCAAGTATGATCATTCATCAACAACACCATTAGATGAAATAGATGCAACTAGATGATAATATTTAAAGTTCAAACAAATTGAATAAAAGAAAACATGTGAAAAATATATTTTTACCTCATTAGTAATACTGGTACCAGCAAAATTACATAACTAAGACCTAAATCAACCATTAAAATAATTATGTGAAAAAGGAATACCTATATATAATGAACAATTTTGCTATTAGCAAGGATCATTGCAAGGAAGACAACAATGATACACGTGGAAAGCACTGTGGTCCCATTCCTCCCCTTCCTTCACAATGCAAAGTTCAGGTACTCTCTCTGTCTCTCTCCCCTAAGGGAGCATAGGGTTGAGTGGGCTGACTATGGGGGTGATGCTTACTCTGCTGCGTGTCTTAAAACCAGTCCTTATGCGGTTCCTCGTGCGAGACCTAGCGGCTTCGCTAGTAACCCTCTTTTATCTTTCTCAATGCACTAGCACCTTTTTTCCGCTTTCCTGCTCTCTCACTATCCTAATGAGAGAAAAGATTACCTCGGAAGGCCTTTTTACTAGACTAGTTGGCTGTCTATTCTAGGCGTCAGACTACCGCCTAGCACCTAGGCAAGGACTAATCGGCCGCCTTTTAGAACACAGCTTAAAGCAGATTTCGCCAAGGTGCTCACGATTTGGATGTCCCGCTTCCCAAGATGCAACAATCTTTATGCACACAAATGCAGCACTTCGAATGCGTGCCCCACGAGCGGAAACTATGCAGAACTCTCTCTGACTCTATATGCGGAAGTGTATGTGTGCTCTCTAATTTTTGGATGCATGAAATGGCTGTACACAATCTATTTATATAGGCTTGCAAATGACTGTCCGAAACGGTACCAATCAGTTCACAGAGGGTCACGATCGAAAAGTAGCACTGGTTCGAAACCAACTGATGCAATGTTCCAAACCTTGCACTGGTTCGGTTCATTACTGAAAAGCCACGCACTGGTCGCCATGCAGTGGTTTAGTTAGGAAGACATTAGCCATGCACCACTTCAATTTGGGTGCATTAGACTATTTATATAATTAGTTTTCCAAAAGTATTATTTTGCTAGTTTGTTATACAATTAGTTGTGTCTGTTGCAATTAGTTTGTAATTGTTTTGTAAGTACTTTATTTATTTAAGAGGCACCCATTGGTGTTCAGTTTGTAACTGTTTTGTGTCAGTTGGGAAGGGGCGTAGGATGGGACATGTATTAATTGCAAGTGGTTATGGCATTTGTGGAAAACAAAAAGTAGAAAATACCTTGTACATTTAAAAGTAGTATAGATAAGGGGAGAGGTACTTGTAATTTTAATATAACTAAAGTATAACCGCTTGTTTTATCTTTGCCATTAGTGCTAGGCAAGAGTCTCGTCCAATTGAACTTTAAGCTTGAAGTCTTTATACTTTCGTTTGGGCCATGGCGGCCAGTGCTCCTATAGACAATGAAATTCTTTTTGTAGATTCGCCATCAAGAAAACTGCCCTTCCTTACAGATCGCCGCCGCATGAACTTTTTCAATAGAAGGGTTTGATTTGGGAAAATCTCTCTCAGACTTTGCGGTAAAAAATTTGGCCAAAATTTGAAGTGAGGTGGGTCCCTTTGGGTTTCTTTTCTTTTTTTTCTCGCGCATGCAACTGTGAAGTGATTACAGCTTCTCCGAGAAGGAGCCAGGAGGGACCATAGACTGACTTCTTGGATGCCACCTACCTAGTTGCTCTATAAGTCACCTAATGTTACTCCTTGTATGAATTTTTGTTGCTCTCTATGTAAGAAAGTATGTCTTAGACTGTTAAGGGCAGTCACCTATGTTTTAACTCACTGAATGGCTGTCCCTTTACCCTTGTGTGTTGGTCTGTATGAAATGTGGTTCTCCTTCAAGTGATGTAACATGTTTGTTTCTTGAAAATATAATAGTTGCTCCTTAAGTCACCTAATGTTACTCCTTGTATGAACTTTTGTTGCTCTCTATGTAAGAAAGCATGCCCTAGACTATTAAGGGCAGTCACCCAAGTTTTAACTCACTGAATGGCTATCCCTTTACCCTTGTGTGTTGGTCTGTATCAAATGTAGTTCTCCTTCAAGTGATGTAACATGTTTGTTTCTTGAAAATATAATAGTTGCTCCTTAAGTCACCTAATATACATTAATCACGATGTTATACCTTGTTTTTGATGCCAGAGGATTGAGCGGCGCCACCTTCATTCATCTCAGGGGACACCGCCACCGTGTTCACATAGCCAGAGTGGCTGGCGAGGGTGGACCTTATCTTGCAGTTAGTTAGGTTCCAGATCTTAACGGTATGATCCCATGAAGAGGACACAATGGTTGGCTGCTGCGTGTTGGGGCTAAATCGGACAGAGCTGACCCAATTTGGGGCTAAATCGGACAGAGCTGACCCAATCTGAGTGAGCGTCACCATCTTGGATTGCTATGAAATACCATGGCCCCCAGAAAAGTATTAGCGCCAAAGCTTTTGATAGCTTTTTGAGGCGAGGAGAATCTGGAAGTCAGGTATCTTGTTAATTCTATTGTGACACTGGTGTCAGAAAAATAAAGCAGTTCAGGTAGCATAATAATGGCTCAGTGATAGAATACACACAAAAAATCAATATTTAAACATGAATAAAAGCAAAGGCAGTTTTCCCACCTACATAAATCTCCAAGGACATGTGAAAGTAGTTCAGGCAACACAACTCTTAAAATTCAACTCAATGGACCTCTCTCATATCTGCCAAGTGATTCCATTCATAAAACGCATTTGATCAACAGAACTCAATATATCCTCTCACAAACATAAGTTCTAGCCAACAACATTCATCCAAAATGTTAAATCCCAAACGTACAAAAATATGTATCATGTCTGATAGATAAGGAAAGAGTACCATACCACTTTAGGGGTAACCCTTTGTACTCAAACCATACAGTGTCTACGCCAGGAGGAAGTGCACTATTGAAGAATGGTTTAATTTGTGGAACTAGTAGAGGCAGGTACCTTATCCGACGAGCCAAGACCTGAAATCACACGAAAACCAAATGATCAATTGCATGAAAGTTAAGTCAATAACATTCTGAATGTGGTCAAATACCATTCTTGTGGTGTTATGATTCTACACTTACTCTCTTCAGTTTCAATAGTAGGCCATCCTTCAGTAATTTAAGACAAGAGCAGGTGAGAAAAGGCATATACGCTTATAGGAAAAAAAAAAAAGTGGCTTAAGTGTCAGATTATGTGTAATAAGGTCCCGGGTTTAAAAGAAACTTTAAGCACAAAATCCAACTAATAACAGCTCTAAAGCATACAAAACATACTAAAACAAGCGAAGTTTTTTAGACTAGAATAGCCTCTCTCTGTTAGAGGGTAGTTACTTCTGTGTTTCCTCCCCTTCTTATCACAAAACACTATAATTGCTTCTCTATCACAGCATTTCTAAAAAACCGCTATCAATTAATGCTATTGAAGTCATAATTGTTGTAGTGATAAGTCTAGTAAAGCCCATATATATCTTCTACACATAACAGAGAAATTACATGGGCATAGGCAGAGAAATTCTACAGCATTGGTAGAACAAGCTTTGAATTGAAAAACTTGCATAAAACCATGTAATTTAGGTATTGAGTCACTCATCTCGATTCACGTGTCACACGAACCTCCTACACAATTAGGCAAAAAAAACATGATTAGAAGATGCTAAATGAGCCTATCTTTAATGAACATAAGGTCATAGAGTGAAAGATATGAAGTTAGATAACCAATCTCAAGAAATAATTTCAGAATCTGCAATTTCATCAATTTCAACTTAAAATCTGACTTTGCGCAGAAATAACTAAGCTACAAACTCCACATACTTTTTAAGGTCTATGAATCTAGTTTCAAAATCAGAAAACGGTTCCCAATTTCATCGCTCGAGCAAAAAATTATGACCGTTTCCCCAACATGCGTCGGTGCAGACTGCACAGTTCCGAAAATGAGTGATGCTAGGTTAAGAATTTCTATAGAGCTCAATACTTCGAACTTGATCGTGAAATTTTTACTGTAGATAGAAGACTCATAGAGGAACTCCCAGTAAAATTCTCAGAAATTTCAAAACTTTCGAACTATCTCAATAAAATTCCTCAAAATCAGACAAACATGAATTTTCCAATTCTGCAGAATTCTAAACCAAGTAATTTCTGTTCTAAACTACTTTAACTACACAAAGTCCAAACATTCAGTAGGGCTTTCATGGGTTCTTCAACTCCCTAACAATACCCAACTCCCAATTCCAATTAAACTTGAAATCAATCTACCAAAGCAGCAAGGAATATGAATTTCACACTAAGAACTTGGAATTCATACCTAATTGAATTTCAGTCAGCAAAGCTAGGATTTTTTCCTTCTAGGTTTTTCCTTTCTTCTTTCTCCTCTTCCTGTTCCTGTTCCTGGTCGGTTCTCTCTCTCTCTCTCTCTCTCAGATGAATGAAGCGGTGGAATTCTCAGGACGAATACACGTACGTCTTCTCTAAAAAACGACTATCCGGAATTGGCATGCATATTTGGATTGAGAGAGCAACATCCCATGAGTAGTATGCTCAACTGAGATACCAAGGAAAAATATCCGAGGTCCTTGATCCTAGGTCCCATGAGCAGTATGCTCAACCGACTCCCGAAAGGCCCTTGATCATGTATCTCACAATTCTCGAATCGTCCATGGGTAGCATACTAGGACAATGTGACATTGCGACCTACGAGCCAATATTCAAATCCTTTTTTTGCAAACAAAGATTCCGAAAGCTAAAAAAAATAGGTGCACAGACTCAATGGAAGCTGTTCTAACAAATGGAGTTGATGGCGTTGGTAGAGGAATAGAAATCCTTCTATCGAAACTTATGAAAAAATGAAAGATAATTCTATATACATACGTATAGGCACTGAAATACTATATCAAATGATTAATAACGACCAAAATCTATATTAGAAAAAGGGAACGACATCCAAATGAGATCCTAATCTCAAAACAAAGGGGATATGGCGAAATTGGTAGACGCTACGGACTTAATTAAAATTGAGCCTTGGTATGGAAACCTACTAAGTGAAAATTTTCAAATTCAGAGAAACCCCGGAAAAAAAAAAAGGGCAATCCTGAGTAGCATCTCTTGCCTCTTTTAGATAATCTTCACTACAATTGAAAAGGTATAAAATGCATGAATTAAGGTCAACAGAAGATGGAATTTAACACATCAACCAATAACTACATTGGCCTTAAAATACTTACAAGAATATGAGATAGGGCTTGGTTTTGGTCCTTTTCTTTGGTGCCTCTGTTCTTTCCTCAGTTCGTTTGGTCCTTCTCTTTGGTGCCTCAGTCCTTTCCTCACTTCGTGCTCACTTCCTTCCAGTTTTCATCCTCATTTACAAAAGATAATTAATATTTCCACTCTCATTTTTTTCAGATAAATAGTAAAACAAATTTTAATCATTCCTATAAAGTGTACTCCACGGGAAATCTTGCATGCCAAATGGTGCCCACTGGAAATATCTCAAATGTGGAGATTGAATGTGAGAACAGAAGGGTAATCCACCTCTGCATTTCAGAGAAGGTGCCAAAGGGACTGTGCTTCTATTTTGGGCCTATGTGGCTAATACCATTTGTATTTCTTTCTTTTGGTCTAATAAAACAAAGTCCTCATAGAGTAGGCACTTGTCATTTGAACAGGAACATTCCAGTTATTTGTATAGCTTGTGAATGAAACCTCATTCAATTTCAGAAACACATTTACAAAGCACTGAAAAACCAAGGGAGATTACAATACTAGTGCAAGGAATACAATATAGTTTGAAACCCACATACTCTACTACACTACCTCATTGAGTATATTGCCAAATTAGGCTACACATCAATCTCTGCCGCAATAAGTGGGAACAATAATGTCCCTAGAGAAGAGGTTGGAGACCCACTTTTAAGCCTCAATCCCCACTTTAGCTATCACAGCCGGCCCTGATATTTTGGGATCTGGGCGAATTTAAAAAATTGCGAGCCTTTAAATCAACTTCAAAACAAAACTAATACTCCTATTCAATAAGATAAAAACCAAACTACCGCATCATTAAGAAATATTCGAAGCAATCACTTAAAATTTACTCTTTCCTTATTTTAAACCGTGGAAGTACTAATTATGCACTTATGAACTTAATATCATAGACTTATTTTTATGGAACAGTAATACTATGTACTTTTTTTAGGCCCTCTTTCTATCAAATTTTGGAGACGCAAGACGAAGACTTTGTTCAGGACTGGTACTATTAGCTATGCCCCTAAAGAGGTGCTACTGACATGCTTCTAATCCCCCCCAATATTCACAAGAAAATCGACACACAGAGGAACATCAACAGAGAGAGAGAGAGAGAGAGAGAGAGAGGGAGAGAGGGGTTCGTACTAGGGCAACTCTGCATACCAGGTATCGATTCAACTTACCTGACGATGATTGAGTCGGAATCGATTCGTATGAAGCGTAGTCGGGCGTTCGTACTAGGGCAACTCTTCACACGATGGAGATCAGAGAGGAGATGAAGGAGGAGCAAACCCTGGAAAGGAGATGAAGGAGGAGCAAACCCTAGAGAGGTGATCCGAGGGTGTTACGTTCCAGTGGAAGGAAAGAAGAAATGAGTGAAGTCGGGTTTCTGACTTTGGGGAGTGGAAGGGGAAAAAGAAGGGAAAAGTGGAGAGAGGGGTATTTTTGTCCATGTCTGTTTTCAGGACCATGTCTTTGGAATTATTCTTCTCCTTCCCATGATTTATGAATTCCAAATAGGTGGTCCATGAGTTGGGAATAAAATGCCCCTCATTCCACTGAAATGTAATTTTCCCAAAAAGCAACCCTCCTCTCTCTCTCTCTCTCTCTCTCTCATACGTAGGTAACGTAGCCGAAAACGACGGTGCGCTCTCTCTCTCTCTCTCTCCCCTCGTCGGTAAGGTAATTCCTCTCTTTCTCTGTGCATTGTTTTCCTCCCTTTACTCTGCTTATATGCGTTACTTGTCATTGCTCTTAGGTATTAAGGCCGAGTTTGGGCGAAACCGAAAATTTGTCTATCCTTGCACTTGCTGTGGGTTTCCCATTGATGAAAAACGCGGTGAATGTATGCTTCGAATGCAAGGGCTTACTCCACGGCTCATGCGCCGATTTGCCATGAGTACTACACCACTGCGGTGGGCCGTGTCGCCAAGAACAGCTAGGTTTTGCCTACCATTGTTCTGAGTGCGCGATTAATGTTGACATTTATTGTGCTTTTTTTTGAAAGCTTTTATCGAAGGCAAGGACCAGATGATCCCCTTGAGACAACCTCATCCTTTTGACTTGCTGGGAGAGTACTAATAAGAAGGAGAATTCTCCTCCGTTTCTTTGTCCCTGCCGGGGGTGTGGGCTCACTTTCGCTTTCAGGGATTTGACCAACCAAAAATTAAATAAAAAATACACTGAACTTCTATAACCACAGTATCTACGAGAAATTAATTTAGTCCAAACTCGGCGCTGTGACGAGAGAGATGGTTTTATTGTGAATTCTTCTTTTAGAAAATTGTTAATTATTCATCGTAAAAGTTGCTCAGAAAAGTTTAGGTAGTTGTTTTGATGTTTGAATCTCTTAAGTACTTGTTTGGAAGGTTTTGAATGTTTCCCAAGTTACCTGTAACCAATGTTTATAATTATTCGCTCTCTTAACGGCATGTCGCTCTGTGTACAGTGTGCAGTAAGCCTAGATAGAGTGTTAGGAAGTAGAAGGAAATCTGCTATGGCTTTGAACTCAAGCCCTTCGAATCAAATTGAAGCCATTAGCTCATTCCCTGATCAATCCGAGCTAACAAGGCCGCCGATGCAGCCGGGGAAGCAATTCGCAAGTACTTCCGTAAACCCTTCGACATTATCGATAAAGAGGACTCAAGTAAGTTTCAGATTTTTCAGAGGAATTTTTGTTTTGTTATTTTCTGTTTTAGATATAGGGGGCAGAGCCGTGGTTTTTGGATGGTGGAGAGGCGAAAAAACCTAGAACAATGTGCTTCGTTTCCTATTTGATAACTAAGGGAAATAAAAAAATCTAAAAGCTAAAACCAAAGTATCATTAAAACCTAGGTTTTGTTAGGTTGCAAGTTCAACTCTTCTTAGCCACGTCACCTGACACCCAAGCGTTTGAAACGGCTGTGAGGCGGGTTGCCGGGATTAGTCTAAGATGCACACAAGTTGGTGTGGGATACCCTGCATTACAAGAAATTTCTATATATACATGTTGCAGATTTTTATTTTTGATTAACGATTGAACACGAAACTTTTTCATAATTTGAAGACTAGGCATTGTAGCACTGGTTGTATTGAAAAATGTGTGTATCATATATATATGCAAGTTTCTTCACAATCTTAGTAGGGGGAAATATTCAATCTACTGTGACTTGCTGCGGTTTGTGTTTGAGTAGACTCAAAATAGTAAAACAAAGCTAGTGGTGCAGTTTATATGATGACCGCACTTGTGTCCAAGTCTGTCAGGGTCAATGTATCGTTACTTGTCTTAATATTTAGTGAAAAGTGCTTCTGAATTGATTTCATCTTCAATTTGGTTTAGCTCCTGTTACAATTGCTGATCGAGAGACGGAGGAAGCAATGGTTTCGGTTATACAAGAGTGCTTTCCTTCCCACGCTATGTAAGTGAGATGAATGGCATGACTTGTTTTCACTCTAAGGCCATGTAATTCTACTGTTTTTGCCCCCTAAAGACAAATGTTGGAAAGTTTTCATAATATTATGCAATGTGCACCCTTAAACAAATGTGGTAGTCGCTGGAGCCGCCGCATATCATTCATTTAGGGGCTAGTTGTTCCATTTATTCTTTTAGGGTGCAAATCCTTTTTTCATAGTCTTCCATGGGGAAGGTATCAAAAAACCTTATTTTTTTCCTCGTGCAGAAACTAAACATAATGGAAATTGCAGTCTCGGAGAGGAGTGTGGTTGGAGGTGTAAAGAAGAATTTTCGGACTATGTTTGGGTTTTAGATCCTATTGACGGAACAGAAAGTTTCATTACAGGCATTTCCTCATCTTATTTCATCTGAACTTGTTTATATTTCTTGGTTTGAACTCTGAAATATCTAATTTGTGTGGTTTTTGTTCATGTTGTGTTCCAGGAAAACCTTTGTTTGGCACTCTCATCGCTTTGCTTCACAAAGGAAAACCGGTAAGACTTACGCACCATTTGATTGAAAAGTATGGGGTTGCAATGCTCTTACACCGCTCCCATGCAATTATGTGACCCATTGCATTTAGGTTTGGGCTCCACGTGAAAGAGGGGTGTTGAGGCATTGCTCTATGAGCATAGAATAACTTCTTATTCTCGGCAGGAAATGGGGGAATAATTTGCTTTATTGGTGCATAAGATGTGATTTCAATATTCAAACGGGTACATTTTATCAATTGAACTTTTTTCGATTGACATGTTGTCAGTTTTGTCAGGTTCAAACAAGTTGGATGAGATCCTTTTAATTGTGTCTTCTTACAATAAATTTGGCACAAATGCATCCTGTTTATGTACATTCACAAGCAATTTTGTAACTGCCAATTCGGTTGGGCTCTCCTGGAGAGAATAAAGAGAGAAGCATTCATTTTCTTACTGAAAACAGAGTACATTAGTTGGTTCTGATTCTTTATGGTGTGGCATGATATTATTCTAAGTGAACAAATTGCGGAGTCAGTCTAGTCTAGGCGGACGCTGGCTCAATTTTGACCTGAAGTTTTATTATTTTGCTTTTTTTTTTTTTGTTAACAGGTTCTGGGAATAATCGAACAACCTATTTTAACAGAAAGATGGATTGGGATAAGTGGAAGAAGAACTGTGATGAACGGTCAAGAAGTCTCCACACGCAGCTGTGCCAAGCTTTCGCAAGCGTATTTGTATGTTTTGTATATATGTTGATTGTTTTGGACCAAATAAACAAACAAAAGGAAAAAGTTAGGTGCTAGAAACAAAACCTTTTATCTATGTTACTCCCTCCATTCCATATTGTTGGTCCATTTTGGGAATTCCAATTATTTAAGGAGACATGTAATGATTACACCTACATTCAAATTTAATGCCTATCATTTCCATCATTACCCGTATATTCTACCTACTTTACAACACTTATACTTGTGAGGGACACTTTTGGAAAATCATCAAATTTCTCCTTCCATTGTTGGAAAAGGACCAACACTTTGGAACAGCCCAAAATGGAATGATGGACTAACAATTAGAAACGGAGGGAGTACAAGTTTCTGCATATTGAAGCCCTTTGTTTTTGTCTATTTTCACTTGAGTGTCTATTTAGTTCTTATTAGTAGTAGGTCTATAGTGTGTCTCTTTATCTTTGTTATTTTCTGGTTTTAGGTACATGACAAGTCCACACCATTTTAGTGAAGATGGTGAAGTTGCATTTGCAAGAGTTGGCTTCAAGGTTTGACCAGTTCTAGTTTTTTTTTGCATTTCGAGATAATGTGAATGGCTATAATATGTGCTTCAAGCCTTCAATAGTCTCTTGGCTAAATTTATGTTTTGTAGTATGTTTTGTCAAAGTACTATAATATCCATGCCAAAATGAACCTTGTCCGTGCCAATCTTTCAAGATATTTTTTCCTTCCTTTTATTGATTCTGTAGATCTGTCCTTCCACCCTTGATTTGTTTGATCTATGTTTTGTTGGGTTTCGTCCGCAAATCTATTTTCTAGATGGGAATTAAAAAGATTCTTGTGGAAGGTATTATGGGTGTGTTTGCAATATTTAACATGCTAGGTTACTCCAAGAGATTAACTTTTGAGTTGTGAACCAATTATTTCCTTAGGAAGAGGGTGTGTACAATTAAAACAAAGATCATACATGTTTCTCAAATAGAAAACTTGAGCATTTCAAATTCAATAAGTTAATAGCTGTTCCTTACTGTATCCGGTATAGTAATGAAGTTTTGCATCCTAGACTATACGTCATTTATATTTTCATTTGTTGTTATTGCGCATGACAGTTTCTCATACATGGGAATCCTATTTTGACGTAAAAACAACTTTTGGTCTATTTATTGCTAATCTTTTTCCCCTGTATTTCATGGTTGCAGCCTTGCAGGTGAAAGCGCAGCTATACGGTTGCGACTGCTATGCTTATGCGCTTCTTGCCTTGGGTTGTGTGGATATCGTGATGGATTTTGGCCTGGAGGTGAGCTTACTCTTGTTTGTTCTTTGTATATTTCATTCAGAGACGAAATGTATTGCTGGTCACAGTCAACTGTGGCAAACCCTACTCCATATGGAGTATTTCCAGAAAGATATTATGGCGGGATTTGCTAGAGGAAAATAAATTTATTAGGGGGAATTCTGTAGTTCGAATTCCTATGATGACTTATGTCTGCGATATTCTACACAAATGGATTCATATGAACCTAGAACATATGAAGGACCCCTAGTTGTATAAAAACCATTCACCAAAGATAATAGTAAATGGGCTTTCTTACAAAATAATGGGTAACTGATAATTGTTGGATACCTCGCATGAGATGCCTGTCTAATAATACACTATTTTGCTTAGACACAGTAGTACTAAAGATGATGGACTACAAGCCTCATCCAGATGATAGCACTCCAAATTATGGACTACTCAACCTCTTACACAGTGGAGTCTTTACACCAGTTGCTAGACGCTACCGGGAGTAAAAGGGGCACCATTAGTAGTCATTGCCGAGGACTCATAGAACATTCATGGTTTGTCTAACAACAATTTTATCTTTGGTATTCACTGCTCAGAAGTTGAGGAATTGAGGAGTTCCACGTCTTTCTGTCCCGTCTTCCCATCACAGAAACTAGTTATGAACGCCCTAAAGCTCGGGCAAGACTACTAAAATGGGATCCAACAATTTCTTCTTTTTCATTAGGTTAATTAGGCTCATGACTGACTGATCCGCTTTGAAATACATGGCTCATATTTGACTTTCTTCATTTTATTCTATATCTATCTTGCCTCCAGAGAGCTTGCTTGTGGAACCCTTTGTTTGGTACTTTAATGGGGGTATTCTTGTACAGCTTGGCCCTTTCCCTGGTGCACTGCCATCAAATCTACTAGTGCATCCAAGCAATTGGTATCCGATTGAATCGTAGAAACTAGAAAGCATAGATTCGCGTCACCTACTTGCTGAAAGCAAAAATGGAATGGTCGATCATTCATTGTATTAAGTTTTTAAGACCTCACTAATCAGCCTTACACGTTTGAGTTCATAATGAATGAAATTAACCCCCAGATGAATAGGAAAGATCCATCCCTTTTTCTAAACCATGGGGAGCCCCTAGTAGTTTTCACTTTTCCGGACAAATTGAGGGGTGAACCAAGCGCTTGCGCGAAGGAAGAAGCGAATCATTTAAATTCTAGAGAGAACCATTTAGAGAGATGGAAATTCTGTGTTGAATCTCGACAGTACCTTAATGGTGGAGCTTTTGTGACTCTGACTTGAAAACCTTACTTCAAGATCTTTAAACTTAGTGCTTTCTATTTTCCCGCAAAACCTTCAGTTATGTGCTGTATGAGCTTTTGACTTATGTATTAATGAGGTAGCGCTTTTTCCTTCAGCCGTTTGATTTTCTCGCATTAATACCGGTGGTAGAAGTTTCTGGTGGAGTTATCACTGATTGGAAAGGACATCAACTTCAGTGGGATCCTACTTCACATTCATGTCCAACACGTATGATTATTTTTAAAACTCTATCTTGTTTGAGTTGTGAGTCTGGTGACATTCTGGTCAAACCAAGTTGATAACAATACAGCTTTAAGCCGTGCCTTACCTGTGTTTCTTGTTTCAGCCGAAGGTTTTACTGTATTGGCAGCTGGAGATAAAGAGCTTCACCAACAAGCTGTGGATTCATTACAGTGGACATAGAAGTTTGCATTTTCATTGAAACAGTTTAGATAGAATTGTTCAACTCCTAAATGGCTTTAGGCTTAACATTTTAGAATCACTCTGGTCTTCGGAAACCAGATACTGATAGTAGATGGACTAACAATTTTCTAATAGGTAAGTTTAACTCTGTCCAAAGTGAATGTCAAGACATGATTTGGGCTGTTGGATCAAATGGAGGACGACGTGGCAGTGTATAGAGTGAGGTCTGGTGGATTATGGAGCAGGACAGTAGTTATAGGAGCTTGTCCCCTAGTTGCTTTGACGAAATTTTGATCGAAAAAAGTATCAGAGTCTATGTAAAAATTGATTCGATTCTGCATTTTATGATTTAAATAGTACTGTCGCGTTATTCATGAGTTTTGTGTATGATGGTTCTGGTGTGAATCCTATTTTGTCGAAAGTATATCTTTGATGTAGACATGGCTAGAGACATGGAGGATTATCTTCTGCAATAGTAGATTCATCAAATCCTCCAAATCAGTGGGTTTTTTTTACCTGTGAAGTTTACATTCTTGTGGCAGAAAGAAAGTTTGCAAATATGGTCATTTCGCAGTTCATCTTTTTCAGCCAGACCTGGATGAATAAAAGTGTTCAAGAAAGTTCGTGAAATTAATGCCGTTAGTGCCTCGTTTGACGACGATAATTGCCTCGTTTGACGATAATTGTGTGAAATTAATGATTTTTTTGGAACTTGGGGAATGAAAGAGAGGAGTAATATTTTTTCCCTTCCTCCTTGCTTGATTTCTATGAAGAAAGAAGAAGGAACAGAATCAGGAAAAACAAGTGGAAATCAACTTTCCTTTCTTGTTTTCTTTTCTCTCACAATTTCCTTCAACATTTGTTTCTCTTTCATAAAATCAAGCGAAGAAAATAAAGCATTCTCCTTGTGACCTCTCTTAGTTTTCCATCCTCATAAGCATATTCACAAACACTCCCGCGCTTCCCAATAATTCCATTTTCCCATTTGAAAAACTACTTTTGATTTGGATGAGTTCCATTTGGGTTTGACAAATAATAGGTACACTTTTTCTTCTTATTTTTCGATGCTCAGATGTGTCCGGGCCAGTTTACGTGCACTTCACTCTCTAGTTCGATCAAAGGTGGTCCACGCTTAGACTAGGGCATTCACATGAAATTACTTTCTTGCGGCCTGGCGCCAAGAATCGAATCCTAGCCAATTATGTGGGGAGCAAATCCACCAACCAATGATGTATATTTTTTGTCGCGTAGAATCATTTAAACAATGATGTGGACCCACCATTACCTATGAGATACTTGCAAAAAAAAATCATTACGTATGAGATAGGATGTAAGAATATAGATGTAAAAGTGAATATCTAGCATAAATTTGGATGAACAGCCAAATTGGGAAGAGTTAAATAATCGATAGGTCAAAGTGAGTAAATAAAAACCACGAAGGCCCAATGTAATAACTCACAACTTTAAGTACCAATGTGTAAGTAATTTACAAATAAAAAGCAGAGCTCTGCTGTTGTCTCTTGCTTGAAAGACAAGTTGAGATTTCTCTCTCTCTCTCTCTCTCTCTCTGTGATTCAGACCAAATCACTCTCCACCGGCTCATTGCGTCGCCCATGTCGAGCGAGACAGAAGACGCCGTCCGCCGCCGTACAGCGGTGGCCGAGTACCGGAAAAAGCTCCTCCAGCACAAGGAGCTCGAGTCCAGAGTCCGTGGAGGTCAGATTTAACTGACTAAACCCTATTTTCTGATTCCTTCCAAAATCTTTGAATGAATTCCCTTTCTCGATCTGATTTTAGGGCTTTTTTTATCTTCTATCCTTTAGAGGCGTTTGCACTGATATATGCATTGATGCAGCATGTGAAGTATGCGATTTTTTTGTTACTTCTTCGTTGTTGTAATGTCTAGGGATTTTTTAATTTATCTGTTTGGCTGAGGAGAAAGAAGAATATAGGAATTAAGCTCCCTTTATTATTTATTGTTTGTAAAGGTAGGCTAAACTAGTAGTAAGGGCTGTGTTAGGTGTTGTAGAGGGAAAGATGTAGTTTCTTGAGGTGAAAAATGAAATATTTGTTCCAAAAATTTGGACTTATATTGTGTTTGAATTTGTTTTGTTTGTAAACAAGCAGGGTAAGATTCGTAAGAAGTAATATCATTGAGAGAGTGGGTGGAAGATAACAATTAGATCTTCAAAGTGCAGTTTTTTCCCTTTGTTATATTAGTATCCAAAAGGGCATTCTTGTGGGTTCATAGGTATCCTTTGAGTAATCTGATTGAACTCCAGTGTTCGGGCCAGAGTTGTTTGGGAAGGTTTGTCCCAGTGAATATATTCCAAGTTCTAAATTTTTCTTCGTACCCTTTTAAGCACTACTATTTCTGGTTTGTGTTTTCAACAAAAAACTGGGAGATTAAGGGTTGCTGCCTAATCGAAAGTGCAAGATTAACTTTTCCCTTGCTATAGGCTCGGTGCCTTTTGTTTTCGAAATGGATCCAAACCGTAACAACTCAGACCTCTGTACTGGATTCTGAACGTGATCTCTAAGCTGTAGCAGTTTGTGACATTCAGGGAGGAGTTGGCCTTAATTTTTAGAGCACAAGTTTTCCCGAATCTTGTTTTCCCGAAACATGATGGAGCATAATAAAATTTGTTAGATGAATGATTAATGTAACCTAATTTGGAAAAAGGATCTTGTTTTAGGTTATGTGCTACAAAACATGGATTGGATGGTTTGGGGAGATGAGAGGAAAATGATCCCCTCCCTCCCGTACTGAACTGTTTGAACAACCTCATGGGAGAGAAATGAGGAGAGATTGACAAACAGTTACCCGATATAGAAAACTTCTGAATCTATCCAAAAGTGAGGAGAGATTGACAAACAGTTACCCGATATAGAAAACTTCTGAATCTATCCAAAAGTGAATTTATCATGATTTTCTTTTTTTTTGTTAGCGGTTTGTGCAAGGAGCCAAATAGTTCAATTTACTCTTGTTATTAGCAAATTCATGTTTTTACTGTACATGCCATGGTTTCTACTAACATCTGTTTGACTTGTAATGTACACAGTGAGAGAGAATCTGCGGGCTACAAAAAAGGAATATGCTAAAACTGAAGATGATCTAAAGTCACTTCAAAGTGTTGGACAGATCATAGGCGAAGTTCTTAGGCCTCTTGACAACGAAAGATGTAATTACTCTTGTGTAAATATTCTATTTGCTCGTCTATTTCTAGCTGAAAATCATGGGTGTGGAGCTCTTTATTCATGAATTTTGTATCCTTCATTCTATTTCTGCATATCGCCAACTTGGTAAAGTAAAAGTATTTTTCACTTCACCGCCTACTGATGTTTGTCCTTCTCCTCCTCTGCCCATCCTTTCGTCATAGCTCAGAGTGTGGTAGGAAACAATCGTACAATCTTGTAGCTGATGTATTGTACTCTGTATTGTAACAGTGATAGTTAAAGCAAGTAGCGGCCCAAGGTATGTGGTTGGTTGCCGCAGTAAAGTGGACAAGGAAAAACTAACATCAGGCACTAGAGTGGTTCTTGATATGACAACTCTCACAATTATGCGTGCTCTTCCCCGTGAAGTTAGTACTTTCTCTGACGTACCTTGGGAAAATTATTACTGGATTGGCATTGGCTTTTATTTTCCACTCCCAAATCTTCATATCAATTGGTTTTTCGGCATTAATTGTTGCCCCATTTGCTTATAGGTTGATCCAGTTGTGTACAATATGCTTCATGAAGATCCTGGGAATATTAGCTATTCTGCTGTTGGCGGGTTGTCTGATCAAATCCGGGAGCTTAGGGAATCAATAGAATTGCCTTTAATGAATCCTGAGCTCTTCGTAAGAGTTGGCATTAAACCTCCCAAGGTAATTTATGGGAGGTGGTGTTTTATGGAAGTTGTGCATTTTATGCAGCATGGCAGTTAATAGTATGGTTATATCAACTAATACAGAAGGGAAATTTTTAATTTTGTCAGGGTGTTCTTCTCTATGGACCTCCTGGCACTGGCAAGACACTATTAGCCAGAGCAATAGCCAGCAATATAGACGCTAACTTCCTAAAGGTGAACTGGTGAAGCCATTGATGTTTGTAACTTCTGTTTTAGGCTGTTGGCATGCATTTGATACTTTCTACGTTGCTAATACATGCAGGTTGTATCAAGTGCCATTATTGACAAGTACATAGGTGAGAGTGCTAGATTGATCAGGGAAATGTTTGGTTACGCTCGTGATCACCAGGTTAGAACGAAACGTACATCTTATGTGTTCACTTTTGTATCTTCTTAACTCAGCAAAGTCTTCCCAACAAAAACATCAAAATTAGTTCTTATGTTTGGTTTCTTCTTGTTTAGCCTTGTATCATTTTCATGGATGAGATCGATGCAATTGGTGGACGCCGTTTCAGTGAGGGAACAAGTGCTGATCGGGAAATTCAAAGAACTCTCATGGAGTTGCTCAACCAGCTAGATGGATTTGACCAGCTTGGGAAGGTTTATATTGGTTTTTCTTTTTCATGTGGGCTTTAGTGAACTAATTACTAAATTCATTACATCATTCTCCTTTCATAGTGTGAATATGATGGTATTAATGGGTGGCACTGGATTTACTTTATGCAGTACTTCCTGGTTACTTTTCTGCTTTTTTTATTGATTTAGTACAAACTGTGTGTCTCAGGTGAAAATGATTATGGCAACAAACAGACCTGATGTTCTGGACCCTGCACTTCTTCGTCCTGGGCGTCTAGACCGGAAAATTGAGATTCCGTTGCCTAATGAGCAGTCAAGAATGGAAATTCTCAAAATCCATGCTGCTGGAATTGCCAAACATGGCGACATTGATTATGAGGCAGTTGTTAAACTTGCTGAGGTAGGTGGGCTGGCTGTAGTAACTGAGAGTTTGTCATATTAATATATTATCAATTTTCTGGCAAAAGGTTTAGTCAGTCGTGTCTTTTCTGCAGGGTTTTAATGGGGCTGATCTTCGTAACGTGTGCACTGAAGCCGGTATGGCGGCTATCCGTGCAGAACGTGATTATGTCATCCATGAAGATTTCATGAAGGTAAAGCTTTGTGCTTTTAAGAATATGCTTTGCCTTCTGATTTTCAAGTTGTATAGAGATTTACGGGATGGTTGCTGTCACTTGCATTGATGCGTTGACATTATGGGTTACATGGCTAATCACTTCATCAATGAGTGTTATACAGTTCCATTGCCCCGGTAATCTATATCTTGGATGTTAGTCGTAGCCAGTTGTGTTGAAGGGAGTATGTTTGGATGCACATTATTTTTTTGCTTCTTTGTATCTTTTGCTCGACAGAGAGCATTACTAGAAACTGACTTTTGTTATGACTCGAACTTCTCAAAGGGACGTGTCCAAAAAAAAAAAAATTGTGCCAGTTTTAGATCACAGCTATCATTGTTTAGCTCTAGTAATTTCCCTGATACTATGGACTCTTCCATGCATAAAACACAGTGGACTCTGGAATAAGGGTATGAGGTATGTGTCCAATATATTTAGCTAGAACCTTACAAGCATATCCTGTACTCTACTTATTTATCATAAACCAACTTACCAAGCATAAAACTCCTGTATTATGAATGAAATGCCTCTATGCACCTTGTAAATACCATGCGTCAAGATAAATGAACTGATATACCAAGCTATCATTGTTTTGAGTAATTTCACGTCCCTGTGTGCTTGAGATGGAAAAAACATGAATCTGGTGGTTGGACACGTATCTAGTATCTACCCTTGATCCAAAACCGAGTCCATGCAAGATAATACTATTTAGCCTCCAGGGTGTAATTATCGATCAAATCTAAAACTCGATATCTATTAAGGTGGATCGTTATCTTCTTTATCTCAATTTACTCCTTGCATTGAAACAAAATAATCGTGCTTCATGGATTGGTCAGAACATTACCGAAAGATTGAACTTCAAACATGGCAACGGTTTGTTTATCTTAGCGGTTCCAACTTCAAGCATCATCTTAGTTAAGCATTCTGTCTCTTTATTGTTCTTTGTTTTGTTTTGTTTTGTTTCAGGCTGTCCGCAAACTGACTGAAGCGAAGAAGCTCGAATCAAGTGCCCATTATAATGCTGATTTCGGAAAGGATTAAGCTTTGTAACTCGTGGATGATTACGAATGCAATATCTTCTTCATCCGGGAACAATGCGTGGGGCCGATAGTGCAGTTCTTAACTACGAAATGAGCATCCACATTGGGGTTTGGGTATGGAAGGAACACTGGATTGCTTCTCTTCACGAGTTTCTGTTCAATACCTGTATTTGTTCTTACTCAAATACCTAGACAGTGCCGTTGGCGCAAGTTAATTATCCTTGTTACCGGTACCTTTCCTTGTACGGTTGCTTTACCTCATGTTTCCTTTCGGTTTCTCTCCTTTCTCGTTTGCTCATAACATTAACATTCTGTTTGACAGAAAATTTGTTGTATTCAATTATCATTTCTGATAACAATGCGACGAGACGTTAAGTCGTAAAAGTTTGTCTTTCTTGCAACCCTGAAGTGATGTTGCTGGTCACCACAACTGCTGCATTTGTGGTGGCAGGGTGGTGGTTGTTTCAGTAGTGTGCCAAAACCAGAAATCATTTTTCATCTTCAAAAAGCCGAAAACGCGTTCCGGTTAAATCAATCACCTGGAAACAGTTTTTTTTCTTCTTAAAATGTTTAAACAAACAGGGCAGCCACAGTTTGACCATTTCAAAAGAATGCTATTGCAAACCAATGGTCCCTGTTATTTCTGTTGCCAAGTTCCAAAAATAGAGCACCAAAACAAACTAGAATTTCTGAAACATGGCGATAATATTGGCCATCCCAAAATATACTGCATTCTGGTGTCTCCTTCTTCCTCCTCCATATCCCAAATGACTCCATAACCAAACCCTTTTCTCAAACAAATTCTTCCCCCTCATAGATGAGGGCTGGGAGATGGAAAACAAACCAAGAGGATTATTCCAAACCAACCCAATTCTCTCTCCTTTTTCCTCCTCATTTTTCTCCTCACCAATGGCAACCCTCCTCCTGGTTTTTTCCTTCGTCTCCGCCGCAACCACCGCCGTCTCGGCCGCGAAGGCCTCCTTGGCCGCGGTTTCCTACACCCCACAGGACAACTACCTGATCGACTGCGGCTCGAATGCCCAAACCACGCATTCCGACGGCAGGCTGTTCTTGTCGGACCAAAGCGCCGGAAAATACTACTCCTCACAAGGCAAAGACATTCTCGTCTCTGTCCCCTCGGCAGATGTCCCCTCTCCTGTTTATCTCTCAGCTAGGATTTTCACCGAAACGGCTACCTACAGCTTCCACATTTCTCGACCCGGTTGGCATTGGATTCGCCTCCATTTCTACCCCTTCAAAACCACAGATTACAATCTCTTCGACGCAAAGTTCACGTTAACAACCGATGATCTAGTCCTCCTCCACGAATTCAATGTGGGTAGTAACACAAGTTGGTTCTTCAAAGAGTACCTCATCAACGTGACGACCGAGCGTTTCTCGTTGAAATTTCAACCGGTGAAGGGGGCTCCGGCGTTCATCAATGGGATTGAGGTGGTTTCTGCACCTGATTTGTTGATAACCGAAACGGGTTCGACCCTGTTTCCCGTTGCCCAATACAATGACATGGGGATTCAATCTTACGAAACCGTGTATAGGTTGAACGTTGGTGGCCCTGAAATCACGTCGCGAAACGACTCGTTGGGCAGGACGTGGATGCCCGATCTGCAGTACCAAGCGCCCAAGCAGATGGGTCAGAATGTGTCTGTTGATCCTTCTGCCATCAAGTATCCCGAAGGTGTGTAAATTAAGTTGCAAAAGTTAGATTGTTCTCAAGGAATAGTCATGTATTTTTTTCCTTCTATCAAAACTAAGAATTTGTATTCCAAGATCTTGTGGTTTGCTGAGGATTCCACCCAAACCAACACACTAATTGCACAAAGAATAAATCAATCTAGGATTCACAAAGAACGCGCAAAAAAATTTACGTGGTTCTCTAACTGGGTAATTGGATACCTGCGCGGCTCACCCCCCGTTTTTACCTTGTATGTACGGTTACATCGACTGCATATAGCATATTGTTATCATAGGTTTTACATCACCAAATACCGGAATACTCCTATTTAGGTTTTGGAAGGCGTTGTCAAATTGAATCTTGTCGCAATCCGAAGCGAATCAAGATTTACAAACTCAATAGGAGGGTATGGATTTAAGTTCAAAGTATGGGGTTTGGGGTTGGATTGGTTTGCTTCTGTTGTTTTAGCACTACTTGGGAAACTCCAAACAAACTATCAAAGGGCTTTTTTTTTTTGCAAATACATGACCATCTCACAAGCTATTCTCGTGCTTCACAATCGGTGGAAGATGGACCGATTGTGAAGCACGAGAATAGCTTGTGGATTCATAAGTTTGACGTTGAAGCATTATTCAATTTGTATGAAGGGGAACGAATACGGCTTTAGAATACCATCTCCTTGATCCTCACATCGGTGTCAAAGACTTATTTTCTATCCCTACGCTATTTGATATGCACGGTAGTACGGTACTGTAAAATTTTTCTTCATTCCTGCAGTTCATTTGTTTCGTCGATTCGTTGTGATTGTGCTGGTTTAATGCTTAAGAGTTTTACTGCTAAATCCCCAACAGGTGGTTCACGGCTGATTGCACCGCAGTCGGTGTATGCTTCCGCCGTGGAGATGGCCAATGCAAACACCAAAAGCCCCAACTTAAATGTGACATGGAATTTGGACATTGATTTGTCGTACCAGTACTTGGTCCGTCTCCATTTCTGCGACATAATATCCGATTCGCTCAACGACCTTTACTTCAACGTGTTCATCAATGGAAACACGGCCATTTCCGGGATTGATTTGTCCACCCTCACCGGTGGTTTGGCAACCGCGTATTACAAAGATTTCGTTGTGAACTCCACCATGGTTTCCACGCCCCTGAGTATCCAGATTGGCCCGTGGACACAAGGGACAGGAGCGATAAATGCGCTTCTTAATGGCATTGAGGTTTTGAAAATGAACAACTCGGTTAATAGTCTTGATGGTGAGTTTGGTGTGGACGGGAAGACCGCCAAGGGTGGCGTTAACAAGGTCACGGTGGCTGCGGTAGGGTTCGCGATGATGTTCGGAGCCTTTGTGGGGCTGGGGGCCGTCGCTGTCAGGTGGCAGAAAAGGCCCCATGACTGGCAAAAGAGGAATTCGTTCTCGTCGTGGCTACTTCCACTCCACGCCGGCGACAATAGTTTCATGAACAGCAAGAACTCGATGGGGTCTAAAAAGAGCCAATTCTTTTCATCGACAACGGGGCTAGGCCGGTACTTCTCTTTCGCAGAATTAAGCGAGGCGACAAAGAACTGGGACCCCAACGCGGTGATAGGCATTGGTGGATTTGGCAACGTTTATATCGGGGAGATTGACGATGGAGTTCAAGTCGCTGTCAAGCGCGGAAACCCACAGTCAGAACAAGGTATAAACGAGTTCCAAACGGAGATTCAGATGCTATCGAAGCTGAGGCACCGCCATTTGGTGTCCTTAATTGGTTACTGTGACGAAAACGAGGAAATGATCCTCGTTTACGAGTTCATGTCGAACGGGCCACTCAGGGACCACCTATACGGCAAAAACCTCCCTCCAATGCCCTGGAAAAAAAGATTGGAAATATGCATCGGGTCGGCTCGGGGGCTGCATTACCTCCACACGGGGTCAGCGCAGGGGATCATCCACCGCGATGTGAAGACCACGAACATTCTGCTGGACGACAACTTCGTTGCCAAAATGGCCGATTTCGGGTTGTCCAAGGACGGGGCTGCTAATGGCTCGGGGCAAACTCATGTCAGCACCGCAGTCAAGGGGAGTTTCGGGTACCTCGACCCGGAGTACTTCAGGAAGCAACAACTGACGGACAAGTCAGACGTATACTCGTTCGGAGTGGTGTTGTTGGAGGTTTTGTGCGCTCGACCCGCTCTCAATCCCGCCCTGCCAAGAGAACAGGTAACCGTCTATTACTGTCTCTTTGTTCGTCTCTAAACTTTTTTCAACTTCGATTCATATTCAATACCTGTATGGTACTTTCCGAACGAGACGAATCATTGATCCCAAAACTTTTGACGAAAAGCTAAAAAATGCACCTTTAGTCTAAACTCGCTCCTAAATTATATTGGTTTGCGCCGCGTATATATGGTATGCTTCGAATAAAGTTCTGCATCCGTCCTTGACAGGTGAACTTAGCAGAGTGGGCGATGCAGTGGAAGCGAAAAGGGTTACTGGAAAAGATCATGGACCCGAGCCTCGCTGGGGACATCAACCCGGAATCGATGAACAAGTTTGTCGAGGCAGCAGAGAAGTGTTTGGCAGAATACGGTGTCGATAGGCCAACCATGGGCGACGTGCTGTGGAATCTGGAGCATGCTTTGCAATTGCAAGAGGCCTCCTTACAGGGCAAGGCGGCCGAGGAGGACGAGAATAACAAAAAAGCAATCGCAGCAAGTGCCACTGCCGCTGTTGTTGCCCCGGTTGATAACAAAGCAAACACAGCAAGTGCCACTGGCGCCGTTGTTCACCCGGGTGAAGTTCCGGTCATCGATGAGCACTCTGGAACGGCGATGTTTGCCCACTTCGCCACCATTAACGGGAGATGAAGTCCTGGATTCTCGAGTTGGTTTACTACTTCTACGACTTCGCGATAAATCATGACATAACTATATAGAGACATATATATAGATGTATATACTTAAAAACTTCATGTGGTGGGGGCATTGGTTTTTTTGTGTTTCTTCCACTTTGAGTGAGGTGGTGTTGGTTGCTTTCACTGTGACAAAATCAATGGTTCCTAGAACAGCATTTTCTACGTAATGAAAAGCATAGTTCTCCTATTGTAGGTTATTTTTTTTCTCTGTCTCTCTATGTTATGCGTGCGATGCCCAGGGACACCCAGAAACATACGCACGCAGACACCCAAACACAGAGACAACCATAGTTTTTTTTTGTTTGCTAAGCTAGACCGGGCATAGCAACCCCCTGGGCGTGACCATAGGGACTCGAGACCTGCGGCGGATCCCGAGAGGGACCAAAGAGTCATAGCAACTACCGCCCCACCAAAGGCTAGCGGACCAAAGTCGAACAGAGGAGAAGGACCAAATTTGAGGGGCGCCGCTGGCACAACTCGAACTTGGTACCTCCTACCTCACCCAAACCCAAAGAGAGTAAGCCTTGACCAAATAGGCATCACCCCTTATGGTAAGACAACCACAGTTACGTGGTTAGGCAATCGCCTACTCCCCGGGTAGCGGATTTTACTATGGGGAGAATTACAAAAGGTTTCACTCACCAAAACCCAAAACAGGAAACCCAACCCAATTTCTCTCACTCTTTCATTTTCTCTGCTACATATTTCTCTATTGCTTGGTGGTTTATGGTTATGTGTTTGGTGTTTGGTACTTGAACATAGGGAGAACAGAATATCTATTTTGTTCCAAAAAGTGTTGGGATCGAGGAAATCCAGTACATGAAATTGTCCACGGAAACAAATGAACGGTTCAGATTCACACGGTTCATTAGTTTTCATGTTCTGAATTTCCTGGACTGTACTTCTCTTTTTGTTCAGCGACAAAGTAAGTGTTTTGAGACGTCTTGTATGTACTGTTAATCTCCCGAAGTTATTGAATAGGGCCTTCTCACGGAAGCGAAAGGCCAAGGCTGTTAGAACACAATAAGGAATAGAGAGAGCAGTCGACGGAGGTTGTATCAAAGTAAGCGGAGGTCGTAACCGTTATTTCGCTTATATAGTAAATTGTTCTTTCTCTTCCCATGGATTTAGTTAAGAGATTGAATTCTATACGCGTGCAGCATATACATAAGGGTTTACGCGTATCCAAATCATGCACAGCTTGTCTTTCTCCGTTTGTGAAGCTGCTTCCGTTCTTGCTCTCCTTCTCGGTTTTTTTCCTTTTCTTTCTTTGATTCATCAACGTGCTCTGGCTACATGCATGGACACTCAATGTGCCATTTACATTGTCGGTGCTGAACTTGTTGGGAAGCACCCCTCGAATTACGAATCGGGGATGGTGCTATGCAGCACCGTACTGAGCACTTCTAAGCTGTTGGATTGTGCATCCGACGGCTCGGATCTCATCTCGGCAATAGACGACTCTCGATCGTTGGTTGCCGAGATGAGATCCGAACCGTCGAATGCACGATCTGACAGCTCGGAGGTGAGTAGCACGGGGCTGTGCAGTGAACCTCACTGCACAACACCAACCCAAAGTCCTCCAATTACATATGAGAAGGATCTCTACCACCAAGTGATTGGTTTCAATGGGTAAGTACTCAGAGTTCCTCGCTCAATGCTTAGATTCAAGTCTCCATAATTGCTTGGTGGGACTAAAAATAATCTTTCGCGCCCATAGCACGCGGTGGGCAAGACTACCTGATAAACATATATGTGAAGTAGCCTATCTGCCTATTGCGTTTTGAAACTCAAAAAATAAATAAGAGATCTTTTACCATTAGTAGTTCGCGAACTACCCTTTTGCCTAGCGAAAAATAACATGTGTGTTTAGAACAATAGTGTTGAGGTTGATATCTGTTAATGTTCCTATTTACTCTGATGCCATGTTTCTATATTAAGATGCTAAAATTTTCCTTTGCCGATAATTAAAAAAAAAAAAAGAAATTAAATAGGTATCCTTTTTATTAGACTTATTTAATTTTGGAAAATGATATTGGCACTCTAAAAATTGATGGAGGCACTCTAAAAAACAAAGGAAAGTGACTTTGGAATTACAATGGTTTTGGGGTGCCTACATCAATTTTTGGAGTGTCAATATCATTTACCTTAATTTTCAGAGCATGGAGGATTAGAAACAAAGGAGAATAAGAACCCGGAGAGATGGGTCCAAACCAATTCCACATGGCACCACATGGACGGTGTTTGGCACCTTTTGTTGTCAACCACCAATGAAAGAAGAGAACCAACATCCCATATTGTGAGGAGAGAGAGAGAGAGAGAGAGAGAGGACTTTGGAAAGAGATGGCTTCAAAAAGGGTAAAAAGGGTGAGTTATAGATCAATGAACAAGAGTGAGTGTAGTTTAGATAAGGATGTGGATGTGTGTGTCTCCCATTCATCCAAATCCGGAAAAGGCAAAAACATTAAAAAAAATTAAAGCCACATGCGGTTTGTCTACCCCCGATTAAACATTGCAAAATTCTTTTCTTTATCATTCAGGTGTTCAGGTCAACTACGTGCACTTCGACTTAATTTTGAAGAACTAATTTCACCGGCCACCGCTTTACAGGGGTCCAAATTAAAAGCAAACTAATGCTCTGCATGAGCTGGTCCCAAAAAATTGATCGCACCTGAGAGATTTTGAATCTAAGAGTTTATAAGGAAACAAACTCCTAAGTTTGAAGCCTTAATCACTAGATGTAACCTTAATGGCGGAGCCAGCTGGAATTCCATTTAGAGGAACACCTTTGTACAATAAATTAAATATATATATATATAGTAAAATATAATAAAGAAATACTAAACACAAAAGTACAAACATTCTCCATTAGGAACAAAAGCTTCTAAACATAAGCAAAAGAGTCTAAATATTCGTTGCTAAATTTCTTTACAACTGACCCGACGAGTTTTCATCTTTTGGATGTTCTGCTGATGGCTTCGTGTTACCAAACCCATTAAAAACATCTCGCTCTATGTATATCATCACCAAGTCATTGCTCAACCATTGATCATTCATTCGGTTTTCGCATTCGATTGTTCAGTTTTTACTTCGAAAAGCTAGAAAATGAGCTGGAGTGATTCAAAACATGCCAATTCACTATTTGCCTCGATGAAAGAAGCATTTAATTCTTGAAGGGATCTATTGATTTTGTTGGAAATCCACGACAACACCGTAGACAATAAGCCCAACACCCAAAATTTTCAATTCCCTCCAACATTTTTTGAGTAGGTTGTTTAAAAAAAAAGGTTGTAGGTGAAAAAAAATCCAGGGGGCACGTGACCCCCCGGCCTTAATTACCTCGGCCACTTCTTATCCTTGGGGAGTAATTATTCAGTAGTTTAGGAGCACTGCTAAGTAACTATTATTCAATAGTCCAGACCGGATTGAGAAATCCTGTAGTGCAACGTCCTGCAAGGCACCTTATAGGGCGCACACAAGTCATCGATCTTGACAATGAAAGGTTGAGACATGATTTTTAATTATGACCGGTAAGAATCATTTATTATTGGTCGTAATTGATTTTTAATGTGGACCGTTGAAGGATAAAATCGACGGCTGTGTGTCGCCCTACACGTGTACTACACAAGGGTGTTGTAGTGCACACCCGGATCCGTCCAGACCACCTCAGAACCACACATTTATATAGAGTTCATACACTTAATCGTGAATCCGAAAATGTAACACGTGATGGTGCTCCATACTATCCTGAATAATTTCACGACTTGGGGTTCACGTTTTCAAATTCTTGTGCTTAACATTCTGCCAATGACGTGTGAACACTTATCCTCATTGCCCCCACTATGTCCAACCGTTACTTCCACAAACTCTCTTACCCATTCATAACCATCCCTCTCTCTATATATATCTTCTCCACATGCATTATCCTCCTCACTCCTCATCTCTCTCTCTCTCTCTCTCAACTCCCACCATCAACATCTAGCCCCTCTCTCTCTCTCTCTCTCTCTCTCTCTCTCTCTCTCTCTCTCTCTCTCTCTCTCTCTCTCTCAAATTAAGCATATGGAGAAAGAAACCGATAACATGAGGACCTTCGACATGGATACACTGAAGATCAATCTACCACAGAAGTAAGATCAATTTTCTTCTTTGTATTTGTCTCCCTTTCGGACACTTTTCCTTTGGTTTCAATTTTTTTTTTTTGTGCATTTTTTTGAGTTTTTGGTTGAATTTTTTTTTAATCCTTTCAAACCGAGGAAGATCGCGAAAATATAAACCCAATTTGATAATAGAAATGAACAAATGAATGAAAATTTTCCACTTATTTTAGCATCTTTTTTCAATCTGTTATTTGTTTCCTAGAACAATTCCGAACACACGTTGGTAAAAGAGCACTAAAAATGAAAATAAATCATAATTTTCAACTTATTTTAGCATTTTTTGTCTATTTGTTTCATTGGACCTTCGTAACAAATTGTTAATGATGATTGCAAGCAACAACATGAATCTCTCTCTCTCTCTTCGGCCCCTAATCTCTCTCTCTCTTCGTTGTTGAGCGCAGGAGAGGATTGTCGAGATATTATTCCGGGAAATCAAGATCATTTAAGAGAATGGCCGACGTTGAATTTGTGGAAGATCTGGAAAAAGAAGAACGCCCAAAGAAGAGGAAGAAGAAGAATTCATCACCATTGTCGTGTCGTGGCGTGTCAAGTAGCACCCAATGTGCTTCACCCATTTTTGGAGTGTAAATAGCGATTTCTATGCATGCTACCTGTAAATGCAATTTTGCTTTTTTAGTTGTTTCGTTTTTCCTTTTTTCCAGGACAAAATTTTCGGAGATTTTGTACATAATTGAAGAATTTAAAGCAGACTCAATATTCTTGTTCAATATGGCCTGAACATGAATTTCAATAATAATTCGATGAACAATTCTTTGCGGGATGGACTGGTTTATAGGCCAAGTCTCTTTCCGGACCCATTGGAGGGGGTACGTAACAAGGGATAACTCCCAAAAGTTTATAACATCGGAAATTAGGCTCCGTTTGTTTGTTTCGATGTAAAATATTTTTTTAGAAAACAAACTTCAAACTTTTATTTTCCGGTGTTTGGTTGGCACTTGAAAAATATTTTTAGAAATCGACAAAATAGTGTAGAAAGAGAGAAAGAGAGAGGGAGGCTTAAACGGTGGAGAGATTTTAGAATATTAGAATTGAACGTGGATCAGGACTGACGATCAAGGAAACTGAGCAGTGAGAATTGCAGCAGAAGACAACGGGTTCATAACTTACGAAAGATTTAAGGGTAAGTCATTTTCATCCAATTAATGGAAAATGTTTTACATGTAAAATATTTTTTCCTCAATTTTTAACCAAACACCGAAAAATAGGTGAAACATTTTACCAGAAAACAAATGGAGCCTAGATTTATACACAAAATCGCGACAAAATTTAAATATGAGCAAGAAATGTACATCTATCTACTCAGCGTAGATACTCATAGCACAATAATAGAGATTCATTTGTATCGCTAAAAAAGTAAGATGGTGTTTGGTTCGCTGAATTATTTTTAAATGAAATTAATTGTAAATTGGTAAGTCCCTCTCCTCCATGGGAGTTGAAGTTAACTGGACTCCATTTTGAATGTCCGAGTACCTTAAGAAAGTAACCGTTCATTTCATATTTATTATGAACCCACCAATGTCTAGCTGAATTTGGATCAAACAATAAGTTTTTTTTCCCAGTAATAGCGTAGAGTTTATGTTTAATATTGTAATTAACACCCGTCAAGATTACATACACAAAACCATGGCAACCTCTTCTTTGTGTATCGTTTGAATAGCCATCGTTGAGCATGAAAACATCGTCAACGTCATTATTGCATCCCAAAGTTCTCCTACCATTGGCCCGTACGTTGGTGACTCTAGAAGGATACAGAATGGCAATACGAGAAACATCACATCCAAAGGAATTGCTGGATTTGGATTGGATGCGCTTCGAAGTAAGCCTAATAGTAAGACTTTGTTCGTAAACTTATGGAAGGGAAGGGAACGAAGAGAAAGAAAGGGAAGAAATTGGATGGAAAATTCTAAAGAAGAGGGAATTTATCAATAAAAAAAACTAAATTAAATGCAAACTATTCTATCAAAATCTTCCAAAAGAGGACCCATTGAACATACTTTTGGGGAATAGTACTTGGCCCCAAATGCTCCTTTTACAGTAATTTTACCCTAAGCCCCGTAGAGAGGTTTACCATAAAGTCCCCTTATCGTATGGGAACTTACATAGGTCTAGCCAAAAGTTATCTTTAAAATGGAATTACCAGAGAAGATAAATTACCATGTTACCCAAGCCCATGGTCAACATCCTTTTCACCCTGTTAACCCAAATCAATATTCGATTACCCACCACAAACAACACGAAAAGCTACCATTTTGCCATCGTAAGAGCATGTTCGATGCATACCTTAGATCGATTGAAGACAATATAAATGAGTAAATTATGCGACAAGCTTTGGTTATCACTTTGAAATAAAATCAATCGCTGGCCATGTGCATAAAAATACGAATGAGAATCGAAGCAAATCCGTAGCCCAAATCCACCCACCTAACTCCAAAACCATAAACAATGAAGGCATGTTAAGACGTTTAACTTGGCACTTTTAAAAACATTTATTAATGATAGAAACGACAATTTTATTACTAGTTGATTTTAATGGTGTACTACCGTTGGATGTCGCTAAAAACTTCAAGCAAATGGATGTGACCTTAACATTTTGTTTGGAAGTTGTGGAAGAGGAAAGAAGGGGAGCAAAGAGAAAGGAAAAGGAAAGAATCAAGAAGGAAAATGTAGAGCAAAATTCAATGTGCTCAAAACTTGATTTTGCTAGTTTCTCTTCACTTTCCTCTCAAACCAAACAATAGATGATAACTCGTTTTCAAAAAATTTCTTATTTTCTACAAGTTCCAAACAAACCCTAAGGATACTAGTGTAATTGAAGAGAACATTGGGAAGGAAAGTGTAATGCACTATGTGTTGTGCAACAATGCACTATGTGGTTGTAAAGCATCTCGTTGTGTCCAATCAAAAAAAATATATTTTTTATCAAACCACAAACATTTCTTATATATATGATATGTTTGTGGTTTGATAAAAAAATAATAATAATAATTGTCATTGCGATCTTAATCGAATATCATTAGCTTCTTAGTCGGATAATATTAGGTATACAAAAATAGATGGTTAGTCTAATTTTAATCATGTAATATGATACAAATTTAATTGGATTATGCAGATATCAATATCCGATTAATTTAATTTTTGCCCTAAATTGTAGTATTCAACCATTTTTGCAAACTGAACAATTCAAATCATAACAAAAAGAATTCGATCGGACACACCGAGACATCCTACACCCTCGTAGTGCAAGGGTCCTTGGGGTCTGTTTGGTTTGCCACAAGGGAATATTTGAAGGAAGTGATTTCACTCATTTTTCTCTGACAGCACTCCCCTTCGCTCACAGAACAAATCACCTATTAGAGACACAAAGAAAAGTGTTGTTAGAAAAAGGGGGCGACTATTCGCAGCCCCGTATTTTCTCCTATAGCCCGTTAAAAAATTTCGAAGATTATATTTCGGTAACTACATGTCGAAAATATGTTCAACCTTCAGTAAACAACTGCCGAACATACATTTCAGTAAATAGCTGTTGAAAACAAGATTATATTTCAGTAATTACATGTCGGAAATGCATACAACAAAAACAAGAAACATATATTTCGGTAATTGGATGCTGAAAATGTATCTCAATTTCGGTAACTAACTGTCAAAACATATTTTGGTAGTTGGAAATTTTTAATGGGCTAAGGGAGAAAATACAGGGTTGCGAATAGTCGCACCCTAGAAAAAAAGAAAATTTATAGAAATGATCCTCCTAGTTTCACCCGAGTCTCATTTTCGTCCTCCAAGTATCAATTGCAACTCTTTTGACCTTCAAGTTTGGTTTTCGTACCAAGTTGGTCCAATTGATAACGTCGTCAGCCAAATTGGACGGAAAAAATCAGATTGAAGGCAGACGTCATCAATTGGACCAACGTGGTACAAACTGCAACGTCCAAACTGCCATCAATCTGATTTTTTTGGTCCAGTTTGGCTGACAGAAGTTATCAGTAAGACCAATTTGGTTCGAAAACCAAACTTGAAGGTCAAAAAAGTTATAATTAATAATTAGAGGACGAAAATGGGACTTGAATAAAACTAGAAGAACCATTAGTATAAATTTTCCTTAGAGAAAAGAGGTTGGCAAAATCACTTCACATCGGAATGGGAATTCATTGCAAAGAATAACACAATTGGTCCAGTCGAGCAGCGGAAGTAAAACAGAGCGGCACCTGTGAAGGCCGAAGGGCTTTTCCAGCAGCTGTCTGTCGATCTCTCTGCTCTCTCTCTCTCTCTCTCTCCACTCTCTCTCTCTAAAACTATACACCTCCCTTCAATCGCCTTCGTTGCGGAGTAGGGGAGAGAGAGAGAGAGAGTTCAAGCGCCGTGGTCGACAATGTGAGTCATTTTCACTCTTAGTTGTCGAATTTAGGGTTAGTTGGGATCCGACCCTCCTCAGTGTTGAATTTAGCCAGTTTCATCTCCCACCTTGGGCTCATCCCCTGGCGAATTACGGAACCCTTTTTCTCTGTTTTCGAATTCTCGGAATTTATTTTCTCGTTCTAATTCTAGCAATTACTCAGGCCGGCTTTGGGCACACGCCGAGCATGTGGGCCCCCCAAATTTTGTCTACTCTTATATAGCTATGTACAAGACTATTGGGGTTTAATTACTACTTTTGCCGCTAAAAATTGGCATACGCCGAGGCTTCGGCTGCATCGGCCCCCAAATTGTCTACTCTTATATGTGCCTGTTTACAAATCAATATGAGGGTTTAATTACTACTTTTGCCGCTAAAAATGCCAGAAGAATGTTGTTGGAGTAAGATTTTTGAACTAATGATATATGGGTTGTTAAGTTTTTTTTTTTTTTTTTTTACTTTATCAGAGGGCCCGTTTAAAAAGTCGCATCGGCCCCGAAAACTCAGAGCCGGTCATGCAATTGCTGCTTAAGAGAATTGTTGCTTTTTGTATATCTGTGTTTGTTTGTCAAGAAAGGGTTGATTACTTGGTTTTAATTTCTCCGATTATCCTGTTCTCAATAGTTTTGTGGCAAATGTAGTGATCATGGAGTCGACAGTGGAAGGTTGGCCAAACAGTTATGCTTTACCGCTTGCAGCCAAGTTTCCACCTTGTAGCCCTACTGGTACTCTCTCTCTCTCTCTCCCTTATATTTTCGTTTCGTGTTGGTTGAGTGTATGTTTGACGGGACTAATAGTGAAGATATAATCACATATTCACATTGTATAGATTAATTGTGATTGGACCCGATTGATAATACTGCATGCCTGATATTGTATATCTCACATGCTCACACTTTGTTGGATTGTATATTCAGGGCATGTTTAATTTGAATAGTAAATATTTTAACCAAATACTGGATATTTAGTCACATTTGGATATATGGTCCAATCTGATGCTCATATTCGGTCAAATAAACAGACTAACAGACCCTATGTGTTTGTATGCGGTGAGGATTACAATGTGATGAATTGTTCAAATAAATACCAGGATTTGGACTCAAGGGTGACCAAACTAGCTTGTAGAAATTTTTTAAGTACAATTTTGAAAAATTAAATTCAGTCTTCTGAGGTTTTACGTAACTTTTTTTCAAGTATGATTTTCAAAGTTAGATTTCAGTTCTCTAAGGTTCTACCTGAATTTCAGAAATTGGAGAAAAAATCTCGGGAGATTGTTGATACCACGTCACCAACCACGCGCTGTTTTATAATTCGATATTGCGATGATATCATTCACTCTTTCCTGTTTTACCTTTGCATGTTTATACGACATATCAACGATGATGTGATATCACTTTTTGTGGGATGTGACATCACTTCTCTGGCAGATCTTACTCCAGTTTCAGTCTTTCAGAATCACCAACTTGGTTATGAATCTTAAGATAACTAGATTAATAATTCTAGTTAACTTACTCAAGATGCGAAGTAGAGGATAAATTCAAGCTTAAGTTCACTCGTAGTGAATTGGGTCGTTACATTTTATTGAAACATGATTTTTTGGTATATCATAGAAGTGTAGAACTGTAAGTAAGGAATGTGTATTGTTTTAGTGGGGAAGTAGCCCCCACAGGTCTCTACTGTTTACAGTAAAACATGTCTTTTTTCTTTCTTATTTATATTGCATTCCCCCTCCCCGGGAATTTTCAAACAGATTTGCATCAGAAGGGACGCAAGAGGATGAGATCATCTAGTGAAGAAAATCATCATGCCAATTTGACTTCATCTGGATATACGAGTGATGAACGTGAGCAGAAGAAAGCAAGAACTTCTCTGCAAATTATTGACTATTCCAATCCATTCGCAGTGCGGAACTTGTTGGAGGATCTTGACTGTGGCAAGTACGGGAGCGTGACAAAAGAAATAAATGATCTTCTTGCTCGGAAGAGGCAGATGCTGAATCCTTATTTTGCAATGCATCCTACACTTGTAGATTTGGAAGTGAACCTGGTGAAAGAGGCTGCAAAGGTGAACCAGCAGCCAGCTACTCCTTTGGCTTGCCGGGATGTGATTGAATTGGATGATGATGATACCGATGATGTTTCAGCAGAAAGATTGGCAGTTGTAGTTCATAGATCGCCGGTTGTAGCTCAAAATTCACAAGTTGTAGTTCTTGATTCAGACGATGAAACAGAAGATCGCAAACCCTTTAATTCATATCAGCAGATTATCTTGCCCAAGCCACCTGGAGAGTTCCTCATGAAGGATTTTCTAATGAAGGATTTCCTGGTAATTGCATTTTATACTTCTGAACTTTGAGTTTGAGTGGTACCAAGTACTTGACATAACCAGCAAGGGAAAATTTCCCTCGACTTACCTAGTGAGTACCCCCCCTACATAGTTGCATGGGATGAGAAGGTACCATCCTGCTTTTAACAGAAGTTATTCGCAAAGAATGGAAACCTTAAACAATTGTTCGAAAGAGAAAGAACCTTTAAAAAGGGTGTTGTTTGGTTGCCCTTGAAGAAAAGGATCTTATAATCTGTGTTGTGGACTATTCCCTAATTTTCATGTTTGGGTTGAACCAATACAAAGCATAAGGACGAACATCCCGTTTGCCTTTCTCCTTAGTCATTGAAAACGTATGAAGTCAACGACGACGAGATGGACAAAGCCACCAATCTATTGATTTAGTCCTGCCAAAGAATCATGTTGGTACAAAAGGCTAAATAGTAGAGTACTTATCCAAAAAAAAAGAGGCTAAATAGTAGAGTAAATGAAAACTGAAAGTGATTAGCACTTTCAACTTTTGAACAATCTATTATATTAAACTCTGGTCACAAGACATCACAAAGCTTTAACTATCAGTGGTACCACTCCTAAATTTCATTAGCATTTTTAGACTATAGTTACCAAAAGATAGAGGAAAAACTATCATCAAACTTTCCTAGAACTATGCCAGTACACATGAAAGGCTCTAGGAAACCTTTCCAAAAAAAATTACACGTACAGAATAAAATTAATGTATCAAGAAATATGCATATTAGAGAATCATTTGGACTTGGTAAAGTTCTCCTTGCATTCAACATTTATTAGATGATTTGGGATTGGACCAACATTTTGCCATGTGCCTCTGTCCTTCACGAGTCCATAGTTTCTTTAGTATTTTTTATGCTATCTGCTAATTGTTTCACGTCATTGAAAGATACAGGATAGAGATTGTACTCCTAAACGAAGTTCGGGAAAAAATAATGCAAAGCTTCCAGAAGAAAGTGAAACCCCGAAAGAAAGTGAAACCCCGAAAGATAAAGGAGTTTACGTTGGCGTTGAAGATGAGGAAGGCAATCACCAAACTGATTCTGAATTTGATGGTCTGGCTGATATTTGGAAGGAGATGAATTTTGCAATGGAATGTTCCAAGGTACTTCGTGTTTATGTCATCCTCTGTCGTAGCGCCTGAAATAGTGGGTGATTGGCTGGTCTGTGCAAAGTCTATTTTTAAGTTAGGTGCTTCATGACGCTGCATCTTCCAATATCAGTGCTATAATTTAATTTTAGTCAACTCTATGTTTATATAGACTTTTGATGGGCATACATGTTGCATGTTGTACTTGAAATGAATTCACCAGTGTGGTATTCGTTGAACCGTGCGGTCAAAGGAAAGGTTTTGGAGTGTTTCTTCTTCTCTTTTTTTTTTTTGTTAGTATGTGTGTTTGACTTTTTCACTATGTTAAGGTTTGAGATCTGTTGATGCTAAATAAATGTTTTTAAGGGTTGCTTTGCCTGATAGTTTGGTTAACAGAAATCATCCCTCACTTTGGAATTATGCATATCAGCTTCACATCTTATTGACAATGATCAAGTTTTGCTTTCTTTTCACATTCCTGTATTCATTTCAATTTTATACTCTCAGGATAATGTTGAAGATTCGCCTGAGGAACATGAAGGAGAAGATGAATGTGACCATAGTTTTGTCTTGAAAGACGATCTAGGTTATGTTTGTCGGATTTGTGGAGTTATCCAAAGAGGAATCGAAACCATTATCGAGTACCAGTATGCTAAGGTATGTACGATGGTCCTTCTGGAATCCATGTTTCATATCCAGACCACTATTAGAAATCCGTAACCTGCAAAGTTTATCAAGACCATAATCCATATTTGCATATCGACATGTATGACCAGGCTACCCAGAGGCCCACATGGATTGCTAAACAGTATATAATCATCAGAATTTTTTCCCAATATCCCTAGTTCAAAGTTTTGTATCCATGACATGGTTTTCTTAAATAAGCTCTACTATTTTCTTTAGATGAGAATGAATATTCCTCTTCTTCTGAATATTCTTGCCATTTCCTAGGAAGTTGGATTGTGTCCAGCCCTCAACAAAATTGAAAAGCCTTCATCTTCTCTAGGCCATAGAAAATATCTCCAACGTTCTTAGAACTGTCATGTAATATTCTAAGTAATTCTGACTTGAACATTCATCACATTCCATTCTGTCTTGTTTCCAAGATCCATTTTGGGTCTTATGTCATTAGTCTCTTAACTACATTTGCTGTAGAATGTAATTGAAGCATCTGTTTGTGCAGGGCTTTGGAATACACCCTCTAGTAGCTTCATTGTGGCTCTAATATTTGAGGTTAATCGGATGAGATCTATCTATGTATATATGACTATATATCCCAAAAGTTTGATAAGTTAAGAAGATAAGCAATCGGCACTTTTAAGTTGCTAGCTTTTGCGGAAAAATCTACAGAAGCTTATATAAATACTGTTATCGATGTCTATCCCTTTATTGCTATATTTTTTGTTTTCTGTGTTTGCTTTATCCAAGTTTTCCTTACATATTTGTTAGCTGTGTATTGCAGATATTAGTCTCTTATTTTTCAGAGTGTAGTTGTAAGTAGGATCTACAACATTTTTGCCTATTGCTATTTCTTTGACCAATTGTCTCTTTTTTCTGTTTGATTCAGAGCACAAGGAACATACGAACATACAGTTCTGAAGCCCGTAATGCAAAGGACAAGGACCCCACTGAAATCTTTGACGGTGCTAAATCATCTGGACAGGATTTCATAATCACTGACATCGCGGCTCATCCCAGGCACATGAAGCAAATGAAGCCCCATCAAGTTGAGGGCTTTAATTTTCTTCTAAGCAATTTGGTGTCAGACAATCCAGGTGGCTGCATCCTTGCCCATGCCCCAGGGTCGGGCAAAACTTTCATGATAATCAGTTTCATGCAGAGTTTTCTTGCCAAGTATCCCCAGGCTAAACCACTGGTGGTACTACCAAGAGGCATCCTTGCTACTTGGAAAAAAGAATTTCGAAGATGGCAAGTGGAGGACATTCCGCTGTATGACTTTTACACTGTAAAAGCAGATAGTCGAACCCAACAGCTTGAAGTGCTAAACAAGTGGGCGAACCGCAGAAGCATTCTATTTTTGGGGTATAAGCAGTTTTCGTCCATAGTATGTGATAATGAAACGAGCAAGGCTGCAGTTGCTTGCCAAGAGATACTTCTGACATACCCATCCATTCTCATTTTGGATGAAGGCCACACTCCCAGAAATGAGGAGACCGATGTCCTCAACTCCCTCAAGAAAGTCCAGACACCTAGGAAAGTTGTACTTTCTGGAACCCTTTACCAGAATCATGTGAAAGAAGTGTTCAATATTTTTGATCTTGTTCGTCCGAAATTCCTTAAGATGGATACTTCACGCGCCATTATCAGGCGGATATTGAGCAGAGTGCCTTTTATGAGGAAACATGTGAGGGCAAAGGGTTTGGACAACGTTTTTTACGAATCAGTTGAGCTCACTCTACAGAAAGATGAGAACTTCAAGAGAAAGGTGACTGTGATCCAGGATTTACGCGAAATGACTGGGAAGGTCCTCCATTTTTATAAAGGGGATTTTCTCGATGAACTGCCGGGACTCGTTGATTTCACAGTGTTTCTCAATCTCAGCTCTACACAGAAGCGTGACGTTGAACAGTTGAAGCTGTTAAACAGGAAGTTCAAAATTAGTTCCGATGGGAGTGCGCTTTATGTGCACCCGCAGTTGAGATATCACTTGAAGAATAATGGGTCTAGAGAAAGAGAAGGAATCGACGATGCAAAAATGGACAAAATTTTGGAAAATTTGGACGTTAAAGAAGGAGTGAAGGCAAAATTCTTTCTAAATTTGTTAGGGTTGTGTGAATCAGGTGGTGAGAAGCTACTAGTTTTCAGCCCGTATTTACAGCCACTCAAGTTCTTGGAAAGGCTAGCAGTGAAAGTCAAGGGATGGAGTCCTGGAAAAGAGATTTTCGTAATCACTGGTGATTCCACTTCTGAGAATAGGGAATGGTCCATGGATCACTTCAACACTTCACCTGATGCTAGGGTCTTTTTTGGGTCCATAAAAGCTTGTGGGGAGGGAATATCTCTTGTGGGTGCTTCTCGGATCATTATACTGGATGTCCACTTGAATCCATCAGTTACCCGCCAAGCAATAGGTCGTGCATTCCGACCTGGTCAAGTGAGGAAAGTCTATACATATAGATTGGTTGCCGCGGAGTCACCTGAAGAGGAAGACCATGCCACTTGTTTCAGAAAAGAGTCCATTGCGAAGATGTGGTTCGAATGGAATGAGTATTGTGGTCAAAACGAGTTTGAAATGGAGACTGTGGACGTGAGAGACTGTGGGGATAATTTCTTGGGGTCGTCGAAGTTGAGTGAAGACGTGAAAGCTCTGTTCAAAAGGTTAGTCAAAATTTACCCACTTATGATTGATTTTTTTTTAACCGTGATCTATCCCTGAATTATTCTACCTTTTTCCTTTTTTCAGGTAATATGGGACATTGGGCCGAGGTATGGGGTTATAGACGTAGGTTTTGACCATTGGATTCTAACAGGCAGCTTAGTGTGGTCATTTTGCAACAATATTTCTTGTAGATGCGTTGGTATTTGAACTGATCATATGTAAGGTTTTGGCCGTTTTGCATTGCCAGAAAACTGCAAAAGTCCCTTTTGATGTTCATTAAAGCTTTGTGAAAGTGGCGAAGAAATGACTCTTGACTAGTTCTGGATCTGCCAGTTTAGGGTATTTGTCTTTGTACAGGAAACAGCTGTTTTCAATTTGCCGTAAATACATACGTTTTCAAAGTAATTGTTGCTTATTTCATGTATCTGCTAGATGGTTGCACCATTTCCATGCTTCAGTGTGACAATATTGTGTCATTTCGTTTTTGAATACCTGCGATAAGGAATGCATAACAAAAGGTGGTGATTATATCGTTTCTTGTTCTTGTAAAATTGTAGTTGACAGCAGTTAAAGTAAAAGCTTCATGAACGAAATGAATTAGGCCAATCTTTTGTGGTCGCTTGTGAGAAGTAATCCCGTCTCTTTTTTGCAGAATCAGAATATGTTGCCTGATTGACTCAAAATGAAATGCATTGATTTGTTTTTCAGGAAGTTCTGAAATTGTGTGACTATTATATACTTCGGTAAGCTTGAAAGTTGCCCGGGCATTAGAATCTACTACTTCCAGTGAATTGGATGGTTTCTGTATATTGATTGTATGTCTTGTTTGTTTGATCTTGAGGCAACAGATCTGAATTTCCATGGCAGGTTTTGGTTTGATTATTGAGGCGGACTCCCACTATGATACTTGCAGGTGTTTTTTGATCATGGATGGAAGCATCCTTCATCCTTGTTTGTGCAGTGTTTCTACTTTCTTCTATGATGCTTGATGGGCTATTCCAGTGCCAGTGTAGGTCAGGCACCATCGGACTGAGCCATCCAGTTGGTCCATATGTGTCATTTCCCGGCTCACTTTGATCGGAACTGTTACTTGTTTAGACCTTGCCGAAAAACATTAATGATGTTGATCGGATATCCATAAGTACACGAGTTTAAACTACTTATCCCCATTCGGCTAAATAAGCCAAGTGGCTTATTTTTTTTGTTCTTATTCAAATTTTTTTCGTATTTGTTAGTTTTTCGTCAATTTTTTTGGGATTATTGTATTTCCATGACGAGAGGAATCTAAAAAGTAAAAAATTATGATCGAAATCCAATTTTTTTTAATAAAGACGAAAAAATCGGCTTATTGGCTTTTTTTTGTCTTTATTAAAAAAATAGGTTTCGATCGTAATTTTTCACTTTTTAGATTCCTCTCGTCATGACGATGCAATAATCCCCAAAAAATTGACGAAAAACTAACAAATACAAAAAAAAAATTGAATAAGGACAAAAAAATAAGCCACTTGGCTTATTTAGCCGAACGGTAAATCTGTTGTGGTAATCTGTTTTGTTTTTCAAGATTTAAGACTTTAAGTCTTTCCTTGTTTACAAGCGTAATCCAAACAGTCTCAATCACTTATCCATTGCTCCAGGATATGTGGAAGTACTTGTAGAACCAATGAGGAGATGGGATCAACTCCTCTCCCCAAAAATCACTCAATAACCCTCCAAACTACTGCTATTCAGCATCGATTCGAACATGATATCTTGTAGGCCTCGTAGTGCAGAACATATTTGTACAATATCTTGTTTTTGCGCATCTATCGATAGACACATGGTGGTTTGGGCTCGAGCTTGGGCTTGGTTGCCTCTGAATCTTGTCACGTGACTGCCCGGGCCCTAAACAATCAAGCCTACCCAATTATCGTACGAGTCTGATCCAACATTTTTTTTTTTGTTGCTATTGATCTGAATCCAACGACTTGGCAACCCGAATCAGGTGGTAGTTTTGAAAGAATTGTGTGGATCTTTCAATTCCTTTTTCTTTCGGGACTCTTCCACGAACTACAGACACAGCCCTAATGATAGGCAAACGGCCCCTTCCATCGAATCTCGAATCAAAAAGGAATTTCAGATGAGGGTAGGACTCTGCCCTTGTCGGTAGGGTACCCAAAAATTGAACTGCATTTCTGTGGAGCTACATTTAGAGAATTTGGTCTGTTTTCTAATGCTTTTATGATGACCTCCATTAGTTTTCACCTAGGGCTAGAAAGTAAATCGGTTAATACCTAGCCTAGCCATCATAAATATTTGCCTTGTAAAATTCGGTCCACAATAAAATAGAGTGGACAAATTTTACTTCATTGACGAGCTCTTCAAGTGAATAGCTCAGATTATTAACGTAGCACCCGTGATAGTTGACGTAGCACCCGTGAGGGCCGTGATGGTCCCAACGTAAAAATTTGCATCAAGCAATTGATTTTTGCCCAATTGCATTTAAAGCCACCTCAAAAAATCTTCACCTTGACGACACATAAAGTCGACCTTGTTTTAAAGTCAAACACGCATGCCTCACTTGAGTGAAATTATGCAATTGTCAAGGACTGCTATCACATGGTATTTCGGATCACTTTACAATCACACATTTTTATGGGGTCTATCGCTAATTATATGGACTCCACGAGAACGTATGATTGTAAAGTGGTCCGGGGTACCACGTGGCGGTACTCCTGGACTATTGTTTACGCTTGTGATTAACTTATACAGAATAATTTTCTTATCTTGTCTTTATTCAAAAAAAAAATACATTTGTTAATTTTACGCTAAACTTTTATGTGATATAGGTGAGTAAGGACAAGAGGAATCGGAAAAGTAAAAAAATTATGACTTTTAAACAAGTATTTTGGGAAAATATTCAAGAAAAAATTCAAAAACTGACTTTTTGAGCTTTTTTTTGAATTTTTTTTCAAAATACTTGTGTAAAAGTTAAAATTTTTTACTTTTCCGATTCCTCTCGTCCTTCCATATTCACTCATATCACATAAAAATTTGGCATAACACTAACAAACGCCAAAAACAATTAAATAAGGTCAAAATCAAAAAATTGCGATGCATAAGTTAATCACTAGCGTGAAAATGACCTAATTACTCCTTGTGCGGGCGGAACGGAATACACACGCTGTGTGCCCAAAATAACAAACATAACATCCTATACAACCAAGTGGAGATCTTGATTGCGTAATACTATGAGATACGTATAGATTTGACAAAATGCTTCGGACGAAACTATTTTATACTCTACGTGTGAATATACAACAATTGTTTAATACTACGTGTGAATTCCACTCAATTGTATCAGGAATTATTCGAGTTTATCTCGTAACTTCGAGGGCAAAGGCCACTTTGACCACTGTGGTTATCGTCATGTACGGATACTCCATTTTATGGTTCAAAATTGACCACATAACCTACCTGTGGTTTTGAAAATGTACGGATAGACCATCTGCCGTCGTGTTTTCCATCTATATTAACGGATGTGTATCTCACACACCTCTAGAATGTAATCTGAGTCGTTCATAATGTATTTAATAAAGAATAGAGTATCTCTGTAAAAAATCATCTCGACCGGGGCATCGATAACCCGGTGATCTAATTTTTAGTAAATTCAAATTTGAAATTTTAATTTCATAACAAAATTGATTCGACCATGAGCTTTTCATTTTTTGATTGACTTGAATTTTGCCATAGATGTAGTACTCGTCAAAATTTACAATATCAACGGTTTGGATTCAATTTTTTGGTATAGGAGATGGTGTGGTTAGATTTAAAAAAGAAGAAGAATCAAGAGACATGATGAGGGTATATCAGTCTTTTAATATTGTTTCTGGTAATATGGATGGAAAACATGACGGCAGGAGATCTATTCGCACATGACGATAACCACATGTGGTCAAAGTGGACTTTGCCCTAACTTGGGCCACGTACGTGCGTGCTTATCTGTATCCTACGTTGCGATTATGAAGAGTGAGTGGCTTTTTATTTTTGATCGGCGTGAATGGCCTTTCTCTACGACAAATTAAGAACTGGTTTAGCTGGTCATAATAGTAATAATTTCCTACGAAACAAGGAAAATGATATTGGCACTCCAAAATTGATAGAAACACTCCAAAAAATAAATGGAAGTGGCTTTGGAATTACACTAATTTTGGAGTGCCTGCATCAATTTTTGGAGTGCCAATATCATTTACCACGAAACAAATGCGACTTTGTTTAGCTGGTTTGGATGGGTTCTAGCTGTCAACGTTGATAGAGAATAATTTCATCATCCATCAAAAATACATTTTTATAATCTTTTATTTTGTTGATATGTACGTAATCCTTAATTGAATGTTAGTTGTGTCTGTGACTCCATAAAGTAAAGAAAACGTGAAAAAAAAAGAGAGTAAAGAAAATGACCCCAACGGATTGGCTAAATAGTCTTGGTCTGGAATTTAGTGTTTGCTCCATCCTACAAAATATATTACGTGTTTTTCCGTCATTCGTGTTTTTCGTCTAGTATTTTTTTATTTTACATTTACATTTTGAATATATATATATATATATATATATATATATATATAACGTACCTCTATTCAAAAAGTTTTTTAAAAAAATGTTACTAAAAAATCTCAAAAACTTGTCTCAAAATTGACAATGTGTTTAATTTCCATGTAAAACCCTTTATCAACATAAGGCCATCCACAGTGGTATAATCAAAAGCCAATTGTTTTTAAAGTTAACAATGTTGGTGCAAAAAATGGCTCACAATGGTATAATCAAACTTAGCAACATCCTTAGAAATAATCAAATTTTGGGCTTTGGATAACCAAAACTAACAACATTTTTCAATAATCAAAATTTGTGGACTTCACACTACATAAGTTGACTAGTTCCAATAATTTTATACACGCGTGTTTCAACTGGTATTTTCTTTTTCTCTTCTTCACCTACTCTATATCTTTTTCACTTCACCGACAAATTATTTCTCTTTCTTTCCCTCCAAAAAGTAAAACTCATATCTCTCGATCATCTACAATCCAACCCATCGTCGCCGGATTAAGGTATTTCACTCTTATTTCCCGTTTTTATTTCCATCCCCCCAAAAAAAAAAAAATTTCATAATACAAGGTAAGAAAGTCACCGATTTTTCCCCAAAATTAAAAGAGGAAATCAATATATTTTGCCCAAAAAAACGTAAGTGGAGGGAAGTGAATGGCGCGCGAGAGAGAGAGAGAGAGAGAGATTGTAGTGGACCCCTTATTTTGGTTATGGATTAGAAGTGACCATTGTGAAGCTTAACGTTGTTAAGCTTAGCAACCTCTTAAGTGAATAATCAAAAGCTGATGTGTCAACTTTTGGTTATCCTTTTTTGATTATACCACTGTGGATGGCCTAACACTTCAATTTTCCTTCTCTTTATCCTTCACTTCATTTTTTAGGAAATTCATTTCCTACTTACATTCCTAACCACCTGAATATGCTGCAAACGAACTGGGCTGCTCACGAGCAGTTTATGGCTCGGCTCGACTCGTTCGGTAATTGAGCCAAATTCGAGCTGAGCTTTAGACTCGGTTAATAAACAAGTTGAGTTCAATACTCAAAAGCTCGACCCATTTAAATAAGCTCGGCTTATTTAAAGAAGCTTGTTAAGAGCTCGGCTTTCAGTTGCAAAAGCTCAGTTGGTTTGCAACTGAGGCTGAAGTCCTACCGTAAACTCGCGAAACACCGGATCAAGTCTTTCTTCTCCAGAAAATCCTCATTTCCTTCAGTCTCTCTCTCCTTCTTCAATCTCTCTCTCTCTCTCTCTCTAAACTTGTCCGTGCATGCTCTCCTTGTACTCTTCCTCCAGTCCATGGCCAAAGCCCGTGCTACCAGACGCAACCTAGACTCCTTCACTGTCAAATCCATCAACAAAATCATCCGAGGTAATCCCCTCTCTCTCTCTCTCTCCTCTCTCCTCTCTCTCTCTCTCTCTCTCTCTCAACAAAATCATCGACAAAAATTCTAACCATGACGTGTCTGGTAGCCGGTGACTGCGTTCTAATGCGCCCCTCGGACTCCGCGAAGCCGTCGTACGTGGCGCGGGTGGAGACGATCGAGGGCGACAGCAGGGGCGCCAACGTTAGGGTTCACGTCCGGTGGTACTACCGGCCGGAGGAGTCGATCGGCGGCCGGCGGCAGTTCCACGGTTCGAAGGAGTTGTTTTTGTCCGATCATTATGACGTGCAGAGCGCTGATACGATCGAGGGGAAGTGCACGGTGCACACCTTCAAGGGGTACACGAAGCTCGACGCGGTCGGGAACGACGACTTCTTCTGCCGTTTCGAGTACAACTCGTCCACTGGTTCTTTCAATCCCGATAGAGTTGCCGTGTACGTCGATTTCGATTTCCTAAAGTTTTCGTTTTTTTTTTTTTTAAATGATCAATTTGAACTTCAATTGATATGTTTAAGAGCATCTTCATTCTTTCCCTATACTTTACTCGGTAAATATTTTAGTAAAAGTTTCATTTTTTCGGTGTCTGGCGCATCTCGACTAATCCCACCGCCCACTTGTGGGTCCCAATTAAAGCCAGAGCAAAGCTATATATGGACCGGTCCAAAGGACTTAATAACGCCTTAAGAGGTTTCAAACCTGAGACCTTAGGATGAAGCAACCCCAAAAGACCTGAGAGTGAGACCGTCAACCCCTTGGGATTAGTAAAAGCTTCATTTGATATGAAGTATGAAGGACTCCAATAGACAAACCTAAATTTAGGCTTTGTTCGGAATGAAGGGAAATGAAGAGGAAAGAAAAGAAAGATTAAAATATTTATCATTACCCTTTTTGGTTTGGGAGAGAAAAGAACAGAAAATGGGGCAAAATAGACTATTCAGTGCAGTAATATTTTCCGTGTGTTTGTGTGTTTTACTCTCATTTTCATTCTGAAACTTTTTCTCTCCTCTTTCCCTACTTTCCAAAACGTTCCAAACAAAGTCTTAAGCATAAATTTGAGTAAAAGCTTCATTAATGGCATAGTTGTAAATTACCGAGGCGCAAAATACCCTTTGAAAATTTGAGTGAGGCAAGAGTCTCCCTTGATTTTAGAATTAAACTTATTATGAGATAAGTTCGAGTAGAGTAGTGGAGTTGGTTTTGAGTTGTTTTCACTCAAGTTTTTAGTTTAAGTGAAAAAAAAGGGTAAGGGCTGGAGATACTCTTACATGGAGTTTTCAGAAATTTGTTGCGTGATATATCTATAGTGGATTCAAATTGGAAGTCATTGGTCTTTGCTTGTGAATTTTACTGGTTGGTAGGATAGGATTCTGGTTTCCTTTTATGTCAAGGTTTGGCATTTTAAAACCTGGATTTTAGGCTATTTTAACTTGTTATTGTTACCTGCATGTGAATTTGGTGCAATTTAACCTCGAATTATACGCTGTAGATTGGCGAGACTTCAGTTGCCATGGGATATTTGGGTGACCTTATTTATAAGAGGACGAAAAATGCTAATGCGGACTGATGTATCTGTTCAAAATGTAGCATGATATGTGAAATTTGTATGGAAATAGGTAATTGTTCAGGAGAACACACGAAAAATGCGTTCGGGTTGTGAATATTTTGGGCCTTTTGGCTTTATCCTCACGTTAACCTTAACCACTGGCCTAGGCAGTCCTTTGCATGACCCTTGTAGTTGTTACTTATAGCGCTGAATTTGGTATTGTTTGTGTGTATATATGATAGATGGACAACTTTCATTATTTTGGTATTTGTTGTTGCAAACATTGTTGATATGTATTTCAGTAGTTTGAGTGTTCTGGTTTTATCTTTACTCCGCAGGTACTGTAAGTGTGAGATGCCCTACAACCCTGATGATCTAATGGTCCAATGTGAAGGTTGCGCAGATTGGTAAGTTGGTTGGTTTCGTATTCATTATTGTGAGCAAAGCATTTTTAGTATTTTGTGTTCTGTTTGGTGGATGGAAGAACATTCCTTGCTAAGAGTTGGCAGGTTGATAAGTTCTAAGTATATAACTATCTCAGTTGTATAAAAATTGTTGTGTGATCTTTTGTGCTTGTCTATTAGAAATAAGCAAGAAAACAATGGCGTAGATACACTGCTCAACAACTTGTTTGTGCCATGGAAAATCGAACAAAATTATATGCCTTGTATTTTGCTCCTGGAAGTCATGGTGACCTTTAGTTGAGCTGGAAATGAGGGGTAAAATGAGAATTATCAGTAGTTGCAACCTTAGTGAACGGTGAACTATCGAAGCTGTCATGTACTGACTAAAACACCATTAGACAAGTGAATGAAGTGATTGAGCCTAGGGTGCTGTTCTTACCTATGACAAAACAAAGAAGGTTGAAAAGCTAGAGAAATGGAAGACAAATAACTATTGTTTTGTTTAACTACAGGAAACCTATTTAGTATTGCGGGCAAAACCTGCCTCTAGAGGTATGTTTGTGGTCTAAAATTGGCTTGGCCCAATTTCGATGGTCCAAAATTTAGAGATTTCTCCATTTATGTTAAATAATTCTCCTCTTGATATCCCCGATCCATTCAATTTTAGGATATAATGTTTCAGAAGTAGACTAATTTTCATTTAAAAAGGTGCCTTGAACCACACACCACTCAGCTAGTTTTTGGCCTCCGGAGGATTGAACCCCAACTATGGGTTAAGGAATCAACTGAATTCGAGCTGCCCTTCTCGACCTAGTTAGCTAGTGGTTTTCAAAACTTTTTTTTTTTTAAATTGCCAAGGGGCATATAGATTTAAAGCTTGGTGTGGCTTTACACCTTATGAGAGTTAACCTTTCCTAATACAAGAGGTTCATTGGTGAAAACATTGGAAAGGGAAAGAAAAGAAACAGAGGTTCTTTGCTAGCACAATTTGTTCATGTTGATTGTTGTGCACAAAAGTATTAATTTCACCCATGTCATTTGCAATTGGGTAGGATGTGCCACCACAGACACCAGGTGAGGTTGCTGGGACTATGCAACGTCCTTGTTGCATCTCTAAGGGGGGGAAGATTGTAATACCCTGGATTTGGGGGTTTGAGAGCGGTTAGTCCCACATTGGTTGGGAGCTAAAGCCTCATGTGGTATATTAACACCCACCTAGGCTACATGGTACCTTATTAGGTATACCTTTTCTGGCCAAGTGTTTGGGCCAAAAGGGGGTCCATGGTCAACCGGGTTGGGTCGTTACAACTGGAGCCTAGTCTCTGTGCTAGAATGAAGGCATGATCCTTACATGATTTATGTTTGTCCATTGTTATAGCATGTTTGAAACCAAACATTTCCCATCAAGTATATTCAATCTACTGAGAAAATGTTGCAACTCTTGTTAGTTATAAATTTTAAACAAACACAGTCTTCCTATGTTGCTTTTACTATAGGTTCCACCCAACTTGTATTGACATGACCTCCTATGTTGCTTTTACTATAGGTTCCACCCAACTTGTATTGACATGACCCCAGAGGAAGCCAGAAAAATTGACCACTTCTATTGCCAAAATTGTTCATCTGGAGATAAAAAGAAGCTGCAAAACTCTCATGCTATGTCCAGGAAAACAACAGATACGAAGGTAACTACTCTCCGCTGGGTAAAAACAGAAATTTCTATTTTGTCCTAGTTATTTCATATTTTTCTTAATGAAGCTGACTTGCATGTTCTCCCACAAATCTTATGTAATTTTTTGTGTGCATCTTGTTTCTTCTTCTAAAATATGGGTTGGTTTTGTGAACTTTCAAGATGAATGAGCAATATAATAACAATATGTCTGGGCTATGGTTTTAAATCGCAATCGCGGTCGCGGTCAGCGTAACGGTCGTGGTCGCGAGTAACGGGTATCGGGAGTATCCATCATTGTGTAACGGGAATTGGAGTCCGCAGTCGTGAATTTTTTTTAAATCACTAGCAAATGCTTAAAAAACCATTAATACACATGTTCTAACCTAATTTTTGAAAAAATTGGATGTTTTTAGCGATATCTTACTAATATTTGACTTTTAGAAGTAGCTTTGTTAATAAGATTGGATCAAAAGTCGCATTTTGAGGCGCTAAATGCTGATATTTTTGTAAGGGATAAATTTTCAGTATCTAACAAACTAGGATTGGTACTATGATAGGTGTGTATGCAAATCCCTTTATTTTTAGACATTAGGATTTTATATTTTAGTTATGTTTCCAAATCTCTTTAATTTTCTTATCAAAGAAAAACTTTAATTTTCAATAAAATTCAGTCACACTCTCCCTCTTAATTACAATGTCAAGAAAAAATATACATTAGAAAAATAATTCTAAATTAATGGGTACACAATCATTTGGTTCACAACACACCCTATAAAATCTCTTTCATTAAATATCACTACATACGTCTAATAAAGAAATTACTAAAAGTGTCTAAAACAATTCTAAACTAATGGGTACACCATTGTTTGTACGTGAAATTACTAAAAGTGTCTAAAACAATTCTAAACTAATGGGTACACCATTGTTTGTACGTGAAATTACTAAAAGTGTCTAAAACAATTCTAAACTAATGGGTACACTATTGTTTGTACGCAACACACACAATAAAATTTCCATTCATTAAACAGCCCTACATACACGTATACTTTTCGCACAGCCGCTCACCACACCAGTCGACAACTCTACCGTCATTGTTCTCACCCTTCAAAGAACTCGACAACTACTTAGTCTCAGACCTTCAATCAAACCCCCAAAAACCCTAATCCATCCGGAAAGAACCTTAATCCGAGCCTATACATTCAAAATCAAAGTCGAAGAAGAGAAATTACATTCTAAAGAGCCCAAATCAAAGTCCAAATCGAAGAAGAAGGTGAAGTTGAAGCCAAAGTTGAAGTTGAAGAAGTAGGTGAAATCGAAGCTGTTTCTTCTTTATTTTCGCCTAAATCAAAGCTATTTGGCTAAGGTGATATGTATTCAAAGTTTTTTTTTTCCCTTCAAAACTATGTATTCGAAGTTTTTTTTTCCCTTCAAAGCTATGTATTCGAAGTTTTTTTCTTCTTTCATTCTTCTCTTTCTTCTCACACCCAGTTATCGACTGAAACTGTGAAACGGGGTGTAACGGCCGTTATGCACTGGTTCCCGTTACGTAACGGCCATTACCACGTGATTTCCCGTAACACCGTTATTCGTAGGCGTAACCGTATCGGCCCGTTGAAATCCCGTTACGTAACAGCCGTTTTTTGAAACCATGGTCTGGGCATACATGTGCTTAACGAGAGAGTCCACATAAACTAGCTTGTGCCAATATTGCAACCTCACATCCAGTACGGAATGCGAAGAGGTCATGTTTTATTTCCAAATACATGTCAACTTAATGGGCAAATTTATAAAGCCAGTCCAGATTTAGGTGATGGCTACAAGTCTACAACTACCGTGTTGAGATCAACAAGTGGCAATACAAGATTTTTAAATAATATTTATTGCATATGAGTGAAAATATAGTTAGGTGAATAAGCTTGAAGCCATCCTCGCCCATACCGGAAACGCCGATGCATATGAGTGAAAATATAGTTAGGTGAATAAGCTTGAAGATTCAATATTTATAGCAAGCATCATATATACATTGTAAAACAAAATATTTATTCCAAAATACTTGAGTCAATCACACATTTACCCTCCAAAATTTGAAATATTCTTTGCACATTCAACTCTTGTCATGTCCCCATACGTGTCCCTCCCATGTCACCCCCTAAAAAAGTTAATTAAATTTATTGGACATGCCACATATGTATTTTGGCGTGTCCCCCGCGTGTCTCCTTGGCGGACACGGGGACACGCCGGCCTTTAGGAGTGTCTGTGCTACATAGGTTACTGGTGCGCCGTCTAAGGCCTTTTTTTGTATGGTTGTAGCTAAAAAGAAGATCCTAACACTTGACAATCTTATTCGGCGTAAGATGGTTATGGTTAATTGGTGTTGCATGTGTGTGCGGGATGGTGAGTTGATTGATCACCTGCTTGTTCATTGTTCGATAGCTAGGGAGGTATGGTCTTCCTCTCACATGGTTTGGCATCTATTGTGTTTTCCCGATATCTGTGAAAGAGGTTCTTAAATGTTGGAGTGGGGCTTGAGTTGGGAAAAAAAGAAGAAAGATATGGGCGCTCATCCCATTGTGCGTGATGTAGATTATATGGAGAGAAAGGAACAGGAGGCTTTTTGATGGCGGGCACAGTTCTGTGCAGGCTTAAAGTATTTTTGTTTATTTTTTGTATACTATTAGTTAAGTTGTAGATTAACCTTGGCCGAAGTTTATGTGCTAGTATATTTGGAAAAAAAAGTTAGCAGAGCCTATGAAAGCAAATTAGGAAGTTGAAATTTCATAGCATAGGAAGTTGAAATCTCATGTCAAAATTTGATTCTTAATCTACCTTTCTTTGAGGAGGCTAAGATTTCCTCCCCACCTGTTCTGCAGAGCTGCAACATTCAAAATTTTAGTTAGTGTACAAGCAACAAGGATTTAAGTTAGTTTACAACAAAAGCAACAATGCCTATACAAGGACTTTAAAGTAATCTACTTACGAAGTTTGTGAGTTTGGGATTGCGAGCATTGCCCCAAAGCATTTTATGTGGGTTCTTCCTGGAAAAAAAACTAAAGATTAAGTTATAAAGATCTAGAAACCAACAAATAGAATAAGTTGTTTTGGACTTTTTCCAAGTACTCTTAACTCACAATATGGGGTAGCATGACTCGGTAAGCAGCATGTAACACGGTCCGTCTGAATATTTGCTGCTATGCCGGGGCCGGGGTAGGAACATGTAGCCTTCATGGCCCATTTGCCTCCCCATGTATTCCTCATAATCCATACAGGTTCATCTAGATAGGAACCATAACCTACCAGCAATCCAGAATGCCTCCTTATTGCCTTTGGGTCGGGGTTATACCGTGGGTTGGAGTGATACCATGGAGGACAATAGATGCCCTATAATCATTGTATAAGTTCAAATAAGTGCATGTTCGTTCGTTGGCAGAGGTAAATTGCCGTGACCCCTGTTGTGTACGTGTCCGTGTCCCCCTTAAGAAATCCCGTGTCCGAGTTCATCTCTGTGTCCGTGCTACATAGGGAGTAACCCAAATAGTCTTCTGGGGGAAATCCAAGGCCGACTTGCCCCTTAGCGTTCGATAATAGGATTTCACCTAAAAGCTCATGTGGTTGAAGGTCTCCATCCTCACCTATACCGGAGACACCGATGCTATAAAGCCTTCCTAACAATGCTAGTAACTCATCCATTCCTAACAAGGCTACTCATCCATCTCCCAATCTTGTACCTCTCTTTGAAGAGTGAGATCCCACACTACCAAATCCCCTTCATTTTTGTAGTCCGCCACCTTTGCCCCCTATTAGTTGCCAACCTGAAAAAGGGTGGGTGTCGCGTAACCACTCTCCCGCAAACCATATATGATCCCAAAACTCACTCTACTCTCACCTCCATGCAAACATGGTTGGTTGGAAAAATCCTAGTGAAGAGTGTTTTGGTTTTGACATTTTGTGTGCTACGAGTGAAACATGAAGCTAATGTGTAGAGTGAAGTGGATGATTATAGATAGCTAATTATGGATGGCTTTTTTACTAGTGATTTAGACATAAGCTTTCATTGGCCATCATTACAACCTTGGCATGTCAATTTATGCCTTGCATAGTGCTTGCTTTTTAGACGATGAACACATGAAGTGGAAATGTGTTTCCTTAGTGTTGTCAGATCTTAATAGTGTGCAATAAACCTGTATTGTATTTGCTAGTTGACAATATGCTAAATTCGTGATAGATTGAGCTTGGGTTTTCCAGGTTTATATGACATTTATGGGCTTATGGCGGTCTCAAGCTCTTTGGCTTCATGGGTAACTGTAGGGCCCGGATTTTGACCCTCCTTGTTTAACCACACAAACTATGAAGCACCCACACCTCTATAGGTCGACGCTTGAATGGTATTGGAACCATGGATTTTTTTGTTTTGTCCACATTTTGTCATTTAAACTTGCAAAAAAATGTATAAATAAATATACACGTGGCGTGTCCCCCGCCGTGTCGGTGTCCCCATTTTTTTTTAGAATTCCCTTGTCCGTGCATCATAGCACACAAATCATCCCCAAGTTCCTCCTCCTCCTGGTCAATTGTGCAAGTTTGACTATGAAGATGGTCTTACGGGGCGTTCGTCAAAAGTTGATGGATCGCTCGTCTAGGCTTTGTTTGGATCATTTGGAGTTACGAGGGATTTTGGAAAAAAAAGATAAGGAAAAAGATTTTTACAGCTGTTCTTTTCATTTTTTCCCCCTCGAATCCCTCCCAAAATCCACAACCCAAACAAGCTAAATAGGTCAAACCTGCCAAAGTGAACCAATTTTTTCTCCATCGACCTTCAGTTTCTGAGATGGGACACCATTGTCCCTTCAGAGGGTTGCTCTTTTTGTCTTGGTTCTTGTTTGCAGTAGCTAGTATTCCACCTTTTTCTTTCTCCAATGAGATTTTCACTCGATTAGAGTTTGTTTGTGACTTTGTGTCCCTCCGCCCCCTTCATCTTTATTAGTTTACTTTCTCTTTTCATTTAGGCTCCGTTTGTTTGAGCATAAATAAAATATTTTACCTATTTTCCAGTGTTTCGTTGTTTAAAAAATTAGGAAAACATTTTACATGTAAAATATTTTCCATCAATTGGATGAAAATGACTTACCCTTAAATCCTTCGTAAGTTATTTTCCGAAATGAACCTACTGCCTTCTACTGAATTCTCACTGCTCAGTTTTTTCAATCGTCAGTCCTGACCCACGTTCAATTCCAATATTTTGAGATCTTTCCACCGTTTAAGCCGCCACACCCCCCCTTTGTCTCTCTACACTATTTTGTTGATTTTTGAAAATATTTTCATGTGCCAACCAAACACCGGAAAATAAAATTTTGAAGTTTGTTTTCTGAAAAAAAATATTTTACATCGAAACAAACGGAGCCTTATTGTCAGCTCATTTTTTGGTCAATTGGAACTGGGAAAAGTGATTTGTGGATTATAGTTACCGTTACACATGGAGTGGAAGAAGAGTTTAGATTCTTGAAATAGAAAAACCTCCCAATTGCTTAAAAATGATATGAACAAGGATTCCATATGTTGGTGAATATGTAATGTATGTCTTGATAGAGTTGCAGTAACAGGTTACTCTGCATTTATCTATCCGCTCTTCTAGTACTATCCAAAATACCAAATCACATAAGATCAATCTGTACTTATCTTTGTCTTAAGTGCAAGGGCATATGCTTTCTGGCTTCTTCACGATGTAGGCATACCAGTTATTCCAAACTTCCTCGCTCTTTGAAGATTGTCCATTTCTTGAAATGGGCAACTCAGGTGACTTTTTGACCAAAAAATATGTTTCATTTCATATTCGCCTTCTAAAGTCATCTGTCTCCCTTCATCAAAAGGTGGAGGCATAGATATGGTATTTGTTATTAGAGATAGAAAGAAGTGTATAGGGTGTTAACTAACCCTAACACAAGTGAGCTTTATTTATATTACGTGAGAGCTAATTACATTACGTAACCAACTAATGTGGGACTAAGTCTAAACTCTTATTCTAACTCTCCCTCTCAAGCTGGAGAATATATATCACAAAATCCCAGCTTGTTACATAATAACTCTAAACGTGATTTAAATAACGGTTTGGTGAAGATATCTCTCAACTGAGCTCCTGTAGACACGAATGGCAGCAGACGTAGGATAGATGTCATCGGCAAAGTAATATAGGCTGTCACGTTCAGTACCCCCACCAATCTTCCTCCCTGTCTTTAGATCTTGAAACACACAACCATGAGGAAGAAATGTGACTGAGCAGTTTAAGGACTTTGTAAGCTTACTAACAGACATAAGATTAAAAGGAAAACGAGGAACATGTAACACAAAGTCCAAAGTAAGAGATGAAGTGACAGGAACAAAACCCAAACCTGTAGTTCTGTGGTAGAGTCATCTGCTAAGGTAACATGAGATGGTTTACCAAGCGACTAGAAAACAGAGTAGAAGTACCGGTCATATGATCAAAGGCACCAGAATCGATAACTCAAGGAGTAGAAGTAAGAGAAGATACAACACAAGCAACAGATGGACCTTTCTGAGCAAGCGTAGCAGTGGAGGAAGAACCCGCAGCAGGAAACTGAAATGACATAAGGCGCTGGTACTCTTCTGCAGAGATAGTCACCGCATTGTCGGCAAAAGAATGTGTAAGCTGTCCTGCATCCTACCTGATGAGCCTAAGGGAAACCGTGAAGATCATAACAGAACTCCACCGTATGATTGGTTCCCCGACAATGAGTACAGAACCTGGAATCACAGCTGCGACCACGGCTCCCCCCCCACCCCCGGATATGCGACCCCCACGAGTACCAAGACTAGAGTCACGACCACTATCTCCACTGAACCCAGAATCACGACCACTAAAGCTAGAATCATGGCCACGGCTGAAGGAAGAGCCAGAACCACCAAATACAACGGAAGCTAATGCTGAACGATCAGGAGGTGATACAGGCACAAATACAGAAGACTAACGAAGTCAACTAAAAACCTCGCTGAGAAAAGGTAAATCTCGAGACCCCAAAAGCTGATTACAGACAGGACCATAAGTAGGCGATGACGCACCAGATATGAACCAATGTGGGACTAAGTCTAAACTCTTATTCTAACAGTATTGAAAAACTCTTTCCTGATGTACCATGAGGTGGCTGCTGACGAATGTATACCAAGCAATTGGTCCCTAAGTGGCTGGGGAATTAAGCTCTCTCTGAAGTGATTAGCTGTTCGTTGATGGTAGGAGATTTGTTGTTTTCTGGTTTTTGAGGTTTTGCTTGTTGCTGCGTGGCTTCATGGACCCGTGGAGGGATTTATGTAGGGGAAAGGAAAACGAAAAGGTCAAGGAAAAGGTAAGAAAACTAATATCTATAATTCTCTCCGCAAGTCCATGATCCAAAGACAGCCTTGAACTGTTGCTGAGGTTTTCATCTGTTATCTCGGCCTCCTAATGAGTAATGTCTTTCCTGTGGTGATTCGTGTGTAGCATTGTAACATTGTTTTTCAAATGATGCTTATGATCCTCATTGCTACTGCTACTTCTTACTAAAAACGAAACAGAAACGAAGAAAAAAAAACTAGTTCTCGATATGAATGTTTGATGGACATTCCAGGTGGATACAAAACGCCGTCGGAGGTAACACTGTTGAGATGTGCATAAGTTGGGAGTTAACTTGGCTTCAAGCAAACACAGAGGCCGTATCTGCGTCACAAGCAACAGTATTTGTGAGCTGATGTGAGAGGGAAAACTGGTTTTGAAAACATTTTGTATATCTAATTGGTGTTCGAGGGTTTTCCTTTCAAAAGTCAAGGATGTGTTTGGTTGTCTGTAATTATGTGATATAAAATCTCCCTTGTTTCTCGATCTTTTCCCCACTTCTACGGTTACCTGTACATTGTTATCTAGAATGATTTTCTCTTCCCAGCAAAAGATGAAGGGGTCTTTCTTATGTTTGCAGCGTTTTCAACTCACCCGAAACGGCCAAAACCCATTTATTCGGAAGGAGCTTGCATCGCGACGTCTGCCTTGTGGGCTGAATATGGGTCACCAATTACCGAAACAAATTTTTTCACATTTTGAACTCGCAAACTTTTTGGTTGCGAGTTGTGCAGAAACACTTTTATGAAGTTGTTTGATTGATGAATTTTTGGAACTTGTTTTGTAGATCAATTGAAAGATGTTTTCATTTTTCAAAGTTCATGTGAACTGAAAAATGAGTTGAGAGATTATAAATCATTTTGTTCTTAAAATTAAATTCCGTTGTTCTAATTTTGAAAACAGAAACTATCAGGTTATGATGTTGACCAGACTCTCTATGAGTAGTTTGTGTCCGGAAATCTTAGCGAATGATTACACCTAATGCGTGGGGAGGATCTTGTCCAGTCTTGGGTTGCAACCAATCGGGTATAGTTTTGAACCATTTGTGGGTCCTTCCTAGGCCCATAATAATGATTGGAACCGTTCATTTTGTTAGAGCTCATTAAGAACATTGATAATGTCAAAAATCACATGGATCGGATATCGTTTGATATGATATCGAAATGCATTTTCAAATAATTGTATTGATTTTCAGATAATTGTGTCAAATGGGTTACAGTCCAGTGTTGCACACTTTTTTCTTACAAACTGCGTTCTTTTGAACTTAACTTAAATTAGAAAAATGTCCTTATTTGAATTTTTTTTGCATTTGTTAATTTTGCACCAAACTTTTGTAGGTTATTGATTCGTCTCAACGAGAGGAATCGGAAAAGTAAAAAAAAAAATTATTTTTACCCAAATATTTTGAGAAATATTCACTTTTTAACGTCAAAATATCTTTTTTTTTGTGCTAAAAAATGGTTATTTCTCAAAATACTGGGGTAAAAATTAAAAAAAATTACTTTTCCGATCCTCTTCCTCGAGACGAATTAATAACCCACAAAAATTTGGCGCAAAACCAACAAATACGAAAAAAATTCAAATAAGGACAATTTTCATATTTAAGTTAAGTTCAAGAGAACGGGTTTCAGATGACCATTGATTTTCACATAATTGTGTCAAATGGGTTGCAATCCAGTGTTAGCATACTTTTTTTTCTTACAAACTTAATACATATCGAAAAACAATATCTGATCAATGTGATTTTTAACGTGATCAATGTTCTCAACGGGCTTAAAAAATGAACGGTTCCGATCATATTTGTGGGCCCACAAATGGTCCAAACTGGACCGGACTAGTTGGAAGAAACTGGATGGAAATCGGGTAATCGCAATCCAAATTGGATGTAGGAGTATACAAGTACAAGCAGCTGAACATGAAAATCCAACACAAAATGAAACATCTGATAGCATCACGATGGTCATTTGACTCATTCCACAAGATTCACTACGAATCCAACGATTTACGCACATAAGAACAACAGAAGCAGCAATATATCCAGTTCACTTATTTATTCGTCATCGTCGTTGAAAAATACTTGCGCAAACAATCGGGTATTTGTAGTTCGAAAAACTGATCAAATAGCAACTGAAGTATGAACTCTCTATCCAAGAGGCACAAAGAATGATTTCATATCCCGATCCAAGTACAAATCCAAGAGTACAAAGAATTGAGTACGACTCATGGTCGCTCCACTTCCTAATCTTAATCTGTCTAATGTACAGGTATTTTACTTGTTACATGATACACAGAAAACGGTCGCGGTTCTGCAAAAGAACGTCGAATTTGTGCAAAACAAAATTGAACGATGTTTCACATTACTCTGGTATGCATACGAAAATTTACCTCTGAATGTGATCGGCCTTAACCTGTCTTGGCTCTTTTCCAAACAATAACAGTGCCACCGAAATCAGAAGATGCCAAAAAGTTCTCTCCATGGTTCCAAGCAACACCTATGACCGGATAGCTGTGTCCCTGCCGTCGTAAAATATGTTAATCAGTAAAAGAGAAGAAACAGGCGGATTTGGACAACCATTAAAATGTGGAATGCCAGTAAATGGACCTGTAGCTTGTTTACGCATGGGTGCCTTGGCCGAGTTAAGTCATAAAAATAAACGTTTGCATCCTCACTTCCAACAACTTCATGCACAAAACAGATGTGATGTCAACAAGACAGATATTTCAGAACTGAGAAATCGATGATTCAGAGAAAATATGGTAAGAGATATACTAAGACCAATCCACAATAAAGTTGTCACTTCTTCAAACTAAACCGGCTAACAAAGTCAACTTTTGCATTTCTGATTATTTGAGATGAATCCTGTACCTGATTCGGTGATTCCTAAATTTAGGGAGTCTTTTTGCTCTTCTATGTCACGGTAGAGAAACCAGAGATTATATTGTGAGACAATCTTCTGGTTCAACATTTATACAGATACTCATATAATTCAAGCATCAAAGAAATATTTGAAGGTAACCTAAATAAAAGTCTAAGATGGCAGCACCGATGGGTAACTGAGGACAAAGTATTAGAAAACAGGGAAAATATCAGCCTTCACATGAACAAACCCACAAAATCCACTAGATTTCAGATTACACCTCAAAAGGTTATTTTCACTTATAAGATCAGAAGTGCCATTCCAACACATTTTAAACTTCTTTCAACGAAATAGTATTATGCTGTTAGTGCGGAAATGCCTGCATGTAAAAGTGAAACTCCAGAAAGAACTGCATGAAAAAGGCCCTTCAAATGTGAAACAGTCATGAGTTGAAAAGCTAATTTGAGATTTGATGTACAAACCTATGTATTCTCCTTTCTCAAGGGAAAGTAGAGGGCAGAAGGAAGCACGGATGCTGTGTAGTCTAGAAGACAATTGTAGCGAGCACCGAATAGTTAAATAACCTTGTACCTCCAAGGCAACACTACAATATCAGCAACACAACTCTGTTATCAATGCATCAAAAATAGCACCAGAAAGTTAAACCCCAAAAAAAGAGAAAATAACTTTTTTTCAAACAGACCTAAAGAAAGACAAATTTCCGTCTCGAGTAAAAGCCAGCAAAACAGGACCCCGCGCCAGAAGGGAAAACGTTCTATACTGCATAGTTGAGACTGGAGATTTGTGCTTGTTTCCACTTCGATGGGTATGCGTCCGCGACAATGAACCTGTGCGAGAGTCCATAGAAACTGAGTATACACTTCCCTGCACAATTTACCAGTTTGGACTATTTCTAAGAAAAAGCATCAGAGTTCAACAGATATTAAACGATAAATAGAGACAAACAAGCTAACCTGAGCATCCCCGCAGAAAATAAGCTGACCAGTGTGATCATGGTCCATCGCAGTAACCTCATTGTCAAAGACAGTTTTACAAATTACTCTACCGGTACTGAAATTGAACACCTGAAATAATAATTACAGAGATTAACATAAAAGCTACGCGCTTCTGAGGCATGTTAAATGTTATGGGCAAGAATGAAAGCACCAGAAGCTGGCAGAGTATAAGTATCTCACACATTTTAATAGAGGATAAGATGCAAGAAATGACAAGTCATGCATTCTGATGCACACTATTACTATAAAGGTATCATAGTATTTGATGAATAAAAAATGCATACATGGCTTACATCCCTGGAAAAAAGGCAAGAGATAAAGGAGAATTGATTTCTTTCATTTGGAGACTATAAAATCTAATATGGAACAAGGAATCTTATGGTGCTCCAAACACAGTAATGATTCGAGTTCTCAATAACCTTTTCTGAGCATATAGGCTTCCAAACACAATAGCTTCAATGGAATTCAGGAAAATAGCACAAAGGTTGAACCTTTGAACTAAAACCAAAGTACCAGATGCAATGCTTCAACATATGAGCCAAGAGTTTCGAATCAAACACTCTTTTTCTGTTTGAAGGTTTTCGTGGTAGATAATGTTCTTTTCCTTTTCATAGCATATTTTCCCCTTTCTTCATTCTCTCTCCTCCCTCCCTCCCACTGGGCTATACTAGGCTGCTGGTGAGTGTCGATACCTTGACTCTAACAGTGGACAGGATGCGTTTATCGTTCCCGGCAAATTTAATGTCAGTGGACTAAACCAGCCAGCTTTGCAATTCAGGTCCCAGGACCAGGGCATTTGGAACAGACTCTGGACGAAAAAATGAAACAATCTATCAGGGAATTGACAGGTAATGACATTAGAGTTTGTTTCCTCTCCTACACTATGTCCAGTTGAGCACCTCACAACCAAGAGAGGGAGGGAGAGAGAGAGAGATTTTCTACCCCACAACAAATAAAAAAGGAGTTGAAAAACCAGATATCAATTCAAGAACACTACAATCCGTCAATTATCATGCAATTTTCATGAAGATAGGGTACGAGAATATTACAGTGATTTCCTTGTTTGCGTTGCCAACTGAAAGGAAGTTGTTATTCACCTGCGGAAAAGATGATAAAAAGAGAACACCAAAATTAATGACCTGAATCATAAGGTCAGAAGTGGAATAACTTTGTACTTGCCAAACAAATACTAAAATGCCAAAGCCTAGGAAGAAAGTCATGTACATTTAAAAAGCAAACTCTTTTTAGTATAACTTCTCAAATGGCGAAGTTCATAAATGCCAGTAGATACTTACCGGATGAAATCGGATACAAAGTTGAGAAGTGACTCCATACATCACCCGAATGCAAAGGCCTTTAGATATTTCCCATATTCTGACCGTTTTGTCCATTGAAGATGATGCGATGTACTGATTGCTGGAGGTGAAGTCAAAATCTGAAAAAATAAAACAAGAAAGAACAATAAAAGAAGGTGATTAAGGACATGAGAAATGTAAACCATAGACTAGGTTTGATCCGTAGCGTATTTACATCCACTAATAAAGCTCTTCACATCTGGATTATTTACATAGCACTGTGAGAAAGGAAAACAAGTAGAGTTGAGACATATCTACATAGTACTCCTACCTATGCATAATCGGTTCTCTACATCTCACCACCAAAACTCTTATCCTATGTGCACTACAAAACAGGAATAACATTAGATGTGGCCCTCCTATCTGCCCAATGTTTCCCGAAAATCACAGTAATGCTTAAGGTCAAATTTGTATTGCACACTACACTCAACTCGTTCAACAGAAATATCTCACAAAATTGGCTTAAAGCAAACTACAGATACGGGGAAACAAAAAATACCAGCACAATGATATAAAAAGCATACAGAATCAATACCAGTCAATCCAACCTGTGACATCTTTTGAATGCCCTATTAACTGCTTGATAATTGAAGGTGGCTCAGAGACATTGCAAACTGTCAAGGTACCATCTGATGCCCCATATGCAAGTATATCAGAACTCATGTGCCCAAACTTTACAACTGTAACTGAAAATAGGATAAAAGGTTATTTTCCCCAGAAAGGATAAATGGAAAAGTTAAAAACATGGCTACAAATCTATATAGATTGATCAAGGAGGTTACCCATGGCTTTGCATTGATCAAATATGCAATGCATCCCTACGAAGGAATATGCAGGTTCCGCTCTCTTAATGTGTGGGCGATCACTATCACTTGCATTTGTGCTGAAACTTAGCCTGTGGCTCAAAGCTTGATTTCCACTCCTCAGTTCCTGTAAATAATGCGAACATGTATTAACACAATTTAGAAAATAAAAGGAAAGGTAAACACAAAAACTGTTTTGAGATGATGGATTGATTGATACACAACTGTGTCATCGTTGAGAAAAGAAGTCAAATAACAAAATAAAGGAAACAAGAAAAAATTGCAATATCTGAAATGACAACATTATCCAAGTTTGTACTGCAGCCTGCAGGCAACTAGGTTAATAACTTGAAAGGGTGCTCTTGGCTGACTGCAGCCTTGTTATTGTGGTGGATTAGGACTTCATCAAAAGCAGCTTCAAAGTTTGTTTTTTCCATTATGCAAATCCCACCTTTTAATGGATACAGAAAATTTGGTTCAGAAAAATGTGCCTTGATTACAGGAACAGGACCCACGGGCTGGGGAGTCATTATCCAGCTATCACGATTCACGAATGGATACTTCTCTTGTATAGGCAATTATTTAAATATGCTATAACCAATAATGAGGTCTATGACTCTATTGCATAAATGCATAGTAGACATCACAAAAACCTAGATATTTATATGAATATTCCGGAATGTGATGTAGATCCTCAAAGCACAGAAAGAAAGGAGAGACAGAATAACCATCCAAAATCAGGTTTTGTGTTACTTTTTGTTTGTCATATCAAAGCCAAAATACCATTCATAGAACTATGAAGAAAAAAGTGAGCAAAAATCATTTTGTTTTGGGGGAATGGGGGTGAGGGGGAGGTGTTGTTGAAGGTAACCGCCTAAAAATAATTGTATATGCACAATTTTCTCTGCATGAATGCATGAAATATATGGAAATTGTAGATTGTAGGTGGTTTTTCACACACAGCAATTTCCTTCGGACAAATATAAAACAGAGCCATGCTACAATTTGGCCTCAAGAAGTCCCTCAACTCAATCCGGGATAATTCCCAAATTTAAATGATCTCAACATCAAAAGTCAGATGCATACCAATGATAAAGAAGGGTGCTTATTTTTTAATTATATTCAATTGAATTATTTACTTTCCCTTTTCTCCCAGACTGGGAGAAGGGGCGATATTTTGATTTTCCAGTCTAATGGCAATTGGAATTTTGAACATTCCATCCCTAGTATTGCCACATCATGCTGCACCAGCTATTTCCTCTTGTAGATAAATAAGAAAGCTCACATGATTCTCATGGGCAATATATGCTGCATTTCAAGCCAGAAAGCAAAATTTCAGAAAGATTCACAACAAAATATAAAAAGCATGATACATACCCGGCTAGAAGTCAAGCTGTCCACCTCAAATGAAAGAGAGAATGGAGCCGGAGATGATATCCATCGCCCACTGATGCATCAACCAGTAAATTACCCTGATGTCAGAATTGTGTGTAGACATGAATTCGAAATAATAGTCGTAAATCGTAAATCAGAATGCTTCACAGTTGTAAAAGGTCTTCACAATTTATGAATACACGGTAAATGGAAGCATGTGCTGAGTAATTTCTGAACTTGTCAAAAGGATGAGCAAGTGCATGGATGAAGATTCAGCAATCAGTTTGTGATGTAGCCACAAGATATAAAGACATGAAAAGTCCCTCCAATAAGAAGAGATTGAACAGTTCTAGTATCTCCTGCCTGTAACTCATATGGAGAGAGAAAGATTCTGTGATTACAGTCGTTTGTATGAAGAAAAAAGGGTTTTAAATCCTTATTTCTGGTGACTAAGCAATAAATCATGCAACAAATCATGTGCTATCAAAAGAAAAGAACATGGATCAAGTGAAGGGGTGGTCAATGTCTCTCGAGAGGTTCACCAATTAATGGTTTTCAGATATCCTGATTCTTTGCTTGTTATAAACTCCGTCCATTATCAACAATGAAAAGAAAACCAATCCACTACCGAGAAAAAGATCTCACTTTATGACAGGAACTTCCATATACAAGATTATCATTACAACTGGTTGTAACATGTATGAAATTTCAGCAACCTTTGTCCAGGAGTGCTCGAGTGGCTAGGTACATGCATACTTTCCCAGTTCCTCGGCCTATTGATATAATTGCGGTAGCCCACGTAACCTTTTCCATTGCATCTCCAGTCCTTCAACACAAATCAGTGCCGAAAGTCAAATTCCTGCTTTTTGTTGGTCCGAATCAATGCTTTAACACACACAAACCAAAGTAAGCAACAATCAAGTTCAATTAGTCAATAAATGTTCAAGAATTCTGATAACGATGTCTATATACAGTCTAACCAATGAACAATACTTCACGGAATATAACTCTCTTGTAGTTTACCACATTTTTATGGCATCTCGTTTAATCGTCCACACATAGGTCATGATGTATCCAGCTAATAAAATTGAAAAACCAAAAAACAAGTTTCAACTTTTCAGTAAGTGCATTGAGGGATCTAAAATTTAACATAGGGCCGGACTACCCTAGTATGTTTAAGTTTTTCTCGAAGTCAGTGAGTCAAGTAAGTCTGTCGCACTTCTCATGGCTTCGGAGTTGTCCAATCTCTAGACTCTAGACAGAAAACGAGCTAAAAATTGAACATGGTTTTCATCCCACTAAAGATGACAAAAGGAAAAAAAAAAGGAAATGAACACACAAAAATGTTAAAATACTCGACATTTGTTCTGAGATTTCTCCCTTGAACAACCTATACATAACCTTGGTCTACTGTTGCATAGAAAGGAACTTCTGATTTACCATAGCGGTTCTATCAGTGTGATCAAGGCATCATTGGATTTTCCTTCAGTTCAGACTCCATAAGCCTAATTGTTAATTGCACGGCAAAATGCAAATTCATTACTCAAATGGAGCCATTAACGAAACTAGGTGCCTTCACAATACACCACGGCAAGTGATCAACGTTCTGTTTCTCTAAAGTACAAGAAGTTGGGCACACGCAGTGCGCATATGAACACAAGGGGTGTGGGAGTAGGTGATTTTACTCTTTTGCCCTAGCGTTCATGTTAGTAATAAAAGCAGTTGCAAAATGTTGTTCTTATCAAGAAAATGTCGGAAATCACTTCTGTGACAGCTTCAAAAATGTGTTCATGGCAATTGGTGTTCTCCCATTCTGTATTAAAATAGATATATTCCTCGACATTCGTAGTTCCGAGCGAATCGGACAGAAACATACAACGAGATCAAACGCATTGCACGATCAATTCTTCTATTCGAAACACGGATCCAACACTGTAATAGCAACACAGATATCCACACATTAATTACACACACATATATTAATACCTTAGTCACATAATCCCACTCTCAATCATTACTCTGCGCTCACACTCTCAATCTGTAAATTTTAGCAGTTTGGAATATTTTTCGAAAGAGATTTTCACGCTCTCGCTCACGCACGCCACGCCGATTTAGCAGTTCGGCACATTTTCAAAACACATTTTCACGCTCGCTATCCCACCCGCATTAATGTGACTTAGGTTAATTCCAACACCAATTACGCATGTAAAGCAAACCTTGCGCAGAACGACGCCGGACTGAGCCTTGCGATGGAGGAGAAGGCGGCGGATTCCGATGTACTCGGGATCGGAGTCGGCGGGGGAAGGCTGGAGCACGCAGCTGAAGAATTCTGGATCTGAAAGGTAGTCCTCTTTCTTCTTCTTCCGATTCTTGTCGTCTTCATCTTCGGACGAGATTTTCTCCATCGCCTGATCCTCTGCCATTTCTACGGAACCTCCGTTGATGAATCCGTCATCAGCCGATCACAGAAGACAGTTCCCACTCAAAGCCTCTCCGCAATCACTCTTCGTGTGCGCTTGTATATATGGATGTATATATATATATATATAACTATATACCTGTAATAGATTTATCTGTGGGAATTTTGAGATTGGAGAAGATTTGAATAATGTTTTGGTTGAGAGTTGAATCCGAAGGATTTGCTGGGGGCGGGGCGGGGCGGGGCGGTGGTGGAATTTTCAATTCTTCGCGCGACGGTTTACGAGCAATATGTCACTGCACGAGTAGGCTTCTTCCACGAGCCGCTCTGTAAATAGATAATTTACGGATTCGTTTGATCTCAGTCGTCCGTTTTGGTATTGGACGGTCCGGATTTTAATAAAAAATTTCTGAAAGAAAAAAGTTGAACTTTTTCGCAAAAAAGTTTTATTAAAATCTGGACCGTCCAATACACTTTGAACGGACGCGATTTACCTCTAGGAACCACTATTCACGGAAAGCTCTGTGAAATAGTATTCCCCGTCACTGACTCACTGCACATGTGCCTTCCTAAAGACACCATGTGTAAGGTACAAGGCTATTATATATTACAGTTCGGTCCACACATAGTAGTGTATGGAGTCCACATGTATGTGAGAGGTTGTGTTTGGATTGTTATGTGAATATCATTTTTTATAAGGTTTTGGCATGGAAAATTATTTATACACCCTCTTTTTTTTATTATGGCACTCATTTTTTTTGTTTTTAGTGAAAAAAAATACATACAAAAACTTCCCTAAAAGACAAAAAATGAATTCATGAGGCTTTGTTTGGTTACCCGTTTAGTTTTAGTTTTAGTTTTGTTTTCAATCATTACTCTATTTCTTTTTTCAATCATTACCCTATTTTTTCAATTATTACTTTCTCATCTCTCTCTATCTCTCTCCAATCATTACCCCTATCTTCAATCATTACTCTATTTCTCTCTCCACCCACTACCAAAACTAAACTAAACTAAACTCTCAACCAAACACAACGAAGTGTCTTAATCAAAAAAGAGATGGTAGAAATCATTTTTCTTTTGGCATTATCATTTTCCCAAACAATGGGTGGTTTTGGATTAAAAAGTCAATTTTATTTCTTTTGTCTTTTTCCAAATTTTTTACGCATTTGTTAGTTTTGCATCAAACTTTTGTGACTAATTGATTTGTCTCGCTGAGAAAAATAAAAAAAATAAAAAATTACTAATGATCGAAACTCATAATTTCTTTTTAAAAAGACAAAAATAAATTAAAAAAATGATGGTCTTTTTTATTTATTGTCGAGACGAATCAATAAGTGACAAAAGTGTACGTAAAATTAACATATGTGGAAAAAAATTGAATAAAGACAAAAAAAATCAACTTTACTTTTTAATATGAGAAAAGCATACTATAATAAATAAATAATCTAGTAGTACTGGAATTAACCAAGCGAACTAGCAGTTCAAAAAAATACTAACCAACTAAGTAGTATTTGGAGCACGAAAATCAGTTCCCTATATATTAACCAACTAAGTAGTAATTGATTGTAAAGATGACCGGGTCACCCTTGATAAATCCAATGCCCATTGAGGGATGGATGGGCTTAAATGGTTGGACCGTCATCGGAATGATATCATCGGAATGATATCATAGTCTCAACATGAAAGGGATACGGCGAAATTGGTAGATACTACTAGAGACTTGATAGAGCCTTGCAAGGAAACCTACTGCGCAAGAAGATTATTTCACCCAAGTGATGGAAATGATCCAAAACACATTTGGACGGCCGAGATGCGTGCTCGGCACCACGTGGCCCGTGCCCACCCGGCACTGAAAAATTGGGCGAAGAAGCAACAAGTTGAAGATACTGCTCCGTAACAGAAACAAAAAACATCTATCCTGCATCACTTCTTCTTTATTTGAGTATGAAGGAAAAATATCATTTCTTGCCTTCTTTGCTATTACATTCTTGGACAAACTATAATTCATCATTTGGTGCTTGTAGAATCATCGACCGGATGCCAAAATCGGTTGAAAAACCACAAAGAATCAGCTTCTACTGCGTAACCATCTTGATTACGATGCCAGCCATAATAAGCGTGAGTTCGGTTCTTAATATCGAAAATGGCATGACCAAAACTGGCCTCGCGGAAAGCTGAGTACTCCGGTTGTGGCTCCGTCATGCTGCATCACCAAAAAATATACATCGAATTTCATATATCCCAAAAATTGGAGGCAAATGTAGCAAGAACAATCCTATGGTATATGGGAATCTTACTTGGTCGCCAGGCCTTCAAGATTGCCACCATCACCAATGGTTATGTACACCGGGGCGGATTGGTCTTTCACAGGCGTGCAGATGCCGTTTACAACGTTGTAAGCAACGTTGGATACACGTTCCTGCGATGGACGCGAAATAGTTGTCAACAAACTTGAAATATTGAAACGCTCTTTAGAGAAATGGAAACAGGTAAAGCAATCTGTTTTTGAAGTCCAGCAGCTCATCCGAAATTAAGGAGCTGCTTTCAACGGAAAATCAACAAAATCGTTCACCATTTCAGAAGGCTACTGATTGGTGCAAAAATACACTTGCAGGGGAGTGGCGTTAACAAAAAAGGGAGTCGCAAAATCATTTCCCTTTCAGAAAACGCAAAAACTCTTTCCTTTTCGCAATTGTAATTTCCCACCACAACAATCCTGCATGTTTGACAATGTCAAATATTTCACCCAGTGTACAATACCTAAGGTGGATAGAATTGTTGCGGATTTGGAAGGCTTAAAATGATCACTAAGACACTGGAAAAATTCGTCCGTAATATTAATTTTAGAAGAACGTGACAGAGATGGTAGAGTGCGCTTACCGATCGTTCGTAGGCGTGAACATGACCAGCAAACACAACATCAACTTTGTACTTCACAAACCATGGCTCAAACATCACTCTCATGGATTCCCCTTCCATGTAGTGGTAGTTGTAGCTGTTATACCATGGAGAATGCATAATAACGATCAGCCACGGCGTCTCACTCCTGTTAACTTTTGGGAACTCCGCCTCGAGCCATTTGTATTGAGGAGTGTATTTGCCTGTAAGGCAGTCAATAGGTCCACAAAATTACGAAATGTCCAAAGCAATACACAGTATGTACTAGATAGCTGTAATATCTTTGTCCCTGGTTATGTCTCTTAAAAACCATTAATATTCCCCATGTCCTATATCCATGGTTAGGGCAGTAAATGAATTGAGCCGTTCGTAAATTGTTCGAGGCTTAGTTTGGCAAGAGCTCGTTCGATTCGTCTGCTAAACGAACTGAACCTGAACCTCAATTCTAGACTTGTTCCGTAAATGAGCTGAACCTGAGCCTAATGGTATTCGGCTCGGTTAGGCTCGCGAACCTATACTTAAATTTAATTAATAATTCAATAGGGGTCTATATGTAAATATAAAAAATTTTAAGGTTGTATATATAATTCAATACTTATTTTACTCCCAAATTCTATACGATCAATGAGAGAGTTTGGGTTCGCTTGAGTTTAATGAGCCAAGCCGAACCAAACCCGAGTCTTGACGAGCTCAATTCGAGCTTAGATTCGGCTCACCTCGATTCGTTTGAGTTTAACGAGCCAAACTCGAGCCAAGATATTCAAGTTCGAATCGAACCCGAGCCAAACTTAAGCCAGACTAGTACCTTAACGAACCCAACCGAGCAGAACCCGAGCCTTGAAAAATTTTAATGAGCCTAACTCGAGCCAAGTTGTTCAGGCTCGAATCGAACTCGAGCCAGACTAGTACCTTAACGAACCCGAGCCAAACTTAACAGGGTTCGGCTCGATTCGGTTCGTTTACAGCCCTATCCATGGTCCTTGGGCGGGCACGCATCACAATTTGTCCACCAATCAAAGGATCACAATTACTTTTGTAAACAATGTTTTGAAAATCATCTAAAACGGCATGCCGGAATAGTGAAAAATGACCAAGAATACTGGACAGACAGCAATGAACATCAGCCCACATACGTGCATGGGAGTACAAAACCAATGGCAAATGTTTTAAAATCCCGTGTCATCTGGCTTCGAGTTTGCCACATAGAAATGCAACAACATGCTTACCATATGCTGAATATGAAGCTAAGACGATGATGTATGCTGAAGCTCTCTTAATTGAGTACCAAAAGGGAGCAGTACTATTTGATGCTCTATAAGGGACGGGATACCGATGTGTATAAGGCTTAAACGGTTTTGTTTCCCCCTGCAAAAACAACCCCACTCTTCTGTCACATTATACATTTTTGATCGATACGTACTGAAAAGCAAGCCTAGGTACAACATATGGACTAGAATTCAGTGAGCGCCATCTTATGGCACATAGAAGTTTTAATTTCATTGTTCGCCCAACCAAATATAACTTGGTTATTGCCACTGCAAATTGAGGACAAGTTCCAAGTTTTTTTTTCCCCTCCTTTGTGAGGAGATTGGAATTTGTCTGCACCAGAAAGGATCGTAATTTGATGAAGAAAGAAGTGACATAACTGATTTGCCGAAGGTTAGAAGCTAATACATCATCCTGCCTATTGAGAAAAATAAGCCATAGATGCTATATTTAAGCACTTCCAAAGTACTATCTAAATTTAACCCACCCATGAGTCAAAAGTGGATTTCTTTCGACCTATACGGTATAGAATCCCATCAAAAAAATGAAAGAACTTATTGGGTGAAGCTTACAATTTCGGGGTCAAAATCGATCTCGTGATTTCCTGCCGTCCATATCCAAGGTTGATAGGCCACACTCCTCTCAGTGAACCTTCCCCATGTATCCCACCTGACATTATCATGGTTTGGATAGGTGTCTGCATAAGAGAGATCCCCTACAAACAACACTGCTTCTCCTTTTGCTGGATTTAATTCGTAATGAGTGACAGTCAGGTTTGAATCATAACTCTGACCTAGATCACCTACACAAGTAGATAACTGGAGTCAATTACAGATAGATCTAAGAAAAAGAGGCAAACGACGAGAACTTTGAAAAGAAAGCACACAATATTCTCAAAATCTACTCATGTACTAGTTATTTATCTGCCCGTCCAACTAAGGCGTGTTCGGATTTGCATTTGTGTAGGAATTTGTTAAGGAAAAGGTAAGGGATTCTACACCTTCATCGTTACCAAATAGTCCGTTTAAGAACCAAAAGTATCTGACGCTAAGTTTCCAAAGCAGGATGGATGAGTTCAAACAGCATGTCACATGTGACATCAAAATTTGCTAGGGAGATCATACAACAACCACCAAATCATCGGTACAATCAAGAAGAGAATTTACCTATGAGACCAAATGTATACGGGACATCCGGTCCAACCTCAGGAGGAGTTGTAAACCAGAAAGTCCTGGTAGTCTGGCCAATCCCTACTTGATAGTAGTATTTCGTATCGAACTGCCAACAAAACAACAAATCAAATCACTTTAAAAGCCTAATTCTAATCCACATTGAAAATGCCCATGAAAACAAGAACATCATCAAATGATTGAGATTGGAAACCTCTGATCACCTTCAACTTTTTAATGTTGCAGTGATGAATGTAACCAGAAGTGTAGTTGTAGAACTTGTAGGTAACAAAACGGCCCTTGGCCTTGTTCTTCTGCTTGCTATTCTCACTCCAATACAGGACTGTGCTGGAACCAGGTTCATCCATGGTGACCCATGACACTATCACCCCCTTCCCCTCATGATCTCCTTGTGTAATGTGGACCTAAATACAGACAGTCCAAAAGTCAAAAAAAACTAAAAATAATAATTAAATAAAGGTACTAAGACTGTGTTTGGATCATAGATTTAGCTTATCATCGGAAAAGACAATTATTGGGATACATACTGAATCACTTTAGCTAATCATCTTAACTTTTTCCGTGTAAATCCATCCTCCAAATCAAGGCCCAAACACAACTAAACTAAAAACTGAACACAACCCATCAAATTTCTAAGCAGAAAAGGCAAAATCATTATGGGTAAAAAGAGCATCAGAACCAAGGATTTAAATAATGGTATTAGGACGCGTAATGGTAACAGTCTAAGTGTAATAGTGACCGTAATGGCAACAGTCACAGTGTAATGGTATCAGGATATGTAACGGGAATCAGTTGTACCGGTTGTGAATTCTTTAAAACCTTTTTTGACGGAAAATAATCGGAGTACTATTTACCCATAACAGTCGATCGGCGTAAACCAGTCCGTGAATTGGAAACAGACCAGTATGTATGTATGTAACGGAGTACTATTTAGTCCCGAATGTATTTTTCTTTTAGAGTCCATCTGCGATGCCTTTATGGAAATTATTATAATTTTATTCTCTGTTTCTTCTGTAAATCATTTGAACTGCATAAATAAAAAGCAATCCCAAGACAAAATTCTATTCTATGTTTCTTCTCCAAGTCTGTACTGTCTAACATTAAATCATGAACAAACTGCATATATTCAAAAGCAATCCCAAGACAAATAGTTTTTATTAATCCACAATCACAGTACACATGCGATTTTCTATCTCACCCGTATCGCAGGCTGTAATGGTATCGGAAGGCTAAAAAACCGTTACGGCCGATATTTAAAACCTTGTTCAAATCTAGCAAACATGATTAAAAGGGGAAGGTGGGAAGTTGGAAGAAAAGCAATAAGATTAAAAAGGCCCAACAACACCCGTTTTAAGTGATATAAATTCTACTTAGCTTATTGATTCCTCAAAGTAATCAATAGAAATAAATAGAGAGAGAAAGGGTGGAGTAAACAGAGAGCTCAAACCTGTTGAGGCGCATTATAGCCCGGAGGCGCGCGGAAGACATCACTGTCAAGGGGCAAATCTGTGGTTTTCTCGACTTTCCTGACAAAGGCACTGGTGGTTCCTCCATTGCAGAAAGCCACCGCATTCAGCAACAAACCCAGCACGGCAATTGCGCGAGAAACCGAAGAAGAAAAACCCAGAGAGCCCATGTTTATCATGCGCGCTCCAGACCCGCTACTTCCGCCTCTCCAAACCCCCCTATCATTCACACATATATAGGTGAGAGAGAGTGCGAGGGGGGATGGAATTCTAGAGGGATTTGGGATTCTTCAGCAATTGCGGACTAGTTGCAGTGAAAACCCGTGAAAATTAGATAAAGCGAAGAGAAAAACAGGGGTGCTGCGCCCACTGCTTTGTTTCACCGCTCTCTCACTGCAGCGCTCAATCGTCTCGACAATCAATGGTTCGGAATTTAAAAAAAAAATTATCCAGAAAAAAGAAACTTCATGGATGAGTTTTTTTAAATTTCGGACCATCAAAAGTAACAGCACGATAGCGGTAAAACAGAATAGTGGAGTGAGAGAAAATTGACGGGTGTGTTTGACTTTTGATGTGGAGTCATTGACACATTGACTCTAAGGTGGAAATTTGGGAATGAACCGTACTAGGAGGCGGCAGCAGACATTTGTTGACCAAACTCTGCTAATCATACAGATAATTTGTACACAGATTGTGTAAAGATTTTATTGTGGGGTTTATCACGGGTCCTATACAAATGATTCAATTCGTTCATTAAATATAAAATATTTTTTTAAGAATCCCTGCGAAGAATCAGATCAATCTAATACCTATAGGTGTTCGATCCAATCATCTAAATTTTTATTCAGATTTTCAGATAATGAAAGTTAGATGATTGGATCAAGCACCTATAGGTATCGGATTGAGCTTATTTTTCGCGGAAACCCTTGAAAAAATGTTTTACATTTAATGAACGACTCGACTCATTTGTGTGGAATCCATGATGGACTCCATAACAAAATCTATGCACAAATTGTTTGTGTGGACAGACTTATTGTTTGCCGACCCTATTTTGGGTCATGTGACTCGTGTTCCCATTTGCTCTGATTTTTTGAGATTTTTTTTTTGTTTTTTGAGTTTTTTCTTACTAAAAAAAAAATCGTATTTATTGGTTTTGCACCAAAATTTTTGGGCTATTAATTCTTTTCAACAAGAGGAATCAGAAAATAAAAAAAAATTATACTTTTACCCGGACTTTTTGGGCTTTATTTTTTATATTTCCAAAAAAGAAAAACAAATCAATAATACATATTGCGTGGTTCTTGTTCCACTCGTCGAGACAAACTAATAATTCAAAAAAAAATTGGCATAGAACTAATAAAGACGGATTTGTTTAAAATAAGAACAAAGCGCCCAAAAAACTAAGAAACGGGGGCATAAACATGTTCATATCTGATTACTTCTTTTCCCCCATGAAAACATACCACTTGATATCCAATGAACATGATTTTGACATCAATAAGTATGTTGACACAGACAAAACCAACACAGATCGCGCATAGATTTTTTGTGGGACCTGTAGGCCCACTACGGATCCCACAGAAACGATCCGAATCGTTCATCAATTTTAAAACATTTTTTCAAGGGCCCCCGCAAAAAAAATAAAAAATAGCTCAATCCGATACCTATAGGTGCTCGATCCAATCATCTAGCTTTTCATTATCCTGAAATCCGAATGAAAAGTTAGATGATTGGATCGAGTACCTGTAGGTATCTAATTGAGCTGATTTTTAGCAGGGACTCTTGAAAAAATGTTTTATATTTAATGAACGGCTCAAATTGTAAGTGTGAGACCCGTAGTGGACCCCATAAAAAATCTTTACGCAATCTGTGTCGATTTTCTCTGTGTGAATAGCACGGTTGTTTTGACATAACTTGATTTTCTGACAAGTCTAAAATGGCTGCAATACGGAAGGTGTATGGTAAGTTCACCCTTGTGCAATCCCCATGCCGTATCTAAAATTTGGCATCAATAATGGAAAAATCCTAGCCATCGTTGTGCCAAATTTAATTACTCCAAATTTTGGCAGGGTCATTCTCGGTGTCAAATTTGGCATTCAATTGCTACTCTCGGTGTCAAATTTGGCATTCAATTGCTACTAAACGTGTCTCATCGTTCAAGCCATTTTGATTTGAATCGCAAATTGATATGAGTTTAATCTTATGGTCTGCTTTTGAGATTGTACCAAAATGACCTCAATACGGTGCAGTAACATTGCTATTGTCTACTTTTGTAGAGAGCTAAAATTTGGTTTTTCCATTAACGGGTAGACTTGCTTAGCTTTCATTATTATAATTTCAACTAATAAATAATCTCGTAGGGGGAGAGGACTTCACTTTTCCCCAATTATTATTATAGTTATATATCCCATGCTTTGGAGGATTTCCTATCCAACCAGGGTTTAGTTTTGATCACAGAATCTCAATTACCAAACAAAGAATTTGTGGTCAACCAATATTAATAGTCCCGTTTGATTTTATCTAGATGAACTACAATGCCCTGTTCCGCTAAGTTTCTTATTTTTTACTCCCTTCGTCCCAAAAATGTTAGAGCTTTTTAGGATTGCGTGTCATATTAGATTTGTTTATATCTTTTGATTTATTGAATTTTATGTAATTTTGAAAACTTTGTTTAATAGAACTTATTAAAATCTATCAAATAAGATTCATATTACACAATTTTTAACATTCACATTGAAAGATATTTGCAATTAAAAATGGTACGTTATCCCAAAAAGGTCTAACATTTTGGGACGGAGGGAATACGTACTTATTTTTCACTTTACGAGACAGGTCATTCTCTCATAATATATCACTTTTAATTTAAAAAATAAGTACTTATTTTTCTTAGCAGAACGGAACCTAAGAAAAAACTCTAATGATAAAGATAACTAGATAATCTCACTTCTTTTCTCAAATTTATTGATCCTAACTCTAGGCGAGACATGTGTTTTATACTCCTTAGCAAAACGAAGTATACAGCTGATTTTACCAACGACTCCTTCCGTCTCAATTTTTTATTCTTTTTAGGAGTTCGTGTTACTTTTCAAGTGATTATATTTTATAATCTATAATGTTGTAAGTGATTTTGAAAACTTTTTTTTTATAAGTGATTTTGAAAATTTTGTTTAATAGTATAAATTGAAAGCTATCGAACAAGATCCACATTGTATATAAAAAAAATTATTACCAATTGACAAATATAACCAATTTAAAATTTGATTAGGATGGAACGAGGGACTAAAAAATGAGGATGGATGGACTAAGATAACTAGGTTATTTACCCACTAACAGAGTTCTAGTTGCGGTGAAGATAGGGACACCGATCAAGGGTGTCCAGATTTTGCACCGATCATCGGGCAAGTCCACATCGGGTCCTACACGGATGATTTGAGCCGTTCAATAATTTTAAAACAAAAAACCGAGTGGGCTCATGAAAAATTAGCTCAATCTGATATGTGTAGGTGCTCGATCCAATCTTCCCATTTTTTTCTAATTTTTCAAAAATTTGGATCGAGCATTTACACATATTAGATTGAGCTGATTTTTCAAAGATTTACTCGATTTTTTTTAAAAAAAATTATTGAACGGCTCGGATCATCCGTGCAAGACCCAGTGTGGGCCCACACGGCGGTCGGTGCAAAATCTGGACACCCTTTGGTCGGTGTCCCTAGCTAGGTCCTTCTAGTTGGCCAACCACGAACCCAAATTACTCCATTAGATTTCAAATCATGACAGGTATGGTTGTAAAGGGGAAAAGTACTCTCCACTTACATTGCATGTGTACCTCAATCAATAATTATCAATGTAAGCAATTTGTTGGGGGAAATGGTGAATGGGAAGCACGAGTGGGGAGGGTGATACCGGTCCGGTTTCGACCGAAAAACGGTTATCCGTTTGAGATTTTTAGAAACCGAAATCGGTTGAGATAATCCGGTCCGATTTCGATTGGCTCAACCGGTTTCGGTCCGGTTTATCCGGTTTTCATTCACGGGACATATTTTGGGCCCAACACATCAAAAAATTCACAATTCAACCCACAAAATATCAACCAAAAACCCATAATTCAACCCCTTTTTTTGGGCCCAACAAAAAAGGATCAATTTTGAACCCAATACATAAATAAAAAAAACCCATAAAAATATAATTAAGCCCATAAAAATAGTTTATATGTGTATATATATGATTGATTTTATATAATAAATATATTTATTAGACCAATATACATATATATAACCGGTCCGGTTTCGATCGATTTTTAAAACACATAAACCGGATCGAAATTATTTTTCCGGTTTATAAAATTTTAATTTTATAAACCGGAACCAGATCGAAATTATTCAACCGATTTTAAAAATTCGACCCGATCCGATTTTTCCGATTTCGGTCTATTTTCCGGTTTCGGCTAACACCCCCTAGGAAGCACTGGCATTGGACCAGACTAGCCCGTGCCCGTGCCATGCACGGCTGGACCAGATGCCCCAGAGAATCTTGACTCTTGAGCATCACCACTCACCAGTGATCATGTGGTCCCACTTCAAGAAGGGCTGTGCTGTGATTTTCATGTACTCGTACCTAGCTAGCCTCTAGGACATATACAATTTGTTGTTGGTATACTGGAAAAAAACAAAGCAACTAACTTGCCTGTTTTGATGGTATTTTGAAAAATTTTGAATTTAATTTTTGGGTAATTAGTAGAGAGAGAATTAGGGTAATAATTAGATATATGAGTTGAGTGGAGAAAGGTAGAGAGAGAAATGAAAATAATGATTGAAGAGTGGAGAGAAAAATGAAAATAACGATTGAAAGTAGTGATAATTTTAAAGGCCACGTCGGTGCAAAAATTAAGAAAAACAGATGTAATCAACACCACAAATTTCCTTATACAACAATATTCAAATTAATTAATGCAGTTTGACAAAGTTCTCGGTGAGCAGGTCCAACACACTTGCATTAGAGAAAAACTTTTTTTTTACAGCAGAGCCATGAAAATAATTTATGGCGCTCAATCGCGCGCGTTCAAATTAATGTGTTTTGAATGGTTCAGATTTTGAAAAAAACTCTTCTAGCCAATATTTTTTATTTTTTTAAAATCCGGACCATTATTTGCCGAAACGGACAGCTAAAATTGCGTGAAGCTGTGAATAAATTATTCACAGCGGAGAATAAATTATTCACAGCGGAGAATAAATTATTCACAGCGGAGTCTCAAAGCATTAAATATATATAAATCGAGTCTCAAAGCATTAAATATATATAAATCATCAACGCACCTACACTGATTTTGAATCAACTTTGACTAGTGAATTCCCATAAATAAAAATGTTGGTATTTGTTAATGCAAACCCCAACCTGCAAGCTTCGAAAATTTACAATCCCAAAAGAAAAACATAACGAGAGGGAGAGAGAGAGGGGACTAGGTTAGAGCATGTTACAAGAGTAGGCAAACCCACCTTTATATTGGGAAGCAGGGGAGCTGCTGCTCCTTTAAGGGGGCAGCAGCTTGTTGTCCCGGCCCATCGGAGCTCGCTCCGGTCTCACTCCGATGATCAGTAACGTTCACTTCGTAGAGCTCGTCAAGTAGAACAAGTGTACCAAAAATTAGCTCGATCGAATATCATCAAGTGTCTTATCGAAACATTTTTATCTTGAAAAGAATGGATCCAAAACATTGGATCAAATCCACTAAAACCCATTATTGGCAAGTTATATGTGTTCCGATCAGGCACTTAATGATATCCGATTGAGCTAATTTTTGGTACACTTGTTCTACTTGACGAGCTCTACGAAGTGAACGTTATCGATCATCGGAGCGAGACCGGAGTGAGCCTCGATGGGCCGGGACAGCAGGCTGCTGCCCCTTAAAGGGACAGCAGCACCCCCACTTCCATAGTCATTTTACTTACTCAAAGCCACAAAAACAATTTGCACCAGTCTCTTTAAACACTGAGGTACTTTTCCTTTCCAAAAAATGCTCGGTAAAACTAGAGAGCCACTATTCACAAGCAAACCATTAAAATATTCTTCTTCTTCTCTCTCCTCCTTACCACTCCCTCATTCTCTCTCTACCACTCTCTCTGTCTCTCTTTTTTTTACTATATTTTATAATAATAAAGAGGATTGGTGGTGTGGGGTTGAGAGAGATTTGAATAGGTAAAATTAAGAGCAAATTTACCAATGAAAAGATAAAATATTCTGTGAACAGTTCCTAATTCTATTTTAACTATCAACTTTTTCTTTCACAACTACACCAACACAATCTATTTTACCTATCATCTATTAAAATATTATTTTTTTCCTTTTTCCAATATTAAAAATAAAGAGAAGAGAAAGAAGAAAGGAGGAAAGAGAGAGAGAAAAACAATAAAAAAATGGATTGCTTGTGAATAGTTGTAAGCTATTTTTAGCTTACAACTGTAGGTGGAGGCAAATTTGCTCCCAGTTTAGCTCCTCTGCTGTAAGGACATTTTCCCCCTTTTTGTGAGCTAAAATAGCTCTAAAGCTATTTTAAATGAGCTGGTAAACTTGCTCTAAAAAGGTGAATTATTGAGTAGGTAAAATACCTTTTGTTGGTGTACATGCTCTTAGGAATAGGAAGGAAAACGATATATATATATATATATATATAGAGAGAGAGAGAGAGAGAGAGAGAGGGGACTAGGTGTGGGGGGGGTGATTTATCTTTGAACCTCCTGGACCTTTCTCATTGTTTGAACCGTGGTGACTTGACCGGCGACGCCGTGTACCTGCAAACCGGAGGGTGGTGTTTCTCCGGGAAGAAGCTCCGACAATCTAGTTAGAATCGGAAAGAAATGAGAAGAAGAAGATGTTTAGTAGGAAATTTGTTAGGGGAGAAGAATCTCTGACCCTTTCCCTAAAAGGGGTACCCTGCTATTTATAGGCAGAGATCTAGAGTGCTGAGCAAGGTGGAAGTACACTGCACGCGCGCTGCTACGCTCGGCTGACGTCATGTGTCAGGAGCATTTAATGTGTGCCGCCCTTCAAGATTTGCAGACCCATGTGGGTCAGTGTCAGAGATGTCACATCGGTTATCAGAGAGGCGAACCTGCTTATCATCGGTCCTATCAGAAAGAGCTTCTAGAACGTTCCACCACCGCCTTAGAACATTCCTCCGCCGCCTTAGCTGAGGAAACCTTCCGAACGCAAGAGTTTGCCGAGGATGATACCCGCTCGTTGAACAACCTTCTATCCGAATGGAAGATGTCTACCCGAGTAAACAAGCCCGTCACCGAACAAGAGAGTCTCACTATGCTCGGAGGGGCAACTTACGCTCGGTAATCAGCCGCAGAGCCGCTTATCGTTCGGTTGATGATCGGGGTGACGTGTTAGATTTGACTTTTCTCATACAGACGAACTGAGACAACTGAACTGTGGGTCCACAAGGTCATCCCATTGAACCCTTTGAACTTTCGGATATTTCGGCCCACTACACTAGGTTAGGAATAGGAAGGAAAACGATATATATTTAGAGAGAGAGGGAGGACTAGGTTAGGAATAGGAAGGAAAACGACATATATTTATACTGTAATTTTCAAGGCGTTATTGAGGCAAATACTAAAATGTCATTAATGATTATAGATAGCGAAGTCAATTAGTGTACGGATCAAATTATAAGGGTATTTTCACTTCACCCCACTTGTCACCTCTGCCTAATATGAGCGTTGGAAATCTCATTAGCACCTTCAAAGAGGAGCGAGGCCATTGGGTACTTGGGTTTCTAGGCCGATTGGATGATTGTACAAGCTTTATTAGAAGTGGAGCTTTGGGGTATTTTCAGAGGCTTGTGCTTTATTTGGTTTTGTTTTTGAAAAAAAAAATTAATAGTAGTAAGGATAATAAATGAAGAGAGATAGAGAGAGAAGTGATTGGAAGTAAGAGAAATCTTTTAAAAAATATTTTTCTAAGATTAATGCTGTGTTTGGATTGTGTTTTGAATTTTTTTTTGAAAAGTAGTAGGGGTAATAAGTGGAGAGAGATAAAGAAAGAAATATTGGAAGTAACTAGACGGAATCTAGGGAGAATTTAGAGAGAATTTTTTGAAAAATTCTTTTTGAGAAGGAAAGAGAACAAGGCATAAAACAAACAAGGCAGTGGAGTTGCAAAACTTCTGTGATGCTCCCAAGTGGTATGGGAGCATCATACTCCCAAGGATTACTTACCACAGAACAGACAACTTATACCATTCACTAAGACAACACTTACCATTGTATAAGGTAACACTTACCATTTCAAAAGTGGTAAGTTTTGCCTTATACAATGGTAAGTGTTGCCTTAATCAATGATAAGTATTGTCTGTTTCTGTGGTAAGTAATCTTTCGTTTTTTTGGTCAAAACCACCTTGTTTTTAACAAAACCACCCTACTTTTAGTTTTTGGTTTTGATTCAAAGGCTGTGATTTATTTATTTTCAATCCAAGGGCTGTAATTCATTGGGAGTATGATGCTCCCAAAACCGCCGGGAGCATCATAGCCATTTCCGTGGAGTTGGGGAAAAATCAAGGAGGTGGACTCTGACTCGGAGGTTGCTGTCACATTGATTAATGAAGACGCTCCTGATGCTCCCAAAACCACCGGGAGCATCATAGCCATTTCCGTGGAGTTGGGGAAAAATCAAGGAGGTGGACTCTGACTCGGAGGTTGTTGTCACATTGATTAATGAAGACGGGAGCATCATAGCCATTTCCGTGGAGTTGGGGAAAAATCAAGGAGGTGGACTCTGACTCGGAGGTTGCTGTCACATTGATTAATGAAGACGCTCCTGATGCTCCCAAAACCGCCGGGAGCATCATAGCCATTTCCGTGGAGTTGGGGAAAAATCAAGGAGGTGGACTCTGACTCGGAGGTTGCTGTCACATTGATTAATGAAGACGCTCCTGAGCACTAAGAGTAGGTTCGTTGATGAATTTCCGTTTGACCGAAGAAAAAAAGTAGGTTCGTTGATGATTTATTTATATTTAATGCTTTGAGACTCCGCCATGAATAACTATTCACAGCTTCACGCAATTTCAGCCGTCTATTTTGGTAATCAATGGTCCGGATTTTAAAAAAATAAAAAATATTTGCTAGAAGAGTTTGAGCACTCATTGTAGGTTCGTTGATGATTATATTTAATGCTTTGAGACTCCGCCGTGAATAACTATTCACAGCTTCACGCAATTTCAGCCGTCCGTTTCGGTAATCAATGGTCTGGATTTTTAAAAAATAAAAAAATATTTGCTTTTCGCGCGAATAGTTTTTTCAAAATCCGGACAGTTCAAAACACATTTGAACGCGCGTGATTGAGCGCCATAAATTATTTTCATGGCTCTGCTGTAAAAAAAAGTTTTTCTCTAATGCAAGTGTGTTGGACCTGTTCACCGAGAACTTGTCAAACTGCATTAATTAATTTTAATATTGTTGTATGAGAAATTTGTGGTGTTGACTACATATATATTTTTTTAGTGTTCTTCCTAATTTTTGCCCCAACGTGGCCTTGAAAATTATACATGTTTTCCTTTCAATTCCTTAAAATTATACATGTTTTCCTTTCAATTCCTTATAACCCCCCTCCCTCCCTCTCTCTCTCTGGATTGCGAATTTTCTAAGCTTGGAATGTTAAGAAAAATATAGTCTCACATTATTTGGGAGTAAAATGGATGATTACTTAATAACACTTGGAACCTTTCCATTCTTAATTTTAGAGAAAATTTCTTTTATATTCCTTCGACTTTGACTAAAAAGTCATTTTGGTCCTTCATTTTTCAATTTCGGCATAAAAATACTTTGACTTTCCAATTTTTTTCAATGTCATCCTTTAGGGATATATACATATATACACGAAAAATAGGGTGTTTGGATCAAGCACCCTACACACATCGGATGCCATTGATTCCCACGTGAGCCCCCTCATTTTTTTTTTTAGAATTTTTGGACGGCTCGGATCGGCCGTCCGGTGGTCGGAGACGGCCCAGCGTCCCTATAGCAGGACTCAAAGAAAAAAGATTCCTTCTAAAGGATGACATTGAAAAAAATTGGAAAGTCTAAGTATTTTTATGCCGAAATTGAAAGGTAAAGGACCAAAATGATTTTTTGGTAAAAGTCGAAGGGATATAAAAGAAATTTTCCCTTAATTTTAAGATGGATATAAAGTTTCAACATGGTATATATCAGAGCGAGGCACATTCTACCCTACATTTTATAAAATTCACAATCAACACTCCACGATGATAGACCAGCAAAAAGACTGTGATAGATCCAAAAAGAAGCTACACGATAGATCTCAAATACGGCTGCACGTGAGAGGAAATGTTAAGAAAAATATAGTCTCATATTACTTGGGAGTAAAATGAGTGATCACTTAATAACATTTGGAACATCTCCGCTCATTATCAATTTTATTTTGATATGAACATAAAGTTTCAACCATTGATTGGGTTATGCATTGACAAATGAGCTTTATATTTATGGGAATTCACAAATCAAAGTTGATTCGAGAGGCTTTTTTTTTCTTTCCCAAAGTTGATTGAGAGGCTCTCTTTTTTTTTTCGTACGTAATGATTTATATTTATTGATTTATTAAAGTGTGTTGGATCTGTTCAACGAGAACTTATTAAATATTAGTCAAACTGCATTGAATATTAATTTAAATATTATTGTACGACAAGAAAATGATTTCGGCAGTACTCCACTTTTTTTTTATGATGACACTTCAAAATTTATCTTTTAACATACCTTGCTATGTAGGATTATTTTTACACTAAAAAATAAGTTTTAGAGAGCCAGCATAAAAAAATGAAGTGCCAAAATCATTTGTCTTTGTGGTATTGATTTCATATCCGTTTTTCTTAGGGTTCTTCATACTTTTTTAAGCATGGACAAGGTTATCTTATACTATAAAAATATATATATACTCCTACAATTTTGTATGAATAGGCATCTCGTTTATCATTTTTTTTTATAGAAATTTCTTGTTTATTATCGAAAGATTAAAAGAAAAAGTAAATTAATAGGCTCAAGATAATCTTGGCTCCGCCCCTGATAGCCATAGCAATTAAACTAGCTTGAAATGTACATACACTCTAATTCCAATATTGTATATTTGTATGTAATAAAATATTGTATTTAGTAGGAAAGGAAACTGATATTCATACTCCCTTTCTTTTTTATTCATACTTTTTTTTTTTCGTTTAGTAAAAAAATACATACACTTTCAATACTAAAGAACAAAAAAGAGAATGTGGATAACAAAAAAGGAAGTATGAATATCAATTTTCATCTAGTATAGGATTTTTCTTATTTTTTAAAATTAGAACTGATCCCAGTCCTACAGTTATTAGAGCATACGAAGCCCTGAATTTGAGTAAAAGTTTTCATTTGGTTATGAACCGCTCTAATGAATAAATCGAAACCTGAGCACAAATTTAAACAAAAGCTTCATTAATGGCATAGTTTTATAAATTGCGAACAGCAAAACAAGTCTTTAAAATATGAGTAAAATTTTGAGACTCCTTGATTTGGTTAAAAATTTGTCAAAACTCAATATAGTACAAGTCTGAGTCATAGACTGTAGTGGGTTTACAGAAATTTTACTCAAAATTTAATTACAAGTCAATTAAAAGAATATAGGTTGGAGATGCTCTTAGCCGATAGATAAGGCATATCGAGGCCACGTTTGATTATGCGTCAAAGTATTTCACCAAATAACAACAATGAAGAAGGCGTTGGAGCAAATCCACCCTTGTACTAGATCCCATAAGAGAGCCAGATCCACCATTGTGCCCAATTTTGTTCCCAGTTTTCAGCGTAAAATTGTACGTAAAGTAGTCCGCTCTTATTTAGCCAAACCAGCCGAGTCTTGTTCCATCCATCCTGGGAGTCTATTGGATGAGTGGTGTATAATATTGCATTATTGCTTAAGAGATGAGAGAAGAGTTGGGCCTGCTGGGCCTTTCAATGGATACCATTTCGGGCTCATGAGTGTGATCGGACTTGTTCATTTCATTCGCATAGTCTTATTTGTTGCTCGACGCACAATGAGATTGATCAACATCGGTATCTTGGGGTAAAAAAAAAAAAGTTACTCCAACCAAAAATCGAAATCCGACCAAACAGGTGATTTGGTTTGGTTTCTAGAGGTAAACAATTTGGTCCGGTTTGAGTTTAGTCAAACTGATAAAATTGGTTGAGCTTATTAGTTTCCAAGCCCATTATTGGTGCTGGGTCTATCTACAATCACAATCGAGCATAACGAGTGGGCCTTCAGCTCATTAGATTAGATATACCGTCTGGTCTGGACTAGCAATTCCATTTGTAGATTGTGAAAAAATTCTACGTTTGGAGTCTGGACTTTCCCGTAAGCACCCATCCCCCTCCTCAAGTCTCCTATGATAGAGTAGATTTAGGATTAACGAATGCCAAAAAAAAAAAAAAAAAACTTTGGCGAAGCGAAATTGTTTGGAAACATGAAAATAAAACATGAAAGTGTCTATGAAACAAAAATGAAGGGTTCAGCTCCGAGCCCTTCATTTTTGTTTCATGGACACTTTCATGTTTTATTTTCATGGACCGTATCAAGCCTCTTGGCGAAGAAAGAGGGGAAGGTAGTTGGGAGAGAGATTTTTTTGGGCCAGTCATTACGGACCATTTGCTCCGGTTTTAATTGGACTCCTCGCAAGTGGGTGGTGGAATTGGGCCTCTAGAATTAGTCGAGGTGCACGCATGCTGACCCAGACACCTAAGTTATAAAAAAATAGTCTCTTTAAAAATTCTTTGTTTCTCTCTTTGGCTTCGCAAAGAGAATCAAGTGGAAAGCAAATTCTCCGTAATAGAACAACTTAAGGCTCCGTTTGTTTCGAAGTAAAATATTTTTTGGTGTAAAATGTTTTACATGTAAAATGATTTTAATAAAAAATAAAATTTTCTTTTCTATTTTACGGTGTTTGGTTGGTAATTGAAAAAATTTCTTGCCAACAAAACATTTCTCTAGTGTTCAATATCAACCAAGTTAACGTTCCCACACACTCTCTCACTCTCAATTGAAAAAGCATTGAGATTTCACCAATTCTTGCCTCATTTTTTCTATTCATTTCAAGTTTGGACTGGAGACCCAATTGAGTCGAAATCCTGGTAACAATTATTTTAAAGAAAGAAAGCTGTACATAGAAGGGATTTGTGTGATCTTTATTGCATTGATGTGGTCGCAGGAAAACACCAATGAACAAGCACCACGAGTTGTCTATCAAATACATCTTTATGGCAGCATCAAAAGAGATTATTTGTTGGTCAAAGTATTTAGTTTAGTTGTTTTTCAAATTCAGACCCTATGCTTCTACATGTTTCACTTATTAGGTTAATAAATTTGATTTTTGAGTACTTATCTGTAAAAAAAAGTCAAAGGATTAAAAGAAGTATTATATAACACATAAATCATGAAAAAACCTAATCGTGGCAGATTTATATAGTTTGAGAGTAACTATAAACTATACTTAATATAAGAGAAAAGTTTTTAAATCTGTGGCGGTTGCCACCGCGTATCTCTTTCGCTCAACTCTTGACAACTAGGCTCTTTCAGTTCATTAGAGCATCCGCACTGCTATTTGCCATTGTACCCTTGCCAATGTTGCCATTCTCTTTTTTGAGCAATGAATAGTGTCATTTTGCCAAAAAAATATGACAAGGGTGCTACACCCATGCATACCATTTGGCCATTCTCATTTTTTTTTTTCCATTTCTAATTGTTTTCCCTCTCTCAATAAAAAACGGCAACTTTGCCATATATTTTTCTCAAATTTGACAAATAAAATGGCAATTGCCATATTTGAATTTTTTTATGAGTTTATGGGTGTGGGATGGTAGTTGCAATTTCTTTTGGCAATTTTAAAAAATACAACAAATTATGCCAAATTTTGTAAGCGGCGCCGAGGCTTAGTTTATTTTTTATTTTTCAAAATGGAGAAGATTATATTAATAATAGCTCAACAAAACTTACATAACGAAGTTCATTACAAAAATATTGGACAAAGCTAAACTAATCATCTAACTACTATAAACAAGAAAAACACAAGACAACCGACGTTTTCATTCCGACTCAGAGTTGAGCCTGACGCAAACAGCGGCACTCGCGCTCTGCGGATGCTGTGTTGCATTGTACTTAAATAGTTCAACCTCAAATTAGGTGGTGTTCCAGTTTTGCCCCTTCAAAAATAAGTACTTATTTGCAATTTTCAAACTTAAAAATAATAGACTTATTGAAAAAAAAAAAAAAATGCAATATGAATCTTGATTAATAGATTTCGATGAGATTTATCAAACCCTGGAAAAAAAAAATTTAAAAATTATTTTCATAAACCCATTTTTAAGTTTAAAAATAAATTTTTATTTTTTAAGTACTTATTTGAGAAGGTGGAACGGGGCTTTAATTTCCCAAGAAAAAGAACAAAACAGCATTCCTTCCTTGCCCCCAACAATTTCCGTTGAATAACAACATCATCGTTACGGGCTCACGCCCATAAAACGACGTCACAAAAGAACCAACTAAACCGACCCCCAGAAGCAAAAGCAACTATCATTCCTTGCACTCAAAATTCCACTCCACGTGTCAACACCCCATTGGCCCAAGATCCCCACCTTCTCTCCAAAGTCACCTCTCCCCACACGACTGGTAGATACAGACCCCGGGAGAGACCTACTCCGTATATCTCTACATATATATATATATATAGACACATACATACATAGCTTCAGATCTCCCAATCCATCGATCTCTCTCTCTCTACAAACATGGATCGCCGTCTCTCTCTCCTCTTCGCTGTCTCTCTCCTCGTAGCCGTCTCGTTCACCGCCGCCGATGAGTCGAGCGACGACAGCGACCTGATGATCCGGCAGGTCGTCGGCGGCGAGCACGAGCCGAACGACGAGCACCACCACTTCAGGCTCTTCAAGCGGAGGTTTGGAAAGTCGTACGCCTCCGAGGAGGAGCACAACTACAGGTAAGGTTTTAAATATCAGCCGTTACGTATCCTATGTATGAATGAGATCGGCCAATACCTAAAAGTTTTTAAACCTTCCGGTGAGATGGAAAATCGAATGTGTATCGGCCGATTCCTATAAGGTGTCGGTCGATTATGATAAAACGGAGCACAACTATAGGTAAGGTTCTAAATATCGGTTGTTATGTATCGTATCAGATCGGCCAATACCTAACGGTTTTTAAAACTTGCGGTATCGGTATGGACGATATACTGGTAAGATAGAAAGTCGCATGTGTATCGGGCGATTCCTATTATGTGTCAGTCCCGTTTCTGATAAAGCGGACCGGTTCACGGACGTTATGGCTGAGTGATTTAGGCACTTAAATTTTACTGTAGTATTTCTTCTGAAAAATTACTTTTAAAATTTGACGACCGGTATATCTGATTCCTGTATTCGAGTTACACGCTATGTTACATGCTCTTCAAGGTTTTAAAATATCGGCCGTATCGTACCGTATATCAGCCGTTATATACCGATGAGATGAAAAATCATAGGGCGATCTATAATTTATCGGTTCACGGCCGTTATGGCCGATACTCTATACCGGTGATTTAGTCACTTTTTTTCCTTTGGAAATTAGTTTTAAAATTTTAACGACCGGTACATCTGATTCTGAGTTACACTTATGATGTTACATGTTCCGATACCGTTATTTAAAACCGTGATATTTACAGGTTCTCGGTGTTCAAGGCTAACATGCGCCGGGCAAGTCGGCACCAGAAGCTTGACCCGTCGGCGGTCCACGGCGTGACTCAGTTCTCCGATCTGACTCATGCTGAGTTCAGGAGGAATCACCTTGGGTTGAAGGGCAGCCTTAGGCTTCCTTCTGACGCTAATAAGGCTCCAATCCTGCCGACCAAAGATTTGCCGACTGATTATGATTGGAGAGACCACGGAGCCGTTTCACCTGTAAAGAATCAGGTATTATACATAATTGAATTACATGGTGTTACGTAGATGTTGGTTACGGGCTCAAGCTACTCCAATTTGAGCTTGAATTCGTTCGTTAAAAGATCGTTCAAGATCTGTTTGTTACTGAGGCTGATAAACGAACTGCATGGTTAATTGTTCGAGCTTGTTTTGAAAACATATAGCGTTGAAAATATGTTTGAGTTTGGCAGGTTTATGAGGCCAATTGATTTCAAACGAGCTTTATTCGAGCTTTTATGATGAACGAATGTCGAGTGCTTGAATTTTTTCAATATTATAAGTCGAACAAGATGAATAGTGGTTTGCTTGAACTTGGTTCCAAAAGTTTAACAAGCTTTCAAAAAATTGGTTTATTTATGTTTTAAACCGATCCCTAACGGACTTTTAACTAGCGAATACGAGCTCAAACTCAAGCGGTTTGGTTCGTTTCTCAGCCCGTAGATTAATACCTGATTAGGACCTTGCAACGAGTTGTTTTGACTACTTGTTGGTGTGGACCAGAGTCTATATTATTGGTTACCCTAGCAGTTGAGGTTGTACACTTCTCTATTCGAGAATAATAAAGTAAAAACTTGTATAAGCCTAGACATAGGATATTTCGTCTTATAACTGTATGTGGTGCTTTCTTGTTTGCTATTGCTTTTTTCCCTGACTTCTAAGGAATTGGGGTTGGGGTTTGTATTTAGCTGTTGGTTTTGGTAGTTTATGGTTAATTTTGTTGGCATGTGTCTTTGTAAATTATGGTGTTGGTAACTGATTGCGTTGTTGGTGTAAATGAATGCTAACCAGGGTTCATGTGGATCGTGCTGGTCGTTTAGTACCACTGGAGCAATGGAAGGTGCACATTTCCTCGCAACAGGGAAGCTGGAGAGCCTCAGTGAACAACAGCTTGTGGATTGTGATCATGAGGTTTGGTTATGTTGCCCTTTTCTTTATTCTAGTTAGGAATTACTGTACTATTTATGTGCATGCGCACGTGTCATTATTTCGTGATTGATTCAGTAACAGTTGTTGGATTGGCGAATAGAATCATTTTGTTGATCAGTTATGGGATCGATTAAGAATGGGGCTGATTCAGTTATTGGGCTCAAGTTTAGATAACACGTACCACGTTCAGTAGGGACTGCTGCACAAAATGGTAAAGCTTAGTCCAATAGGATGAGAATGCGGGTTTTGGCATGAGAGCTCTTTAGCCTTTCAGAAATAATTGGAGCAATGATTAAAGATTTTTAGGGGTTAATAGTACTACAGATTAATGGGGGTCTTCGAGTTTGTTAAAGCTACCATGGAGGTAAATATTACTTCCTATTCTGCGATATGCATTCTGGCCGAGCTTTTGTATCCATGGGAATTTTTCTTTTTTCTTTTTTCGAATGGCATGCCCGGTAATTTAGTGCTAGTTGCTTTCACTAGTCATTATGCAAGAAGGTAGGTGGATTACTCTTTGCAATGAGATTTATAAATCCACTTGTGCCGTTGCGGGGTGAAAATTGCTTCTATGTTAAATTCTAGGATGTGACTATATTTGAAACACCATGGAGGCTGTATAAAATCCTAGATTGCTTGCAATAGGTAAGTGTTGAGTCTGATAGAGTGGATTATGTTCGGAACCGGGTTGAAGTCCTAAAAGATATGAGGGCTTTAAAGAACATGCTCCTTCGAATCATTTTGAGGCCGTTGAGACAATACGATGATTGGGATGATTATGATGAAGCATTGCTCAACGGAGAATTTAGACGAGTTGGAGCTCCAATTGGTATCAAGAATTTCAAAGACATGATGTGTGATGGATAACTTTTTGATAAAAATCCCGCTCAAGCCTTAGATTTCTTTGACCAATTGGCTAAAATTTTACAATGGTTTCACAGCTAGTGAAAAGGTCACCTCAATTTTGTTTCCATCTGGTATAAAAAGCTTGTTTGCAATGAATATACATGCGACCATTCGATCCACTAGATTGCTCAGGAGATCAAAACCTGTTCTGTTGCTAGCTCTTTGGGTGGGGGTGGTGTGTACCTTTAGATGTACAACATATCGATGCCAAATACAGGCATGCTAATGCTTTAGATTAAATCTTTGGGAATAAAGAAGTGGGTGGTTTATTGGGTTAAAATATTATTGTTTCCTTTAATTGAATTTACTCTTGTGCACAGTGTGATCCAGATGAACCTGGTTCATGCGACTCTGGTTGCAATGGTGGGCTGATGAATAGTGCCCTTGAGTACACTCTCAAAGCTGGTGGACTTATGCGAGAACAAGACTATCCTTACACAGGCACTGACCGTGGAACCTGCAAATTTGACAAGACCAAGGTTGTTGCGTCGGTGGCTAACTTTAGTGTTGTCTCCCTTGATGAAGATCAAATTTCTGCAAATCTTGTGAAGAATGGTCCTCTTGCAGGTTAGTATTTTGTTTTCAAGTTACTAATTCTTATTCTCTTAGCATCTTCCTTGCATTTAAGGGATCAAGATTTCTTAACTTTGCATGTTTGGAAAAACAAAAAAGAAAAAGTTGTAGCAGTTAAAAACCTGAACTCAATTCATCCAATCTTTGTCTGTCAATAATAAAGACATTGGTGTACAAGTCAATATCCAAAATCCATTACGGCTGCTTCTCTCAGCCAGTTGATAATGAAAGTGTTAAAACCTGAACTCAATTCATCCAATCATTGTCTGTCAATAATAAAGACATTGTACAATTCAATTACGCCTGCTTCTCTCAGCCAGTTGATAATGAAAGTGTTGGAAACGCAACATCATTGGGAAGTTTCTGCTGGAACCAAGCTTTTGAAGTCCATCGGTTCTGAGATTATTTCAGTTTCAGCTGTCAAACAAGTGAAGCAAAACCCAAAAGTAAATAGGCACATATAATGATTTTTAGAGGGTTCAATTGAAGGTTTATGTATTACGGTTGTGTTTGCGATAGCTTTGATATTAAATTATGTCCCATTGGAAGTTGTGCTAGTGCATTTGCCATAACTGTAGCTTCTGTTGTTGGGCCAAAAATAGCTTTAAAAGACTCTTAAAAGTTGATTCTGAGAAACATCCCTTGCCAAACTCCTGGATTCCAATTTTCAGAATCAGTTTTTGTAAAATTTAAAAGTTGACAAACACCCCCTATATGTTGAGTAATGCTTTTTCTGGCAGTGGTCCTAAATCCCTGATTCTAACTTCTTGTTGTGTTCTGGTGCAGTGGCTATCAATGCTGTTTTCATGCAAACGTACGTCGGGGGAGTTTCATGCCCATACATATGCTCAAAGCGGTTAGACCATGGTGTGTTATTGGTAGGATATGGTTCAGGTGCCTATGCTCCCATCAGGTTGAAGGAGAAGCCATTCTGGATCATAAAGAACTCGTGGGGAGAAACTTGGGGTGAAAATGGATTCTACAAGATCTGTCGGGGACGCAATATTTGCGGAGTGGACTCCATGGTGTCGACTGTTGCTGCTGTTCATACCACCTCTCGGTAGGATGTGTCAAATTCAAATAACATCCAAAGGTAGTTGGTGTCTGTATATAAATCAGTTTAACTTAGTCAACATTCTCAGACATTTCCTAAAGCGTAAGAGACATGTCTCTTAAGCCTTAGCCATTATCTGGTCTAATTCCTCCATCTGTGTCCCTAAAAATTTATGGCTGCCTTGGATGCTTTGTAAACATTTATACTGTACTATTTGAAGACACTGAATGTCTCTTATGCAATGAAGATCATATTTATCCTCATGTTCTGCGGCTCGGTTTAGATATCAGAATCAACATTCGCATTTATCCCGTGTTGACAATTTATTGCTTTGATTTAGAATTGGAACCTGCAATCATATAGGATTAGGTTTTTTTTTTTTGACATTAAAAAAGAACTTCATAGATAGATAAGCTACTCCTAGCTTTTTATATAGGAGTGGCTTATTAAACGGCTACGTTCAGCTTTCAGCTGTCATCGTGTGTTCTTCACCGAGCGACTCTTCTAAGAACTGGAGGCCACTTAAAGCAAAACTTGGAATTGAGAGCTGTCCTTTTTTTCACTCGCCAAGTTTCCAAGTGCCCGCACAGGCGCACGCAGTAATACGAGCAGCCGAGCAGGCAGCTCCTATATAGTAAACATTATGAGCCTTTCCCTTTGTGACAAGAAGAAACATGACCCTTGCTCGAGGAGTCGCAAGGAGATTTTTTTTAGTAGTAGAATTTATTTGTATGAAGTATCAATTGGAACAATATAATAATTAATAATATAGACCTTCTCCGAAAAAAAATTTGGACCTCCGAATTTTCAAGGACCATCGGGGGCGCACCGGACACCACGCAACCTACAGTACTCTTCCAAAAGTTGGACCCTAGTCGTTTTCAGAGTAAGCAAGTTATTAAGCAGAAATGATAATTCATCCCAAGGCTTCCATTGACGTCTAATGCCACAGTACACAATACGTGCAAGGGATACCTTCTTGTCGAGAGGGCACTTTGCCACTCAGGTCTCTATGCTTGTCAGAGACTCTTTCCATTGGCAAGCATGTGCTGCCTATGTTATATTGTTATTTGTGATTTTGCCGCAACAAATTGCAATCTTACTTACCACACAAACTAGCGTTACATACCAATACCATTTACTATGATCACACTTACTACAATGTATGGTAACACTTAGCACAATGCATGACCACTTACTATGAGAGGGGTTGAATCAATGGTTGAGATTAAAAAAGAGAGATCCAACGGTTGAAGAAAAATGGAGGCACGGATGCCCCAAAACCGAATTGGGGCATCATAGCCGGATCCCTAATTACACGAGGTATTACTGCAAAATTTCTTCTGTATTGATGGTCACCCTGCTCAACCGCAGAGCTATCTCGAGCAAACCCAAAATTTGGAAGCCTTTTTTTTTTTTATCAGAAATTTGGAAGCCTTTCAATGCTACAAAAAAACACTAGTCCAAATTTGTTACACCAAAAATAAAGCCGATTCCAATGGTACTTGATTTCTGCAAACTAGATATACAAACATCCACAGAAACCATGAACTAGAAATTACAGATAATCTAACGGGAAGTCGACATCAAAAAAAAAAAAAACGGGAAGTCGACATCAATGAAAAGCGATTAAAATGAACGTTCACCAACACAGCCACCCAAGCCAACCACCAAAATACAAGCAATATTTGAGAAAAGGAAAACGAATCAAATACAATAACTTATCATTACACATGATTGTCACCATACATAGCTGCAGGCCTCACAAGGAGAGACTGCTTATTGGGGATAAATAAGTAACAAATGCCAGGGAAACGATCCCCAACAAATGCCAGGGAAACGATCCCCTGCTAATAAGGTAGATTGCCATCGATTCTCTACGCATATTCCTCTGAATGAACGAATCAATGAAGCTCATAAAATATGCACACTCTGAAGCTCTGTTTCAACAGCTAGGGTTTTCTTCTACTCTTCCTCGTCACCGAGTAAAGAAAATGAGAATGGATGAAACTTGTAGCCGTCTCCCTCATAAAACTTGTTTTGGAACTCCACCCAGTGAAGTCGTAAAGCATGGAGGAATGCACTGAGAGTTTCCATCACCAACAGCACCCCGACGGTGGCAAAAATGAAAACAATGATGCCCACGATAAGGATTAGTACGTTGTTGTACCTGTAGTCATACAAGGTAATACAACACAATTAGTCAAAATGACCGTCACAATAGTCAATTAGCACTTTTCAATCTGATAACCAGTTGTCGCACAAAGTTGCAATGAGTTCTTTTATTTACTGGATCCCAAGCTAATTCATTATATCAATGACATAGGAGGATATAACTGACTAAAGTCCATTTGGAGGGGGGAGGGATTTGGTGAGAAAACTAAAGTACAGGTTCTAACTTCTCACCAACACTCACCATTTTACGAGTACCCTATTCTATCCGCTCTCACCTCTTTTATTCATCCAAACAATTGAGGGTTATCTTTTCTTTTCTTACCAAACCCCTCAGTTCAAACCAGGGCTGTAAACAAAAGCCAAGCAACTGAAGAAATTCACACACTTACCCCAAAGAAAGAAGAAGAACCTTCTCGTAGAATACGCTGGACAACTCTGAATGGGCAAGGCTGAAAAAAATCATTCGCAAGATTAGCTTGTGTAGAAAATTGAAATGAAGTGATACAAAAGGAGATTGCTGATAATGGACAAAAGGTCATGTCAAAGAGCTCTTTTAGTATCAGGACTCGCATCTCATGGAAGTGCTTACTTTACATTATTATATACATTTTTAACCATAAGAAATCTCTTGGAAGCACTCTAAGCCAAAAGATTGTAGATCCCAGTCAAATTCAGTCTACAGGCAGGGAGCTCTCCTCTTCATGTTCTCTTTCTAAGTGTGTAAAAATAAATCTCCCCAATTGTATGAATGTCAAGGAAATCAAAAAGCAAGATAGATGTAAGATAGTAAAAATACAGTCCACAGACAGAAAGAAACTCCCTGATGAGTGATGATGCTTCCTACCTACCTAAGTAAAAAACTACCCAGGAGCCAGAACTTTAATTCCATCATTTAGTTTTTTAAAGTCACACATATCACCACTTCCCTGTTCTCAATGTAAAATTTCCGAATGCACAGAAATTTTGGACTTCAAATTACTACTGCTAGAACTTTAGTAAACTACTCCATAGTTCAGTAATAAAGCACTAGCAGTATATCACATTCACCATCCTTCTCTTGTATTGTTTTATTATTATCAATGAAATGTTACTTTCTTTGCTGATCAAAAAAAATAAAAATTTTCACATTCACCATTATAAAAGCCTAGTTTCCCAAACTAAGCCCCAGGCTTTTTTTTATTTTGTCCTTATTCAATTTTTTTTTGCATTTGTCAGTTTTGCGTCAAAAAATTGTAGATTGTAGGTTTGTCTCAACAAGAGGAATCAGAAAAGTAAAAATTATGACTTTTAACCATTTTTTTTTTTTTGGAAAGCTTTTAGCATTTTTAGCCAAAAAAAAGGTGAGCTAAGAGTGCTAAACTTGGATATTTCCAAAAACATTGGGGTAAAAATCATACTTTTCCGATTCCTCCTGTCGAGACGAACCAATAATCCACAAAAAAATTGACGCAAAACTAACAAATGCGATTTTTTTTTTTGAAAAAGGACAAAACGGAAAAAAGCCCCAGGCTTATTTTGGGAAACTAGGCCTAAGTATTAATCAATTTCTCGCCATACTTCAGAACGCCACTAAAATGTTAAATTTTGAAATTTCCTGAAACCAGTAAACTGGCATGGGGATGAAATTCAAATTTGCAGCAGCTAACAACATACCTGAGGGCCCACAGACGAAGATACGAAGCTGTATTTGAGACTGCTCCAAGTACAAACTCTATGGTATGTATAAGTTGATGCACAAACACTTCACTAAAATCAAATTCCTCATGAGCATGGGAATCATGAGCTGCATCTAACTGTAAGGTATCTTCTGTGCCATGAAGTGGCATGTAGGACTGACCCTGGTGCCTCTGAAGATGCATAACATCACAACAGAAATAAACCAAGACATTCACGGTTCAACACAAATTCAGAAGCAAGATTCAGGGGTGGGGGAAAGAAAAGAGAGGCATACATTTTGGTGTTGTTTGTTCAAAATAAGAGGCTTGGGGAACAACATCCATGGAACAGCAACAAGGGCCAGCAGTAGTAGCACAAGCTGGTCATGGAAAGATGAATTGAAATGAATACACATTTTGAACATCCATGGGAAGGATTTTTCACTAGGTAAAAAACCTGAATTAAGTGTAATAGAAAAGAGAACTGTGGCAAGGGAAAAACATCAACCTGGACATTTCTCTGGCCAACAAAAAGCTGGTTTTCGCCAAGATCATCGGTGGGACTCAGGAACATATATATCATTACGTGGTATAAATCAGCTTTCGATCCGGTGCACCATTTTATAATGATAAGGAGGGAAAGGTAGCCAAACAAGCTATTTAAGAATATTATCTGAGGCACAAATTGGAACCTAAAGAAACAGAAACAAACAAATGGAAACTGCAAGTCAAGAATGCGCATGAATATGCCGGTTTATAAATAATAAAGATTATTTGCAGATGCATACAATATAATAGGAAAGGCTTTGAAAGCATCTCTTAATCTTTCAGCTTTTTTCCTGCTTAATTTAGTCTTTTAACTTTGATAAAAATAAGCCAAAATTTCCAACCTTCTTTCTGTCTTTTCCGAAATTTTTATCAATATTGGTCCATCTCTTTTTACTTTTCCGATACCTCTCATCGAGATGAATGAACGATCCATGTAATGAAGGCAAGAAGCTAAAAATATTTCACTAAAGACCAAAATAAATCTAACAAAATGCCAAAAAGTTAATGCATCCCGAACACTGTCCAATATCACAGTTACCATCCCACCAAAGATTGATTTTAGCAGATCAAACTCACCAGATATTCAGGCTATTACGGAAGAATTTGCCATTGAAATAACTCAATAGGATTCCAAGGTTCATTTGGGCTACACCCAAAAGTATTGACATTTTCATCTTTAACGAATTGAGGAACGGCAATTCACTGCGGGAACCATGCCAGACAGGATCCACGCCAAATGGGTAGGTGTCACCCACCTTAATTAAGCCTGCAGTAGTAGCATCCCTGAAACAAAGTGCTAGACTATGTAAAGAGGATACAGCAGATGAAACACAGAGAACATATAAAATCTAAGGGATTCCCAAAAGACCTGCAAGAAAGATCACGGCACGCATAGGCTGAACGACCAAATAACTCGAATGGGACCGAGAAGAATTCATTATAGACCAAGCCTGTGTATATTGAAAAGAGTGCCATCATCATAATAATATACCGACCTCCAAAGGTCATTTCTGCAATGTCTCCAAGCTTCTGTACTTTGCAAAAGCAGAATGTAATCAGTATTTGTTTACAGACAGAAGATTCAGATGACTGTCAAATAGAAGACCATGATGATTTGACATGAGTCATGACTATTAAAATTAAGGATATAGTCAGGGCTCTGCTTGGGAGGAAAGGACTTGCAGATTCCATTTTTTGAAACTTCAAGCCCAGTAGGGGCATGATGATCATCTAACTTTTTGAATATGGTATTCATCTACTCTAGCAGACAAATCTCTACTTAAAGAGGTAAAGTATGTTCCACCACAAAATCAGAAGAAGGCGCTGGGGTGATACCAAACAAAAAAGAACAAAACTCATCCAGATACTGCAGCAAAATCTGCAATCTTAAGACATCATGTTACTTAATTAACAATGAAGACACAACTATACATGTTGTGATTAGTCAGATTACAAGGTGATATCTGGACAGGACAAGGTTGGCCACCAAACTCCCTCCGTTTTCAATAATTAAATTGGACTGAAAAGGCTTCTGGCAGCATGGTTCATACACATAGGAGGTTATGGGGTCCAAAGAAACTAAGCTGGGTCTTCACACACACAAACACACAGGTATAGCTTGGATGTGTAGACGTGGTCATTTAACCATACACTTTCTGTTTCTGTAAACAGGTTGCAACCTCCATGTGCTCCTTATTGAGGTACGAGTTTGAATGCGCTTTCCGGATTGCTCCGCAAAGAGGTTAACTCAACTATGTCCACAAAATCCCATGCGTGCTTAAAACAACTAACAACAGATGAGACATGATCATATGAAAGAACACCTCGCCAAGACTAACAGGAAAAGGACAATAGCGGGTCTTGGATTGGACTGATTGTTCTTTGTTGCCTTGCTCCTATTAGTCTTGTAACAATTTCAAGATTAATGAATTTTTTTTTTTGCCGTTCAAAAAAAAGGAAAAGGACAATAGTGTTAAAGCATCCAACTCCAAACCAATTGGCTAAGAGTGGAGAGGCCGCCCAGGCTCATATACTAGTTTTGGAGGAGATAATTAACCAATGTGGGACAAATCCCAACACTCCCCCGCACGTGCGACCCCCGACTCGCACATGGAGAGGTCAACAAAGGATCCGGAACACACGGATCACAATGAAATAAAGTGCAACTATGGCACAAACAAAGGGGAAAAGCCTCCGAAATTCTAGCTTTGATACCATGTTAAAGCATCCAACTCCAAACCAATTGGCTAAGAGTGGAGAGGCCGCCCAGGCTCATATACTAGTTTTGGAGGAGATAATTAACCAATGTGGGACAAATCCCAACAAATAGCTCCAGCAGGTACCATAAACAAGGACCAGAAGACGTGGTATGCCCCTCTCTAGCAGACGGACAGATAGCTGGGATGTTACATGAACCCTCCAGGTTGCAAGATACTTCTCATTTTCTATTTTTGATAAATACTGGTAGCATAGGATGACCGATGCCATTGTAAAAGAGGATATGATTTTATGAAATTTGATGGACTACATAGCCCTCGAGAGAGGGCAGAATGGTGACAAAGGATTAATGTAGCCGACCTCACTAGTTTGGGAAACAAGACTTAGGTTGGTTTGGTTACGTATACAGGCACCAAGCATATGGGCCAACACCTTGTTTGGTAAGTGGGGGATAGGCCAACAATTTTCAGCTATAAAAGGGTTCTTGGTATGTAATCCTAGTACAGATTTCAACAGCAGGACAGACATCATTAAGCCTACAGGCTTCAGCACAAGAAAAAGGGAAAGGTGCAGCAAATCCCTGGGAGAAAATGTGCTGAGCATGTGATAATCATGGAAGATACAAAGTAAGAGAGTTTACTTCAAGAGCTTGTGGTGATACTATGCGGAAAGGCAGCCTATTTCAACCAAGCAAAGCAAAATTACCTGACTGGAGAGTTTCCTTTCCCTGATTATGAAATACATTGCCCCAAGTAACAAGCATATACCATGTCCCCAGTCACCAAACATGACTGCGAAAAGAAATGGGAACGTGACAATAGTAAATACAGCAGGATTTGCTTCTCGGTACTTTGCCACCCTGCAAATAGATGAAGCATCACCAATTCAGTAACAAGGGGATCATCTCTCCAATAACAATGAGCAAATGAAAATGGGCATGTAAATGTCCAGTACTACTGCCCAAAGCTCACAGGATTTTAGTACACTACGCCCACACCTCATTTTAAAGGAATTCAATGAGCAAATGAAGATCTAGAAGAACGAAAGATATTCGTCTAGTTTTTTACAAAACCTACAAGAAAAGCATGCATCTTCTTCTTGATTAGCATCAAACAAATTTTTGATAAAAGCGAGAGAATGAGTACAAAAGAGTAGGAGAACCAAAGTCCACCAAGGCCAAGATACAACATAAAGCAAAATATCCAAAAACCACAATTTACGCACAGCTCTCCGCTCACTAGAAATCAAGAACAAGGTATCCCTATAGAAGGAGCCGATACAGGAACTCAATAAAGGAGAACAAAGATCATACTATATCAATGATGGAATCTTCATCATCAAACTTTGTCCCAGAAAATCAATGTGCTTCTCTCCACCAAAATAACAACAAAAAAGTGTGCACACAATACACTCCCGCAACACTTGCGCCTCCTTGAGGAAATGATGCAGACTTTGTTTTCTATTTTCATACTCCTAATATCAAGGGCTTCAGATAAGCACAGGCTCCACACACGTTTTAGAACGAGTATCTACATTCATTGTAATGTTAATGAACGAGTCAAGATCAGTCATCCTTTGTCGGCATTTCCAATCTAACTAGAAGAGGGCCCTAGCTACAATAAATATATGGTGTGATTATGCTCTTTTTACTCCTCTTGAGGATTCCTCCAAGAAAGCCTTTGCATCCTACAATTATATGCCCCTGTGAAGTAATCTCAATTTTCTAAACTGTCCACGTCCGTACTGGTATCAAATGCTTAAGTGGGTTTATTGGCATCATGCCCTCAGGTCATCTAATATCAAACTAAATGAGAGATCTATTGTAACTATGCTAAACTACCACTGGATGTCCAAAGACTTGGGATGCCACCTCTTGTTTATTCCCGCCCCCCATTTACCATTCATTTGAGATTTTACCATTGCTTAATGCTTTCACAGGTGTTTACTTTACGCAGCAAAGTCATAGGTGTTACTGTTTTGCTTGTTCTTTATTTTTGCTTTTGGCATACCCTCAAAATTAACTCCACATAGGTGTGCTTAGTTCTACTTCTCTATGTAGCCGATCCCAAACTCACACAAAGGAGGATTGCATTAGGCAGGTGAGAACAAGTGGAACAGGTTCCAGACCAACATATGAACAGACAAGAACACACCTGGTGCACTGATTGCTTTTAAAAAGTATTCTGCTTGCCTCCACTTTGAAAGTCAGTGCCTATGAGTTAATCACTTTAAAATCCAGCTCATGCTCTATAATCGTTTAGCTACACAATTAGAATTTACCAAGGTCCTAAGCAAGCAACACAAACACAAACCACACCATTCGGCTCATCGCAGGCTATCACAAACTGCATCATTCATCATCATTTAAATCAATTTAAGATTCTGGATATTCTGCCTCTCATTTCATCGAAAGGGTTTAACATATGAACAACCCACAGGACAAAAGTCTTCCACACTCATTGCAAGCTATCAAAATCTAGTTAAATTTTAATTAGGGTAAATGTCAACCATAATGGAAAGACACACTAGTATAACGCAAAGAGCAGATAGGACACAAATAATGCTTTAACTTGTCATCTTGAAAATCAATATAAGATTCTGGATATCCTCATTCATTCTGCATCTGGCCTCTCATTTCATTGAAAGAGGTAAGATGAAAACAAGCACAAGGAAACTTTTGTCAACATCAAGTAAAGCAAAGAAACTAAAACAAACGAAGAAAAATTGACTGCCCAAAGGCTAGGTCTGTCTCAAATCCTCCCCCGCCCATACCCCTAGTGATTGGGGACTAGATGGGTTCTGTTACTGTTACTGTTATTGTTTTGTTGTTATGCATACCAAAATTACGGTTCGTTTCAGAAATATTTATCACCAGTAAATATTCTTCCCCTTTCAAAAAGAGCCTTCCCTGGCCATTCTCCACCATTCATGTTCCTCAATTATATTGATAGGTTTGATCGCCGTGCTAAAATCTCTTCAAGGATGTTGCATGAGATGCAGACTGACTTCCTAGGAATACAACTTTAGGTGGGTTCATAGAATCAAGTTCTGATGACCTGGCGAAATAAAAACTTTGCCAACTGACAACCCAAAAGCCTTCTGATCATTAGATAACTATTAGTTTTGGTAGCATTAGCCATTAGGTACAAAAATCAGCATGCACATGCATGTTCCTCCAGGTGATTGCAGTTTGTATTAGTTTAGAAGAAGAAAACTTCTAGGACTGAGAACAATCTTAAGAAAAACTCACCCATATGCATCAACAATCTCCTGAAACGAAGAAGTGAATTTGTTTGTCCGAAAATATGTAGGTGGCGACTCTTTTGTGTGCAAAATCTGGAAAATGGCGCCAACTTGTGAATTGGAATCAAATGTTGCCCGCTGCAATGCATCCTGAATCTGCACAAATCAAATCTCATCTTTGTTTTGTAAGCAATCCAATGAGCACTCAAACATGATGGACAAATTCAAAGCAACCAATCCAATGAACCCTAAATCAGCGCGCAATTAAAGGCACCTGCTTTGTTGCAAAAACAGGACTCCATCCTTCTGCCACGAGACACTTCTTCGTCACATCAATACTTAGCATATTTAGTGTGTGGTAAATGGATTTTTCCCTCATCACCTTTCATGAGAACCAAATAGATAACTTAGTGGCTGAGCAGTAGATTTTTTTACATAGCAAATAACAATGCGGCTCTGGACAAAATTTTATGAACAAGCATCACATACAAGCACTTAAAGGCTATTTTCTAAATTAAATCGTCTTGCAAATGAAACTTCATTAGGTGAAGTAAAAAAGGAAACACACCAAAAGATTCCACTGTTCATATTGTTCAGCAATTGTTTGTAACAAATTGCGGCGAAGCTGCGCGCCAGCGTCTATTGTAGTCTTCAGTTCTGAGAGTCTTCCTGAGACCTGAAAGTCAATTGAAGCTAGTTATCAGATTCAACGAATCGGAAACAAAATGTGGTCTTCAACCCAGGTACGAGGGTGACACCACTATCTCCAAAAGCTGAAATGCCAATGCATAAAGAGTGTCAATGACAAATAAGGATCAAGAAATTGCCAAGGGAGTTAGGGAAGGAAATGAAATACTTTGAGCATGAAGAAACCAATGTATATTATCCAAATCTTAGTAGGGAAGAGTTATCAATATCTCATCTTTTAAAATTCAAATGCACCTTACAGAACAAAACTAGCTAACAATGTATAACAGACAGAGCAAAACCCTTTTCATATATGCACATGGCTAGATAGACATACAAACAAATACTCCTTCCGTCTCCATTTGTTGGTCACTTGGTCCCATTTAGCACTTTTTGTTGCCCCAAAAAGATTGTCTCACTTCTTTACTAAATGTGCACTATCCAATGAATTTCCTCTTTTACCCTTCCTTTTTTAAGTTGGTAGTACTTAAGAAAAGGTAATGATTGGAAAGGTAAAATCGGAAAATAAAGTGATAAGAAATGCAATGATTATGTCCCCTTATTAAGTTGGAATCCCCAAAAGGGACCAACAAATTGGGACAGAGGGAGTAGTTTTAACTTTTAATATAGATGGCAAAAAGAATAAGAATAGAACTACAGCACTGATCAAGACCTTCAAAAACAAGAAACTACAAGATAGTGAGAGCGATGAGGTGGTGACAACAAACAATCAAAAGAAAACACAATGCATACCTCAGTGACCGTTAGGACTTGTTTGCCCAGGTCCTCTGGCAAAGGGTAACGATTTGCACCAAAGGCTTCACATATTTTAATAATTTTGTTCTTCGCTTTCTCACCAGAGTAGAATACCAGAAATACATTTTTCTCAACCTGCACAACCAGAGATCAGACCTGTAGCACCACTAACAGAAACACAAACACACAAAACTTATTTGACTATGGATTGATAGATACAAATACTCGCATATGTCAAAGCTGAGGGTAATTTACACCATTATGGGGGAGAAGTCAAAGCTGCCTATCAAAAAAGATGAAGTCAAAGCTGTAGTAAGGATCATCCCGCTTATAAAAGAAACTGATTCTCAAGCAATAGGGCAGTCCAAATTTGCTAGAAAGTATAGAGAGACAATTGGTTGTTGGATGATTTGTGAAGCGTCTTTCTTAGTTTTTGCCCCCGAAGATACAGATAAAGGCACTCACAACCATAACATACACATTAAATGAGGTGCGTAATGGGCAGGCGTATGCGGTGCCTGAATTAATCTTACACCATCTGTGGTGCCTGAATTAATCTTCAGGCATATGCGGTGGGCCCACACCATGGAGTACCACGGCTTATTACTAAGGCCTTGAACTCCCCATTTGAATGACCATAGGCTGACAGAAGATGGCAGCTGGTTCAATGAGTTAATGACTTAATCTGAGAAAATCCACCGCACAAATATACAGTTACCTATTGGCTATAAACAAGAATATGCTCATACAAAGAACTCAAAGTTCAATCATAAAACCAAATGGACTTGTATGAAGAGGAAGATTTACCAACTGAAAAAGGAAACTCCATCACCAATTCATATCATATGGTAAAAAAACTCAATTTGCAACAAACTCAAAAGTGACACTAAGAGCTTGTTTGGTTTTGGATTTTGGATTTTGGATTTGGGAGGAGAGAGATAGAAAGAGAAATGAGAGTAATAATTAGGGAGAAAAGTTTTTGGAAACCGTGCGCAGAGAGAAGGTTTGGGTCTAGAGACCCAAACTGAACATGGCCTAAGTATATTCTGTCAAGATAATCCACTATTGAAACGTTTTTTACGAGTCTCTTCAATACTTGCAAAGCAAAGCGTCAAAGATGAAGCCAGAGACAAGATAATAAACTACATAAACTAAAAATATGACACAAGATAAGGAAATTCATGCACATTTCACCACCAAATCCTCATGTTAAATGAAAACACCAATGCACATGAAGCCCCTAATGTTCTCCAGAATTAATTGCTAAAAACTACAAAATATTAGTGCTAACCTTCCCTCCTGACACAGGATCGATGACAGGGTCCTCAAGTACAGCTTGCTTCAGGAACACATTACCCCTTGTAGCACGAAATATAATCCGTTCAAAAGCCATGGATTTATCCCTAGGAACAAGTCCAGTGAGAAACCCCAACTTAACTTGCTTGGATGAATCCGTTGTCATTTCCTATACCAAATCCATCATGAACATACTTTCAAAAAGGAAACCAAAGAAATTTCAATTATATACCATAGAACATCAAGTCAAGTTTTTTACTTGCTCCATTAGCAAAGGAGTGTCTAACGACTCTTCACCAGTCTGCTGTGATCGAAATTCTATCTGCTGAGCAGTGCTTAGTGCTGAGTGGAAAAACTCACCAGCCTGAAGGAAACAATAGATTTGATATTATTGGAAGGAGTTACACGTTACAGCTTGGCCAAGAGCAGAATAGTAGGAAGAACATCCCACGTCGAGATCATACATAATTGTAAACATGCACAAAATCTGTACCCTTTGCTCAATTGTAATTAACAATTGACCATTACAAAATAAGTAAGCAAAACTAGCACAACGCCTAGATCCGTATACAAGCTAAAATCCTTCAACCCATCTCGAGGGACATGCTTGGTTCTTTGACCCCACTATCTTATTATTAAAGTAGAAAGCAAATAAGACTTGATTAACTCTACTAAGCATAATGTCATACATGGCTACAATCAGGAAAACACACGATGGTACCAAACAAAGTAGTGCTAAGTTTTAGTGCTGAAGAATTCCTTGTCAATCTTTGGTGCTTAAGTTTTGTGACTAGAATAACTAACCAAGCAACTTGTCATAACCATCTACCATTGTTGTTGTGGATTCGAATAGTTTTTGTTCATCTCTCTTGTAATCTACCTAGGAATAAATAATTTTCAACTCATCATTCATTAGTAGGAAAGAAATAACAAACATAATATGCTAAACTAATATCATAGGATATACTTTATATGCTTATACTCAACGTGTTATCATGGCGCTGCTCTAATCACCTATAAGCTACAGTATTAAAAGAAGCCAAACCTTCTCTAGAACAAGCTTATATTCTACAAGTTCATTGTAGGTACGCTGCAATTTTTCTCCATTTCCATTTAACTCAATCAGCTCAGCTTCGAGTTCTCCAAGTTTTACCTAGTATGCACAACTAAGATGGTTAATACAATAAGTTAACAAATAAAACAATAGCAGTACTAAACATTTGCATTTACCTCCAAGTCATCCATATCTATATCAGCTCGCGACAAAGATTTGGCTGAAGGTAACAAACCAGCCTTAGACATCTGTTCCCTGAAAAATCGTAATTTCCGCGCCATCTCTGCACATCTTTTTATCTTTAAGAAGATAATAAAGTCATATCAGCATACGAACACCCGTTGATTATGAATTTCAAATATGATTCTTTGAATATCAAGGCAACAAATACTTTGTAGTCCAAATCTGTTTACAGTTCATCAGCAAAATTGAACTAAACTACCACCATCACATACTGATGATGTAGATAAGAATGGTGGTGCTCTAACAGGACATCATAGCTCTAGTGGGGAGAGGTCTTGCATTCAAGTCTTTCTGTTTTCTTTTGTTCACAGTTGTATTCCATCTCTCGTTCAAACCTCTACTTGCAAGACAAGGTGGCACATGAGGGACTGTGTTGGAGAGCTTGATATGCACGCTTTCAGACAATGATGATCTAACAACAATATCGTCCACATAATGCCACCAATAAAGTAGGAGAAATAAACAATAGATGCAACTAACAAAGAGTACCAACGTTTAAGGAGAAGTATAACTTCTGAAATTTCTTTAGCGAAAATGCAAGGCAAATGAAACCTGCAGCATTAAACAATCACTTGGAAAAATATGGCTACCGTTTCAAGATTACCAATCATCAATGCATGTTAAGAACAAGAATTCAGAATGGAACTTAAGCTTTAATTGATTCAAAAGTCAAAATTTTCCAACAGAAATCCCAATGGCACCTCTCGAGAGAAGACCAAGGAATGAAATAGCTGATATATACTCAGTCACAGCTTCCCCGATAAAACTGTTAACTTCACCCTCCAGTTATCTTTTAGTGCAAAAGGATTACATCAACTGTTATCTTTCAGATTTCAGATTATCCTTCCTGAAAGTAACGCTCCACACACGGTACTGGGGTTTTTGAGTGTACACATAAAATTTCACAAAAGTTAATGATATGCCATAAGCAACCCATTGTTATTCAGGTGTGAAATCAGATACCTGATTTTATACACCGGCAACAAAAGTACCTAGATACAAATACACAATGCTTGCACCTAGATAGAAATACACAATGCTTTAAACAAAATCTGGGGTTTCTATTTCAAAAGGAGAAATAAAATGCACCTGAGTGGCATATGTTCGCTGGAATGGACTCTTATCCGCATTCAGCTGAAATGAGAAGCATAAACATAACAAGAAGACCATCAGTTGAGAGTTAAAGAAATAATGTTGGAAACACACACACACTCACACACACAGAAACATAAAATATAAGAACATGCACAGTCTCTATACAAGGGTAACAGCTGCTTCCTTCTCTCCTCCTCCTCCGTTCACCGGATTCCTTTCTTCCTGGTTGTCACGTTAGGGGAATCTTCTACAATGGCATTATCTTGCTATGCAATCAACGCCAACGTATGCCCACCTTATTCCATCAGTTGCAATGAATAGAGTTTAAATTTACAATCGACCATTACCGGACTCTGGAGAACATAGAGACTTTACAGGATCATTGTGCCAGAAACAATTACTATTACTCTGTTTTTGATAAGTAGGATCACCATTTCGCAAACAATATAACTTAATTACCAGTGTTTTGCAATGACATATTCCACCTTCAAAAACACAATATAACTTAACAAAAATGCCTCAATGTTAAAACTATTTGTAATATGCTAAATTCAAGTCAAGCTCTTAGAAAACAATCAATGTGAATGAATCGAAATTAGCTTTTACTACTGTTCAAGACCTAAACCTTGCTAGCTTATCAATTGAGCATCGGTCACACAAACTACAATTCACAACCAAACAAAAACAGGACTACGTTACAGTACGTCACGACTAATTCTATCAAAAGCATGGTCTGTAATAATTACTTTTGCAGCTAAAAATGCAAGAAGAGTTATAATTTAAGTTTTTGTAACAGTCACTACCTTAGGAGATCTATTTACTTAACTGTGCACTATTATTTTGATCTTGTTTACCATTTACCGTCATTTTTTTGTTCATCAAATTATGTTAAGGGCCCCGACTTTAAGGTTCGCTTCCGTCTCCCAAAACGTGCCTTGCTAGCTGATCAATCGAGCATCCACCGCAAAATACAATTCAAACACACACAGAATGAAGAAAAACCCAAAATGCAACATACAACCTGAAATTGTGATCTCTGCCGATCAATTCGTAAGTTACAGTTTCCATAAATCAAACCTAGATCCTAGTCTTCGTAAGTTACAGTTTCCATAAATCAAACCTAGATCCTAGTCTGAAAGCACTCTCAGAAACTCCGAATCCATGTATTCACAGATGCTACAAAAACCAACTATACGTCTATATACAGGGGGAGGAGTAATATGCTAAATCAGTATTCTAAAAGTCGGCCGCCTAGGTGGTCCAAAGCCTAGATTAGGCAGCCGACTAGTCGGCGCCTAGTCCCTGCCTAGGTGGTCGAAAGCCTAGATTAGGCAACCAACTAGTCGCCGCCTAATTCCCGCCAAGGAGCTAGGCAGCCAACTAGTCAGCGCCCCTTTTCAGCCTAGCGCCTAGCGATTTTTAGAACAGTGTGCTAATTTCAAGTCCAGCTCCTTCAAATGAAAACGCCAACGAACCAAAATTAGCTTTTCCCACTGTTCCCCACCTAAACCTCGCCGGATGATCAATCAAGCATAGGTCGCGCAAACTAACAATCCACAGAAAACAGGAAAAGAAAAACCCTAACTGCAACACACAACCTGAAATTGCAATCTCTGCCGACCAATTCCTAACTTACGGGGGTTCCGTATATCAAACCTAGGAGAATGCCTAGTTTGAAAACACTGCCAAAAACTCGTTCTTTTGATGATAACTCAGGTGTCCTGGCCCGCTTACGTGCACCTCGGCTAATTCCCATAGAATTCCGTAGAATTGATGAATCCACAGATGGATATACATAAACAAAATATACATTGAGAGAGAGAGAGAGAGAGAGAGAGGGGTGAGGGGGAGAGGACGGACGTCTTTGAATTGGATGAGGCCGAGGTCGCCAAGGTTAGCGACGGTCTGGTGGGCGGACTCGATGGGGATGATGACTTGTACGAGGTGCATCGGCTCCGACCGCAGCAGATCCATCGGCGGGCAACAACCTCCTCCTCTGCCACCACCGCGTTCCGCCATCATTCGTTTGTCGTCACCCTCCGACAATTATCCTCTCTCTCTCTCTCTCTCTCCGATTGCTGTCTGGAACAAGAAGTCGGATTACCGCCACATCTTGTACAGCAACCTCGTTAATCATGTATATACTCCTATTGAGGTAAGATTCTTGCATTTTTACCCCCCAAATTTGTTTGTTTTGCACTGCTTCTTTTTTCTTCTTTATGATTTGCCCCCCCTGTATTCACCTACTTTCTACTCCGGCCCCACATTGTTTTCCTCTTTCTCCCCACGCCCCCGCACGTGGCAAAAGATTACAAAACAATACCCCTACAAGGAATGTTATAGTTTATGTAGCAAGCTCATCCAAATTCTGAATTGATTTTATTAATCTCAATTCTAAAAATAAGTTTTTTTTTTTTGTCAATATTGTATACATTGGTGGGGTTAGCGGGGTGTTAGAGTTTGCACAGGGGGATCCAAAGGCTATTCATAGCCTTGGCCTCCAAGCCCGCCCCTCGTGGGACTCGAACATAGGCCTTCATGGAGGAGGGAAAGGAGACAACCAACTGCACCAGCAAACAATACATGTTTATTTTAGTTTTTCAGCCCTGGACAAAAAAGCTTATGAGAGGTCATGTGTTCGAATCTCTAGAGACGAACTACCGATTGATGTTTTGTTAATTCAAACACCCCGGGTATTATCACAACATTAATTGGTATGACCACCCAATAGAAAAAGCCACTTGTGATAGGTATAACAAAGTTGAATTATTTGATAGCAAGAATTAGTCGAAGTACGGGCAAATTTGCCTGGACACTTGGGTTATAAAAAAACATTAACTACTAGGAAGATTTGCATCTTTATCTGCCGGTGACTACACTTTCTACAACAATTGAGTTGATGGGTTTCTCCACCTCTAAACTCTAGGCCTTTTGTTTATCTCTTGTGAAATATGAACTTGTTCACAAAATTGATTTAACACGCCCATATCGGGACATCCAAATTTGTATCAAATTTATCAAACCGAGGCATACCGAAAGCTTTACAAATATCTCAGTTAACTTCAAATAAATTGTCGATTATGGAGCCATTATAGGAAAAAAACGCGTACACTCTTACCGACCACTTCCCTCTCACATAGTGGTCGGCCCCACATGTGAGAGAGAAGTGGTCGGTAGGAATGTACCTAAACTTATTGAAAAACGCTTAGGTTCCAACTTTGTTTCCTTTGTTGTTTTTCGGCATAAATCTCTTCACAAACCCAGAATCCGTACAACTCTTAAAAAAATGAGAATCTCTAAAAATCCACAAAGCAGACTAATATCTGATTATAGGGGATGGAGAGATGTATAAATATCTTCTCAATCATTAAGGAACAAGAAGTAAAGTAACTACAATCAACTGCTCAACAAACCACATCAAATAGGCATTTACAAGCTGGCATCTAATTCTGAGGCCTGATAACATTTTTCTTTAGGCACCAAATGCTCGTTCCTTCTCATTCTGCATAAGAAAACAAGTTCCTGGCGTACCAGGCTTGGAATAAGTAGGCAACTTTTGCAATAAAGTCGCTTGACTCAAGCTGCGGCCGCTCTGATCATCTGCTGTTGTCTTCATCATATTCTTTTCACAGTGTCGCCGTGGAAAGAAACAAATCCCTCGCTTGCAAGGGTATGGAGTGAATTTCGTAGCTGAAAAAAACATTCAAGCTGAACCCATCAGTACACAAACAAAACCCGCACTCACACAGGAGAGAGAGAGAGAGAGAGAGAGAGAGAGAGAGAGAGAGAGAGAGAGAGAGAGAGGCTATGTTATGTGGACTATTCTATGTGAATGTAAGTATCTGTGTTGCATAACCCTGAGTGATACCCGGCGATTAGGGAAGGGTGTAGCATATGCGCTTGGCACATATCCACTTTAGACACTTGGATCCATATATCATACATGGAGAAAGAAGCTCATACTTGTTACAAAAATTTATAACCTTTCACACAGATGGGACATGAAGATCATCTATGTTTTCAATTCTACTTGATTTCAAGCGCATTTCTCAATCCTTTATAGCATATTACACATCAACATTCAACTAAATACAAATAAATGTCCAGGATGTATCACCATACCATAACATAGGAGAGAGGAGGCAAATACTTACGTCATTAAGGTGGATTTCTGCACCTGAACTTTGTTTCTTCAACTCATCCAGTAACTGCAGCATAATGCCAGAGGAAGCAAGGTTTTAGGTAATAATTTACACTAAAATGAATGGAATTGTTCAAACCACTAGTGTTGAACTTAATGCACCTCCAACAATCGAGAAGAAGGTCCTCCAATCTGCAACTTCTCCATAATTACATTGCGAGTTGCTGATAACATATTTTCTCTTCTCATCCTTTCACTTGCGGAGACCCCAGTTGTAATGAGATCCATATCAATGGTTCCTAGTAAAGAAAACCTTCATATAAGGATCCTACTCAAGCAAACAGCATATAGTTGGAAAGAACATGTGAAGAAGACACGAATGAAGCAGCTGAGCATTACCAGTGGAGTGATCTGTTGCAGACTGTTGCAATGCAACTTCCAAAAGACGAAAAGCCTCCATAACATCTTTCTTCTCCACCTGCAAATACAATTAAAAAAATATAACAAATGCACTCATGATAAACCATTCGATGTTTCCACACCAAGCAGGTTTCACCTACCAATTCTGAGAAGCGAATCCTAGCCAGGGCTTCACTGAGTCGTATCAGACTCTCAATTTGCCTAGGGGTTGCCGTTATCACCTGTTGATACAAATCAGGGTAAATAAGAAAACATAAAATAATGAAAAGGTCAAGACAAGTGTAATGGCACAGATAGCAATACTCAACTCACCCAAAATAAAGATAAGGGTAATGCAATAAAACTAACATGGATACAATAAGTGATCACATAAAAGGTAAACAGATAGACTTGCTATGGATATAACAGCAGTTCGTAATGCAAAACATTGGCGGGATGCAGTGGAGAAAATCTGGACTCCAACCACAGTTTTGTCTAAACATGGATATTTGATGGTAAAGAAATCACACAGGGATCAGGATACCTTTTTGCTACTGCCAGGGAAATTTCCTCTTCTTCTCATCTCCACATAACCTCGGGTCAACTCTTCTGCAGCTTCATCAGATAACTGTGGATGTATATGATTTCTAGCATAGCTCACATATTCAGTTAATGTCTGAAGATCTAAGACATCCTCCTGTGAACTCTGCAAGCATAAAAATGGAAAAAATTCAGGGTTCAAAAAAGGAAGATCATAGATTTAGATCTTTAGGGATAGGAATTGAAAAAATTGTTGAGACCTCAGGATTCTCAAAGTGCAATGCAACAATATGCCTCGCAAGGCGCCTGTCTGTCTGCTCATCAGCCTTGTCAAGAATTAAGTAGATCAAATCAAACCTGGAAAAGTGATAATTAGCTGGAGAGTAGTATCAGTTTGATTTTGATATGATTCACCCAATCTAACAGTGGGCTTCACCTATTGGTTTTCTAGCATTATAGCGTCTTAAAGACGAAAAAAATAGCGAAGAGGTTGCTGTTGGCAATGATCAAAATTATGGTGTGACTAAAGGTTCCGCTTTGTGTTATATAAGATAATTATTTGTCTATATAATCCTGTTCAGCACCTGAGGAAGTTCCTTTAGGCTGGACTCTTGAAGGTTTGATCCCTTCGATATAGCATTTGGTTGTCTAAAGCAATACACTGAAAACTTCCATTTATTTCTTTGCATAACTAATAGTTCTATTCCAAAATCCTACATCTTGCAAGGTTTAATCATGCTATATAGTCTCAGAACATAGTATTAAGAACAGTATCGTTATACCTGGACAACAAGGTAGGAGGAAGGTGTATATTGTCAATTACTGACAATCTGGGATTGTATCGTGAACCACTAGGATTTGCACAAGCCAGCACTGATGTTCTGGCATTAAGTGAAGCAATTATCCCTGCTTTTGCTATTGAAACTGTTTGTTGTTCCATCACCTGAAAAACTTATTACCATTAGACTAGCAATTGGGCGGCTGAAACAAATTGCTAACTAAAGGCAGAAATTTAGTGTTAAATGCAGTCCAGTGCAATGTTACACCTTGTAGGCAAACGTTGGAATGATCTATGCTATTTAATGCCTCTCTCAACTAGTATTCCATTTTGAAATCCAACAACATGAGAATTTTGGGGGGAAAAATAAAGAAAAACAACTGACCTCATGTAACATGCTCCTTGCGCTGTCAGACATCTTGTCAAATTCGTCAATACAGCAGATGCCTTTGTCACTCAGAACCAGTGCTCCACTCTCCAAAACCTAGAAAACATTCCACAAATACAGATTAAGTTTCTCATATTTCCAATGAGAACAAGACAACAAAAAGACCACGCAGCAATTGTATCATACGGTCTCCCCAGTCTCAGGATCTTTAGCAACATAAGCAGTCAATCCAACAGCAGAGCTTCCTCTTCCACTGGTGTAAATGCCACGAGGTGATAGCTTGTGTATGTATGTGAGCAGCTGAGATTTACTGGTTCCAGGATCACCAACAAGAAGAATGTTGATGTCACCACGGAAGCTAGCCCCCGATGCCAAGGTAAGTGCGTTCCCACCAAAAAGCTACAAAGAGGCCATTTAAATCGAACATCAGAACAAAAATGGATAAATAAATTATGAGATGAACGTCAAAAACAGGCTCTCAAATGGCTACGAACAATGCTGGCTAAATTTACCTATTCCTATATCTTTCTGGATGTCTGGCACAAGGTTTAGCTAAAAGTAAAACTACAAGACACGATTTAGCTCGCCATTGGAGAAGGAAAATTGGAGCTTTATGCTGACATATGGCTATGGAAATGCAATGGAGAAACTCTTTGTGGTCCCATTTAGAAACATTAGAAACCTAGAGAGATAAGGAAATTTCGGCCAACCCAAGTGTAGCTTAAGGATTACTGGTTCTAATTAGAAGAAGAATCTCACTGATTTGTACTCAAGTTAAGCAATATTATCCGGGTTAATAGAATCAAGTAGCAGCCCTATTCAAAATCAGACAATTAGAATACCTGGCATAGAAGGCCTTTCTTTACATCCTCGAGCTCCCATATGTTTGGTGCCAAAGACCTAGTTAATTTCTCATATATATCAGGATGCTTTGATAGCTCTCTCAGTTTCTCCACCTGCAATTCCATCAAGAAGAATAAGTGAACGAAGTAAAAAATGCAGGCGAATAGTATTTCCAGAGAAACAGAAATCAAAGAACCTTATCCTCGTGGTCAGCAGGGTTGTCTTCTTCGTTTCTACTTGAGCCATTTTCAGTATCCATGAGATCTGCTGCTTGCATTCTTGACTTGTCAGTCTTTCTAATATGAAGACAGTCTATGTAAGTCTGCAATCAGAAGAAAAATTGATTACCCTCAGACTGCAAAATCGTTGCAAAACTGCAAAGAGAGAGGAAGAAAACACATGCCTTGAATAGAGATTTGACCGTTCTATGCATTGGCCCGACTCTGACGCTCATGGCCCTGTAAATCCCAGTGACCTAATGGAAAAGGGAACACATCATTCTAACAGATTACAGGGAAAAGAAAACATCAGATGAAAAATAAGTTACATTTCTTGCACTGGACACATTAATGGCATGTATGAACTCACCTCAACTCTATCACCTGGCTTCCCAGCATCAACCAGCTTGTCATGCATCAACAAGCTTACTGTGTGGGGTGTACCTCCGTCAGGGATCTCATCCGGTGTCTCTTGCAGTCTCACAATTTGTTTATCAGCAAACCTGCATTTTGGTGTATGAACAATTACTAAAAATTCACAATCCTCCCAAGCTAGTTCTTAACCCAGTTGTTGATCTTAACTACAATTGCAAGAAAATAAATGAATTGACTTGAGGAGTTGAATTAGCTTAAATAGTCTCACTTCCAAGCATATGGATGCAATCTGTGTTAACTGTCCTTGATTTGAATAATCTTATATTGATTTCTGTTGTTTCCAATTTTGAATCATTGAACTCCCAAATTTTGATGACTAATGGGAATCTAGGGAGGTTTTTGGATAAAAAAATAGTCATAAGAAAGTTCACATTTTGTAGTCACAATATTGCGATCTCCTTAATACCCCACCAGTTGTGATTGAGTGTATTACCTGCACCGGTTGTGAACGAGTGTCATTGAGTTCTTGGCAAGACATTCTTGCTTCCCACACACAGTGGGCTCACTAATTCGCCCTGGAAAGACTCAATTGGTTAACCTACCGCATCCCATGAACACATCAACACATACTCAAAATGTCAAAGGGAATTACCTCGATCTACAACAATGGGATCAGAGTAGTATCCACAAACAAGGCATCTAAACATTGCTTCTCTGATTTCAGGTATAATTGAACTAGATCGGATAATCATTCCTTTCAGCAATACCATCTTCTCAATATCTATCAAAGAAGTCCAAAAGATCAAATTGAATCGTTTCTGATGACTCCAAGATATTGTTCAGTTCGTTGGAATGGGCTCCCAATGAAATGGTCATTCACCAAAATTGATTAATAATTATTTCATTTATACTGTATATTCCTGCAATTTCTAGTAAACCAAGCATCTGAACTAGCATTTGACCATTCCATTCGAACTTCGCTCCAGCAAACCAAACACTGCCTAAGTGGAAGAAGAAAAAAAATGGCATATTTAATCAAGCAGAACCAACCAGATGGGTTGAGATTTCTCATGCATGTTGAGGCCTTGAGATTGAAAATCCGAGCTTGAATGTGCTTTTCAAACAACGGGTTGATCCGACTAACCATGTCCATCAGCACAATATCAAAAATTGCAAGGACTTCAAGTGGGTACCTACATTTTCAGACCACATTCACACATATAAACACCACAAACTATTTCCAATAACTGCAATCAAATAGCATACACAAATCCATCAGATAAAGCTCCACAACTCAACAATTGAAATTCACAATACACTATTTAACCTAAATTTGAGCTATTTCTGGGAAAGAGAATGACAAATCTCTTCACTTGAAATCCACATCTAGGTCCGCATAGTGCGCAAATGCTCTATGGGATTTCGGGCGCCTCGGTTTGCTCAATCAAAACTTTATCATTAAATCCTTTCAGTTTGGTTCAGTTTGTAGGGGTTGTTGAACACTACTTGTTTACCAAAAATCAAGTTAATGAGACTTTGATATCTACATGATAAAAGATACTGTAGATTTGTCTCATAGTACATTCTTAAAAATTATACTGACCATCATTTTCGTATAACTAATGTTGTTGACCAAAGGACTAATGAAATGCGATCAATATAATTTTCTTCCTAAATGATCTACTCAGCGTACTTTAGCACACCGGGGCACCCTACATTCCCCTAGTGATGCCCTACAGGGGCCCCTACCTCGCCTAAAATGTACAATCATAGGCAGCCAAATCGGAGGTAAATTCTTACATACCTAACCATCTTGGTATAAAGGTCAGTATCATAATCAAACACATTGTGTGCATCAACTTCAAGACTCTCTCCTTCAACTTCAATCACATAGTGAATGGCCCTCATGTACTTCCCCTCAGTCTCCGCCGGATTCTCCCTGTAATGCCTCAAAAACCTCAGAATCGAAGCATTCACGTCCTGAACACTTATGTTGGTGCCCCAGACGAACATCGGTGGGGCCTCGCTGGCGTCGTCGCCTTCCCCGCCCTCGGAAGACTGCGGGGCCTCGTCGGCGGACGAAGGGGTGGCGGCGGCGGGGGTGGAGGGCGTATTTCTTCTTCTGCCGCCGCCGCGCGGTCGGCGGGAGGTGGGGGGCGTCGGGGTTGCGGCGGCATCCGCGGCGAATCGGGAGTTTGGCGGCGGAGTCGGGGTGGCGTCCGCGGCGGAGGATCGGCCGCGTCGACCCCGGCGGGTGGCGGCGCCGCCGGGAGAGGAGAACGTGTTGCCGATTGGACTCGAGATCGAGTCGTCCGGAGAGGAAGGCCCTGTAAATCCGATACATAAAAAAATGTTTAGTGAGCCGATCCACTGAACCCAAAATCCAACTATGAGCTTTTTAATTGCAACAACTTGACATTGGAACATGGCAGTATGTAAATCGGCGTATGGAAGCGCAGAAAGAGAGATACTTACGGTCATGAATGTTGGCCGGAGGAGAATCGGACGCCATGGCTGGAGGAGAGAGAGAGAGAGAGATTTGGCGGGAACGCGAGGTGGTGGTTGAAGGGTTTCAGGGGTGAAGGTGATGTGGATTTGGCGGGAAAAGATTGGGCCTTCCCGCCAGAATTGGTTGGGGAGAGTCTAGTGGATGGGCTTTTGTTGGGCTGGAAGAAAGTGGGCTGAACTTGAGAGAATATCTTTGATCTGGAAGTGGAGTTTTGGGCCCAAAACTGTGCGATTACTGGGCTGGAAAAATTATCCACAAGTCCCGGACTACCCGCTCAGCGCTCCCATGTGGTGCTCTCCGACAATCACATGCTGCCATTTAAGCTGCCCGGATGGCAGTTGCCCATACATGTCGATTATCTAAGAGCTTCTCTAGTGGGAGAGTTAAAATTTGTTTGTTAAATGTACCCCTAAGCACGAGTGAGACCTTATTTTACGTGTTAAAAAAACTTAGTTAGCTAGCAAAGAGGAGCGTATTTTTAATGGGCTATATCTATGTTGGTTAACTTGAAGAGAGATAGTAGTATTTTTTTACTGGAATGGGACCCACTAATCTTGTACCCAACGGCCATAAGAAAATGAAAGCGACGTTGTACCTTCCTTCGCTCCTCCTTTGTACGAAAGTTCACTACTGGCACATGCACGAGTTGAATTTTTGAAAGAAAAGCCAAATGCATATGGCTTAACAGTAATTTTTGGGTCCTATATTCCCTTTTGTTTTCAGGACCAGAAACTCAAATAGTAATTTTTGCAATATCCTGCTTGTTGCTTTGAAATTGATCAAAGTTGTCTTTCAACTCAATCACGCTCTCATATATTGCTTTCAAACTACTCCTATGAAGTATTCTTTTCCCTTTACCAAACAATAGCATGTCAACATTCAATAGGACCACATTAAGAGCATCAGCAATGGAGTTTGGTATATTTGTGTGTTAAAATGTGTATTGGGATAAAAATGGGTCTCACAAGTGTGTATTAGACATTGATAACATAGAAGTGTGTTAAAACATCTACAATGAGTTTGGTAAATTTATGTGTTAAAATGTTGGGAATGACTTTGGTGTCCCTGATCATTTTGAGGACACCGTAACTTTTGGTATAACAAAACTATTATGAGCATAATCAAAACCCATTACAAGCATAACAGAACCATAGCAAAGCATAATACACACTCAAAATGATCGGGGACACCATAGTTTGGGTTCTGTTATGTTTGTAATGGTTTTAATTATGCTTATAATAGTTTTGTTATGCCAAAAATTACGGTGTCCCCAAAATGACCGGGGACACCATAGCATCATCCATGTTTGTTAGGATATATAAAAAATGGGTCTCACAAGTGTGTATTAGGAGTAATGGATATTTATGTTTTACGGTTGTAGTTTGAATCATAAGGTGGGACCCACTTTTTGTTTGCTAGCATAGTTGTCAAACTTGGCACACGTGCTAGCACACTACAAGATTCAATACACTTTAGCACACAAACTAACGCAAGCATTGTGGCACAAAACATACATTTTTATTTGCTAAGTGTTAACACACTCAATTAAAACACTAGTTAATTAGTAAACCCATTGTGGATGCTCTAATTCCTCCCCTTCTAATGGAGAGGTTTAGAAAAAATGATTTTGTTAATCATCATGCCGTGCTCCTACTAGCCGCAGATAATATTCGTATGTCAGAGCCCCCGTTCCACTTTTTGGAAAAAGTGGGTTTTTGAAAAAGAAGATAATTTTAAGGTTAAGAATCATGTGTTTACGTAAATAATTTTTCTATCAATATGGATCTTGTTTGATAGATCTCACTGAGATCTTTTAAACGGTTCAAAAAAAATTGAAAAATTATTTTTCATTTTTGTTATATTTGAGTTTGAAATTACCTTCATTTTAAAAAAGAAAATTTTGGAAGAAAGCGGAACAGGAAATACGTACACATCTTAAAGATATCAATAGTCATTCATCTCAAAGATATCACTAGTCATTATACCAATACATTTTTCTCGAATATTGATACACGTACATTTTAGGCATTAATACATTATCCAATACTCTATTGGTGGTGGTTAGCATTTTCCTTAAAAAAAATGAAAAGGTTAATTAAGGCTGTTGATTTTGCCACTCTTTTTTTTGTTAATGTCACTCCCCTGCAAGTGTATTTTTGGTGCAAAAATATATTTGCAGGGAAGTGGCGTTAACAAAAAAGAGAGTAGCAAAATCATTTCCCTTAATTAACAGCAACTTCTGTATTTAGGTGCAAAAATAAACTTACAGGGGAGTGACGTTAACAAAAAAGAGAGTGGCAAAATCATTTCCCTTAATTAACAGCAACTTCTGTATTTACCAAAAAAAAAAAAAAAACTTCTGCAATTCCTATCCCTGGACCCTCGAGCACTAGTGTATGAAACCCCTCTCCAAAATTAAGGCTTCTCTCCCTAGTATGAAATTTGTCTCTGTGCTTGAATTAGTATGTTTTAACTGGTTGATCACCACCCTACCATTCTAAAACGTGATTGAAAAATAGAGCTCCCTAGCTATATATGGCTGTAATGCTTGTTTAGTTGTTTATATAATGACTGAATTTGGTCAAAATTACCCCCAAGGGTTAGCCCGGTTGGTTGGTGGGGTAAGGGTTTGCTCCCCACATAATTGACCAGGTTCGATTCTTAGGGTCATGAGGTCGCAAGAAAATACTAATTTCTTGTGAATCCCTTAGTCCTGGCATAGATGGTTTGCCTTCGATCGAACCAAAGAGGAAATTAGTCGATGTGCGCATAAACTGGCCCGGACACCTTTGACCATCGAACCAAAAAATAATTGGTCTATATTTGCAATGAATAAAGAACAATATGTTAATGTGATATTATCTATCCCTACACGATGTCTTTGGCGGGGCAACTCGTGCCGGCTGGGTAGATCTGTAGTTTTTGGGAGTTCATTGGTGCGTTCATACTCGGTTGGAGTGCATCTGATAGTCTGGGTATTTGGTGTTTTTTGTCCTTAACTTTGCACTTTTTCTCGTTTGAGACTCCTAATTAAATGTTAGGCAGTTTAAAAGTGTCGCTGTTGCGTTAGGCCGGTCATGCCTGGGTTAGGATGAAAGACATCGATTGTCTTGTGATTTACTTGTTTTTTATTTGTTAGACGATTAGTTTGACTTTGTCCAAGTTCTTAGTAATAATCTTCATTTTGTAAGTGCCGCTGGGCGTATCAATACAATCTTCTCACTTTTGACCCCAAAAAGAAGAAGAAAAAGTGATACTTTCACGCTGTAATTGAGCTGATATGGAAACATAATTTTGGATAAGTAGCCTTGTTCACGACAGACATGTAATGATATACTCCTATATCACAAAAACTTTAAAAGGAGACGAATATATAAACCAAAACCAAACAAAGCCTTGTGTGTCAATTAATTGTAAATTCAGAATGTTCCTCAAGATGAGTTCATTAATTGACAACTGCAACTGCAACTGGATTTACAAGCAAAACTTAACAAGTGATTTGAACAATTAAAAATCTATGAGCAGAACATATGCTGAACTCAGGTACTGTTCGAGTCAGCTTACGCATATACCTCGAGACTAATTTTGGGGGCTAATCCCACCATACACTTGCGGACATATATATACATGCTCCATCTAAAAGAGTAGATTTGAAATGAAGGGATCTCAAGCTGAGGATTATATATAACATCATTAATTAGGCACATAAAACCATGATCGGTTGGAGACAGAATGATAGCTCTAAACTTATCTTTCTTGAATAAGTGATGTGAAATCTAGTCATTTGCATCTTTCTTGAATAAATGATGTGAAATCTAGTCATTTGAAATCGAAACTATCACTACAACAAAAAAACACCAATGGTGACATCCTTCGACACCTTTTAGTGACAAAAAATTGGTGTTAACACGGAATATACTCAACGGTGACAAATAATTTTACTGCTTGTCACCGAAAACCTTTGGGTGACCAGGGTAAATAATGAGGAGATTTGGTGACAAAATATTTGTCACTGAAGACACATTTCGGTGACAAGTATAAAGGTGTCACCGAAAGATCCGAATTAATTTTCGCACTCCCGGGCTCCAACTCATTTAGGCGCGCTGTCAAAAAGGAAAATTACAAGCAAAACGACGTCGTTTTGCTTGTCACCAAAACCCAGCCCTAACTTTCCCCTTTTTCACGCTGCCTCTCTCTAGTCTCCACCTTTACTCTGCCTCTCGATCTCCACTCCCGCAGCCACGCTCACGCCGAAATATTTTGGTCTCTGGATAAGGCTTGAGACTTGATCGATCAGGGTTCGCTTCCTCCTAATATTCCAGGTTCAAAAACCTCTTGCGTGCTATCAACTTCTTTATGCCAATTCATTTTTTTTTTGAACAGCAAAGAAAATATATTAATCTTTGAAAACAGATAGAGCTTTACTACGGCTTTAAACAGATAGAGCTTTTCTTTATGCCAATTCATATAGAGCTTTACTATGGCTATGGCTTTAACTGGGTTTCCCACAAGAATGGTGTAATTTGACCCCAATTTTAATCGATCGAGATGCGCATAAGCTGACCAAACACCTAAGTTATCAAACAAATCACCTTTCCTTTCTACAGTACTTTTGGACCAGGCTAGGGTAAACTCAGAGCCTGCCCCAGGGCAATCGAACACCAAAAAATTTGTATAGTGGACCCTGTTGAATGTAGGTGCAAAAGTATCCAACATATGCTATCAATTTTAAAGCTAAATTATAGAAATTAGGGAGTCGGATCCTATCAAGTTTGGTCCATTTTTTTTCATCCGAACTATCCAAAAGTGTTTTGGAAGGTTTAGATTTGTCCGTGTAAATTTTTGTTAAAAAATGGGAAATGATTTTGCACTCCCTTTTTTGTTAACGCCAGGGGAGTGGCGTTAACAAAAAAGGGAGTGGCAAAATCAGTAGCCTAAAAAATATTCTAAACACTCCGAACAAATCTAGGCCCTCCAAAACACTTTTGAACGGCTCGGATAAAAAAAAATTGACCAAACAGGTTGGACCAAACTTGACCGGATCTAACCCTGTAAATTAGAGGCCATGAGAACCAATGAATTAACCTGAAACACAAACATTAGTAGGTTTCTTTTTTTATTTGCTTCCAGAAGAATTAAGACAAAAAAAAAAAAAAAAAGGCCCCAAGAACCTCTTTAATTTATGCAAATATATATATATATCCCCTTCATTATTTAATTTGGAAAGTCCCTCTTTATCATTTCATCTCCTTTCCAGAAAGCTCTTGATGCAAACCCCCCCCTCAGATTTTTCTCCAAAGCTCATTACGTACGTGTTAAGGTTCTTCACGTTCTAACGTAATAAACAAACATCACTACGCATTTATTAATTAATCTTTTGAAGAAGAAATTATTTAGTATTAGAAAGTGAGATCAATTAGTTAATTAAATACCCCTTTCGTATCTCTCTTTCCCACCTACAAAATGCTTGGAACCCTTCCATAAAAAGTACTATCCTTGAGGAGGAGATTTTAAAATGGCTAAATGAGGAAGTCATCTAGAATTAGCTAGGAGAGGAGTAATTATTGAGTAGTCTATTGTGGAGTATAATTATTCAGTGGCGGTACTCCCGGAGAAATGTATAATTGGGTATGAGGATTCTTGCAGTGGTCGATTCTTGTCTCTAATTTTTTTTTGTTTTTCACAATCATTTGTCTGAACAAATTTCTGTAAGTACACTTCAACTAAACCCAGAATCTTGAAGTCAACGACCGAATAAATCTCCGGTCGCTCAGCGAATTTTTTGCTGGCGATGAAAGTCGAACATGCAAACTTGGGGTGATAAAACCCGTTAAAAGTATCCCATTCCTCAAGGAGGAGATTTTAAAATGGCTAAAATGAGGAATTCATCTAGAATTAGCTTAGGAGAGTTAGTGGGGTGGAGAGCACTATGAGGATTCTTTCATTGGTCTATTCTTGTTTTTTTTTTTTTCACAATCAGCTGCCAGAACAAGTTTACGTGTACTTCAACTAAATCCAAAGTCTTGATGTCAACGATCGGACAAATCTCGGGTGGCTTTGAGAATTTTTTTCACTGGCGATGAAAGTCAAACATGCAAGCTTGGGGAGATAAAACCCGTTACTTGATGTCACGCTCCCACTCGTTAATTACGGCTCGACCAACCCCTTAGAGTTACGGTGCTTAATTGATTCTTGTTCAACCTAACAACTAAACCAAGTCAAAGTTATAAGCTTTTTTACTTCATTAACAGTAACAGAATTAAAGAACAAAAGCCACATTAATGCCTAATTAACTTTTTACTTTGTCAAAATAATCTGCAAACAGAACCCCGTATCTGTAACTAATCTAGAATAAGAAAACAAGTGCGCGGATGCATTGGTGAACGACCGAAATATCATGGTGGCGAAGACCTGCATTATTATGGTGTTATTCCTAGTTGTGTTTTTTCTTTTTGGATTTGATTGCGGCTGATCAGTACCCAAGGGATGTAAACTCTTAATTCCATTTCTAATATTGCACTTTCATTTATTACCAAAAAAAAATAAATTTACTACAACTTAATCATAATTTTATAGTATAGTAATATGGAATCTAAAATGCGGAATCTTCCGCTATAATCTAATTACGACATCGTAAAGCGAGCAACGAGAGTGGGAGTGCAGAGTAATATTGGAGAATTATGTGGCCTAGCTAGCTCTCAACAAAGCCCTTCGAAAAACTTTATCTCTAGAGTAACGCAAGTAGAATTATGGACATCTATGAGGCTAGAGAAACAGCATCCCCTTAGATATAGAAGAGGACACTTTTTATTTCTGCTTTTGGGCAAGTAAATGGTGGGAAGTTGCATTTGCAACACGAGACCTACAAAGCCCAAGAAGCAGCAAAAATTAAAACATGATCTATATCAGTAAACACAGTTGTCGGAATGACTTCGGTGACTCCGGTCATTTTGGAACACCGTAATTTTTGGCATAATAAAACCATTATGAGTACTAGAGGCTGGGGCACACGCGATGCGTGTGCAAGTCGGATTTTCACAACATATATTTTTGTAAAAATGCTTTTCACTTATTGTTTGTTCAAATTTTCACAAATGTTGCGAAAATTCAACTTGCACACGCATCTCGTGTGCCCCGCCCTCTAGTTCCAATAAAGGGCCGGGACACACGCGATCGTGTGCAAGTGCAACAGCCATCATAGAGAAGGCACGGCCACACTCACATCTCAAGAGCCTCTTAATTTATTGGTTAGGCACATGTGTTGCTTAAGAAAGTTGGTTTTTGTTAAATATCTTAAAATTGTTCACCACCCGTTATGATTATCCTAAGCACAAAATTTTTATTTTTTGGCAATTGCCAAACTAATTCAATTTCATGTTTTATGCTAAACAGAGGCCGGGTACACACAATGCACGTGCAAATTGAGTTTTCAAGACTGTCCAGAACAATGAAATTGACATCAAATGAAATAAGAATGTAAAAGTTAAATTAAGATTTAAACTTCATAACGCGAAACATAAAAAAAACTGTAGAACTCATATGGCAACACCCTCTTTTGGGGGTTCATGTCAATAAATCAAACACACAAGAGAGAGAGAGAGAGAGAGAGAGAGAGAGAGAGAGAGAGAGAGAGAGAGAGAGAGAGAGAGAGAGAGAGAGAGAGAGAGAGAGAGAGAGAGAGAGCCTAGATTGAATAGAAACTTACTTTCTGAAAAAACTGAATCCGTAGGGAGACGGGAAAAAAAAAACTGTAGAAACTCATATGTCAACACCAGTTATACAAAACCCAAATTGAATAGAAACTTTATATTACCATTGGTTTGAGTTTCTATTCTGTTCCGCTGCAATTTAACGCAAATTTTTTTTTCCAGATTTTGTCACAAATCAAGAAATTGTGAAAGGAAAACAGAACTACAATTGAGGAGAGAGAGAGAGAGAGAGAGATTTTAACGTGATTTGAGGGTGTAGTGATAAGGGTGAGTAGTTATCAATTGTTTTGTATTGTGTTGGTTTTTTTTAGAGGGCATTTTTGGAAAAAAGAAAATACATGACAGAAGGGAGACACCAAAGTGGTGCTCTCCATTTATATATTAGAATAGATAACAAAAACTCATTACAAGCATAACAGAACCATAACAAGGCATAACTTGTTTGTTATGCCTTGGTTGGTTTTTTGGATATTCTTTGGTTATGTCTTATTTGGGTTTTGTTATGCTTGTAATGGGTTTTAGTTATGCTCATAATGATGAAGTTATGCCAAAAATTACGGTATCCCCAAAATGACTGGAGACACCATAGCATCATCCGTTTGGGGAATGAATTATTGTACTGTTTCCATCTTTGCATCTTTACGATTAATTAAAACTTTCTTTTCCCGTTCAAAAAAAAAAATTTACCCTATACGAAGATTTGGTACCAAAAAAAAATATTTGTATAATATCGTACAATGCATATATTCCATGGTTTGCAATAAATAGAGATCTAGAGTATCAATCTTTTCCTTTGTTTGCAGTGCATGTGAGTGTTCTCCTTTAGAATAAAGGGAAATGCTACGGTGTTCACCCGTCATTTGAGAATAATTTCTGGGGATTTTGAGGGTTATGCCTTTGTAAGGCCTTGGTTATACATATCACTGGTCTTTGTTATGCTTGTAATGGTCGGTTAAGCCAAAAATTACGGTGTCCCCAAAATGACCGGGACACCATAGCATCATCCATAAAATCAAAAAGATTAAACTTAAGCTTTGTGTTTCACTTTTCTGGTTAGGGTCGCTATCAACTTCAAAATCACAAGATGCCCACCCAATGAATCTTTTTTGCCCTAACTATAAAATAACCAAATGTAGAGGGGGCTTAGGTTCTTCTTTATGGTTTGCAATGATTCCCTTCAAATAGTTTTCTTATACTGTATATAATTAAATAGCTTTGATAGAATTTAAATGCTTCAATCACAGAAAGCTAAAGCTCATCACATCAAATAAAAAATTCATGATCAAGATTGTGTTTTGTATATTATAAGCTCTGCATTGGATATATATGGAATGCATGATTGAACATCTAACATGTTTGGTTGGATATAAGTTTCTATATAGAATCAGAGCGAGGTTATTCCGTCTCACATTTGCAAAATAATAAATTACCACGCTCTGCGATGACAGATTTGACAAAAAAGTCACATCATAAATCCAAAAGGAAACCATGCGACAGACCACAAAAACGGATGCACGTGAGGTGAATGTTTTTTTCCATCTGCAAAGTCAATATTGTTAGAGTAGTTAGATTAGCACCTCAGAAGAGGAGGTGCACCCCTAATACCGCTAGGTCAAAGGCCTCTTCTTCTAGAGGTGAATTTTAGATAGTATAGGTCCTATATTCGATGGATGTGGAATGGTTGGATAGAATATGAGGTTAGAACTTCTGCACTTAATTAAAACCATAAACTTTCAGCTGACTTGAATATAATAAACTGTTTTTTTTTTTGTAACGATCCGCCCCAACTGACCTGCTAACCATTTGCCCAATCATGTGACTCAAAAAGTTAACCTCAAGTTATACAGTAAATGGTGGGAATCACTTATATACTATTTCAACTTTAGTAAACCCACCGATGTGGACAATAGTCCTCCTCTTCCTCTCTCTCTCTCTCTAAAAATCAGTCAACCAAACCCTTCTTCATCCTCAGCCGCCGCCGCCTGGGGGGAGGTGCCCTCTTCCCTCCTCCCCCCGGGCTCCTGTCTCTGATCTTCCTTCCCCCTCTCTCTCTTTCTCCTCCCTCCTTTCTTTTTCTCCCCAAACCCTAGCCGATTTCTGTTTCTCTCACCGTCTCTCTTCTTTGCTGCCGTTTGTCTTCCCTACCTCGTCTCTCCTTGTCGCCGGTCTGATCTCCTCCAATCACCACATCTGGGGGTGATTGGGTCCTAATGGCTTGGTGACGTCGGCTGCTGGCGGGGATGAGGTAGACTTGATCCCACCACGGGCTTTGTTGTTGGACGGGCATGGGCTTGCTTAACGGCTTGTGGATCTGTCGGCTGGAGGTTGGCCGTGGAAGTTTGGGGGCGTTGGCGGTTGGTTCAGGCGGCGCAGCGGTGGGTCGAAGTTTGACGGATGGAAGTGCTCAACTCCTGGTTCCCCTAACCGTTTGTGAGGACCGAATCGCCGGCTCCTCGGCGGTTTTTCTCAGGTTCCAGCTGCTCGCGGGGTTCCCGTCGGCTTGATTTACCTGCTTGTCGTCTGACTGCGTGGTGGCTTGGCTGTGGCTGTGGTTGGTGGTAGGTGGGGTGTGGTGTGGTGTGGTGGTTCGGGTTGGCGGTTGTGGATGGGGTACGGTGGTGGTGTTGGGTGCAGTTGGTGGGTTGTGGTTTGGGTGGGTGGAGGCGGTTGTGTATTGTGGCGGCGGCGGAGCTCACTGGTGCCGGGGTTTGGAATAGTTTTGACTTAGGGTATGTTTTGGTTCTTGTTTTGGGTCAGGCCCATGTGGTTTCTTGGTTCTATTTTTTGGGGTCTGGCCCACAGGTGTCGTCGGTGGGCTTTGTCCCATCTTTTCTTTTTTCCAACCCTTGGTTGGATTCCCTTCTCCCTCTCCCCCCACTTGATGTACCCGTTGTCGAGTGTTCTTAATAAAAACTTGTGTTGCCTATCAAAAAAAAAAAACTCACTGATGTGGGACTTCCTAGCTGAATATGGGGTCTCACATTCTTGGATATTTCCAAAGATACCTGTGTAAGAGCATCCCCATTGTAAAAAAAAATGTGTGTGGATAAGCAAATTTAACAATAATGCTCAAAAAATACATGACATTTTAATAAGTAAAGTTACAAGTCTTTTAGCAAATAACCAAATTCCACCAATTCCATAACCAAACTTAACAACTTTTACCAATAACCAAAACTCAATAACCAAACTCAAAACTCAAAAATACCCCACATTGGAATCGTCTGATCGAGACGAATAATTTGGTGTGGTCGGGTGCGTGATTGAAATTCGTTTACGATTGGATAAATGTGCATTGCATATTGTGGGGATTTTTTTGGTTAGGGATGCAAAAATAACTAATGTGGAGATAGAGGTTGTTAAGTTTGATGATGGACTAATGGATAATCAAATGTTAACATGACATATTTTGGTTATTGGTTTTGATTATTACCATTGTGGATACTCTAACAGTCATAATTTTTTACTTTTTCAATTGCTTCCGTCAAGACGAATCAATAATACATAAAAGTTTGCCGCAAAATTAACAAACACGAAAAAAAAAATTAAATAAGGACAACCAAAAAATTGTGGACCAGTTGTGGTCCACAACTTTTTTTTTTTTGATAACGCAGAGTGTCCCTGGGCCAGTTTACGCGCACCACGGAACTAAGTCTCTACGGCCCCCCACCAGCCTATGCGGCGTTCTTAATTATGGGAGCCCATGGGGTGGCCCTTAGGGGTCTCGAACCGGGGACTTGGAGAGCAAACCCCTAGCCTTAACTAACTGAGACAACCCCTCGGGTTGTGGTCCACAACTTAATGATCAGTGGAAACACCCGCTAAGTTGTACTACTATATGTGTTGTATTTATTGTTCTAAGTTGTACATGTGTGTTTGTAGTGCGCCTGTCTATGTAGGGGAATTAATTGACAGAAGAGATGTCGCTTATCATATTGGATGGAGAATTTTTGGCATGAATATGATGACCTAGCTAGGTTGAAATCAAATCACTTTTTGAACGTGATACGAAATTACACATTTCTCTCAAAGGATGTCATGATGTTTGGGTCAAACCCATATTAGGCATGTTTAACCTATTTGACACGGACCCATCCATGGGTTTCCCTAGTGGTATGGTAAGGGCGAATCTGTGCCCGTAATATGGCAGAGTTTAATTCCCCCGGGAAGCAAACCATAATTTAAGTGGGGGTCATGGCAGTGGGTTGATGTGCTAATCTCTCCCGAGAATTTAGTCGAGGTGCACATAAGCTGGCCCGGACGCCTCAGTTAGCAAAAAAAAAAACTATTTAACACAGAGATTGTAATGTTATTTTCACCAAGGATTTTTTGTAGCATAAATAAAGTAATATGTGCCCACATCAAGATGGACTTTTTGGGTTAATGTATTAATTCGATCTTGATCTTGTCTCACGATTGAAGTTAAGACGATGTTCTACTGTGCAATATTTTTGAGTCAATCTAGTAAAAAAAAAAAAAAATCAATAAAAAACGTTTATTTTGAGAATTCAAAGAAAGGGGTTGAGTTGAAATTAAATATTTTGATATCCATTTTCATGTGGTAGAGATATAGTTTGATGAAACTTAAGAAAAAACTTTAACATAATAAACCGACTAGAAACGTGAAAGGACACGACCCGATCACGTGCACGTACGCAAAAATGTACGCGTCAGGTTAGAGCCAAGAAAATTGTAGTAACACAATTTAAAAAAACTACACGACATTGCACAAAGTCCACCTTATTCCGCATTTCCATTCGTTTTATTTTATTTTTTCTTAGGATTCAAAATATTTCATTCTCCAAATTTTGAATTTGGTCATGAATATTTATTTTTGAAGCTAATGATACTCAAATAAAAATTAAATAACCACGAAAATACACAAAATTGCCCATCCATGCACCTAGATAGAGATTGGCCGGCAAGAATCGGAAAATCGGGAGAGAAAGTAGCTTCGAAGTTGATAAAGAACCCACTAGAAAAAGAACAAAAATAAATATTAAAAAAAAACCCAAAACCATGTATTAAAATGCACCGACCAGATCAAATAAATATTTTCATTGGAATTCGGACTGCAATTAATGTTAATTTACTCCCTCTCTTATTCTACTTTCTCTCTCCCTTTCTTGCACCATGACAAGGTTAGAGAGAGAGAGAGAGAGGAACTTGTTAGAGAGGGAGGAAACAAATGTTGTTTCAAGATTTAGGGTATAGGGGAAGTATTGCGTATCAGAATGATTTACGTGTACCTTGATTAATTTCCGTGAGATTAATCCCATTGTTCATTAGCAGAAGGCTCAGTTAAGGTAGGGATTAAGCCAGTAGTAGGAATAGCAGATCTGAGATTAGGTAATTGAGATGAACTTTCCTCAGGGCCTTGATCGTAGAGAATTCCCTTGAATACATGGCCTCCAATTTTGACAGACGTCTGATATGCGTATTGATCGACTGCATCATCATGTGAGCTGACTCGAACACACCGGAATATTGCCGGCATTTCCAATTCAGTCGGAAAATTCCCCATTTCCTGCCCTGAAAGAATTACGAATAGAACTATAATCACATATTTGAAGCTAAACAATATTTTGTTTGAGCAATACTAAATAGACAAAAGAAAAAAAAAATGACAGGAAAATTAGTGTGTGGTTCAGATTAGTTGAAATTTATCCTCACTAGTCACTAGATCGTTTTAAATCTGGACCATGGTCACTCTTTTTTTATCCCACAAATTTCCTTTGCACTTTTAAATCAGCCTTCCCAACTGTTTTTATTTTTGGATAAATTTACCTAAGCAGGTTAAATTGAAATAAGAAAATGGGTAGTTTATCCTTAAAATAGTACTAATACTATTTGGAGCTATTCCATATCATTTTCTGGGTAAATTTAGCTTAGCAAAATTAGAAAGATGAATTTGAAATGAGAAAATGGGTAGTTTCTCGTTGAGGAAAAAAAAAGAAAGAAGCTGTCGATCATCCCAATTGGGCCAAATAATATTTTTCTTTAGGTAAATATTGCTAAGCAAAATAACAAATCTGAAGTTGAAATGAGAAAATGGATAATTTCACCTTAAGAAAAATACTAACTTCCCCTTTGCGCTAAGCTGCATTTGCCTTTAAGGAAATTTAATTTAATTTTTTTTAACTAACTAAGCAAAATAGCAAAGCTGAACTTGAAATGAGAAAATGGGTATTTTCTAGAATAATTAATAAATTAAAAACACCAGCTAATTCACAGTAGATAAAAACAATCAGCAGCAGCAGCTAGCTAGCTAGGGTTTTGGGTTTTCTTTAAATAGATAGCTCTTCACAGTTCACACCCAAATGGTATTTGTTTTGATATGAGCCAAACAACATCTCATCTCTGATCTCTGATCTCTCTCTCTCTCTCTCTCTCTCTCTCTCTCTCTCTCTCTCTCTCTCTCTCTTACCTGATGAGGAGGAGGGGTTGTGGCCTTCTCTGAACCTTTTAGGGTTTGGTACTGGTTCTTGAAGCTGCTCCTCCTGTGGATCCACATACTGTTGCTGTTGTTGAAGCCTTGAAGACTGAGGGCGTTGGGAAACAGGAACCCAAGTGCTCCTGACATGGGTTTGGCACTGATACCCTCGGTTCCTACAGCAACTCCTGCACCTCACAAACACACACTCTTTCTTTGCTTGGTTTCCACAGTCTTGGCACCTAATACTGCTTGATCTTGAGCTGCTGCTGCTTATCCCTGTTGATGTCGATGTATCATACCATTTGTCATATGGGTTCATTCTTCGAAGTTCGGGGACCTGACGACAGGGGAGCCGGCGACTGGAGCCCCAGCCCGGTGAACAGCGGCCGTAACTATAACGGTCCTATACCGTAGCGAAATTCATTGTCGGGCAGGCTCCGACCAGAGCGAAAGGCGCAACGATCTGGGTACTGTCTCGGAGAGAGGCTCGGTGAAAGAGACGATTTTTGGAAAAGATCCCCAAAATAAAATAAAATGGTGGGAATTTTTTTTTTTTTTTTGTTGGGTTTTTTGTGGTTGTGATGATTGGAAGATTTTGGTTTTGTTGCTGTTGTTGTTGTTCTTCTTCTCTCACTAATGTTTTGGCTGGTGGAGTGTTTGAGAGCTTTTTTTTGTTCTGAGAAACAGCTTTACATTACACCAATAATAGGAGAATTCTCTCCTTTTTGAAGAGAGAAGATAAAATGGTACGTCATGTCTGTACGGACATGTCCTGCTGCTGTTGCTGTGGTTAATATTCCACCATTTTCCTAACCAAAAATGCTATGCCCACAACGGTTTTGTGCAAAAGAGAGCACAATCGATCGCTACCCGTCCATTGTTGTAAAGTTACGGTCCAAATCCACTCAGGAAATAAATAAACTATTCGCACGAATAGTTTACTCAAAATTTGGACCGTGCAAATAAATTTGAACGGCCAGAATTTATTACATAACACACACAACGGGTTTCCCGATACGAAATACCCCATAACTTTCACTTTCATAATTCTTAAAAAAGAAGAAGAAGAAGTTATGCCATCCTTCGAATCAAGAAATAAAGAACCTTCGTGCATAATTTTAAAAACTTTTTTTTTTTTGCATCATGTGCGTCGGCCACACCTTCGTGATACCAAATCCCTGACTATGAGCTCTTCCAATCGAAGAAAAACATTTTGAAATTTGTTTGCGCAAGTGGTTAATTTATATATATACATTTTTTTTAATTCAACAAAAGTGCAACTTTCAAAATGTATAAGCTTTAACGAGCTCTCCAAATTGATGCAAAAGATTTTTAAAATTTATGTGCCTAAATACTTTATTCTTTAATTGGAAATTAATATTTAATACTGAGTACAATTTGAAGAAAAGAGAGTACTAAAGCTATGGAACGCCGGCAATCGTGAAATTACAAGTAATGTCATTGGTTTAGTGTATGTATAAAACCATCATTTAATTTATTCCCGCCGGTAAAAACCGGTTGAAAACTTAGAATTAAGTTCTTAACAAATGGCAAAAAAAAAAAAAAAGGACTTGCAGGTATATCACCTAAATTTTTCCCAAAATAATTTGAAAAACTAGTATAATTAATTAAAATACCTAGAGTTGTTCAGAGGCGGGCATCCTTTGGCGCCCATTTGTCTGCCACTGCATTTTTTTTTTGATAAGTAAAAATAAATTTCATTAACTTATAACACGAAGTACAGAGATAATAGGAGCTTGGGTATACCGGTCTGACCACCCAATTAAGATCCTCTTCTCTTAACCATACAGAGGAATCTGATTTAAGCCCAACAGACTGAGCTCAAACCAGGAGGAAAAACCCTAAAAATCCCAAACAGTTGGTAAAGAACCAACCCAACCCTAAACAAAACCTAACCAGAGCTCAAACCAGGAGGAAAAACCCTAAAAAACTCTAACGGTTGGTAAAGAACCAACCCAATCCTAAACAAAACCTAACCAGAACCGCCCTCCAACAACCCCAACCCAACCCCAAACCGCCACCATCAACAGCCACCAAAACCGAAAACCGGTGATGCACGCTCGCACCATCCACCTAACAAACCAGAGGAGGGACGACCATCGGTCAGGATCAGCCTGCAAACATCAATCTGCCACTGCATATTGAGCTGTGGGGTCTTGTAGGATACTGTATATATACTATATAGATTCATATGGCCTTTGGTAGATTTTTATTTATTTTTTGTTTCTTACTAAAAAATGACCATAAATCACTTAAAGGCAAGTGTCACATTATGCTGAATGAATTTTCCATACAGGATTTCAATTACTTCGTCAGTGAGAAACAAAATGTGTTGCAAATTGAAATGTGTTGCAAATTGATAACAAAACTGGGATCGGTTATCAACTTATCAATGAGAAACCAAGCTAGGCTCAGTTGGTTGTCTCATTTCCCCTAGTGATTCAGTGAAGGTCAGAGTTTGAGCCCCACGAAGGGCGGGTTTGGGGTTCAAAGCTATGAACAGCCTTTCAACCCCATATTGATTAACATACTAATATCTCGCTAACCATCGCTGATGTATTAAGATTGTGTTCTTCTAAATAATCCAATTGGCTTTTCTGCCAATTTTTTTTTGTCCTTATTCAATTTTTTTTCGCATTTTGTGGTTTATTGTCAATTTTTTGGGGATTATTGCTTCCTTATGACGAGAGGAATCTAAAAAGTAAAAAATTTCGATCGAAATCCAATTTTTTTTGAATTTCGACGAAAATTGGCGGGAAAGCCACTTATTTCGTCTTTATTCAAAAAAAATTTGATTTCGACCAAATTTTTTTACTTTTTAGATTCCTCTCGTCATAAGGAAGCAATAATCCCCAAAAAATTGACAATAAGCCACAAAATGCAAAAAAAAATTGAATAAGGACAAAAAAAAATTGGCGGGAAAGCCAAATGGATTATTTAGAAGAACACCCCCTAAGTGTGGCAAAAAAAAAGAAAAAAAAACTTATCAGTTGAGTGACGTCAAAAGAAGTTAAACAAAGGATATCATCAGGTGAGAAAATTAACAAGAGGTGTGAAAAATATTTTGAAATTAGTGTTCTCTATTCTAATGCATTACTCTCACATTAAAAACTGTTCATAAGATTAAGTTACTAATTATAGCATGATCCATCAAATAAAGAGTGAGGAAACGTGATGTTGAATAAGTGGAGGTCCAATTTCATGATCAATTGGACCGATCGAAGCCTCGGAAGTCCAAACGATGCTTAATTACAAATTATCCAATTTGGCAAAATTTGGACGAGCTCCAATCGGGCCCAAACTTGGTGGGCTGACTTATTTTCGCGCTGCGGTCAATACGCACCACCCTAAGTCGTGACTAATAGTGTTTTTCAGCCTAATTTCTTCGTTTAGGCCTTCAATTTACGTTTTTTTGCCGTTTTAGGAAATATTTAAATCGTTAATAACTCTTAGACCGTAATTCTTTTTTAGTTGGTTCTTTTTGGGAAACTCCTATTTTTCTTTCCCGTTTTCAATTTTATGAAAACTCCAAATTCTGGTACTTTTTTGCTGTGTTCTCTTTAGTTTTTAAAAAGAATTTTTCAAAAAATTCCCCTTAAATTCCCCTTACAAGACCTGAGATTCTCCCTACTTCTAATGTTTCTCTTTCTATCTCTCTCCATTTGTTACCCCTACTATTTTTCAAAAAAAATTTCAAAAACGTGCCTTGTTCTCTTCCCTTTTCAAAAAGAATTTTTCAAAAGATTCCCCCTACTTCCAACATTTCTCTCTATCTCTTTCCACTTATTACCCATACTATTTTTCAAAAAACTTTTCAAAACACAAACCAAACAAAGCATTTATTTTCCGAGTTTATTTTTTAGGGTTTCGGCCTATATAAGAGTAGTAACCTAATGTTTATGCAGTTTTTTCAATCAAAAATATTCAGACCTTGTCTCTTTCTCTCGTGGACTCAAGTTTATCATTTGTTCAATTAGTATACAACTAATCTTTCCTGTTAATTCCACTGCGTCAAAACGAAAACCCCACAGGTTGACTCTTGCTTTCCAAAACTCGCACTCGACTCTTCTTCTTCTTCTTTTTTATGGGCAAAAGTATTTTATAAAAGAAATTCAATAAGGATTCATAGAAAAAGGAAAAAGGGGATGAGGAACCTAACCAAAAGTTGAATGGAAGAAAAAAGAAAGAAAGAAAAGAAACCATCCAAATTTATTTATTTTTGGTAATGAAGAGTGACTAATCTTACCAACTCTTTCTACGCGTTTGCGTGAGGTGAAATGGCTCCAAAGACAAACTGTTGTCGAGGGGAATCGATATTGCAATCTTAAAGTGATAAGTCCTGCCAAAGCAACTCAATTAACCACTGTGACAACCTTTTTGGGTTTATTCAAGCATTCTTGTAATCTTGTTCAATTCCTCTTCGAAATGAAATACAGCAAAACCTAAATATATTAGTCAATAAAGAGATAGACTTTTTCACGGCTGCTCCGTGAACTGGGTGTTTACGGAGCGACGCAATCTCAGCCGTTTATTTGCGCAATTAATGACTGAAATTCGTTTTCAATTATGACTGGTCACAATTAACTTTTTCCCGAAAACACTTTTGGACGATAGCGATTCACTTTCATAAACTTTCTTTACGGAAACTTCGGTAAAGAAAATTTTCCCGTCAACTAAACAGCCAACTACCTCAACCCCCAACCGATGCAGCTCCTCGACCGCACCGCGCCTCCACGGCTGCCAAACATCCTCCGGACTCGCCGCAACACCATCAGACCACCTCCGGCAGTGACCAAAACAACCGCCTTCGTCATAAACGTCCTCAGTGGGACTCGCAACCTCCGGCGGCGGCCAAGAAAAGACCACCTTCGTCTTCCGACCACCTCAACGGATACGCCAACGGTTTCCTTCATCTTCTGACGACCTCACCGGAATCATCACTTCCCCATGGCGCGCTCGACTCTCAGGGTTAATCGAAACATGTAAGCTGCTCGGATTTTCAGTACTTATATATGAGATATAGCCCCATTCAGTCACGCGAGACGGCGAGAATGTTGTGGGATCCACAACTTCAACTTCAATTTTTTCACGGCATACTTTCCTACAAAATAAATCCTGCCGGAACGATGAAAACGAAGAAAGAAAGTGGAATTACTATTACGTACGACGACACAACCAAGGAAAAGAAAAAGTGTAAGAAATTTTCGAGGTTCTCTTTGTCTTTTTTTTGAACAGCTTCAAGGTTCTCTTTGTTGATCGAAGCAATTGAATCAGACAGCATTGAAACAGTGTAAAAGGCAAAAAAAGGTTGGATGGGAAAAGATTGAGAGGGACCTGTACTATTCCTTTGTCTCTCTCTTTGACTGTTTCTCACAGATCGATTGGACTTCGAGTTGATGTTGTGCAGTGATGTGCACAGCATCGTGCTCTGCAACTCCGAGCCATCGGATCGTGCATCCGACGGTTCGGATCTCATGTCGACAACTAACGATCGAGAGTCGTTCATTGCCGAGATGAAATTCGAGCCGTCGGATGCACGATCCCCCAATTATGATCTCTTGATATACAAACAATTGGTTTACAATAATTCTAGGGACACATCCAAATTCACACCCACACTCATATGAGTGGTGGGCCCCATACACACACTAGAGTGTGTAGTGTATGTGGGACCCATCACTCGTGTGAGTAGTGAATGTGTGTTTGGGTGTGAATTTAGGTGTGTCCCTGGCACCATTGAACAGTTTAAAGGTGAAAATTTCTTTGCATATTGAAACTCCATCCTAATGGTCTAGTGGGACCCGGCCTGCTGTTGTTCTACAGGTAGCATTAAGGGTTACTGATCATTAGAGTAGTGATAAGGAATCGGGATGCTGCAAAAGAGCTCTCTGTAGAGCGCTATAGGACACATTCGGATCGTTCAGAAGTGTTTTCAGCGATTCGGATTAAAAATGAACCCTTCCTTAACTCTTCCCTGGAGGAGTTTGTTTTCAACCCAAGCCTTTAATTACCGAGATGAACGGTCCGAATGCGACTTGCAGGACGCTCTATGGGGTGTTCCTTTGCAGCATCTCCGGTCCAGTGATAATGTATCGACACTACTCCTCCGGACCATCTTCTGCTCCAATCGTACATAAATGGTACGAATTATCTACTAAGTGTTAGTTTTTTTTTTTTTAACCAAATCACTAGATAAATGTACAGAAAGTCTACACACATACAATCTGTGCACAGATTTTATTGTGGGACCCACCACAGGTTCCACACAAATCATCCGAGCCATTTATTAAATGTAAAATATTTTTTCAAGGGTCCCCGTAAAAAATAAGCTCAATCCGATATATATAGGTGCTCGATCCAATCATATAACTTTTCATTATCCAGAAATCTGAATGAAAAGTTAGATGGTTGGATGAAGCACCTATAGGTATCGGATTAAGCTTATTTTTTACAGAGACCCTCAAAAAAATGTTTTACATTTAATGAACGGCTCGGATGATTTGTGTGGGACCCGTGGTGGGCCCCACAACGAAATCTGTGCACAGATTGTCTGTGTATGTAGCAGGACTCATAAATGTATCGTAGTCTTTTTTACTTGAATTGCTTATTAGTTTTAGAGTTTCTTGATAACTCAGGTCTCCGGACCTGTTTATGCGCATTTCAATTGATTTGGGGACCTAATTCCAACGTCCACTTGCAAGGAACCCAATTTATAGCACTTCAAGGCAAAGCTTCCCGTGGACTGATTTCAAAAGAGTTAATAGCACCTGAGAGATTTCGAATATAAAATCTTAAGAAGGAACAAACTCTTAAATCCCATGTTTTGACCATCAGACTAGCCCCTTAAGTATGCATAAATTAACGAGCTCATCAAAATGAACGAACAATTTGATGAGAGTGGACAAAGAGATAAGAGTGGACAGCCGACTCCACTGGCTGACAAATTTTCATAGAGATAGGTATAATTCTTACTAATTTGATCCCACTTTTAAAATTTATTTTTGCCCCAGCCCATATAAAGGGTTTTGTACTTAGGGAAAAAATTAAATGAGTCAAAGTAGAATCTCCACGTACAAAATTCCCAAACGCAGCGCTAGTTCGTTCTCCACCCACAAAATTCCCAAATGTAGTGCTAGTTTGTTCGTTTCTCAAAACAAATCAAGAATTTTTGAAACCATTACAAAACGAGGCTATCATCCATCGTTTCCAAAGTATGAAAAGTCGTCGAGGTCAATTGTAAAACGAAGCTACATTTTGTTATTATATATCTACTTTTTGATTTTCTTGTTAATCCTAATTGTTTCTTTCAATTAGCAACTAGAAAAGTGAATTACACATAATTTAAATTTTTGATCCCACTTATCAAAAATTCTTACTCCACCACTGTCAGAATACACCCTGGTTGCCCCCATGAGGCCCCCCAAGTTGAGTGCAGTGCAACATCTTCTGCTCCTCCGGCTTGCAAGGAGGAAGCTGCAGCTTTTGGGACCCCTTCCTTTTAGCTTTAGCAGTAAGAATAGCTAAAGGGGCTGACTGAAGAAAATGAAATGATTGCCCAGTACCACGTGCTTGGAGTACGAGTGTCTTACGGGTACAGAACCAATAGAGTTTAAACTTTGAGTTCCTCTTCCTTTTTTTGCAACATTCAGAATTTTTACCATAATTACCCACTAGTACTCCCGGTACAATTAGGTCTATAGAGGTTTGGCTTGGCAGGGTAGATGAAACCATCCATGAAAATGCCCAGCAAAGGAGAAAATATCGTCAATTCTTCTTTGCCTGACATTTTCATGGATGGATTTCATGTACCCTAACATTTTCCAGAAATTTGAACCGTCAATTCTTTTTTACTGGACATTTTCATAGATGAATTTTATGTACCCTAACATTTTCGATATGACAAAGGAATTGGCATTTGCCAAATTTCAGAGAATTTCTTATTTGTGGGTGTAGCACCCCATTTGCCATTTCTTTTGCTATTTTAGAGGAATAGCAAGAAATTTTTGCCATTTTTAGCATGCGGTGTGGATGCTCTATGAAAAAATTATCTGCAACCGTAGAAGTCCACCTATCAAACAACCCACAAATGAATTGCGTTTTCACATTATGTGCCCTAGCACCAAAGCTCTGATCTCCCTGATGGCGGCGGCACTTGTGCTGTCCCTAACGGAACCTGGGTTTGAAGAGAAATTCTTCAGTGCCGGGTGGGCACAGGACAGCTGGTGCCGAGCACCATCTCTGCCGTCCAAACGTGTTTTGGATGGCCCAGATCTGTTTGAGTAATTTTTAAGTGTAAAATTACCAAAACACCTCCTCAAGCCCAAACAAATTGGGCCGTCCAAAACACGTTTGGACGGCCAAGATACGTGCTCGGCACCAGCTGTCCGGTGCCCGCTCGGCACTGAAGAAGCCATGGTACTCCTCTCTCTCTCTCCATTATGTGCCCTAGCTATTTGTGGGAGGTGAAAACAATACAATGAGTATTGTACAAGCATTAGATATGCACGATTGAGATAAACCAAGCAACTCATTAGAGAAACCAAAGTATTCCCCCCATATTCTTGGCTTCATGGCTGGAACTTCCAAAATCACAGTTTCTTCTTCTTATTAGTTTTGCTCCGGGAATTTATTCCGCTGGCTTGTGGGTTTTCGAACCCAGGGATTCTGTCAAACACCCCCCTGCCGAGCGGCATCCCGCTATTCATCTCAACACAGACAGTTCGGATTGAATCTAAGTACATACAGATTGAACTGTTCATAGCTTGGTCAAGATCCGCACTGTCGATTGCCAATATGAACGGCCGGATCGGCCGCTTGGCGGGGGTGTTCCTACTATTCGCTGCCTTTTTAACTAGGAAAACATGCTAGCTACTTTAGGTGCAACGTCATACATACTAGCACATATCCATCATAGGGCAATCTGTAATATCGACCATGACAATAAAGTGCAAAAATGAACTTCCATGGTTTATCAGAAGCTATTTATCACATCCATCTGGTTAGATCTGTGTGTGAAAACACCGAAGAAGACAACAAAGTTCAGACGGGAATTCTTCTTCGAAGAAACGATACTACATCTTCCTCCCTGCGTTTGCCGACAACGGTAATAGAATGTAAAGCAGATGACTTGAGCCATAAGACTCGTAGCAGTATCTCGATGAAAAGGACCAACTTCCATTGTTAGAACTTTGCGTGCAAATGCCGAAGAACAGGAAACGAAACTCGGGTTTCCAAAATCAAGAAACGAAATACGCAAGGCCCTTAAAAAATGTTGTGGATTCACCCACATAACCTCTCAACGCAATCACAAGTCACAACTGGAAAATTTATCGGGAAAATGATCTGTATTACAGATCGTAAGGCGCTGGAGTGCAGGGGGCTGTTCTCTGCCATTGCAATCTCGTGACATGATTGAAGTTTGATCCAACACTTTGAGGAAACAGAAGGGATGGTGCAAAGATTCCAACAGAACAATAAGGCTAGAAGACGGGCATACTACTTTTCTGATGTATAAATGCAACCAAGCAAAAATACCAGTTATCATCTCAACTAAAGCAGGAGAATGCAACGAAAGCCACACTTGCCTGTTGCAGATAAAAGCAAACTATTTTCCTTGCGGTTAAGATGAAACATGGTGACTCAAGGGAGGTAAGATGAAATGTAAGACATTAATTTGTTAAATTTCTCCAGCGTTGTAGAAAAAGGGGAACCAGAAAAGGCAACAACCACTACGTCTTATGGAGACATTTCAGCGCAATACATGTGTTCTGGCAGATCCTAATGTTAAGCAGCACATGATATAATAGATGACTTGAAACAAATTCAAGATTCAGAGTCTCAGATTCTTACTTATCCAATTCGGGATGCTGATTTCCATGAACCTTTCTCAGAAGTGGTTAAAGTCATCTACAATTTCTCCCTCTGTACTATGTAGATTGCAAAAATAGTGAGCCGATATAAAATATGTGCTTTATGCACGTAAGTGTACTACGTAGATTGCAAAAACAAGGCAACATCTAAGGCCGCTATTCTCCCCCTAACAGAATAGACGTCAAACTCAGCCAAACCACAAACTTTCTTCAGTCCATAATTTCAATCACCTATGCAGCACTTTTGAACCAAACCCAAGCCATGCTAGGAAATGTACATTTTCAGGCCTATTCTGCTAGCAATTCAATATTTTCTACAGTAATCAGAATTTCACATGAAACCATTGCTTCCAAACTTCAAGACAAGCTCCCAAATCAAAGACAATTTGTCTCCATACTGTGGGGTTTGCTTCCTCTGTTCACAGCATCATCTTGATTATATGAATGATAGGAGTAACCAAGAATAATAAACACCTCTGACAGAAAAGATAGCCACGTTTAGCATGTCATTGTCCTTACTCTTGTAACAAGTGTTTCATATAGCAGTAGCAGCATAGAGAAATTCAGCACACTACCCACAACTAAAACATTCTTCCCAAAACAAAAGAGAGGACGGAATAGGGACAATGATTAATGAAGATGAAAGGAAGCAAGAAAATGGTGCATAGTTCTCTCTGCATTTCTGAGCCCCAACTTCCATTCCAAAATTTTCCTCTCCAAACTAAAACCCTTTAGCAGCGAAAATCTATGCACTTCATATTCCTAAGAATAGTGTTTCTTCAAGTAGAAGCAGCATAAGAAAAGTTACAGTTAGCATCAAGTATGAATCAACCACATGTTGGACCCCCCATCTGAAGATTAACTCATCACTTCACCATTTTGCACAAAACCACAAACGAGGACAAAAACATAGAAAAAGGCTTGTAGTTTTTGCAAGCCTTTTTGAGCCCCAACTTCCAGAACATGCAATGGAACACAATGACTTCGTATAGGCTCCGGGGGTGAAGCCATTGAAGACATAATGCAATGAACATTGAAAGAAAATGAGAAACATGAAACCGCTATCCACGAAAGAACACATTATATCAAAAATTAGAGTAACAAATGAGCAAAGACAACGAAATTAGGAATAGAAGAGCAAAATTATCTACAATATTTATAGTTAGGAAATGATTTCCTATGCCAATACAAATAACCCAACATACTTTTAACAAAGAAACGGTTACACATTGGAAATCAAACATGGAACCATCATACACTAACGAGCACCAAGAATCATAAAATTTGAGCAAGGAATGAGAGAGGATAACATTGAAATAGAGGAGCAAATAATCTACGATTACAGCTAGCTAAGAAACGGTTTCCAATGCCCACTACAAATACTTCAACATCCTTCCAACAAGAAAGGGTCCCACATTGGAAGTCAAACGAAATACGAACAGTTATCATAATATGGTCATAGATCGTAGCTGGGCAGCCTTTTCTTCTATTGTTCCTTCTAGAACATTGAGAAAAAATTTATGATTTCATTGCCATTATGCCCGATGTGCTGCCCTGGGGCAGGAATGACAACTGCTCTGCTAATACCCCGTAGGCTGACTGAAACAAGGGGCGGGTCTTTACCAACTTTCAAAATTCTTCGATTTTAGGGAGAACTGTCGGGCGCCAGTGGCTGACTAAAGTGCCCCCGAACTGCACGAGACACATGAGCAAGCAGTGGCTCCATCAATTTATCTTTTTAAAAGGAACTCTATATTCAGGCTTGGATCAACGGAGATATTCCTATCGATATATAAGAGTATCGAATATTCGAGTTTCACAGAGAGACGAACTATATAAAACCAAGCGCGGATAGCAAATATCACGATTTGGGCATTTTGGGCTACGCCGGTGCTTGAAGTGACTTTTAGCAGTATAATTCTATGCCCCCCATTTACCTTACTCTCTTCTGCTGATTTTCACCAAATCCAAATCCGTACCAAATATGACTTAATAGAAAGAGACTACGAAACAAAACTAAACCTAAACTAACCAATAGGGTTCCATATTGCAAATCAAAGCGCTTGAAGTGAAATTCAGTTATCTCATTCTATGGCCCAAATTACCTTAAACATTGCTACTGATTTTTCATACGGAGTAATAGATAGACATGTTCATATATGCATAACCCAATATACCATATCCAAATTTAGAACATTTCAAGTACGACATGCTAGAAGAGGCTAAGAACCCAAATTAAACCTAAACTAACCAATACGGCAACACCTTTAGAGAGTTACAGACCCACTAAATCATTTCACCCTCTTATTCACAGAGATCATTTACCGAAATTACCATCGATTACTCCCTCTCACATTTTCTTCAATTACACCTCTCTGTTTCTTCCAATCTTACGCTTCCAAGCCACAACGTTGTTGGCAGCGTGGACCTTACCAGGCCGATTATGGAAATAGCAAGGCAATTTAATAGGGTTGCTCATTTTTGGGTTACAAGCCCTTTTCCCCAATTTCATAATAGAAGACATGTTCATATATACAATAGCCCAATACACCAAATCCAAATTCAGACATATCAAATACTACCTCCGTCCCAGTCCACAAAATGATAACTTAACAATAACACAATTTTAAAAAAAAAAAAAATTCAAACTTTTTCCTACAACTTACTTAGAGACCAATGACTTCTTTTAATTTACGAAAAAATTTTGAATTTTGTCTCGAAGAAAATGTATTATTTTTAAGCCCTCCGTTTACAGACCAAACAAAGATTTTGGAACGGAGGGAGTACGGCATACTTGAAAAGACCAAGAACCCAAACTAAACAGAGAGAGCTACACAGACCTAAATCAGATCAGGTTTATTCACACAGATAATTCATCGAAATTACCCCCGATCACTCCCTCTCGGACGTCCTTCGATCACGCCTCGTTCTTTCTTCCGACCTTACGCTTCCAAGCGACGCCGTCCCTGGCAGCGTGGACCCCACCGGGTCGATTGTAGAAATAGCAAGGCAGTTTCTTAGGGTTGCTCATTTTAGGGTTACAAGCCCTTTTCCCCAATTTCATCAACCTCTGCTTGCCGAATCGGTCGCTGAAACTCCTCGGCACCAACTCATCGTCATAATCATCGTCGTGATCATAATCCTCCTCGTCTTCCATGACGTCGCAATCGTAATTTCCGTTACCGTAATCGTTGTAATCGTCGTATCCGCTCGGTTCATCGATCGACACGACTTTCACATCGATAGATTCGATACTTTGATGATGAACGATGAGGTCTTGTTCGGATGACGTAGAATCCAACACGTAGGTGTCTTCATCTTCTTCGTCGGAGTCGGAGTCGGAGCCGAAGGAGAAGGTTTCGATGTCGGAGGAGGAGGAGGGGTTGTTGATGATTTCCCAGGAGGATAAGAAGTCGTCGTTGTTGGCGGTTTGGGAATAATCGAAAACGGCTTCGAGCAAAGCAGGACTGGCCATTGTCGTCGTTGGAGCCCCCAATTTCTTGTTTGTCATCACTCTTGCCAGGATTTTCTCCATTTCTGATGAATCTGACTTCGGTTTCAGCCTTCTCTCTCTCTCTCTCTCTCTCTCTCTCTGCGCGCGCGCGTTTCGTGCCGGGGTCATTTTCGTTCTGCTTATCTTATAGAAAACGTCTCGTGGAATATTCGGATTTTTCTTTTCTTTTTTTATCTTGCCAAAGCTACGTTATTACAGCCGAACGATTTCAACAAGTAAAATAGTATCCCACGAATATTATCGAACGTTTTTCTTAAAGTACGCTCGACAGTTCTTATTATCGTTCGGCAACTCTTTGTATCGTTCGGCAGCTCTTATTATCGTTCGACAGTTCTTTGTATCGTTCGGCAACTCTTTGTATCGCTCGAAGGTTCTTTATGTTGCTCGGAATACTTCACAGCTCGGCAAACATCTTTATCGTTCAGAAAAATAAACGGTCGCTCGCTATTGCTCGGAACGTACTGCTATTGTTCGGTATGTGGATGCGGTAAGTTGTGATCTTCTAGAAGCTTCCTTTGCACCTTTTCATAACTTACCCCCTAAGTTTCCTAACTTTCCATTTATAGCAACTTTCTATTAATAGCCTTTACTTCGTCACTAAGTTTCACTCACCTCTTTCTCTATATAAGCAAAGCTCCACCCCTCACCGTACACAACACTCCTCTCACTCCTCTCACTCCTCTCATACATAAACGACTTATATTCTTTGCTTTATATGTCGTTTTATCTTCCCCGGGTACTAACTAGCTTGTCGGAGGCTCTACCCGGAGGAACCCCCCTCCGGTTTGCAGGTACCAGGCTCGGTAGCCAAGCTCGGCAACCTTCCCCGGCAACCTTCCCCGGCTCGGCATCTCACTCCTCGGCAAAACACCTCTCATGGCTCGGTAAATACCTCTCCTCTCCAGACTCGGCGAGCCCCCACACCGCTCAACAAGGATTTAAGTGGAATTAACCCCCCCACAAACTAGCTAAGTAAGAGTAATACCATGTTTAAATTTGATTTCAAAACTTAACGAACTTCAGAACATTATTCAAACGGCTCTTGGGAATTGGGGGATGGTGTTGTGCACAATACCATGCTGCGATTGCGCACCTCCGAGCTGTCAGATCGTGCATCTAACGGCTCAGATCTCATCTCGGCAACCAACGATCCGATGGCTCGGCCTTGCTGCACAGCACAAACCCGAAGTCCCGGCTCTTGGATAAGCTTTAAAGGAGCAAGCAAGAGCTTGAACTCGAATTTCTTAGATCGTCTATTAGCTCTAGAGCCAACTAGTTTATGCAAAAACAGTATGTACCAAGCTTGTAGGTGAATGATAGTAACCAAAAAAACCAAAAAACGAAAAAAGGTTTTAGGTGAGAGTGAGAAAAATCAGTGTTATAACAAGGATATTTTTTGAATTAATATTTGCCAAATTGGACAACATGATTCTGAAATTTATATTTCTCGTCCGAACAAATGTAATTTCTTCGTATGCTCATGATTGCCCTATCCGTCGTAGACTCGTAATGTCATCATGAATGATCTTCTCATTTAATTCTACAAGATAAATTGTCAATCGAAAAGTCTATGCCCACCACTCTTGATTTACCGCTCCCCCAACGCTCTCAATCACACCATCCAAAAGTATTTTGGACGGTCTGGATTTTAAAAAACTCTTACAAGGAAGAGTTTAACCCTTCCAGACTATTGATTGCCGAGACGAACGGTGACATGTTGAGTGGTGAAACAGAGCGGTGAGCGTAACACTGCTGGTGAATTGAGCTTTAGCGGGTGGTTTAAAGATGAACTTCATTGGAATAATGTCCATTTAAGAAAGACTTTCTAAATTTCTTACCAGTTTAGGGCTTTTGGTTTAGACACAGACCTGTTTTCACTTAATAATAAAATCCCTAAGCTTCTGGTGATTTTAGCTGCTGCTTTTCTTTCAACGAGTAAACCCATTTCCCAAATACAAGCTACACTTCCGCACTTCGATTCAATCTTCGAACCAAAGCAAGGACGGGCCGAGGGGCAGTAGTTCTTCTCTCAAAAATTTTGGAATTACATAAATTCGCCTGCCCAACGTTATCGATTGTTATCTTAGTGTTCAAAATAGATGGATAGGGATGCACAAGATTGGAGTATGTATTTACTATCATAGATGATTATATTTCAGTAATTGAATAGGTTCATCGACAATCTTTTTGAAAGTATTGTTACAATTTTTATAAGCAAAATAATATCGCCTTCGATATGTTACAAACCTTTTTGAATGTTCGCCTACCCGACCTTGAACTTCTGCTTTCGTCCCCGACCAAAAGAGTGCGAATTTCATATTTGAAATCTCTAAATACGCCTAGATATTCTTCTTGACAAGCCCTTCGGATTGCGGAGGAGGGAGAGAAAAGAAAGGATGGCGCCTGGTGGTTTCTCACCAGAAGTGATAATTTTGGTGAGAATTTGTTGGTGAGAAACAAAACGAACCAATATAGATACAACTTTGTTATATTTATTTCCCATGTCCTGTAACTATCCAAACAAATGGAGAGAAAAATCTATTTTCTTTCTTTTCCCATTCTTTCTCAACAACCATCATCTATGGGTCAATGTTATGAATCCCGTACCGTACCGGCCGGTACATACCGGTATTGTCCATATCCGGTACCCTACACTTCTAATTCCGTTCCGGCTCAAATACCGGTCGGTACCGGCCAATACCGAACGGTACCGTACAATACCGGTCAATACAGGACTACTTTTAAATTTATTTTTTTCTTCAAGTACAGGACAATACCGGGCAAATACCGGACGGTACCAGACAAATACCGAAATATTTTTTATTTTTTTTGTTTTAAAAAGTGTATATTACACTATAAATTCTTTTAGGTAGGAAAAATAACACTAATAGCGACCAATCCGAAACGGTACCCGGTATCTCACCGGTACCGGTATGTACCATACTAGCAAGAAAACCGGTACTCTAGCCGGTACGGTATTCAGAACCTTGCTATGGCCTATGGGCATCCGAAACTGCTTCTCATCAAGACCTTAGAGCACTCTCACCTATGAGTTAAGACCGCTGCAATTTTGCAAATATTGCAAACCAGCCATAATGTATATACTTACTATATTAACATTCTCATGACGGGATCGCGAACATGCCTTTGAATCACATCTCAGACTACTAAAATCCGCGAGAGCGCAGTGCACAGATTGTGCATTTTGAAGGATTATGTGACTAAGCTTGTGACGATATACGTCTTGAGAAATGGCATAAAACAAGTTCCCAACGATGCAGAAGATCATATTGTAACTTGGATAAGCAAGATTGACCTTTCTTTTACCAATACGTAATACCAACGTTCACTAAACCCAAAAAGCAAGGGTTAGTCACAGATACTCAGCAAAAAGAAAACATGCTATTTTGAAACGAAACCATAATTCAGCATCTAATGCCGATTGTTTCGAGTTATTTTCATCACAATGCAGTGTCCACTTCAAATTTGTTACCGAACTTTGGAACTTTCCGTACGCAACAACATTGCCATGAAATTCCATAGCAGGAAAAAATACGAGCAAACACGATAAAGTAAGAGTTGTTCTGGTAATACGAACATATTGATATGAGCAAATTTGCAGCACTACATTTGCGTATCATATCAAAATAGAAGCAGCTGTCTTAGGTATGACCAACGTCTACTTCGCGAAAGACCCTCGGCCATTCTTGTCTATGAACAACTAACAAGAATAGCCCCAGCCAAAATTCTCATTTGGTTTATTACATGGAAATTAATAATCAACTTAATAAAGCAGAGAAGGAGGAAGAAAAAAACTAACGATAGCCCAAAAAAACAGTTCGACGGAAACTTAAAACTCTTGGGTCAATATTTCTTACCTTTTGCCTGAGAGATGAAAGCATCAACATGAACATCCCCACCGCCCGACAATGGACAAGAACATCCCCACACCGGAATGATGATTACAAAAATGCTGTTGGTTCACCGACTAGATCATCTTATCTGGGAAGGAGAAGAGAGTAGGCCCGAAGCATCTGCCCCAATCACCGCAAGATCACAAACAGCACAAAGCTGCCCTTCCTGGCTCGGAACGAACCGGGACCCGCAATAGGGGCACGAGACATCCTTTTGTCCACGGTAAATCGGCACATACGTGGCTCCACAAATCACAAATGGGTTTCTGAAATCGTAGTTCAGCTGAGCCACATCCTTCATGTTCTTCTCAGCCTGCTGCAGCACTTGGCGGGCCTGCCTTGCTTGGTTCTCATTGGTCGGATTGGTCTCCAGCAGCCGCCTGGCGAAATTAGCAGCTGTATTAAGGTTCTTAGCCTTAAAGCAAACAGACATTGCGTTCTGCAAAGCTAGCCTTAAGTGAGGGGTTTGAAGGTTGCAGTGTGTGAAATATGCAGCTAACTCCTGTTGGCGAATAGGATCCTCTTTCATTTCCTTCCTCTTCACCTCCATTTGCAGACCCAAAGCGTACTCTCTCACAATGACTACCAAATCCTTAACTTCATCAACATCCCGTCTTGATTCCACCACAACAAACGGAATGGTGTGGAGAATATTCAGGAAAAGTCGAAGAGCCTCCGTGAATTTCCCAGCAGTCGTCGATTTATAAGCCGCCTTGAGTTTCTCCTCCAACTGAGAGAAGCTAAACACAAGCGCCGGTGGGCCCCTCACATTAGGGCTAGAAGACTCGCTCCATCCCCTCTCAATAGCAAGGGACAACACTGAAGCATTAGAAAAGGCATGCAGAAAGGTATGGCTTCCGGTGTGAAGATCGAGAAACATGGGTCTCAAAGGAGCAAAGTTTTTAATTCCCAGTTGTCGGCTAAGCAACCGCATTGCCGTATCGAAATTTCCAGCCGCCGCATGTTCGGCAGCGAGCGAAGATTTCTGGGTCCAGATCTGGCTTACGGGCATTCCAGGAGTGGGGGCCACGAAAACCGATGAGCGCGTATTGACAGAAGTCTTTGGAGTATCTGCCTCAGGAGGAAGCTCCAAATCCTCAAGATCCCATCCTCCCTCTTCCTCATTTTCTCCCTCCGGAACCTCCCCATCCTCTAAAACCACTCCAATATCCCCATTTTGTAATTCGTCTGCATCTAACATTTCAATTTCTTCACCCCAATCAGCATCTGCAGCCTCTTCGTCTTCCTCAGGGGCCCCACGTCCGATGTTATCAAGCGCACCTTCGAATATCCCTCTCATTACTCTCAAGAGAGGCCAATCTCCACTAGACAAGACAGGGGTGGGAGGCATCAGAAGAGAGGGTGGTGCTTTCCCCTTTGGCAATTGAGGAGCATTATCTCCCAACTCCAATGCTAGCCGCTCAGAAACATCAGATAGGCCGTGGACTGAAGCAGTTACATAAGCAAGTGGTAAATGCCCAGTATTTTCCAAAATCTTTACGCGTTCTCTAACATCACCAAGATACAAAGCGTTATGGAACTGACCCATGACATCACCCTTGACTTCAGCAATTTTGAGCATTTTGGACAGTTTATCCATGTTTCCAGTAATGAGGTACAGGAAAGATAACCTTTCAAAATTCTTTGTTTTCTGGTAGGCGTACTCAACAATTCCGGCATTTCCTTGGCGAAGAGCCTCCACTCCCAATCTATACCAGTGATCCTTCTCGTCGATTTCCTTAGCTGAAGCAACCGCGGTTTGTATGTTTCCACTTTCTAGAGCTAGATTGAAGCGGGTTCTCTCATCTTTCACAAAATGAAGAGCGACTTCAGGAAATCCCTTCTGTTGCAAATAAGCAATCATTGCTTGCCCACAGAGTTGAGAATTCCTTATCATGCTCATAACATGGTCGTATTTCTTCTTCATTAAAGAAAGCTTAAAGATATACTCGGTTGCATCAATAGCAATCACCCTGTTCTTTCCATCCCGGTCCAAGCAATATATCTTGGATCCCAAAACTCTTGTGATGTATATTGGGACATCAAGGGTCCTTATAATTCCACTATCTCCATTCGGGAGGCAGTACTTGATGTGATTCAAAGTTGTGTAAATAAACACCCCATTGTCGTCCCAGGCTCCACTTTTCACGCGAATGGTCTCATGAAGAGTGCACTGATGCACAAGTCTCTTACTAGCAATAACTATAGCATGTTTACTGAGCAAGGCTACACTCTCCATATCGTTCGACCAAACAACATACTTAACAAAAGGAGTCGGAAGTTCACCGAGAACCATTCTCTGCTGAAGGTCAAATATAACCACCTTATCCTCTGCTCGACAGAGCAAGTTCCCTGTCCCAGCGTAAAAGATTGCATCAGCAGCGATAGGGAGACTGCTCTTCTTAACAATCTCGTTTTTAAGATTCTTGACTAACACTTGGTTGCTGCTTTTTTCAAGAACAGCAAACCTGTTTCGAGCCACAAAGACAGCTGATCCTCCCGTACCCCTTTTTGCCTCTTGCACTATTTCACCCCTACTAATACTGTCTTTAGGCACAACATAAAGCTCATAAGAGCCACCATCAACATCAGAGCAGATAAGAACAGCACCTTCCGTAGGACTATATGAAAGAGTGCGAGGACCTTGATTTAGGCTCGTAGAACCAGGGCGTCGAATTGGGATCACTTGGGTATCCTTCTGCGTTGGGAACTCGTAAAACCGCAAAAAGCGGTCTTTGGCATAGAACATGGATTCGCCACTTACGGAGAATGCAGGCCTTTCTCTTTCCAACTTAAACACGATCATACCACTATCGTGACCGGCAGCAAGGAGATTCATCTCAGGGTGAGCTGCAAGAATCCAAAATCGATCATGCTCCCGGCGGAAAGTTTGAACACCTGTCCGCTTTGTTGCATCCCAAACACGAATGCTCTTGTCTTCTGAGTTCGAAACAATTATGTCCTGTTTGGCATGAAACATGACACATGACACATTATTCATGTGACCCCTCAGTGTGTCCACTTCCCAAGCCTTTGTCTCTGGAAAAAAAGAATAGCATGCCTCAACAGTAGTAATTGCTCAGATAAATACATAACCTTATAGTGCACAAGATTATCCCTGGAAGTTTAAATTTTGACTGAGTGAATTGAAATCAGTCACATAATATGATAATATGGTTAATACCCTAGCAAATTATGAATTGAAGTGCACGTTCTGAAACATGGTCTATCTTCGTTCCAGTACTGTGAATTTTTAGCAACCCAAAACAATCCCGGAAAGTTTACCCAGGAAATCAAACATAAGTTACATAACAAACTCAAATCTGGGGAGAGCAGAGTTTGTCTTTATAAACTGTTAAAATAAGACATTTTGCTCAATGAATGTTTTGCCATTCAAAGAAGGAAATCATAACTTAACTATAGAAGCCTACCTCAATCGTACCACAAATTAGGATACGTGGCATATCATATTCCTATCCCCGTTCCTAGTATAAAACAATATGCGTATTGCGTCCTATGACCCAACAATTTGAAACCAGGTGGAACCATTCCAGGCTCCCCAAAATGAGAACTATCTTGAGACTCAACAATAACTTGGGTTCAACAAGCAGTGATCATCCTACACATTTGAGCAGAATATTCGGAGAAACGCCAATAACTACCTTATGGACTACAAGAAAGAAAGCATAAGAAAAGATCAGGATATTACCATTCATACGCCACAGCTTCACTTGACGATCATCTGCTCCGGACACAATCAAGGGCAAAGTCGGGTGAAACGCAGCCCAGTTGACTCCCCGGTCGTGACCTTCCAAGACATATTTAACAACAGCATCTACCCCACCAAAAAGATCAGCATTCATCTGACTCAACCGCAGAATGTCATCAGCAGGGGATGCAGTCTTCTTCTTCAGTGAACCAATATCCCAGACGCGGACAGTCTGATCAAGCGAGGCAGACACAATAAGGTCTTCCCTAGGATGGAATGTAGCACACATTACGTAGTGGTTGTGACCGGTCAAAACAGATATACAAGTACGAGATTGCCAATTCCAGACTCTGATAGTCTGATCATCACTTGAACTAACGATCCACGGATACTCATGGTGAAACTGCACTGTACGAATGTAATCAAGGTGTCCAAGAAGAGTAAAGAGACATCTATGCAACTTGTAGTTCCAAACCTTAATCTTGTAATCGTCTCCTGCACAAGCAACATTACAAAATCAGACACATACTGGCATACCGCCACAAACAAAACTCTCCACATAAGCAACATGTCCATCTTATTTTTACCTTAAAAAAGGGGATTCAAATTTTAATGAATAGTTCGGTTTCAAATGGTACGCTAGTCAAGAACTTCGAAAAAAATTTAAAACCTCCAATTCCATGGACAGAACCTCCAATACTGAAGCTCACTATCACAAAAGCACATCAAAGAAGTAACATAAGAGCCAGACTACCTCAGTAAGAATATTAAACAGAAGACAAATCATTTTCATACATCTACTGTCTTCATATTCCCGTAACACAAAATTTTCTTAGACTGAACACATGCTGTTAAGAGAGTAGAAATTTCAAAAACAAATTCAGATAAGAGGTCTGAATCACAGACACCTATGCAGCATAGTCCACGTTTAGAATTTGGGGCATAAGGAAGACAGTTTGGTATATCCAATGTGAAATCTAGGCATGAATGCATTACACAAACCAGTCATCATAGATCCATGGAAAATCCCAATCAACAGGCCTGAAGAAATGCATTTGGACACGTTATGATAGCAACAAATAAGGCCCCAGACCAAATCACCTGGGGTATAGTGCAGGAACAATTTAAAATGCAAAGCAGCCTATTTGCATATGGTTAGCAAGGTTCAATTTCGATAATGAAAACTTATAATGTGAGGATTTGATATCCGGTTTGGATGAAACAATTAGAGGTTTAACTATAGGTAGACAGTAGAGTTGCAACTGGTCTAGACATACAGTGATGTACTTTATATGGTTCCTTTTGTAGCTACAATCCTTGTAGGAAGACTCCTAGCATATGGTCATTTCAAATCCACGACGATAAACCTCCCGAATTCAATGTTGAATCAATATAAAAGTAATCAAAACAGTGTTTGAGCTATTCTTGTTAAATAATTCTGTCAAATCCCTTTATATGAACTTCAGATCTATCCAAACTGAGTCTTAGTTTCATTTGGATGGTAGGAACCATGAGAAGGGATTAGAATGTGGTTTCAAATCCCCATGATCCCTGCACTTCGAACAAACCGCAATTTGCCAGATGGCTTATCCAATCCTATTCACTTTCAAAAACTAAGTTGGAATCCGATGCCCACCCTCCCTCACAATAATATATATCCTATATAAGATTCTTATTTAATTCAAAGATTCCATACATATGATTCCTAAGTTTCCAAAGTTCGATTCTTATTTGTTAGATTTCCATTCCCACATAAGATTACAGGTGTCCAAGCAGGAATCCAAACAAAGTCTAAGCTTCATTTGGATGGCATGAACCTTGAGAGGGAATTAGAATGTGATTTCGTATCCCCAAGATCCCTGCACTTGGGACCGACCGCGATTTGCCAGATGGCTTTTCCAATGCTGAATCACATTCCAAAACTAAGTAGGAATCGGATACCCTCCCTCCCTCCACAGTAATAAATTTCCTAGATAAGATTACTAATTAATCCAAAGATCCCAAACATTTGATTCCTAAATTTCGAAATTTCAACTCCTAGTAGTTCGACTGCCATTCCCACTTAAGATTACAGGCATCTAAGAGCATCCACAGTGGAATAATCAAAAGTGCATAATCAAAAGGTGCCATATCATCTTTTGATTATCCATTTAAGGGGTTGTTAAGGTTAGCAATGTAGAGGTCTACAGTGGTACAATCAAAATTGAATAACCAAAACTTGCCACATCACCTTTTTAACTTATAAAAATCTAGAAATTGTGACATAGAAAACAATTTTTAAAAAATAGTTTTCAAAATAATAAAAATAGGTTATTAGAAAAAGAGAAAAAAGTTTTTTGAAAACTTTGATTTAAAAAAAAACAGTTTTCAGGAAAAAGTTAAAAAAAACAGTTTTTGAATAGAAAAAGTTTTTTCTTTCAAAAGAACAGTTTTTGAAAAAAAGTTTTAATAAAAAACCTGTTTTGAAATAAAACTGTTTTAAAAAAAAAGGGGAAAACAGTTTTAATAAATAAAAAAAAGTGTACAAAAACTGTTTTTTCAAAAAAAATAAAAACTGTTTTTAAAAGTATTTTTGTTGTAAACATGTTGAAAATAGAAGAAAGAAAGTTTTTGTGTAATGATGGTATATTTGATTGAGGAAATGTGAAAACAATTAAATTTGATTATTGGCAAAAGGTTTATAGTTTTGATTATCCAAGGGCCAAAATTTGATGAGTTGCTAAGATGTTTCTAAATTTGGTTATTCCAATGTGAGCTCTTTTTGAGCAAATGTTGCTAACTTTATAAACTTTTTGTTTTGATTATACCACTGTGGATGCTCTAAGTATAGTGGATGCTCTAAGTATAGTGTAAACAAGGACTAAAATTGAATTGGCTTCAATAAATCAATATCTCCGAATTCCAAAACTAAGTAGGAATCCGATACGGTGAGACCCACTCTCCCTGAGTTCCTCACAATAACATATTTCCAAGATAACATTCCTAATCAATCCCAAGATTCCAAACATTTGATTCCTAAATTTCCAAAGTTCGATTTCCATTCCCGCTTAAGATTATGGGCGTCCAAGCAATAGCGTAAATAGGGACTCAAATCGACAATGGCATTCAATAAATCAGTACCTCCAGACACAAAAAGCGGCTGAGATTTGTGGAAGTGAACGCCACGGACGGGACCATCGTGCTCATCGAATCTGTCGATGAGAGTCCCCATCCGGTAATCCCATAGCTGGATCACGCCGCTGTGAAGGCTCGCAAGGATCCACGGCCTCTTACTGTGGAAACTCAGTCCCTTCACTCTATTACTCTTCGTCTCGAATTTCGTCAACATTTTCGCGAATTCTGCACGCAAAACAATCACTAAATAAACAGCAAACTCGACACAATTCTCACACTCAAAACCACACCGATTCGACGAAAGGAAAGCGCTCGGAGCAGATCGCGCGACACTCGGAGAGTAATAAATCGCGGTAACGCCAAGGCAACTCGCGTTGATCGGGGATCTAGAGAGATCAAACTTTTTCGTTTTACAATACATAGGCGTACCTCAGATCTGTGAAGCGAAACGGTGGATCGGATTGGGTAGACTACCGCATGTGAAATCGCCGCGAGGGGAGCAAGGGACGCAGGCGTATCTAGAGAGAGATAGGGAGACCAATTTACAGGCTCGTAGACATGAGAGAGAGAGAGAGAGAGCGCGAGAGGGGAGGGTTTTTATTTTACTTAATCGTAGATCTGGCCTCGTTGAGTGTCTTCGTTAATTGGGAGAGAGAGAGAGAGAGAGAGGTGAATGGTAGACTCCGTAATTATACGATAACGGTACTAGTACTGTAGTACAGGTCCTTTAACGATGCTGGTGAGATGGTTTGCTCGTGTCCTCCTCCGTGTAGACCAAGTTTTGAGTCCCACGAGGAACGGAGTTTAGGGTTTCAGGATTATGGATAACCTTCGAGCTCCCTCGTTAATTGACTTCCCACCAACCTCGCTAACTATAAAATATGGCCAAAAAAAGAGTCCTTTAACGGCTCATTTGCGGATACAAAAGGCAAGTCAATTCGACCCATTTCGGAATTTCATACAAATAATCGAGGTGTACTTGAGTAAAGAATTGGCCAAATCCTTAACGATATCTGATTGAGTTGATTTTATACAAGGATCCTTAAAAATACATTTTATATAAAAATCGAGCGGTTCCAATTATTTGTGTGGGACTCCGAGATGGGTGCCGCACAACACGATGTGCATTTGGTGTATACCAAATGGTGTACCCATAATTTTTATTGTATATAAGAGGTAGAAAATTGGAAATCGTATAGGATCTGTTAAAAAGGGAGAACTAGCTTATGCTCCATTTGGTTTGAGTAGAGTAGTTGATATGTGTAAATAAGAGTTCGGTGAATAACGTGATAAATTACTTGTTGCCCTCATTATCATTGTATTGGAAATACCAAAAAAGTTTGAGGGGTTTGGAGGGCTAATTCAGTCTTCTTATCCACCGAATCAACTGAATGGTGGAGGTGTTACCGAAGATCCTTGAGAGCATGTTTACCAGTGAAAATGTATTTCACCTACTAAACAGTACACTTTTTTCATTTTACCTATTCAAATCTTTTTCAATTCCACATCAATACTCTCTATTACCATCTCTATACTTATAAAATACTATAAAATATTACATATTCCCAATGATAGAGGAGAGAGAGTGGAGAAAGAAGCCGGAAGAGAGAGAGAGGAGAGAGAAGAAATAATAGTTGTAGCTTCGCTAGAAATACCGAAACTTTCTGACAAAAGTTATTTTGCCTTCTTGTTTACCTATTCTGGTGTGGTTCACTTTTTTCATTTTTATTCTCTATTTTACCTAAAACCATGTAAATACCTACTATGGTAAACATGCTCTGAGAGGGGTCTTGGCTCTCCTCCGCTCCCGTTCTTCCCCTTCCTTCTCCCACGACCAAACATCAGATCTCTTCTTCCTATCTCTTTCTTCTCCCACTGCCAAACATGCCATTAATGAGTCCCTTAGAGCAACTCTAGCCCTGATCCGGTTTTGATTTTTTGGAGGCTTAAAGTAAAAATAAAAAACAGAACCCAGGTGAATTTTTACAAAAGAAAGAAAGAAAAAAGGTAAATCACATTGTGAAAACACAAATACAACTACTCATCCATAAGAAATATTACAAAACAAAACCGAACATTACAACATCTCAAAAGCATCACTTACATATCCCTGATAAAAAATATAAAAATAAAAAATTGGACTTCAGAAGATTTTAAAAAGCACAGTTTTTTCCCTCGAAAAAATGATCCGCGACGCACTTCTTTCATGTGCTGACAAAACCAAGCCGCGACGAACTCACCATTGCAATCCTCGCACTGAAGCAAGAAGTTTGACACGTGCAAGAATGGCGCCTTGTGCCAGCGGTAAGCACTTGGTCATTAACGCGATTGGCGAGGGTTCGAGCTAGTAGAGCACCACAAAGCCACAAGTAACTTTGTGCTCCTATTCCTCAACTAAATACTATCTATATAATAAAACAGAAGGGTGTTTAGGAATATTCTTAAAGAATATTCTCTCTCAACGGTTCAGATTCTCCCTGACAAAAATTTTATCTACTCATACAAACAAATCCAACGGTCTAGATTTCTCTACCCTTCACATACAAACTAATGGCATGTTTTGTAAATAGCGTGCAATCCTAGGGCTTCAAATCATGGGGCTAACTATTCAATAATGGAAAACAACTGTACTGAGCCTATTGATTGAGGCACGAATGGTGGGGATAAAGGGAAACCTTTTTTTTTTCCTTAAAAAAATGAAGGAAATCTAATTTGATATTTATGGTAAAGATGGGTAAATTATTGGGGTTAAATAACAAATAATACAAATTTCAGTTTCTCATTTCCTTAAAGTGCACCATATTGATTTACTAAGTTTCCTATCTTAAGAAAGAAGTTATTGAATAATCTATGAATTTTTTTGAATTTAAAATATACGAATCTTTTTTAATTTGAAATCTATAAATCTTTCCAAACCATATCTTTGAGATTCTCTCTGCTTACCTATTTTTATACATGGCTATCCAAATAGAAATGGAAATTCAAAATCATTTCAGTCTATCGAATAAAATTATACACTCACTTTTCAGAGAGAGAGAGAGAAGTACCATGGAGTACTTATTTTTGCATCGAATGTGAGATTCCATTGGTCCTTTTCCATTTGATTCGGCTCACTACATGCGTGTAGTGGGCAATCTCTGCCGTTTTCAGATCAACGTACACATAAAATAAGCATTTTAAATTTAAGTTCAATTCAAATTATCCGGACTGTTGGCTACCTATTCTCAGTGTCCCTCATTGTATTTGTTTGAACTTTAATACTTTAGATTGCAATAGAATTTAGATTTTTTCTGATTTCGTTGATGCAGAACATTAACTGATGTGCTCTTTGGTTTTAACTTTGTACCTGGCATTTACTGAAATTTTATAAGCAAATTGATAGTTCTTTGTAGCTAGCTTAAATGTATAGTTGGGGGAGTGCCGTAAGCACGGGTAATTCTCTTTCATACCACTAAGAAGAAGATCACTTACTACACACTAATAAATCGATTTAGTATTTTGAGCCACTGGCTAGCAAGTGTCGTAGGCACGAACAATTTTAACAGGGATGCGTAGTGCCGTAGGCACGGGCAAGCACTAGTAATACAATACTAAACAAATACAGAAACACTAATATTTCGTTAATTTTTTCTTAAGGGCTCGTTTGGATACGGGATAAGGATTGGAGGTATTATTTATGAAGGAAGATAAAATAGTATAGGGTATTGGTTAATAAGGAATGGTCCACATTGATGTGATGTTTATGGAGGGGGATTAAATAGTAGTTGATTTGGATGAGGTATTAAAAATGGAGGGATAAAATAGCACTTGGTTTGGATGATGGATAAAATCTGGGGATAAGATTGTTTTTTAGTTGAAATGGAGGAGGAGGGGGTATTATTTCGGCTTTATCCGGGGGTATTAACTAATAACACCCCAAAATCTACCTATAAATAATCCCCTCATAGGGGTATTAGCCGGTACAAGAGAAGAGGGGGGAAACTTAATACCCCTGCGTTTTTGGGTTGCCAAACCAGGTGATAAGCCTGGGCCCACGGTCTTAGGAGGGAGGAAAACTAATACCTCTTCTCAATACCCCATCCAAACGAGCCCTAATGTTGTTATTCACTATTCTTCATTTAAGTATTTTTATCGAGGTTATGCTTATAAGGTAACTCTTCTGTTTGAAATTTCTTGATCCGCCACTAATTGGGACCAAGTTTAGAGCCAAGCGTGTACCTTGGTGTCATGACATGTGTGCCACTTTTAATGTGGTCGCATCGATGGACGTAATATTTGCCTATAAATGGGCGACGCCCCCAGGCAGCCATGAACGTCCCGCAGAAACCTTGTCCGATCCAACTCCGAAAATCCGAAACCCTACAAGAAATACTCCAAATAGGTAGTATGGCTGTGTTGAATAGAGTTGTATTCATCTATAGTGTGGGGCATTCGGCTAACCCGATTTCAGATTATATATTCGCGAAGTTTACAACGTATGTTCCATTTGAATTCATGCAGTCGACTCCAATTGATCTGAACTTAAGACTCGGTTTGGCGAGGGTTCTGCCCGAGCTTCTATTAAAATTCTCTTTTTCTACTTATCTTCACACAATGGCCATAACCAGTAAAATTTGAACACATATTCTCGAGCACACATTTTCAGTAGGGGCGTCTACGGCTATTTTTTTTTTTCTTTCTTCTCTCTGTGATCGACATTGTTCCACATCATTTACTGGAACTCTTACAAAAAAAATTATCTGTTTGTTATCTTTTTTGGATGTATTCGTCTAATGTTTTGACGTTCAAACGTCAGTTGTCTGGGTAGCAAAACCGATGTGGAATGAGGTTTTAATGGGTCGGACATGAGCTGATTTTTCTGCTGTTTGTGCTTTTTACGATTTTAGGGTGCACTAATTTTCTTCTTTTATTCTTTTGGGGGTGCAAATTCCCAAAATAGAAAAAAAGAAGAGAAAAACAAGGAGATCCTAAATCTCTCAGGCAATCAGGTCAATCAGTAATACCATTGCATTAGACACATTCATCATTTGCAAGATTATGCCTTATGATAGACTAGTGCTTGCCCGTGCCTACGGCACTACACACCCTGGTAGTGCCGTAGGCACTGGCATTTTTGTAATATATTTTTATTTTTTTTATGCCAAACGCTAGAAGCCGAGCAGTGGGTAAAAAGAACCGATGACATTTTTGTAATATATTTGTAAGAGTGTGGGTGTTTTCTTAAGAGAGTTGGAGAGCACACATCAACCCTTCGATCAAATGAATCTCAGCCCTTCTTTCAATTTGTATTTGTGTGGTCCTCACACCCTTGTGTTTTATTAGGTAGACTGAATGATGAGCTTCAACACTGGGATCAAAGAAGAATACAAACACAAAAAGCCCATGGCAAAGGTCATGTGAATATTCCAATTCTGATCCTACATACAATAAAAGTGGAAGTGTTCCTGTCACCTCCGTCAGGGAGTATTGTCTCGTCACACCACTATCAATAGGGGACACCACCGAACATATGTCGGGACCATCTTACCAAATTAAATGTCAGAAGCAATTCATTTGATGTCATTGCAAAGCTCTCCATGTATATCAATTCAGATGGACCAAGGGGTCCAACTCTCCATCACTATTAAGCATTCAATAAACTTCTACCCCTGCACTAATCAAGATTAACCCCCATTTTCTGGCAGAACATTGTTGCTTCCACTGTCGGAATTGAGATACACCAGGCATTGCTATTCCATTAGTATACGAGAAAGCAATGTTGCCACACACAGAGACACACAGAGGGGACGACATTGAGAGCATCTTCTCCGACCCTGGTGCTAGCCAGCAGCGGCATGGGGCAGATAGAAAGGGAACCTAGGCTTCTCCCCGTGCCAGTGTCCTTTAACCCGATCCGGTTATCCTTGGCGATCAGTCTAGTCTAGTAGGCTCTCTCTCACCAATGAGTTCAGCTTCTCAACCCATCTGACTGAAATGCAGGAATGTACTCTAGACAATGGAAGAAGTCAACCACTCTGTGTTGTGAATGTCCCAGGGGACAGCAGGTCCCATACCTTATCCTACTGGTGAGAGAGAGAGAGAGAGAGAGAGAGAGAGAGAGAGAGAGAGAGAGAGAGAGACGCTTATTAGTCACTACTACAAATGACGATGGAAGAGAGAAGAGGATCTGCAGCTCCACTAATAACAGCACCCTTGCATCTTCTCAGCTGCAGCAGATAATTCAATGCTGCTTCCGTGATGAGCTCACCGGGGATGATCAATGGAATACCCGGAGGGTACGGGCATATAAGTTCCCCACATACTTCCCCAATGCTCTCTTTGATACTCACCTTTCTTTTCCTTGCAAAGAAGGCATCTCGGGGACTCAACCTTATGTTACTACTAATATCGTCATTATTAAAGGGCACAGCGTACTCCGTTTCTCTTTTTTCTCCTTGGTGAACTGTTGGTAAGAAATTAGTTGCTGATAAATTTCTCAATCCTGACACGAGCCTTTGGACGTGCTCTCTACAAGTTCCCAAGTTAATAGCTAATGTAATAGATCGGGTCCCAGTAAGTTCAGTAACAACCCCATATTCCCTACATAAGATTTCATCGGCTTCAAAACCAGATAGTCCAAGCAACCATACACCAATACTAACCCTCAGGGGATCAATGGCGGGAAAATTGGAGAACCTTGGGAAATCTAGCACTGAAATACCTGGAATTTCGTTGATAGTGTTTTTTGTTTCAACTGCTAATTCCATTGCTTGGTTGAAAACTGTTCCTGGACTTGCACTAAGTTGAGCCCTAGCAGCATCCAATGATGCTAAAAGCAGATAACTTGGGCTAGTGCTTTGAAGAGTTTGAAGGCATCTGCATATTCTATCTCTATCTACAATATCTCCTGACATGTGTAACATTGATGACTGTGTAAGAGAGCACAAGACTTTGTGAGTTGATTGTACAGCAATATCAGCCCCTTGATGGAGGGCTGGATAAGGCAATTGGGGCTGAAATCCTAGATGGGCCCCGTGAGCCTCATCGACAATCAAGGGAATTCTACGCAAATGACAAAGCTGCGAAATCTCACTCAAATTGCTGCATACACCATGGTAAGTTGGGGAGGTGACAAAAACTGCAGCAGGTTTTCGACCTTCCTTTCCCAATTCCTGGATTGCTTTATCTACCTGCCATAATAGCATTGCCAAGAAAAGTAATGGCATTACTACTATTGTTCGTTTTCTGGTTTGTGATTTACTTTACGATTAGAAGGAAAAAAATAATTGCCAAGTTGGCCCATGAATGAAGCTTTCATTTATATACTACTTACCTGGGATGGAGTGACCCCACCAGCAATGTCCCAATCAAAATCGTACTCCGGAATAATGTACTTGGGTAATGCACCCGACAATACCATAGCAGAGATGGCAGATATATGGGAATTCCGAGGGAGAATAAGGTAGTCTCCTGGGGAACATGTAGCCATAACTGCTGCTTGGATTCCACAAGTTGTACCCCCAACAAGGAACCATGTCTCAGATGCACCAAACAGTTTGGCTGCTTGTTTTTGCGCATCTAAAATGGGCCCTGCTGGAGAAAATAGGTTGTCAAGCTCTGGAAGCTCAGGTAGATCATGAAAAAATGGCCTTTCACCGATAAGCTGACTTAAAGATGACGGTGCAGCCCGTCCTCTGTTATGCCCGGGGAAGTGGAAACTAGCAGCATTTTGTTGTGCTGAAGATTTTAATGCACCAACAAGTGGGGGGAGTTCATCTACTTGGGTTTTCTGAGAATTGGGATTGCCGTTAATATGATCTGTGATGGTCCTGCTTTTTCCTATGACGGTTTTCTTATCTTGCTTGATCTCCAATTCTATGATGCTTCTTTCCTGCAATGTTATTCTCCATAATTAGTGAAGAAGTGAGCCCTTAATCAATGTAAATCACATTACCTGGATTTACAAAGGTTAAAATAATATTAGGATATTGCTGCTGCATTAAACTGGTCCATGACGAAGCACTTGCTACTAAGTACCTCCAACCGTAAAAAGAAATAAAATTTGAAATGGGAAAAGCCATCAGCCAATCTCCAAACCCATCATAAACCAGTAAAAAATTAAACTACAGCAGTCCATTAGTGAGGAACCACACTTACCTATCTGCTAACCATTCTGACCTTCAACCACCCTAAAAATTAACCCTTCGTTTTTACTCATGAATTTACTACATCACCCCTTCATGTGTGAAAAAGTGTGTCAATGAAGGGATAATATGTTTGAATTCACATTAATGAGTACAAAAAAGGAGTGCATATATTTAGCTGGGATCGATAAACTCTTGGATCTTATTAACCAAAGAGATACGACTTTGCATTATATTTAGCTCAGCACCAAATCAAAAATCCCCAAGGAATTCTAAGAATTTTTGTTCTACATCCCATGTTGTCCCACATTGGTGGGAAAAATTGGAAAGGGATGGAATATACGAATTGTGACTTGTATAACTTGAGGTTACCTTTTGAGCCAAGTGGTTAGGCTAAGGGTTAGCAGCTGCGGTGGGTTGTTACAGCATATGCTAAAAAGGAGAGTATGGAAATCACTACCCTTCAAGAATTTGATATAAAATCCCTATATTATGTCCTTCGAAAAGGCAGTAATCTAAGAAGATAGGTCAAAAAAAAGTTCAGAAATCAAAACCCTACCATTTCTTGGCTTTCGGTAATGCAAAAGCACAAAAGAACTAATAGACGGCCACTAAGGCCTTGTTCTTCTAAGATTTTGGGGCTTTACTAAAAGCCATCTTAGATTTTTTCCACAGCCTATAGACAACAAATATTGTAGCCAAAAGCAAACCAACCGAGTACCTTACAAAGCAATTAAAAAACACGACCCGCTAAAACCCTCCACAACCCTAGATCTGCTTCTCTCTCTCTCTCTCCTTCACCTCTCCAAGCCGACTACGTGTTCTCTCTCCCCCCCTCTCTCTCTCGTTTCCCTCCCCATCTGCCCCCCCCCGCCCCCCCCCCCCCCCCCCTCCCCCTCTCTCGCGCGCGTTTACCTCCCCATTCACCCACAACCTCCCATCACTGCCCTTGACATAGTACACGACCCGCACGTCCTCTTGATCGTCGACCTACCACGTCGCCGTTGCTGCATTAGTCTACCGCCTCTCTCTCTCCTACGGAGCTTTTGGGGCTTTTTGACTTGTTTGTCTATAAGCTGTAGAAAAGTTGTTCCTCTTAGCTTTTTTGGTCTTTTCCAAAAAATGCCACTTCTTTAATTACAACTTTAATGGTGGCAAATTTTTCAGTTCGTGTGCTTCCATGGACATTGTCCAATTCCCTCAATCTCCTACTACCACATATCTTGGTTTCTTAAGCATGTTTTTTTTTTTTACCTTACATGTTTGAAATATTACACTAAGTTAATTTAAATCCCAACACGAGAAACATAACTTTATATATATAACAACATTGCATATTACATTTACCTAGTTTATGATCACATGTAACCTCAAGCCCAGCAACCTTACATTACACACTTTTTTATTTCTGAATGGTACGTCTACAAATATTGCACTACCACAACACCTACAATACATAACCATCCATTTCAACAACACGTCTACTTCCACAGTCAATCCCTGCGTCCCCACCGCTGTGGTTCTCCTCGACCTTCTTTTTTTATGTTGGATCGCCGTCCATGGTACACTGGCGCACTCCATTTGTTAACTCTTGCTGATATGCAGGAGATGATACGAATGCTGCGGGAATGACTTCCACATACATATCGCTTTTCGAGTATTAGGTATCCAAACTCGACATATCAGCACGTCGGAATTGAGCTCGTGGACAATACCAGCTTAGATCGATAACTAACTAACTTTTGCCCAAACCCATTTACGCTTCATTCCGATCCCTACGCACTTGCCGTGGTTCGGAGAGCTATTGAGACGAATCCAGGCTCATGTTCGGCCAGTTGGCGAGCGAGCTAAAAAATCTGCAGAATCTCAAATCAAACTAGTCCCTACTCCCTAGTAATCCGAACGGAGTTCATGGAGAAGTACCCGGTTATATCCCCATTTTGTTCACGGAAACAATGAGAAATTCAACCCCAACAACCGTACCACAGTTTCGCAGAACAATGTTCAGTGAGCGTTTCCCTGAGCAAAGTTCTCGACAACAACATTACGAAAACGACACAACATTCTTCCCCGGGCAAAGTTCTCAACAACAACGTTACGATAATGACACAACATTCTTCCCCGGGCAAAGTTATCAACAAAGACCTTTCGATGATAACGATACAACATTCTTCGCAAATGAAATTGAGGAACATGACCACGCCATGGAGGATGATGAGGGTTTGGAGGAGGCGTCAGAGACTTCGTTCGAGGATGTTGATGAGGGCTTGGAGGCCGAATACAACGAAGGGAACGTGATGTGAATGCACCAGCCGCCATGCTCCATCTACATGCAGGACACATGGTCAAACATTGTCGACCCTAGTCCACAAATGCCAAACTGAAGTCAAGTGGGCTGGGACGGAAGATCTGAATTTTTTGTGGGACGGTGCTGTTTTTTGAACATTTAATCCGTGTTTTGTATGAGTCACAATAAAAATGTCATAGCTTAGGTTGTAGACGTGTTTGATTCTATTAACCTCCATCCTTTTTTTTTGGGTAGGTCTTCTCCTCGAAGGATGAGTTGTAATATTCAGTGAAGAAGTATTGCATGGCCGAAAACTATGTCGTCAAGGACTCAAGATAGATAAATCGTCACCGAAGATGGTGATGTACGAATGGAAGAACCAAACCCCCCGCGCTTGGCGACTTCGGCCATGTTGGAAGGAGAATCTGGACATGTGGCAAATCACGATATATACAGGGCCCAATACATGCTTGGGTGTCAATGTAACCCAAGATCACAATATGCTTGATGATTGATACATGACAATGAAATCAGTGAAATTGTCGCAACAGACCCAAGTACAAAAGTACGAAGATCAAAACCTTGCAGCAAATTATTAAAAAGATAACAGATGGATACATGTCATCATATGCAAAGACGTGGACTGCAAAACAAATGGTTACAGCAAAAATTCACAAAAATTGGGAAGAGTTGCACGAAACACTCCCAATATTTCCACAAGTCATCAAACAATCCAATCCAAGTACGCAGACACGTTTTATATATAAAGATTCGGGCACACCAAGATGTGCCACATTTCATAGTCTATTTTGGGCATTCGTGCCGGCAATCAAAGGCTTCAAACATTGTCAAACAATAATATGCTTTGATGGAACCTTCCTAACAGGAAAGTACAAGGACACACTACTGATTGTTGTGAGTCAAGACTCCGAGAATCAGATTTTTCCAATTGCATTTGCCATTGTCGAGAAGGAGAACAAGGAGAATTGGGTGTGGTTCCTCGCATGCATTAGGCACTTCATAACCGGTTGACAAGGTTTGTGTCTCATTCGGACAGGCACCCTGCCTCCTATCTTACTTGAAGCACGAGTATGCAAGGGATCCCGTATGCTTATCATCATTAGTGCCTTCACCTTTGGGGTCAAACTAACATCATAGATTATAATTAAGTGGGGAGAGAAGTGCAAATCACAACAATGCAAGGTTAAAGGCGGAAGTTCACGGCTAAACTTACCAGATTACAAAGGTTCGCCAAAGGTGTTATCTATGACGAACTAAAAGAGCTCAATAAGAAAAATTGGTCATTTGCATACGATGGAGGTAAGCGATACAACGCAAAAACTACCAACGCCTCAGAGAGCTTCAATGGGGTCTTAAAAGAAGTCCGACACCTCCCGATAGGGGCAATAATTATGACTACATTCTACAAGTTCGTCACCTATTTCGATGAAAGACTTGTGAAATCAAGGGAATTAAAGGAAAATGGATCCATTTTTGCCTATATGTAAAGAAAAAATACGATGCATGGAAGAAGAATGCAGTGGGACACAAAGTGATTGTGTTCGACCAGGCCGTGGGATTGTATGAGGTACATACACTCGTTCACCCCGAACACCCAAACCTAAACCCAAAGAAAGAGCCAAAGTCAAACATTGACTAACTACGACATTAAAAGTCGAAAGAAATGAAACTAGTCAAAAAGAATGAGCAAAAAAGTATAATTATCTCCTTGAAGGGTAAAATGGTCTTTTAACCTTAGTATCATAGACTACTTTAATTAACTACAACCAAACTAATAAGAATCTAATAATAAAAAAAAAAAGAATTTGAGAAAAACTCATATACCAGATTAACTTTACCCATTAATTCATAAAATGGTAGTTCGTGCACAAAACTGGTCGCAAGGGTAAACTGGTAATTTAAACTCTTATTTCTTCTTAATGAATAATCTGGTCTAATACATAAAAGTTAGGTCATATTATGTCAAATTTCGTGCATGCATTGTTCAAAAACGATACAAAGCTTGTTTGGTTACTAAAAGATGTCGGGGTCCCATTTTTGGCGTCGTATGTCATTTTATCGTCAAACGACATACTCGGCTAAAGCAACTCACTTAAAAAGCTCATGATATAACTCAACACAAAGAAAGAATGACAAGAGTAAGACATGCAAGGGCATGCATGATTTGTATACATATAACAAAGTCTAGACTAGGTGGTCCTCGGTTTTGAACATTTTCTTGTAGGGTTGCTACCGTACCAACTAAAGCTTGTAGCATTCGTTCCATACGATCTAGACGATCGTTCCCTTGCGGTTGACTAGGCGATGCGGTGTTACAAAGACTTACCATGTTCTCCTAAACATTGGATAGAAGAATGCAATTACTAACTAGTTGACAAGTGTTAATATAAGATTAATCTAACCATAGAAGTCACGTACATAAAACTACTTACTTAATCATAACATCAGAAGGTTTGGAGTTACATGCTCCCAACTGCATGGGTCTAATACAACAATAGGAAGTCAAAATACTCATAACACACTACCACAACAAAGTACTAAAATACTAACTGCATGAGTCCACTACAACAAAAGAGGTTAGAATACTAATAAAACCATCCCTTAACCAAGACGACTACCACGACTACTCTCTCTAACTAAAACAGTGGCTCTCTGTTATCCGGTCCATTGACCGAATCCTCTGACCCAAACGACTGCTTATCCCAATACGCAGACTCAGCCGCGTCCTCATCAAAAGGCTGCTCTTCTTCCTCTACATCAACCTCTTGGACATGTGGGGGAGCAGGGATCGGTGCAACCTTAGGGGCAACCACCGGTGCAAGCTCAAGTGCGGGAATTGACACTTCTGAAGCAACCACAGGTGCCGGTGGGAGTACTACTGGAGGAGCTATCGGGTGTTAGGGTGGCCATTGCCCCAAATCTCCATTTGCTTTTGCTCGGTTTACGATCCTATTATAAACATGTGGATCAAGCACGTGCTGCTAACACAGCTCAGCAATACGCATCCGGGTCTCTACTCGATATAAAGTCTCCGCTCGATTCATCATTTCATGGTGCATGGGCCTAGTTTGGAAGACACTGGAGATTTCTTCATAGACTATCTCCTCCACAGCTATCTCATTCCACAGATGGTACAAGTTAGGGTTTAGTGGTGTGGCTCGCGGGCATGGATACAGGTAACTCATGTGATGTCCTCCACGTGAGTCATATGTGTCAATGGAGTCCATTCTACAATTATAAAATTAATCTTAATTAGAATCATAAGAAGTCTTCTAAGGTATAATAGGTCTAATGCCTCAAAAATTCAACATATGTGTTTGACATAATTACATTTAATCCTATTAACTGTACAAGTATCACATAAGTGCAAAAATGTATGTGTTAATCCTTATAACTCTAGATTTTAAATAAATTTCCAAAACTATGAAGTAATACTGAAAAGGAATGTATAATTTTCTTGTCGATGCATCTGAACATGTGTCCTTACTTAAGGACGGTAAAAAGACAAAGTGGATTTGGGGTAATAAGGCTGGAGGATATTGATCAGATATCCTGATGGTTTGGCGTCATTCCCTTTTATGTAAAGGTAGCTCCTCTAGATTTCTGAATGAAACTTGTTCACGAAAGATGCATGAAATCGACGAATATAAGGAATAACTTGATATCTTGCATATCTGGAAGGTTTTCTGCTTAATCCTATGAATGAAAGAGTTCATTTTTACTAAGTGAACTTGAGATTGATAAATCCATGATATAATAAAGATGCATAGTTTTGAGAATGGAAGAAAGAACTTGTCTTTTTCTCAATAGTTTTTCAATTAAGCTTTGAGTTTGATATGTCGTGTTATGATTTTTCTAAGAAAGTGTGACAGATTTTCCTAACTGGTTCAATAAAAGCCTTTGTACCTAAAATTCATTCCATGAACGAGATTTTGAGTTCTTACACTTAATTTAATACTTTGGTCTAGAATGTTTATGGTTGGAAAAGAGCGAGAATGTGACCATTTAACCCTTGGGGTTTCATTTTGTGCCAAATTAATCATTTAAAACCTTAATCGTTGGAAGCTAAGTTTTACACTTGAGTTTTGAGTAATTTATGATTTGAGACCAGATTTGATAAGATGAGAGATCTGAGTTCATAACGCTTGGGTAGACTAACTCGGAACGTAAAATGACCATTTTACCCCTAGTAGCGAGATCGGCTATAAGCCTTGACTTAGATGACTAGAATTGGACTATATGTTTGGACTTAGTGCATTATTCGTACTTATACTTCGATGTTCATGGCATTCTCATTAGGGCCATGTGATCGTTAGTACGAGGTACGTGAAGACTCAAGTAGAAATTAGTTGCGTCTTCAGGAACAAGGTGAGACATGCATATCTTGTTTACATGTTTTGTTTAAGTGTTTCACTGCTGTTGAAATATCTTAGAAATGTTTTCTAAGTGGAATCATGGATATTTATTAAACTTGTTAAATGACTTGATGAAATGTATATTTTTCTGTCGATACATTTGAACAAGCGTCCGTGCTTGAGGACTTAAACAGACAAAGTGGATTTGGAGTTATAAGGTTGGGGGATATTGACCAGGTATCCTAATAGTTTGATGTCATTCCCTTTTATACTTTAGAGGTCGCTCCTCTAGATTCTGGTTGAAACTTGTTCATAAAAGATGTGCGACATCGACGAGTATTATGAATGGTGATATTTTTAATATCATGATGGTTCTCTGCTTAATCCTGAAAAGCTGGATCTCATTATGTGAATGAACTGATAATTGAGTTTGATATGTCGTGTTTGGTATCAGAGCTCACAGTTTTGGAACTTTATGTAAAATCCAGAGTTATAACGATTAACACATACATTTTTGCACTTATGTGATACTTGTACAGTTAATAGGATTAAATGTAATTATGTCAACACGTATGTTGAATTTTTGAGGCATTAGACCTATTAAACCTTAGAAGACATCTTATGATTCTAATTAAGATTAATTTTATAATTGTAGGATGGACTCCATTGACACATATGACTCACGTGGAGGACATCACATGAGTTACCAGTATCCACGCCCGCGAGCCACACCACTGAACCCTAACTTGTACCATCTGAGGAATGAGATAGCTGCGGAGGAGATAGTCTATGAAGAAATCTCCCGTGTCTTCCAAACTAGGCCCATGCACCATGAAATGATGAATCGAGCGGAGACTTTATATTGAGTAAAGACCCGGATGCGTATTGCTGAGCTGAGTCAGCAGTACGTGCTTGATCCACATGTTTATAATAGGATCCTAAACCGAGCAGAAGTAAATGGAGATTTGGGGCAACGGCCACCCCAACACCCGATAGCTCCTCCAGTAGTACTCCCATCGGCACCTGTGGTTGCTTCAGAAGTGTCAATTCCCGCACTTGAGCCTGCACCAGTGATTGCCCCTGAGGTTGCACCGATCTCTGCTCCCCCACATGTCTAAGAGGTTGATGTAAAGGAAGAAGACCCCGAAGAACAGCCTTTTGATGAGGACGCGGCTGAGTCTGCGTATTGGGATACGCAGTTGTTTGGGTCAGAGGATTCGGTCAATGGACCGGATAACAGAGAGCCATTGTTTTAGTTAGAGAGAATAGTCGTGGTACCCGTCTTGGTTAGGGGACGATGTTATTCTGACCTCTTTTGTTGTAGTGGACTCATGCAGTTAGTACTTTAGTACTTTGTTGTGGTAATGTGTTATGAGTATTTTGACTTCCTATTGTTGTATTAGACCCATGCAGTTGGGAGTATGTAACTCCAAACCTTCTGATGTTAAGATTAAGTAAGTAGTTTTATGTACATGACTTCTATGGTTAGATTAATTTTATATTAACACTTGTCAACTAGTTAGTAATTACATTCTTCTATCCAATGTTTAGGAGAACATGGTAAGTCCTCGTAACACCGCATCGCCTAGTCAACCGCAAGGGAACGATCGTCTAGATCGAATGGAACGAATGCTACAAGCTTTAGTTGGTACGGTAGCAACCCTACAAGAAAATGTTCAAAACCGAGGACCACCTATTCCACCTCCATAAGGACCACCCATTCCGCCTCCACAAGGACCCCCACCCCCACCTCCAATCATACCTCTTGAACAACCAGCCGGACCCGCACGAGAAGTTTACATTAAAGAATTTTTGAAACTGAAACCCCCAACCTTCGACGGAGAAATTAATACCATTAGGGCCGAGGCGTGGTTGGCGTCACTGAGGAAAATCTTCAAAATCCTACCATGTACCGAACAACAACAAGCGAGTTTTGCTGCTTATTAACTCCAGGGAGATGCTAATGCTTGGTGGCAGATTGTAGAACCAACAGAACCAAACCTAGGTTGGACTCGCTTTGAGGCACTGTTTAAGGAGAGATTCATTCCAAGGGCGATGCGAGATGCATTGAGTGCTGAATTTCAACTACTGAAGCAAGGAGAAAAGATGAATGTAGCTGAGTATGCTACTGAATTTACAAGGTTGGCCCCATATGCTTCTCATTTAGTTGATAGTGAAGAGAAGAAGACAAGGAGGTTTGAAGATGGATTAAGGCCAGACATTGCGGCAACAATTAAACCTATGAGGCTAGAGACGTATGCACAAGTATTCGATCAGGCGGTGATAGTGGAGCAAGGGAAAGTATCTCTCCGTCAGTTTCATGATAATAAGAGGAAGGTAGGGGCAAGTGGAGGAAACAACTACAATAACAGTAACAAGAAACCAAACGCTGGGAATGGAGGTCAGGGGAATCAGCAAAATAGGAACTCAGGGGGAGGAATACCCAAATGTGCGACTTGCGGAAAGAATCACTATGGAGCTTGCCGAGGCAATAATCCAGGGTGTTTTAACTGTAGACAACAAGGTCACATTCGTAAGGATTGTCCAAGGTTGACAGGGGCAAATGCAGTACCAGTGGGCAGAAACCAGCAAGGTGGAGGTCAGAGAAATAATAACAATCAGAGGAACAACAACAATCAAAGAAACAACTACAACAACCAGGGGAACAATAATAACAATAATAATCAGGGCAATCGCAACAACCAGCTGACCAATCTGAACAACGTGCAGGGACAGAATTGGAACAACAATAAGGGACAAGCGGCTAACAACCAACAACAAGGAAGGGCGTTTGCATTAGTGCCTAGAGAAATCACCAGAACCCTTTCTCACGAATGCAATGGTTTTCAAGAAATGCTCTCCGTACTGAGACGGGTATTAGTATCCCTGTCTATATCATCAATACCATTTCCACTTTCTAAACTCCTCATGGATCCAACCAACTGCTTCGGGGGATCCGAGAGGCTGTCGCCTTAGCCCAACAGCTCTGCCTGTACAAGCTCCCTCGGTCAACGTCCGATCAAAGCGACAACGAGGAGCAAAGAGTGGAAGAGAACGGAGGGAAGGTGGTTTCACATGTGGATTTTGTGGAATCCGCGACCCGATCGCCCGTCGGCCCGAAATGTTCAGACCCAAGAGGGTCGGGGGGGAGAGAGAGAGAGACTAAAGGGGTCGCCGGAAATGGAGGTGCTGGAAAAAGAGGAGCCGGCCGGAGTTGGGTCTGGGAAAGGTAGGTGTGTGCTGGGAAAGAGGAGAGAGAAGGATTAGGTGAAGAGATGGAGAGGGAGGAGAGAGTGTACTCAAATCTTAGCCATTCGAATGAATGGCTGAGATCTTGTGTTAAAAGTTGAGTTATATATATAAAGTTATGTTTCTCATGTTGGGATTTTGAATTTTGATTAACATCGTGTAAATATTTCAAACATGTAAGGTAAAAAAAAGCATGCATAAGAAACCAAAAGATATACGGTAGGAGATGTTCAATGTCCATGAAAACACACAAGCTAAAAAATTTGCCACCGAGCCAAGCTTTTATCCCGTTAAAGTTGTAATTCTCTCCTTTTTTTCAAAAAAAAAAAGTGGCATTATTTGTTGGATAAGGGTAGAATGGTCATTTGGAAAAGCCCAAAAAGTTCAGAGGAACAACTTTTCTATAGCGCTTATAGACAAACAAGTCAAAAAGCCCCAAAAGCTCCTTAGGAGAACAACACCTAAATCAGCTTCAAAACTTACAAAATATATACAGCCATCAACCCCAGAAAGGATAAAATCTGATGGCAAACATAGTTACCGCAGACTATGGGATTACCATATCTTGTTATCTTCAAGGAAGATGTTTCAATTGATAAGTAATTTAGCCTGTGCTCATTATGATTCCACTTCAGTTTGCCATCAGTCTTGGCACTTAAAATCTATATTACATGGATCCTTCATTTTGGCTCAAGTACCCGTGTCGATGTGTCCTACACCCGTATCCTTTTGGACACTCGGATCCTCTAATTGTTAAGATACTTATAGAAAAGGAATATCAAATTAGCTAGAAAAGCGAATAGGGAAATAGCAAAAACATAATTTTCTTAACTCTTTCTTGTTTAAATACATTTGTAAACAAAGTTTACGGTACATAATCTGGAAAAATTATGCAATATATAATACAAACGAGAGTTCAAGACCTGTCCCCGTACCCGTACCCAAGTTGGGGACACATATCCACGTATCCTAAGATTTAAGTTTAGGAAGGTCCGACGCTTGGAGTCTTGGACTTGCACCAGCACCCGCACCCGATACTCGCACCCGAGTCCATGTAACATAGCTTAAAATACATCCACACTGTGTTCACTTAATTTCCAGAATATATTGTTAACTGATCCCCCCCACCCTTAATCATAGAATAATAAAGAAAATAAAATAATTAGAATATCGTCTCAATTTCAAGTCAGTTTCACCATAGAAGACAATGAACAAAGAGAACTTTCCACCAGTAATTGCCAATATTTGAGTTATACGCATTGAACTAAATTGAAAATTATCCTTACAAAATGAGGGCTCAAATGTGAATCACTGGTTTCTGTTATCCTTGCTTAACTCCAAATAGCATTTGTGACTAATAAATGTTCTTAGAACTTTATGAAAACGAGCCACGACCAGCAATATCATCGCAATTGAGAGAGGGCATGGAAAGATGAATTCCCATGACATGCTGCGGCCTAAGATGCTGAACGTTTTAGGTAGCATAAATCTTTTGGAAAGTCATTTCCTCACTATTTTCAGAAATGTAATCTTCTTATGTGTATTAGGGTTGTGTTATCAACCACCTATGGAGCAATGGTTAAGGGAGGAAAAGGCAAAGCATGTAAAATCCCCAAGTAACATTTGGAAGTGTTCCTTTACACGAGTACAGCTATACATACTTTCTACACCTACATACTTTTATAGGGAGCAATGGCTATTGACCTAATAACCATTGAGTACAAATATACAAACCAATTTTAGGTTTCCCTGCTTGGATTTCTCTCTTCCATAAACTTGAACTCCAAACTTCCCCTTTAAATCAATGATTACAAATCAGTTGCAATAAGATCATGTATGCATATAAGAAAATCTCTCTGACTATCCATATTGAAAAAAATCAAGAACTGAAACATGCCTACATATATTTTCCATCAAGGTTATGACATGTTCACCCAATTCTAATCGAGATTAACACATGTCCTCTAACTGCCATTCTCAAAAGTCAAAACGTATGTCACGAATCTAACAGTATAGCGTACGAAAATGGTAAGGAGTTAGAACAGTACCACTTGGACATTGTTCTCACCAGTGACGGAGTTTGCAGAGGGCGTAGGAGATGGACCAGCTCGTGTCCTCTTTGAGATTGGAGTTGTGGGCTCAAGCTTGAGTGACAGGTGTTGACCTAAAAATGAGACAAACCAGATGAACAAATAAAATCAGTTGGAAGAACAATGTGAAACTTAGGTGAAATTTGAACAATGCGAGAAAGACACACTCTACTGTAAGGAATGTATGCACTCTTCAAACGTATTGTAGGTGGTATCCAACTTTGAAAGAAAACATATTTGACTAAAAAAAGAAGAGAAAGAAGAGGACTTCCAATTGGGGACAGTGAACATATTTGGAAATGTTTGAGTCTTAAGGATAAACAGTTAATGTGAGATTCATATTTAAAATTGATCACCCATTTGTTTCGAGTACACTGATTTTTGTGCTCTACTTCCCTCCTCTCTCGGACAAATACATGACAACCACAATAAAGTGATAAACCAGTTGGTGGGCCTAAAACCGATTCCTCATAGACAAATCGAACGTTTTCGGCTCGAGCAATGCTAGGAACACAACTTTAAAAACACAACTCCGGACACAACTGCATCCAGAGCCATTCCATGCATGTGGACCACATACATTGGACTGCTCCAAATACAATTGTGTTCAAAGTTGTGTCCCGAAATTGTGTTCCTGTACTTTTTTGTTTCGGCTCTAACCAATCGCTTTAACATAATATATCGTTTCTTGCTATGGAGCCTGCAAAGGGGTTGTGGATACTGCTTTACGAACAGCCAATTCCCAAAAAACAAACACCAAAAAATTGAAGACCAAAAGTTACAGCTCAATCAATAATTTTTTGAGTAACTGAGCGAGTTCGAATTTGTCAACACCCTCAATTGGTGGAAAAAGTGTGGATCCCGCCACAAACTAATCTCATATAATTACCAAAAAGTGCGGATTTCACCCCCAACCTAATCTCATTATTATCAAAAATTGTATTGATCCCATAGACCCCACACTTTTTCCACCAATCAGAGTGACTTCATTTAGTGAGGGTGAACAAATTCGCACTCGTAACTGGGCATACATATTTTCCCCCTCTTTCACTTCCCCAAAATCGAACTCAATACCCATCCACAAAATCGGAATGAGAACTGAGAAGGGACAAACACAAAAATAGAATTGTACCTCTAGGTCTTCGAACTGACCGCAGGACCCATTTACCGCGCCGCAAACCGTTCTTTCTTGGCTCGTCGGTTGTTTTATTGGTGTTGGTGGTCACAGAGGGTCCGATTACCAGAGAATACCCTCTAAGCATTCTATTATGGAGTGAGAATGAAGAGGGTTTTCCTTTGCTGGTCAAGATTCCCCGGCTGTCTCCGTAGAAATTGCAGGCCTTTGCATGTGTGCTTCACGAATTCATCCTCGCACAGCCTCCCACAGTGAAACGATAAGGGGGGTTAGAGAGAGAGAGAGAGAGAGAGTACCGTTAAGACTTCGTTTTCAAGTAAGCAGTTCAAAAAAAAAAAAAAATACCGTTAAGTAATGAATATCCCCATTTTTGTTGGAAATGATTTTGCCACTCTTTTTTTTTTTTGTTAACGGCACTTTTCCTGCAAATGTATTTTTACACCAATAATATATTTGCAGGGGAGTGCCATTAACAAAAAAAAAGTGGCAAAATCAGCAGCTTTTTTATCTAACCAATAAAGAGGGTTGGTATTTACCACAAAAAGGGGGGAAGACGAGTGGTAGGATACGTTTGGTAACGTTTTTTGTTTTGAATTCTGTTTATATTTTTACTTTTTTTGATAACTAATAAAGAAAAAATGTGTGATAAGATTTTTTTTTTCATAAACGTTTATAGAGTTTCTATAAATTAAAAATTAAAAACGTTACCAAACGCCCCCTTCGTAATTCGTATTACATTTTTTGTAGGGCCAATCCCGTCCCTCTCTTTCTATTTTGTTTTGTTGCTTTTGGACGGTCTCCTACAAGTATAAAATAGCAAATTTTAGTCTCTATCGGTCTTTTGTAAATCCATCAAAATATCGAGAACTTTTATTATCTAATGTTTCTTCAATTATAAAATTATTTAACGACTTAGGTTAAATGTATGGTATCCTAAAGTGGGCTCCACACAGCCATTTGTACACCATCAGTACTGTAGCCATAGGTACCCATAGTCGATCAGTTCAAAGAAATGGTTGGGAAGTAGTCAGTTTTATTACAGTATTATTTTTGAAATCAGGGATTAGGGCTCCTTTGGTCAAACTTTTTCCCGATTTTTTAACACGGTTTTTTTATTGTTTGCTCTTGATTTTACTATATTTGGGTCGAATTTTCACATTATATTTTTGTTTCGATGAGAGAAATCGAAAAAATATAGATAAAAAGTTCATACAAAAACGACGAAAAAGATCCAAAAACAAAAGGTATGGTCTTTTTTTGGGTCTTTTTTCCCATTAATTTTGTTACTCTTCCGAAGAATGGGAGAATCTCAGTAATATTCTTCAGAAGAAAGGAGCATCAGTCATGTATCCAAACCCGTATACAATTCCAAGGGCATTTCAAATTCCTGACCCCGAAAAATGAACAGGTAAAAAACCCAAAAAACTCAGTCTGCAAAAGAATGATTTCAGGGATACATATTAGCAGGTGCTTTCACAAGGTTCACAGACTGCCTTGTAAGAGTCTGGTTGCCTAAGGGTGTATTCCTCGTCCAAATCGCGTTTCCTCTTCTTAAGGGAATTGCCCTCTTCATTTTTCAACTACATGGACGAACTTCTTTCCATATTATGTGCACTAAAAACATTTAATGAATTTCTCCCACTTGGAATTCAAACACAAACTATTGTGGCTTCTTGCCCTGGAGTACTTGGACAACCTCCTCCGCTCTTCTTTGAATTCCCTTCAGGTATTCGACAAGGATGCGCTGCTCATAAGAACCTCCATCCTGAGAGAGAGAGAGAGAGAGAGAGAGAGAGATGTTACAAAATATGAAGTATTTGGAAGTCAAACGGCTCCTCGGCTCCAGAAACAGGGGTGTGCATACCGTCCGGATCAAAGTTCGTTCAATGCGCTTCTTAATAACGGCATGAAGTTCCTCTGGGGAGATTTCCCCTTTACCAAGAGTTATACCGTTGATCAACATCTTATTCCACTCTTCCTCAGGGGCTGCAGCCAGTAGAACAAGAATAAGAATCTGGTAACTATGCAGCAAGGCCTTGAGGAGGTCATCTTAGACATTTGTAGAATCCAACCAAGAAGTTCCTTTTGAAAAAATTTCAATGAATCATCTAACCAGTTATCCTTTTTTCATGGTCTAATCCTCTAAATTGCTTTACGAACATACTCAGCCTAGATGATACTAGGGCAGAGAAAATGAGAGTCACTCCACATCAGCATCTTATATGTCGTGTCAAAATTCATCTCCTAAAATAGGACATTATATCCATCTCCTAAACGGGGCCTCTAAAGGCCAAAAGGAGGAATATAAGATGAAGAAAAGGGGGATAAAACCGACTGAGGCTAGTCTCTCTCGTGTGCTTCAAGTTTTCGTTCATCAGGAGATTCAGGACCTTTTGGGCCCAAACTAAATGCTTTTTCAGTCTTAAAGTAGCAGGTATCCATTACATGCTTACCCTATTAATATCACAAGAACTTGGCAGTACTTCTCGAGACACTATTTTACCTCTTCATTTGCTTCATCAAGCTTCTTGTACATTTGCAAGGCTTCAATAGGATGCTTAACTTTCTCATGGTTATATTTTCAGGCTTGGCCCTTCATTGGACCAGTGTCAGATTCCTCTTGGCACGGAACTCAGTTCTCTCTATCATTTCCAATTCATCCCCTAAATTCTCAAGAAAAAACAACAAAGAATGTAGCACCAAACCAAGTAGTAATTGATTGCAATTCCTGAAACAAGTCTTCTAGTAATAGTATAACCAACAGTACTACAGTAGGTATATCTGATTATGGTACTAGTTCAAGCAATGTACACCACTTAGCATAATTGCAATGCCTGAAAACATGTAAGTGATTAAAGCAAAAAGAAGCAACATTTCAGGATCAGACAGTAGGTACCTTTGATTATGGTCTCAAGAAACTCTTCTGCCTTTAAAACCTGATTCCCTGTGGAAACAGAACGAGGGACAGGTTGTCAAATAACCTAGCAAAACATAAACAGAAAAACACCTACACATTGTTCTCTTTTTTATGTCTTTTAATGGGGATCTCAAATCTGCCACCTAACCTGTTGTCATTGATTCAAACTGCTTCTCAACAAAGATAGTTACTTTCTATAGTTCAGAGTCCACCACAAATTTTATAGCAATAATCATGTGCTCCGCCGAACCAAATCTCTTTCACCCCAACAACACTAAAATCAGCATCTGTACTAGGTAGATTCTATCACTTCCACAGTCAAGAGTAACATTTGAAAGGTAAGGCGATGGTCAGCTGTGCATCTAACAGATTTCTTTTGCGGACCAGGAAATCTTTAATAAGTAAAGTTCATTAAACAAAATGGGATGCGCACCAGTGGGTCGTCTTTCAAATCTAAGCCTCTAGGCTATGACCCTACATGTATTGCAGATTCTAGTGTTATTTAGATAATAGCACTGATAAATGAGTAGACTCAATGAGACAAAATGATATATAGGTAAGATCAGGAACATTTATCTGATATTTACCAAAAAGACCAATAAACAAGACAAAGGAGCTTAAAATCTGCGACAGATCTTTTAGACTACTCGATCATTATGCAACCTTTCATTCAAAAGTTACTAGTGAAACGACGGAGCATGAGAGAGAAGGTGGGAAACTTGGAGAGCAGAACACATACAAAAAGGACTCAGAGTTTAAACCATTACAAAACGCAATGAAAAGTACTAAATGACTGTTGAACGACAGTGTCCTCCAATTGTCCTTTCCAAACTGCTCTAAATTCCTCCATTGAACTTACTGTCGTTTATTCATTTCCTTATTCTTCTCAAAGTCCAAGAGAAGAAAACATATATGTCAAAAGGAAGCATGTATTTGGACTCTACAGCAGCACATCCTCACCTTCTTCTCTGTCAGTTGACTCAGTCCTAGCTCCATTTGAGGATATGCTTCCTTAAGTTCACACACTTAACTATGGAAAGCAAAGAGAATTTGAATGCACCCTACATTGTGATAAGAAGAGAACTAAGATTTGTTAAATGTTACCAATCTAACATGCAAACCCAGCTCGACTATAGGATAGAATGCAAAAAATACTAAACAAGTGCCCTAAAAGACACATGTCGCACACTGGCCATAATTCAAGAAAACTACCACAAGATAAATCAATAATATTACGTGTAACTAAAAACCTGCTAAGAGTTACACATTTCAACATCCAAGGATATAGTTTGTTTATATGTTAGATATACCCACAACAGAAGTTGACTTGGGTATCTTGACATCAACTCCAGCAATTTAAGCCATTGTAAGTGTATCAAGAAAATGTGCACAACTGAGTGTTAGCCAGCTTTCACATATCGTTGGACAATGAGAAAATAAAAATAGACCGTATTAATTAAAAAGTCAATCTAGATTACAAATTTGGCAAAAGCACGATGATACTTGTAAATTCTTCATTGAATAATCCATTTTCCTACCAATTGTATACGTAATGAACATACCTTTTTTTGCATAGCTACGTCTAGAAAGTACTTTGGCTGCATATAGTTGGAAAACTTTTTGCAACATAGCCTCAAGCCCTGGTTTGTCCCCATCTTCTTTCGCCTGCAAATGATTAAGAACTTAATGCTTTATGGTACTTCTTCAAGTTCATGCATATATAAAACTAAAAGTATGTCCAGTTTGGTGGGGGTATGGGAAGGAAGATTGGGTGCAGACCTAAAGATTGGTACCGGTTCAAACCCATAACCCCAAGGCTAGTGGATATAGTTTTAACTATTGAAACAGTAGCCCACTTAGTTATATCATGCACATATGCAATGGATGTTAGGTGAATTCTTAGTAACCATAATGGATGAATAAGGATGCAAGTACAAATGTAAACAATGGAAAATCCCAGTTGAAGAACCAAAAGGCAGTTATATGGCTCTAGTGTACTCACCCCAAATATTGGGGCCATACCAACCTAGTGACCAACATGGTAAGCCGTAAAATGCAGATGAACAAACCTATAACATTTAAAAAGACAGTCTTTATATATAAGTAGTAACATGAATGATATAGCAGCGATATTAGCATTTACTCATAATTGTGTTGTTATGATGTCGTCATTCTTGTGCAGAAAATATCAATGTGTGGTAACAAGGTTCAAACTCCCGCCTTAACCAAACAATAACTTGATAAGAGTTTGAGGCATGCGAGTTGAATGCACTACCTTATCTAGCTATTTTAAAGATATCAAGTTCTTGTTTTCTAAGCAATGCTTTAGAGATACGTAACCTTGGTTGAATTCAGAACTAAATGAGATATGTTAAGATGACATCCCACAAAAGCATTGCTGTCTAAATGGATACAGCCTTCAGAAGCACTAGCTCCGGGTACAGGACCACAAAAGAAATCGTGGGTGAGGAAGAACAAGAGAGATTCAACTATCCCAACAAAGAATGATTGCAAGGCTAGCATCAAGCAGGCTCGCTTAAATAACATGCTCGCCTTAATTCAAGACATAACTATATTACTGTTTCCATAACAAAAAGGATATTGTTCAAATGTTCCCATGCACAGTATGAATGTCACGCACCACTAATCTTGTTCTGTAACCACATGCTAACAAAATCATTATGTCTTGGCAACGAAGTACAAAGCAATTAAAATACTCACTTTCCGTAACTGTGCATTAACTTCTGAGAGGAACCCTTCATCCAGTTCCCCTTCCAGCTCCCTTTGGTTGATTTCCTGATAATAACAAGGTTGGGCACATTGTACCACGGATGTAATTATTCTTTTTCTGAGAAATTAATCTGAGGGACAAAAGCAGTACAAAAAGAAATCTGAGGATCGACTCCTCTTAGATTCATGCAACCAATAAGGACATCATACGCTATCAAACCCAAGAGACAACTATAAACAAAGGACTGACAAAAATTAGTGGACAAAATACTATTCTCACATCATTACATAAGAACAATAACAGGAGAACGCAGAAAGATAAGTACACAGACACAGTCTCAATACTGTGTGTAATGTGGTATGCTAACAACGAAAACTTCATTGCACAGTCCAATATTAGCTGAATTGAGGGTAAATCAGTGAATGAGGCTTGAGAAAAAAGTTCGATTCTACATACATGCGCAAAACTTCTCTCTACCTCCACCACTTGTTTGATAAGGGTGGAAAGTCAGATTTTCGTAGCATATTCAGAATAGATGCCGATCAAAAAAATATTCAAAAAAAATATTCGGTTTGTAAAGTACTGGCTTTGTTCACTGTGAGTACTTGTCATCTACTATGTCTATGCATTGCCAGTTAGGGTCTAAAAAAGAAGTAATTACACTCCATCTTGTTTTTTAAAATCAGGGCTCCATCCGTAATCAAATAATCATCAAACCCCAGAAGCCATTGATAAAACCTTTAAACAGGAAAAAATGGAAAAAAAAAAAAAGGGGGGCGGGTGGGGGGGGGGGGGGGAAAGACAATATTTACTATCTGATGCACTGCATATCTTCATTCATTAATTCCGTATCAAAGCAAATTCTGAAAGAGAAAAAAAAAAGAGAGAGAAAAAAAGAACAAGAGAAAAGCTTTACTCTCTCCATAAGCTTGAGAGTTTGAGGATCTCGAGGAGGCCAAGGAATCTCTTCCACTTCATCAAGTGCAGGCTTTATAATTTCCTTTAGAACATCAGTAGAGTACTCTATTTTTTCCTGCATGGAGAGAAAAACTGGGAATATTATCCTTTAGTATGACACAAGAAAGATAATATGAGAAAGAAGTTCTTAAGCTCTCAGGAATGCTATCTGACGATATTTGTGTGATAGTGCTGCAGAGAGAGAGAGAGAGGTACATTGGTTTTATCAACAACGCGATCCACTATGATCATTAGAGTTGAGGCAAATTCTTCGTAGTCTTTCTGCATACGAAAAGATATTATGGCAATACGATATCTTAAAGATAACTGGGACCAAACTCGAAAGCATGAGAAAACCTAAAGTCGACCAAGTAAAAACCATGCTTTATCGTCCTCAGATTTGCAAGTCTCAGTTCTAGCTGCAAGTCGCAACCAAAAGCTTTCATTGAAAGCAAGGACGTTTTCGACCACAAGCTTCTGAAGCTGTTTGAAGATCAACCACACGAAAAACAAGTTTAATTAATAGAACCAATTTTACTTGGAATCTGTTTATAATAAGAAACTAAGCAGCTTAAAGTAATTCACCTACTACAACAGATTAATGTACTCGTCTCCTTTGCTATTTAACTTATTAGCCGAAATTAATAAAATTTCTTGGACAGAATCAAGTAGGCTAATGGATAATATGTCTAGTTTCATGTTTGACATCTCAAATATACAGATCCACTGTTCCTTATTTTTCAGGAGACACTAGAAAATGATAATCTAGATTTTCATTTGATCTAATCGCAGCACATTTATTTGAGAAGAAAATAACTTTGGCCATCAAAATCATCTTATAGGTCAACTTTTCTGGAAATGCCCAAAATGAAATTGCTGAAGTTAAGCCCTGTATGGAATGCGTGCTGTAGAATGATATAATTCAGAGAAGTTGCTTTTAGGGTCAACTTGTTAGTCCTAAGATATTCTAGTAAGGAGGTGCAGTCATATTAGGGTCCGCGTGGCTGCTAAATTGCATGGGATGAGGTTCTCAGAATGACAGGTAATTAATTACATCACCGGAAGAATAAACAAGTGAATTACGTATAACAGAAGCATTTTAATTTTATTTTTATTTTTTTGGTAACAGAAGCATTTTGGTCAATGGAAAAGGAAAATTTCGATAGTAACTACAAAGCAGCATCTACTTACTTCATTTCCATTCGCATCCCTCATTGTATCTATCAGCCTATCCACCTCCACTATTTTTTTAAACGACTCCTCAGCTTCTTGATTGACTGCACAGATCAAAGTTTGCCTGTTTATTATGTTCAAAAAGCCAGTTATTGTCAAAAGCTCCACTTGTGAATTGTCATATAACAAGGAGTACGACCTATAAATTGAAAAACCAATTCAGCAAGGCAGTCTTAAATTAAGGGTTGAGGATAATAGTTCTATGACCACCAAGATTTCCTCAAATCTCCACACGTCCATGGGCCCCTTCCCCCAGGAGAGAAAATAAGAAAAGAAAACAAATTGGGAATGGATATCTAAGTACGAAAAAGAAAAAGAAAAACAACCATATAATCATATCTTACAAGGATTTTTTTCCTCAGCCATCTCTAAGAAGTGACCTATATATTATGTTTGCAGGCTGTTGCGAGGGTATTATTTTCTGGCTTATCTCCGCTTGCCATTCCATTCTAAAAATCGACCTAGGAGGAGAAAAGAGAACGGCGAACAAGATTCATGTAACCGACCCCATTTAACTGATGCAAGGCATGGTTTGGTTTTGGTACAATCCTAGGAGGAGGAGGAAAACAAAAACAAAACATATTCAGAAAAAAAAAAAAAAAAAATTTGAACTTGAGCCATCCCGATACACCTACACTCTCAAAAGGCAGTCCCAGTGGCAAAAAGCCGACTTTGTTTCCTACAGGATAATGGTATCCTTGAGATGAATCTTAAAAGCCTAGTCAACTGCTATAGTTTTCATGAGCACAATGCATCATAAATATCATACCCGTACCTCTTTCTTTCTTTTTTTATGATAAGTAATAAACTTCATTGAAAAGGAATCAAGGGAATGCCAACCATTCACAAAACAAAGCTAGGAACATAAAGAAAACCAAACAATAATAGGACCTATACAGTATACACCACTCTAAACTCCAAAAATATCTAACATGTCAAAGATTTGATCCAGTGTAGGGTTGCACTCCCTCAACTCCCAGCTAAATAGAGTAGAAAGGAAAAAAACTCTTTATTTTGAACAAAGGCCTATCCTCCCCGTCGAAATATCTTTGATTCCTCTCTCTCTATATCAACTACATCAAGCACAGGGTGAGCAAAATCCATAGCTTCCGTTGTCTTCTTCCCACTAACGTAGCAATGCCATAAACTCCAAACATGTAGGCTTGGCTATGCAAACCATCTCTTGCCATTCAGCTCTTCATTATGCTTAACAGTTAAGCCCTTGCACCTTCTCTTGCCACCTCTACATGATGTCTTCCTTCCCTAGCTGTATACTACATCTGAATTGCCTCCAAATCACTCCTTACTTGTGCAAGCAAAGGATGTTCATGGAAATATGATGTAGAACACGTGGAGGCCCAATTTCATGATCAATTGGATCGGTCGAAGCCTCGGAAATTCAAACGTTGTTTAATTGCAAATTACCCGATTTGGCAACTTTCGGACGAGCTCGGATCGGGCCCAAACTTGGTGGGCTAACTTATTTTCGCGTTGCGGTCAATACTCACCACCCTAAGTCGTGACTGATGGTGTTTTTCGGCCTAATTCCTTCGTTTAGGCCTCCAATTGGACGTTTTTGCCGTTTTAGGAAATATTTGTTTCGTTAATAACTTTTAGCGTATAATTCCGTAGAAGTTGATTCTTTTTGGGAAAGCCATGTTTTTCTTTCCTTTTTTCAATTTTATTATTTTCCCCAAATTTTGGGAATTTTCGTTTTTGAATTAGGGTTTTGCTAGGGTTACACCTTTTTCCTATTAAAGGGGTTGTAACCTAATGTTTATGAAGCTTTTTATCAATAACATTCAAACTTTGTCTCTTTCTCTCGTGGACTCGAGTTTATCATTCATTCGATTAGTACGCAACTAATCTCTTTGTTAATTCCGCTGCGTCAAAATAATAATACCAAGTCAAACAATGCCCTAAATTCTGTCCTTAAACACTGCCTCTGGCCTTATTCCACAAGATTTTCTTTTTTTGGCTAATGGCTAGACAATAGAATGTGAGTATGTTAGTTAAGTTACATTACTGCAAGAAGCCCTGGCCCATTACACAATATTATTTCCTACTTTATACTCAACTACACGAAGTTTAATTCACCGTACTTTTCACCACTTTCAAATCTATATCATGCTTAAAAAGTTAAACTAACCCTAAATATCGAACCAAAAAAACTAATACTACCTCTTTTGCCCTTCCTTAATATCGATTGGAGAAAAAAGACTGAGCTTCCCATTACTGAAACGTGCAATGTTCCATCGTGACATCTGAATTCCAAATCAACAAAACAATACAATAAATAAATTCACAACATATTCCTTCTTCTTTTTCCAAAACAATTGAATTAATTCACAAGATATTCGTTCGCTTCGCAGTACTGTCCAATCAGCACAATCATGATACTTTCACAAGCAATTTCTCACATCGGTTTGATTTTGCGGCGGGAATGGGGGAAAGAAAGACGAAGGGGAAGCATTAAGCGTGTGATGATATCATTGATATGCGTGTGTAGATATACGTACTATCGGTATGTATATATATGGAGAGAGAGAGAGAGAGAGTGTGTACCGGGTGAAGGGAGGAGAGAGAGTGGAAGCATCGGAGAGGCGGGGAAGGAGCGACGGCGAAGGGCGACGGCATTTGGGGGTAAGGCGGGAGAGGCCACGAAAAATAGAACCGTTTCCCACCAAAAACACTGAGGGAAAGACGATAATGCTGTAAATTAAGTAAATAAATAATTAAGGGAAATGATTTTTACACTTTTTTTAATAAATAAATGAATTTCACTTTGTCATTTAGTGAAAGAATTATACATAAAAAATATTAAATTACAAAAAATATGGTGCAATTATAATTAAAAAAAAAGTGTAGAAATTACTACCCATCATGAATAAACTTTCTATGAAAATAAAATAAAGATTAAGCACAATTTACGTGAAAATTAGCCATCCATTATTTTTTATCATCACATCTTCGGCTGTCGACGCTGAATTTAACGACTAAACAAATCTTTCAGTGACCCCAAAATTTATAGTAATGTTTTGACTTTCATGAAATTCAAATATACGACCTTACGAAGAACAAACACTTAAAGGGCTTCTCTTGCTCACTTGAGACCAATCACGTTGCCAATTGCCATTTAAAAAAATTGGTGGGAGGTCCACTATAGCATATTTGTAACCCACTAAGTACACTTCTAAATTTCATAACCCCTCTAGTCCACTAATATAGTTATATAACCTAATAACTCCAATTTACTTAAAAAGAGATATTTTTCAAGACCAAAAAACCCTCCTATATAACATGTAGAGAGAGAAACCCTAGATCACAAAACAGATTTGAGCCTCCCCTCTCCCCCCTCTCTCTCTGCTCCCCTCCCCTGATGAACCGTTCGCCTCCAAATTCACCATGCCGATGAGCTCTCCCTCACTCACCACGAATTAGATCGGGCCCGCGCTGCCGGTGCACCCTTCTTCCCCCCTTACCTACTCGCTGCCGGTGCGCCCATCCTTCTCATCGGGCTGCCCCTCGTCGCCGTCGTGGCCAAGTTCCAGTCCTCCATCGCCGCCACAACTGCCGCCCCAAGTACCCATCTTCCCATCGCCGTCCCTCCGCCATTGTGTTCATCAGTCGCCGTCACTGTCGCTTATAATCTAGAGTTTGGTATATTTCAGAGCTTATTTTATTTGTTTATGAGGCTAGTGTTCACATCATAGTTGGGTCTCCCTTTTTGATTTCTTAATCTAACAACTTTTCGCCTTGTTCTTGTCGTTATTCATGAATAATGGAGTAAATTAGTAACTACAAACTACCACTATTACGATTCATTTATTCGATCAATATTTTTAAATTATATTCATAAAATTATAAGGTTATATTTGTGTTTTTCATCAATCACTTATTGATTTGGTCCGCGCAGCGGCCTCTCCGACTTACTTTTGATATATTTGGATTTTTTTGAATAAATATATAAGGTTATATGTGTGTTTTTTCTAGGGCTAAACATATAAGGTTGGAACAGGTTGTGTTTTTTGAAAAAATATATAAGGTTATATGTGTGCTTTTTGTGTCACAAAAAAAAAAAAAATTGTGTGTTTTTGTTGTTATGTAATGTCATTTTTTTAAAACATTATCAGTTAGAGAGAGATATAATAATATATAACGTTATATTGTTATATATAATATACTAGATTAGAAATATTCTATGTTATTTAATAAAGAGAACATATAACGTTATATATGACATTTTGTACCGTGTAACGTTATATATGAGCTTTTGTCATATATGACGGTATATGCTCCGTTATCGATCACTTATTGAATTGGTCCACGCAGAGACCTCTTCGACTTGCTTCTGATAATATATGGATATATCCATATGTGCTTTTGAGAGGCCGCTGCGCGGACCTATTCAATAAGAGAATATAAAACATTATTAGTTCCTCTCTTTTTTTAGTTTTACTAAACAAAAGCTCATATACAACGTTATATATTCTCTATGCCAATTGACATATTTTTTTTAAGTCAATACAAGCTCATATATATATATATATATATATATATATATATACAGTCCGCTTCTATTGCGGACGCCCTCAACTAACAAAAATGCGGACTTTTGTTCTGAGCCGTTGGATCTCAATCCAACGGCTGGGGTTTTAAAGAGGAACTCGCGGGTTAAAAGGAGCTCTGGGTCGGGTAATATTGGTACCGGGTCAAACTTTCCCACACACGCGGATCCTTTTCAGACGCCCAGCTTCCAGAGGAAGCTTTGCTTCTGCGTTCAAACGGAGAGAGAGAGAGAGATTGGGCGATTTGAACGACAAAGAAGACGACGAACGGACTGCAAACGAAGGTATCTCTCCCTCTCTGCCTCTCTCCCTCTCGAGAGAAATCCTCGTCGCGTTCTCAACGCGGACAAAGAGAGAGAAGAAGAACAGAGGCGACGAACACGAACGACTGGAGTGAGAAGAAATCGACTGGAGAAGACGAACACGACTAAGAACAAGGTTTCTCTCTCTCTCTCTCTCGATTTTCCCCAGAAACCCTAACTCGATTTTCTTCTCTCTCCAGTCAAAGATACACGAAGCTCTCTCTCGATCTTGTGAAGGAGAACACGAAAGACCACCAGAGAGAGTAAGATACCTTCAAATGGAGCCCTAATCTGGTGGTCTTTCGTGTTCTCCTTCACAAGATCGAGAGAGAGCTTCGTGTATTTTTGACTGGAGAGAGAAGAAAATCGAGTTAGGGTTTCTGGGGAAAATCGAGAGAGAGAGAGAGAAACCTTGTTCTTAGTCGTGTTCGTCTTCTCCAGTCGATTTCTTCTCACTCCAGTCGTTCGTGTTCGTCGCCTCTGTTCTTCTTCTCTCTCTTTGTCCGCGTTGAGAACGCGACGAGGATTTCTCTCGAGAGGGAGAGATACCTTCGTTTGCAGTCCGTTCGTCGTCTTCTTTGTCGTTCAAATCGCCCAATCTCTCTCTCTCTCTCTCTCCGTTTGAACGCAGAAGCAAAGCTTCCTCTGGAAGCTGGGCGTCTGAAAAGGATCCGCGTGTGTGGGAAAGTTTGACCCGGTACCAATATTACCCGACCCAGAGCTCCTTTTAACCCGCGAGTTCCTCTTTAAAACCCCAGCCGTTGGATTGAGATCCAACGGCTCAGAACAAAAGTCCGCATTTTTGTTAGTTGAGGGCGTCCGCAATAGAAGCGGACTGTATATATATATATAACGTTATAACCTTATATATGTATATGTGGTCACAAGTATTCTCATATAATCATATATGGATATATCCATATGTGTTTTTGAGAAGCCGTTGAGCGGACCAATTCAATAAGTGATGGATAACGGAGTATATAACTTTATATGTGAACTTCTGTCATGTGTAATATGTGTCTTTCCTTGGGTTAGACATATAGTAATATTATATCTCGTTTTTGAGATATATTAATATTGTTTATGTTGTTTTGAATATGTATATATGTAGATATAGAGGTTATGGGAATTCTATTCGGAGGCAGAAAATCAAAATTTTGAAGGATCCGATGAAGGTTTTGATGAAGAAACAGTGAAAAAATGAAGCTCGACCCCCCTGTGGCCTCATCAACATTCAACTTGGGATTCAAGGCGCGACTGGAAACAATAATAATGGTGGCATGATATGTGATATGTGAACATATAATGTTATTTTTTGAGATATATAATATTTTTGGAAAGATATGATGTTGTTTTGAAAACATATAATTTTATGTCATGTTTTGTGAGACTTAGAGGCTTAGAGCTATAGAAGCTCAGATATAATGTTATATATTCTGTTTTTTTTTGTGAGATTTAGAACTACAGAAACTCACATATAATGTTATATGTTATGTTCTATTTTTTGTGAGATTCAGAATTGCAAAAGCTCAAATATAATGTTATATGTTCTGTTTTTTTTTTTTTTTTGCGATATTTAAATATTCAAAAGCTCACATATAATGTTATATGTTTTGTATGGACCAGCATATAACGTTAAAGACTAAAAACAAGAAAAACCAAAAAGAAATGTTGCATGTTTGAAAATTTTTGCCACACATATAATGTTGTATGTTAGGAAGTTTTTATCACTCATATACCGTTAAAAATCAATACAAGAAAAAAAGGAAAATACAAAAAGAGAAAATTGTCACATATATAACGTTAAATGTTAAGTGTAGCGGGTTCAATAAAAAAAATCGAGAAAAATGAAAAAATACGTTTTTTGTTACACATATAACGTTATATGTGGCGTGATGGCAGCGGCGACGGTGGCGGCGGCTTGATTGCAACAAAAACGAAAAAAAATGAAAAAATATATATTTTCGTGTTAGCCAAACAAGGCCCTTGTTTATTAGGTGGGGTATTTTTGTCATTAAAATTATTAGTGGACTTAGTGGGTTATAGAATTTAGAAGTGGACTTAGGGGGTTTGGAAAGTGCTATAGTGGACTTATGAAAAATTCTCGAACTTTTCAATCCCTCTCTCTTTTTTCCGAATTGAGAGACGGTGTTGTGCAGTAGTGTGCGCAGCTCCGAGCTGTCGGATCGTGCATCCGATGGCTTGGATCTGTTTACACCCATTTTTGGCCAAAATTAGAGAAAGGATAGAAGAATGGCCTTGGAGGTAGTTTTAGGCCTTGAGAAGCCTTATAAATCGGTCACTTGCAGAATTGGGCCTTTGGGAGAATTTAAAGTGGCCACAATTAGGCCGAATTGAGTTTGGAAGGGCTGGAGAGAGTTTGAAAAATTGATTAGGCCGCATTAATATTTAGAGCATGGCCTAATTAGTCTAGGCCCAAATTGATTTTCAGATTTGGGCCCATTTTCAGGCCTTGGCCCAACTAATCAAAGTTCAGACTAGTTTTTCAGGCCTATTTAGCCCAATAAGGCCAAGATTCGTTATTCAGGCCTAAAACTGACCAAGTCAAGAAGACCATAAGCTGCTTAGTCATGCTTGGGAAGCAAGCTGCTCACAAGCAGCTCAAAGGCCTAGAATGTTCTTGGTTGACAGATCTGGGTAAGCTGCTTACAAGCAGCTCAAGGCTTGGGACACATGGCAGCCATGCATGGAGACATCCCAAGCAGCTCACAAGCAGCTCAAGGCTTGGGACACATGGCAGCCATGCATGGAGACATCCCAAGCAGCTCACAAGCAGCTGCAAGCAGCTCAAAGGCCTAGAAGGTTCTCTCTAACATCACACAAGCTGCTCACAAGCAGCTCAACCAGGCCTGCGTTTTTGGCCTTGGTGGGCCCAAATATCCCTTTTTTACAAGCATCCATGCATACAAGCTGCTCACAAGCAGCTCAAGCCTAAGCCTTTACCAGGATGACACTTGGCTGCCATGCATGAAGGCCTGTGGAAGCAGCTCAAGCAGCTCAAAACCTGGAACTGCTGCCTATAAATACCAGTTTTGAAGGCCTTATCAAGGGTCCACGACCAAACAAGCCCAAGGCTTATTCAAATTACATTTCAATTATCATTTCCAGCAAATGTCTTTATCTTTTAGTCCAATCTAGTCCAGCCTAGGTCTTATCTTTCATTTCCTTGTACCAATTTCATTAAACCGTTAATGAAGTTCTTTTAATTTCATCGCACCTTGTTTTCTTTCCTTTCCATTTTCTACACGATTAGGAAATTATAAGTCCTTATTCCGACAAGGCAAAACAACGAACCACATACGGCCTCACCCCTTAGGTCGTACGCAATTGTCTTACAGAAGTCAGATTTGAGGCATCCAGGCCTTAGCACGAAATTGGACTGCAATCCAGTCCTGACACGCCCGCACAAGGCCTAGAGCTGCACTACTCGCCGTTCCTAGGCCTCATTGTTGTTTTTAAATTTGGAAACAAACAGGATCTCATCTCGATAATGAACAGCTCTCAATCATTGATTGCTGAGATGAGATCCGAGCAGTCGGATACACGATCCAACAGTTCGAAAATGAGCAGCACGTACCGAACTCCCTTTTTTTCCTCAGATTTCCTGTGTTTTCCCCTGCATGACGTATGACCTATTTTATAGGCAACAATTTAAGAGGTGCTATGAATAAATTAACTATTTCAACCTACTTGGATGCCCATCTTGCCCTTCGCGATTACTTATCTGGACGGCTATCGAGGACCTCCTTTCTTAGGAAGAAATTTTCTGCCAAACCTAAGGGCATGTTTGATTGTCGGATTATTTTTTAGAGGAATTCAATAAAGATGTGATTAGGAACGGCAATAGAGAGGACAAATAGAGCCCATGGGATAAGAGATGGGATTCTGGGAGAACTGAGATTAGTTGTATTGTGTTTAGTTAGAGTAAGATAAAGATGATGGGAATTATTTTCGATGGATGAGAAGGGAGATAATCCGGAGGAGGGGGCTAGCTAATCTCCCACATGAGATACTAAATGGACAAATAGTCCACACTTGTCCAGTCCTATGGTTAATTCCAAGTGAATCAAACACGGTGTCTTGTTCGGCTAAAAAAGTCACTATGAATTATTTTTTGTTCTTATTTGAATTTTTTTTCATTTGTTAATTTTTTGTGGATTACTTATTCGTTAGGACGAGAGAAATCTAAAAGGCAAAAAATTATGACCGAAACTCAATTTTTTTGAATAAAGACAAAAATAAGCCAATAAACGACAGTAATTTTTTTTCGTCTTTATTAAAAAAATTGGATTTTGATCGTAATTTTTTACTTTTTATATATTCCTTTCGTCATGACGAAGCAATAATCCTAAAAAAAATTGACGAAAAACTAACAAATGCAAAATTATTTTAATAACAACAAAAAAATAATCCAAAATAGATTATTTAGCCGAACAAGACCTAAAATTAGCACTATTCGATTTTGTTTGGTTTGGGTTTTGTTTCTCTAGCACTACTAGGGAAAACAGTGGGCTCCTCAATTTCAACGGTAGGAGTATCCAGTTTATACTCCTTTATCTCTTTCTTGAATTCTAGTCATGTGCTGAAAGAGATAAACTACTCCTATCTAGCCCTTATTACCAAAATTCCGTCCCCGATTAATCTCCCGACCGACAACCACTGCCCAGTGCAGTTGGTATGTCGTCTCTCCCCTATGAGGGAGGTCCTGGGTTTGACTCCTGCTGGAGCAATACCCTTGGGGTCCCAAACTATGGATAGCTTCTGGACCCCGTGCTAATCCTAACACCCCCCACTAACCCCCGCTGATGTATGACGATTGAAAAATAAATAAATAAATAATCTCCCGACCGATTCCATACCTAAGAGCATTTCCACCCCTTACTCAGATTTTTACTCAAATTTGAGTAAAAATTTGGATAAAAACTTGATTTGGTATTGTGTGTTTCATTGGGTAAACTCAAATCTAAGCACAAATATGCAAAAATTTGAGTAAAAACTTCATTTATGGCAATATTGTAATTTCAAAAATTTGAGTAAGTATTCGAGTCTAACCAAATTTGAGTGGTGTAAGTTTGGGTCAAGATTTAAGTAAGTGGGGATGCTCTAATAGCTTCTGTAATGTGCTCTACAAAATGAGACTGTCTTATTTACATAGGTGCTGTAAACAGCCTGTTTACAGCACCAACCAATCTCAGTTGTCTATTCGCGCAATCAATGGCTGAGATTCGTTTTCAATTATAACCGGTCACAATTAACTCTTTCCTGAAAAAAATTTATTAACATCTTAACCGTTCAAAACACTTTTGAACGGTTACGATTGAGTGCCATAAACACTTCCGTAAAGAATATTTTCTCCAACAAAATATGTCCAAAATCTTGGCAAATCGGTTCGGATCATTGACGTGGGTCATGGGTCAGGCAAAATAAGGGAAGTTCGGCGGTCCCGGGTGAGGCCAAATAAGGAAAGTTTAGTGGGGTTTGGCGGATTGTGGGGTTTGGAGGGGAGTGACCCCAAGAAAAGCAGTTAAGCACATGTGATAGGGCTTGAGATCCTCTTTCCGACTTCCTGTCCCACCCTTCAACATTCAACATGTGACACATGTCCCTCTTTAACTTAAACCCCCTTACGGAGTACCTTTTTACTAGCATTGTGCTCCGTTCAATACACGAGACAAAAAAAAAAATTTACATTAGTTTTTTTCGGTGGTGTCTATCGAACACCCACAACGCTAGTTGATAAAAAAAATAGTTTAATTTTTTTTCATTCACGTTCGATGGACTCTAACAGTGTTCCCATTCTATTTACTGAAAGACATACATGTGGTGGAGAATGAGTTTAGGACACTACACCTTAAACTCATGACGGTGCTCCATGTGCTTAGAATAATTCTTCCTCAATGTACAAAGAATCCGGAACGCACAAATCATAATGAAACAAAGTGCAACTATGACATAAACAGAGGGGAAAAGCCTTTGAAAAGCTAGCTTTGATAACATGTTATAATTATGCTAATTCTCAAAAGTGAGCAAACTTCACGTGTCTTTTTGTGCAAAACTTCTGTGATGCTCCCAAGTGGTATGGGAGTATCATACTCCCAAGATTACTTACCACAGAACAGGCAACTTATACCATTCATTAAGACAACACTTACCATTGTATAAGGTAACACTTACCATTTCAAATGTGGTAAGTGTTGCCTGTTTTTGTGGTAAGTGTTGCCTTAATAAATGGTAAGTGTTGCCTGTTTCTGTGGTAAGTAATCTTTCATTTTTTTGGTCAAAACCACCTCGTTTTTTTACAAAACTACTCTACTTTTAGTTTTTGGTTTTAATCCAAAGGCTGTGATTTATTTATTTTCAATCCAAGGGTTGTAATTAATTGGGAGTATGATGCTCCCAAAACCACTGGGAGCATCACAGCCTTTGCCTTTGTGATGTACCGATCTAACTTACCATGTGTCTTTTTGTGATACAGAGAAACATGTGGTAGAGTAGACACAAGAGAAGAATGGGAATCAATCTTCTTCCCACAAAGTGAGAGAGAGAGAGAGAGAGAGAAAATGGAGGGCTTAATTCAGGTACCATATGATGCAACAGTACGCGTAATGCTAGCTTCGCTGGAGCGCAACCTACTTCCGGACGCAGTGATAAGGAGGCTCACTCGCTTGCTCCTATCCACTCGTCTCCGTTCTGGTTACAAATCTTCATCGGAGCTTCAACTCTCTGACCTCCTCCATTTCGCTCACTGTACTCTCTCTCTCTCTCTCTCTAAATGTATATGCCTTTATGTGCTTGCTTCGATTGGCGTACTTGTCATCTCCTTTTACCCAATTGGAAAGTCGGAATCTAAGTCACATGATGCGGGTGCGGGTGTGGGTGTGGAGGCGCGAGCGCGGAAGCGTCATCCAAAACCTCCGAAACACCGAAAATTCGTGAGTACGAAGATTGCTTGATTTGAACATTAGTGTAGTTGTTGAATTTAGAATAAGCTCGAACCCAATGCACAATACTCCTGCTTAGAGCAATATTGGAGTAATTGTCAAATCAATTTATCATGGGTGTTGCGTAGGGAAAACTTGGGCCTTTGCGAAATCGTTATGAGAGCATCTCCAACCCATGCTCTATTCCTCCATTTGAGAGTATGGAACTCCTCCATCCTATCCTCTCAAGCCTCCTCTATTTGAGAGGATGGGATTTTGATCCTCCATATTTAGAGGATGGGAGAAAATATGGAGGATCCCCTCTATAACACTATTCACCTTTTAAAATGGCATTTGTATCCTTGGAGCATCTCCAACCATGCTCTATTCCTCCATTTGAGAGTATGGAACTCCTCCAACCCATCCTCTCAAGCCTCCTCTATTTTAAAGGAAAAAAAAAGGGTTTGTGGTTGGAGTAAATAGGAATAGTAATTTCCTCTAAAATCACTTTATAAATAAAATAGAGTATTTTGATACTCTCAAATAGAGTATTGGATTGGAGATGCTCTGACCCCGTTCATTTAAGAGTTTTGGATTTTGAATTTTGGATTCTAATCATTATCTTATTTCTCTTTAATCATTACTCTCATTTTTCTCTCTATCTCTCTCCAATCATTACACTTATTTCCAATCATTACTCTATTTCTCTTTACACTCATTACCTACAAATCTAAAAATCCAAAATCCCAAAACGAACGGGGCTAGGTTTCAGGCACTAATGGCTAGGGGGATCAATGAAAACCTATTGCAAAGATTACAGAATTTGTCAATATCATTGGTAGGTAAAGACGGGCTTGTTCGTTTGGGATACTCAAAACTCTTGTGCACGGTGTCCAATAGATTTTCTCTATTATCTCTCTCCACTCATTACGCTTTAAAATCTCCCTCAAGATCCAAACTGAACAAGCCCGAGAAGAGTCAAAAATTGAACTAGTAGCATGGATTGATGAAGAGGAGCCTACGTTGCTAGTAGACCACAATAAAGTAGGTCCAGGTACTAAAAAGGTGGTGTTGATAGAAAATGGCATGTAGGGGAAGATTCAGTAGTGCATTATCACAGTCTCAAGTCAAAGTTGTGTTTCTCATGTGCTAGAATGAGTTAGGTGTCACTCATCTAGAGCAAAAACTTTAGACTTTGTAAAGAGACAGCTCCACTTAATTATTTTCTCCCACAATTGTACTGCTCCGACAGTATTTTCTAGGTAAAACTATGACAACATCCAAGTGGCACATCACTTGGACTTAACTTAAATTTAACCGAGAATTTTGTGTTTATTTGAATTTTTTCCGCATTTGTTAGTTTTGCGTCAAACTTTTGTGGGTTATTGATTCGTCTCGACGAGAGGAATCAGAAAAGTAATTTTTTTTTTACTTTGACCCAAATATTTTGAGAAATAACCACTTTTTAGCGCAAAAATTGGCGCAAAACTAACAAATGCGAAAAAAATTCAAATAAAGACAAAATTTTCAGATTTAAGTTGAGTTTAAGTTAAGTTCAAGAGAACGGGGTTAGTGGGTTCAGAGATAGAACTACAGATCTAAATAGTCAAAATATCCTATATCTAGTACAAAATTTTGGAATTCTAGTGGGTTCACTTGCACCCACAGCTTTGCATGTGGCGTCGCCACTGATAGGTTTACTGTTGGTGCATTACAAGAAATGTTCAGGCTTGGCTTAAAAGAAATGTTCGAATTTGATAAACGAGTGAAATAAACCAAGCTGTGGTCCTGTGGATTATTCAGGCTTGGCTTAAAAGAAATGTTCGAATTTGACTTGTTAATCAAACGAGCCCATCTAAACGAGCTTTAATCAAGCCGACTATGAGCTGATCATGATCAGCTTGAATTTTGACTGAACGAGCCGAGTAGTAGCATGTTCATATTTCGTTTGGATGGCTGAACCCTTGGTAAAAGGAATGCTTAGTTCCTTTTAAAGAGTCCAGGGACATTGCTTAGTTCACGCGTTTTCCTCAGTTTTCCTTTTTTCAAATTGGAATATTGGAGTAAGATAAGGGAGCATTGGAGCAATAAGAATCGAATAGATGGCTGAACCCTTGGTAAAAGGAATGCTTCAGCCACCAGCCAAACGCTTGGTCTTCACCTGTATTTCTCCTAAAAAACAGGAAAGTGTACCCAACATATGGCTGATTATGAATCTATAAGTCAATGCAAGTTGACCATATGTCGAATAGAATGCTTTGAAAGAAAGTTTCGGAAAATACATGACAAATCAGATTGTTGAAGTTTTTCAGATTAATGAGATTCTTAAGAATAATGCGTTCAAGAAACTCTACGAACTGTAGGTTCCATTTTTTCAATCAAAACCAAGAATTCTATAAACTAAAAATGACAAGCTGCAATTTTACCCTTGTTATCATCTATGGTTTGATATTACTTATGCATTTGATATTTGTTTTTCTCTTGCAGCTTTGACAGAAAGCCCTATAGCCGTCAAGACTGAGAAGGCAAAAACTCAACATTATGAGTTGCCTACCTCTTTCTTCAAACTTGTTCTCGGAAAGCATCTCAAATACAGGTAAACAATTTCTATCTGTCAGAATTTAACTTCTTCTTTGGTACCTTGTATGCCTTATAGTTATATCCATCACCACCTAGACAAAATCTGTTGTATTTTGTTCCCATTTGAAGTTGAGAAAATGGGAGTTTGTTCGACTTTTAAATGCTCGTAAGGGATTTGTTAAACAGTAGAAATCTGCCAATGTTGCTATTCATTATAACTCATGCTTGAACGGAAAATGTTTTCCCACAGCATATGCAAGAGGAGGAATGTTGGAAAGCTAATACTTGAAGCTAAAACACAAACAATCCAAGATTAATGGACAAATTCATTTCAATAGAATTAACATTTGGTGTTTTGGCTCACCTATAAGCAATTAATTTTCAGATGGAAATTTTTTTTTCACAGAAAGCAAGGGTTAGAAATGTTGTGAATTTGTCTTGTAGAAGAAGTTGTTGAGCTCTTCTTTAGTCATGAGCTGATCTTATACGTTTCTGCTAGTGCAGCTGTTGTTACTTTGCTGGTACATCAAACACCTTAGAGGAAGCTGAAAAAGCTATGTTAGAGCTGTACTGTGAGAGGGCACAGCTGAAAGATGGTCACTCCGTTCTTGATATTGGTTGTGGGTGGGGATCGCTCTGTCTGTACGTTGCACAGAAGTACAGAAATTGCAAGGTTACAGGGATTTGCAACTCAACAACGCAGAAAACATACATTGAGGAGCAATCTCGGTATGTCCCTACAATGACCAATGCTACCGACACATGTCCGGACACATATATCCGGTACCATCTAATGCATGTGGTCCGACACAGTGCACACGGGACCCACACTCATCGGGCGTGCCCAGACTTCTGTGTCTAAAGCATTTTCTCCCTGTAATTTATTTGGTTCTCCCCAAGGGCGTCATTTGTTCTATGGTGCTCCTTTCGTCCCTTTGTGTTAAGTCCATTACAGAAATCGTGTCATTTATCAAACGAAAACATTAAGTACTTCCATGTTGAATTTTTTGCACCAATTTAAAGATTTCAGTGAGTTCTTTAAATTGGTGCAAAAAATCTAAAAAATGGTGCACAAAAGTGTTTTATTATAAAAATGACACGGCTTTTCATAATGGACTATAATTATGGGATGGAGTCTACTATTGCTCACAAAAACTTACACACTTGATTGCTTAGTTAAACTCATACATATTAGTTCTACCAGATGCTTGCTTAATTGTTCGTGGCAAGAACTTTTCCCTTTTTTTCCTTGTCCTCTACCTTGCACTTTTGTTTTCGTAGGGATCTTCAGCTGCAGAATTTGGATGTCATCGTAGCAGATATTAGCACATTTGATATGGATGCAACCTATGACCGGATATTCTCCATTGAAATGTTTGAGGTATGCAAATGTGCGACCCTTTCAATGCCCTAGAGTAAGTCATAATATTTATTTATGATATTGTTTGGGGAGGGGACAATGAATTATCAAATTTTGATAAAATTGGTTGTTCGCAAACAAAAAACAGAAAGAACTTTGATAAAGTTGATGAGTCAAAAAAACTAACGTGTCTTTTGAATGCAGCATATGAAGAACTACAAGGATCTCCTTAAGAAGATATCCAAGTGGATGGAACCAGATAGTCTTCTTTTTGTACATCATTTCTGCCATAAAGTCTTTGCTTATCACTTCGAGGTATACCTCATTTTGAGTTCATCAAATACAACTTCGTACATTCTGGTAAATGGTAATTACACGTAAAATATTGGTTGGGGAATTAGTGCTATTACCTAGGTTTAACAGAATAAGACACGGTGATTTCAAATCTTTGGGGCATCTGTTCTTTTGCAGGATGTCAATGAAGATGACTGGATTACTAGGTACTTCTTCACTGGAGGAACAATGCCTTCAGCAAATCTACTTCTTTATTTTCAGGTTAGTTCGGCATTCTATTTGCTGGCCTCTAGTCATTTCTCCTCATTTTGTATTCTCACTAAGAGACTATTTCCTGCTGTAAGTTGCTGTACTATCTGGGGGAAAATATAATCGGTCATGGAGATATATGATATATCCACAGTTCCACACTTATTTCCTATCTCTGGCTCTCCAAGTAGCGATGTCTGATGTTTTTCTGATCATCATATTCATATTAACTCCTGCTTATATTATGTCTTCCTCTTTGGCAACCGTTGAACGAGTCACAAATTGCTTCCAACATCAAAAGAGAGTCATCTCATACAGTTAATGGATGTTTTGTTGCCTTTCTAAAGATGATCATAACTGGAATGCTTTTGAGATTAAAATTCAATTTGCTCGACTTTGATTTTTTGGCAATCCGAGGCTGAACCCTTTGCCAGGCTTGGATTCGGGTTCCAACACACTGAAATTAAACAGCAGTTTCCAATTGTTCAAATGATGGTTGCTGAAAAACAAGTGTTAATACTGGATCAACAATTAGACGGAAATGAGAGCTCTTTGTAGTTTGACTTACTTTTGGCTTGTTGATGATGGTTCAATGTGCAGGATGATGTTTCTGTTGTCAATCATTGGCTTGTGAATGGGAAGCATTATGCAAAAACAAGGTAATTTAGAATCTATGAAGGAAGAATGTAGTAGGCTTAGTGCTAGTATTTGTTCCTGGCATCTTCGCTAAACATAATCGCTACTTGAAATTTTTACAGGCTGAGAGAAGATAGAACCAATAAATCAAATAATCCACCACATAAGCACATATATACAGGCATCTTCTCAAAACATAATCACCTCGAACTTTCTGGTATTTCGTAGGGATAAGAGATAGACAGATAGAGGGGTTTGCTTTGGCCCCCCAATTTGGTGCATGCATACTATATTAAAATGGGCATACAAAGTCCGAATCTATTAAAAGGAAAAAGGAATTCCGAAGGGCCCTTCGAAAAAAATACTTTTTAATTGTTGTAACGATACGTTCAAATAAATACCAGCAATTTTATTTTTGAATTTGATATATGCTTTTTTGAGTGTGTTCATAAATTGCATACATGGCCCCATCTTTGGAGTTCGCTTCAGGCTCCGAAAAGGTCTGGGCCAGGCGTGGGTGGTGGGGGGGAGGGTAGTTTGTTCTTTCTCAGCTCATAGGAAGGAACTAAGTATACGCATTGTCTTGCAGCGAAGAATGGCTTAAGAGGATGGACAAAAACTTGAGCTCCATTAAGCCAATAATGGAGGCCACTTACGGCAAGGATTCTGCTGTCAAGTGGACAGTCTATTGGAGAACATTCTTCATAGCAGTTGCAGAACTCTTTGGGTACAACGATGGGGAAGAATGGATGGTTGCTTTGTTCCTTTTCAAGAAGAAATGAATTCCAATCTCATATTGATTAGTTGGGTATGAGGGAAAATTATGGAAGGAAAATAAAGTCGTGTATTTTGTTCGGAAGTGTTGGATTTTTATTGTAAGATTGGGAAGTTGAATTTCTGAACAATTTCTTTTCTTCAGTGAATTCTTTTCCATCACATAAAAAGAATTACAATCTTTCTACATCAGTTCAAAAGATTCCGAACGGGGACCAGGACAGATTTAGATGTGTAAAAGATTTCCAGATTAGGGGACAGAGGAAGTAAAATTCACTCATGTTCCGTCCCGTTTCCATTCCTATTACAAGTTGAACATCGTGTTTAGACTAGTCCTCAAGTACATGATGAAGCCAATTTTGATAACTGTTGACCAATTTACTTTCTAACAACAAACAAAACGCAGCCCAATGCCGGCTAAGGATAATTTACGGCACTTGACTTGCAAAATTATTTAGTATGCGCTATTGACTATGCTCAGATGGTCGTATCTGGAGTGAGAATGAAAAACTAATCGTCAATGCAGTATCTAAAACTCCAATCTAATTTCTGAGAAACTCTCGTTCAGGCGTGTGGAAAATCATAAACAGAGTTTGCCTACGCTTCTGCTGAGTTCGTGAATGTAAACCGAATCTGGATATGTAATGAAGAACCAATTTCCTTTCGAGTCTGCTTCGTACAATGGATAAAGGGGACTCGAAATCACATTCTCATTCGTTCACAGCAGCACTTCCACTCCAGCAAAATGGGAATTATGAAAAAGCAAAAGAAAAAATGACCCGTTGACACTGTTGTGAAATCACCACCACTGCATCTTAGATTACAAAATTTTGAAAGTCACAAAATTGTGACGATTACAAAGAAACCGTGGTAAAATAATCCTCAACACATCCAATGACTCTAGTTGAAGCAACAGGAAACCTGTACCATCTCGAAAAACACCTAGAGATCCATCCCCAACAACAAACTAACACGTCAGTTAGATACGACAAAGTATTTGCTCTAGACTACAAAGTAACTTCCGATTATATTGATTTACCATCCTGCTCTGTATTCTCTCTTTTCTCCTTTCGTGTCTTCAGTTTCTCCAGATGCCTAGCAGTATGGTGACCTCTTTGCTCTCTCCTGCCGCCTACTGTTGAGATTGAGCTACATCTGCAATCTTTTACTACTAGGAAGTCTTGCAGGCTGAGAGAAGAGATAACCAATAAACCAATTAATCGACCACATAAGGACATATATACAGGCGTATGTTGGTATGCGCAACATTCTTCTTTCGGATTACCGTGAACTAGAACACAGCAACACTGATGGCCCCAAGGAAATACTCACCAAAAATGATTGCAAGTTTCACGACCAGAACATCTCAAAATCATATGCTACATTGACTGGACTTATAAGTGTCAGGTGAGGGTATATCCGTATATGAACAAACATCAGATTTGTCAAAGCGAATCTGATACTTGACAACACTCAAAGAGTGCCTGATACTTATTTGTTGGAACATGTTCAAAGAGACACAACTTTGTACCTTCAAGCTTCCTTTTATACATATGCAATAAATTATGTACTTTGGTATAAATATTTTCCCAACGTGTATTATTAACTAGGCATAAGACAAGCGATACATACCTGATGCATAAAAAAGATGAGAAAAGTGATACACGACACATACTTCAATTTGACAACATGTCGATATAACACAAATTTAACACACTCCTCATGAATAGCATCGATGATCAAACTACAAAAGTGAACCAACATTTCGAATGAAGTATCTACAATTAGCTTATGGTGTCTTACAAATGCAACATACGTCATTTGGATAAGATGAGGTCTCCTCTAGTACTGATCCCCTTCTTGTGGATGTTGTTCTAACCCGGGAGGCAAAAAAGAAGAGACTTAAGGATAAGTTGCATCAAATGCAGGATGCGCTGTGTGAAGGAGGAAGCTCAATTGAGATCAATAGGTTTGCCACCAATGTCCAAACACTCAACTATACATGAAGACAAACCACCTTAGAGTTGATTAATACAATGTAAGAATTGTCTCTATGATGTGCTACCTTTGGGATGTTGCTTATACTATAGGTTTATACCTCTTTTTCGAAAGAGTGTTTTTGGTGCTAGTTTAACTAGTCGTATAAGTCGAGTTGCATTTTGATATGCAAGTATTGAACTTCATTGTAAATACTCTTTCTTTGGTAATAAAATTACTCGATTATCAACCGAAAACAAAAAAACATACGTTATTTGGAGACACCATCTGGGCTCTTAGAATCAGCTTCATCAGCGAAATTGCCAACCCCTTCGGCTTCTAAGAAGCGACTCAGATGCTTATCCTCTAAATGTTGCTGAAAACAAAATCAAAGGAGAAAGGCAATCAGAAAATTACCTCTTCTTAGCCATTGCTAACTTTTAAAGAAACATAATTTTCCACATAAAACTAAATGAAGGTGGGTGAGGACAGCTTACTGCGAGACAATCTCTGTATTTCTTCCACTCTGATGTGCATTCCTGCTTATCCCAATTACCCTTCACGAACTTCTCGGAATACCACCTGTTAGAGAGAAAGAGAGGGAGGGGGCAAGGATTAGAGGCTTAGACTTAGTCACATAATCCTTCACAATGTCATGTGCTCCCGCTCTCAATCCTCGCTCATGCGGATTTTAATAGTTTAGGATGTGTTTCAAAGACGCTTTCACGCTCGCACTCTTGCTCTACACCCTCACGTGAATTATGTGACTTAGCCTGGAGCATCTCCCCCTTTTAACTCAGATTTAAGTAGAAGCTACGAACTAATAGACAAATGCAAATCTAAAAATAAATTAAAATTAAAGATGCATCAATAACATAATTGTAAATTTAAGAGGCATTCTCTTAATTTGACTAAAACTCACTTCGATATAAGTTTGAATCAAGTAATAAAGTTCATTTCGAGGTGTTTTTATTTGAATTTTAAGTTTAAGACAAGTCCACCCTTTTGCCAATTCTGCCCAAAAAAAAATTCGGTATCAAGAATAGCGAAACCCTCTCTGTGCCAAACTCATTGCCAAGCTTTGGCAATGCTATTCTTGGTGTCAAATTTGACATCGAATTTGCCCATTGTCAAACTTCTAACCTCACTCAATCCATTTGACTTGCATAAAAAACCAAGATGGATTTAATCCAATGGTACGAATTCGAAATTGTTATTGTTGCACCAAATCAGTACAAGTAAATTTTTTTACATTTTTAAACTGTACCAAGTCAAAAAAAAAAAGCTTTCGCAATGCACAAATGGATAGACTTGCTCTCAGTGAAAGAAAGAAGGATAAGGCTGGTTGTTAACTTCCGCCTACAGGGCTCCGGAATTAGTAATTAGTCGAGGTGAGCGCAAATAGGCACGGACATTTTCGGTTATAAAAATAAAATAAGAGCGGGAGATATTCTTTGGGGTTTTGGTAAAACCCTATTGTCTTCTTCACATTACAACTTGTTCAGACAGATACAGATACATATACATATACAGATACGGAGAGAGAGAGAGAGAGAGATTGACCTGTTGAAGCAATTGTGGTAAGCGGTTCTGAGATGGGCACAGGGCGATGTCGACGAAGAAGAAGAGCCTCTCTTCTCTCTCATGATCCCATACCAATTTTACACCCCCTACAAAACCCATTTACTACTCCTACACTATTCGACCGGGTTGACTTTTATCCTACCGTATTCTGAACCTATGACCCGTTTGTTTGCTGTACAAGACACTGGATAAGCCGGATACGCTTATCCTCGGACTCTACTTACATCCGGGGTTTGTTCGAGCATTTGCACCCGGCTTGCTTATTCCATACGGATAAGCAAGATCCTTACCCGCATATCTCACCCTTACCTTATAGCTTAATCCCACTTGTGGTAATGACTTGGATGCCCACAATGTTTGGTTTGGAGAGAAAATAAAAGTATCTAGAATTGTGAATAGTATAATTTTTCTTAAATTTTCATCTTATTTCCCTTCATTTTCCTTTCTCACACTTTTTTCCCACTTTCCTCAAATTACAGGGAAAAGCAAACTCGTCAGTCGTAGACCTACCAGGAGGGTTGAAAGTGGAAAGAATGAACTAGAGACAAACCGAATAGAGTAGAGACAGCGTCAAATGGACTGAATAGCACGTGATCGTAGCCTTCGGAGCAAAGCCAAACCACCAGATCTGAGTTCACGCCGCCTGTACACCGTCTCGAAATGCCGTCGAAGATGGGTGAGAGGATGGAGGGCTGGTGGAAAGGTAAGGAATGACAAGAAGGGCAGAAATCCTTCAAGAAAGAGTGGAACAGAGACTATATGGAGGGAAGGAGGAGGGGGAGGTGGAAGTGGGATGGCGACCACCCCCACCCCACCCCACCAAGCTAGTAAAACCCTAATCAAAGTTTTACGTAACCTCATGTACTTTGATTGTTTATAACATGTACCCCATTTACTTCATTTTCACAAACTCTGAAGTAAATTGCAGACGGTAAGTTGTCTATTAAAATTGACAAGTTAGTATACCAAATAGTTGAAGGCCACAGTTAATAGTGCAGTTGGTTCGTTGCTCTGTCTTTTAAGGAAGAAGTCATGAGTTCGAGTCCTCATAAAGGAGGTGCTCAACTCATGTAATTCCTAAAAATCCTATTGTATGGACTATGGTATACCAAATAGCTTGGCGGATAGATTTTCCTCCAAAACCCATCACAATTAGAGCAAATTGTTCTTAGAGACATCCTACAAGCCTTCTATTATTGCATTCCCACTTCTATATCAGCCCTTGGGAAAGTTAGACATATCTAGGAGACTTTTACAGTGGTATCATGAAATTTTACTTCCATACCCCCACAATGGTATTGGGGCATGGATGTATTCATAAATATGAATTTTTAGATTAAAAAATAGATAAATTTCAGCTATTAGATCAAAATCACTCCAAAAATAAGGTGGTTTTACGATATTTTTCTTGAAAAAAAATCAATTTTACTTACCACACAAACTGGTTTTACATACCATTTATTATGATCACGCTTACCACAATGTATGACCACACTTACTATGAGTGGGATTAAACCAATGGTTGAAATCGAAAAACAGAAATCCAACGGTTGAGGGAAAATGGAGACATGAATGCCTCCAAATCGGACCGGGGCATCATAGCCGGATCCGGTATCATGTGACTATAGATTTTAAAAAACTATTATGCTCAATAAATCTCATACTCCTAATTGGTTTTGTCCACTAAGTTTACTTCACACTGTTGTAGACATCCCAATTCGGACCTCGGAGGTTCTTTAAACGCCCCGATGATGAAATAAAGGAAATAATACATTTGAGAGCTTGAATAAAGGACTTCCTTAACCCATAGGCCTACAAACCAAAAGCCCAGATAAACCAAAAAGTCCTGGACTGAACCTAGAATGCCGCACAGAACACTTCTACACCACGCAGTGTAATAAAATTTGTTACACCGTACGTCGTCATGAAGTTAACTGCACGGCATTTTAGGTAAAAGTTCTGACTGGCTCAGAAAGCTATCGGCCACACCCACTTGAGCCACAGTTACAAAACAGCTTAGCTGAAAAAGCACTTCTAACCGGCCTAGAAAACACCTCCCCCATTTGCATTGATAATCCTTGGCTCTTGCCTATAAATACACCACTCCACTCAAGAGAAAAGGGTCCCTAATCTCTTTCTCATCTTACTCATACACGCATTCTCTATTCCCAAGCCTTGAGAATGTTGCTCTAAAAACATTCTCCAGGCATTTCTTTTCTCAAAACACTCCATTTTTCTCCTCACCTTCAAAACTTAGTCTTTCACTAACTTTGAGACCCCATCCACCTAAACACCCAACAACCACACATACCTATACATTCATACGCCTTCATCTACAACCGCCTACTTTCATTCAAACTCGAGATCAAAGGTAAAAAGCAAGTTTCCTTGGTCTAGGCCCTGTCCTGGCCCTGAGGGGACTTTTTTGTAGTCAGGCTTAACCCTTTTTGGTTAAGTATTGACTTAAAAATCATTTTCAGAAGCTAAAATAGTCATTGCACTGGACATACCACGCCGCACGGTGTTCTGATGCATCGCACGGTGTAGTACGTTCAGGCGCACGGCATTTCATTGTTTATTACTTATTTATTCATACTGTCTGGATCATGGCCATTCTTCATTAGGCCTGTTTGCATTATTGAGATACTGTCATCGGTGCATTTCAGAATGAGACCATATCTACAAGCCATGTTTCGTTTCTAAATGAGATTTTCTTGATCATTCCAAGTGATCAAGTGCATCAAAAGTTGTTTTATGTTCATGACTTGAAGAAATGGTACTATTCTGAAATGGGTCAAGAGTTGTGTATCTTCTGATGTCTTTAAAAGCATCGTATGGGATATACAATGCACCAGGCGTTGTTCTGGGTTCTGATGATGGACTGATAGCAGAGCAGGTGCGCCGCACGGCGTATCATAAAGCCGTGCGCGACATTATGATAAGTCGTGCGCGGATGATCGTGATCTGGACAATTTGCTGAGCAGTTCTTCCATTTTGCATATCATCGTTCACCCATCATTTCTGTATAGTGAGCACCACGTGCACGCCAATGTGAGATATTTTTCCATGTCCCTTTCCCCTTTATTTGTTTATTAAAGAGTTTGATTTCCCGAAAGATATTCAAAATTTTCCCTTTTTGAAAATGTTTAGTAAGGACCGGTTTTACCAGGCGAATGAGGTGCTTTTCAACAAAACCTACCCCATTCGTAACGTGGCTCCCGAACCCAAAGTCTAGACATTTTCCGCTAGACCAAAAGCCTTTTTCAAAAGAGTTCTTGATTTCTCGGATCATCCATCTCAAAAATTCGGGTGGCGACTCTCGAAGGCACGCCGGTCGGGGAGCCCACAACTATCTTTTTGATCCAAGAAGCCATGCTCCAAGTGAGAAGCATTCCAACTGTACAAACTAAATTGCATTATTCCTTCCTTATCATTATGCAAGGTGCCTACAACTTGCTGGACCCCCGGACCCTACGGGGACCTGTAGTGTAGAGGTGTACTACAAGGTTATAGTGCGTGATTCGAGCTGTCTATCTCTACAGTTAATGGATTAGATTTTAAACGACATTCTATATGTAAGATATATATTTATCTTAATTGTAGGATATTTTTAACAGATCTAAATCATTAAAAACACGTTTAGACAGTTGAAATTGCGCAGTATTAATGAACTACAGGGTCCCCATTCTGCCCTTGCATACCTTCATATTCTCTTGGCAAGATTCTCAAGATATCATCCATATCTCTACGAGGAGAAAGTGTTTCCTGTCCTCTAGTCTATTTTGACCACTTCCTTCTCTCCCCCAACTATTTTTTCTAGTATCACCATCTCATTCATTCTTTTGTTCCCTACAAAACATGTTTTAAACAAACTAAACGGCTCTCTTGTCATTTTTTCTTAATCACGAGATAGGTCTGATACAATCCAGTGTATATTTTCTCTACACCAAATGGTGTCTCCCTAGTTTTTTTTTTATTCCTCCCCTCAAGTACTAATTTGGCCTTATAGTGCTCATGAACATACATATTCAGAAAGAGACGTACACATGAGATATTTTTTTTAAGAACTCACGTGTACAAGTCAGCTTACGCGCATTTCGACTGATTTTTAGGCTCCAATCCCACCTTCTACTAGTGGGGGACCCAATACAGCTGAAGCAAATGCCGCCTATGGAGTGGCCCCAAATGAATTGATAGCACCTATTCACCTAATAAGTTTTGCATCTGAGACCCTCTTTTTTCGTCTGAGACCCTTTCTTTTCTTTTTTTTTTCCTTAATCTGAAAAAATCCTGATCAATATTATCCTAGGGACCTAATAAGTTTTGAACCTGAGACCATTTTTCCCCCCCCCTTAATCTAAGGAATTTGGAGTATGAACCCTTACCAAACAAAGAGCCCGTTACCTACTCTATCAACTGAGTTATATAGGAGGCATCTTCCGTCTTCTCGACATGTGAACCCGAGAAAAATATCATCATAGCCTATAGTCTAATCTGGCACCTTAGAAATGAGCAAACTCCAAAATCTCGTGTCTTATGGTTAAGATACGTCTAATCTTGAGACAGATAGAAGACGCGGCTCCCGGACTCATTGATGATTGAACGACCTTCAATATATACGTGTGTGTGTCCATAAAGTGTTTTCCAATTGGGCCAAGTTGTTGCGCCCACCTTGTGTCTGTCATTCCCATGCATCCAAGACAGAGAAAATTGAAGAGGGAGAGAGAGAGAGAGCGCCCACGCCATGGCTTCCCTCCAGAATCTTGTTTTGAGTCAGTAGAAAGAGAAAAACTTTATTACGAGCTTTCCGTGAATAGTCGTTTACGGAGCCAAATCGTGCACGTCCAAAGTTTATTGGATGGTCCGGATTTAAAAAAAAAATTGTTCGCGCGACTCTCACGAATAGTTTTTTTAAAATCCAGACTTTCTAATGCCGAAACGGACGGCTGAGACTCTCGCGAATAGTTTTTTTTTAAATCCAGACTGTCTAATGCCGAAACAAACGGCTGAGATCGTGTAGCTTCGCAAACGACTTATTCACGGCTCCTCTGTGGATAAACCAAAAAGAGTTGATAAGAACGGCAACCCCATACTACTCCGAGTTCCTACCATAACCCCTACTACCCATATGCCCATAACCCCTACTACCCATGAGAGAGAGAGAGAGAGAGAGAGAGAGAGAGAGAGATGGCTTCCCTCCAGAATTTTCTTTTGAGTCAGTATAAGAGTTAATAAGAACTGCAACCCTCTTTTCCTCTTACCATCCCCCTACTACCCATATGCCCATAAGACTTCGTCTTCTTCCTCATTAACTTTCACACCATACCCGTCTCTTTATATCTCTCAAAAGCCAAGTTAGCCAACAGCAAGTAGTGACAATTAGAAACCCAATTGATCATCAAAAGTCTAGAGAGAGAGAGAGAGAGAGAGAGGATGAAGATCCAGTGCGACGTGTGTTCGAAGGAAGAGGCCTCTGTCTTTTGCTCCGCCGATGAAGCCGCCTTGTGCGTCGGTTGTGACCGTCGAGTCCACCACGCGAACAAGCTTGCCAGCAAACACATCAGATTCTCTCTCCAACTCCCTTCTTCTTCTTCTTCTAATGAATCCCCTCGTTGTGATATATGCCAGGTGCTTTATCTTTGAGCAATGCTAGAAACACAACTTTTAAACACACCTACTAGCTACTGCAGAACAATTGCATTTAGAGCCGCTTGATGCACGTCGGCCCGTATACATCCAAGGCTTTGAATATAATTGTGTCTGAAAGTCGTGTTCCTAAGCTTTTTGCTATTATCTTTTGCTACAAACAGCCTCATACTTTTATATTAGAGCATCTCCGGCTTTTACTTAGGGCTACAAACGAGCCGAGCCGAATTTTACCATGTTCAAGCTTGTTTATTAAGTTTTTAATAAACTCGAGCTCGAGCTCAGTGAAAACTTAACGAGTCGAGCTCGAGCCGAGCGGGCTTTGGCTTGACTCGAGCTCGAGCTTGTTCACGAGTCTCAACGGACCAATGAAAAATGTATATATATCCTCGCATAGGCCTAATACAACCAAAATTATTTTGATTGTGAAGATATATATCTTTCATTTTCTTACACTCTACAAGAAATAATCTTAATTTTAGAATAATAATAACATGTAATATGTTTTTGTCAGAATTCTGCATTAGGGTATCAAAATACTAATGCTAATTGTAGTAATTAACGTAAAAAGTCTACTAAACCCGGCTAGCAAGCCGACTTGAGCCGAGCTTATCCTAGCTCGAGCTTGGCTCGTTTACAAAACGAGCTGAAAAAATCGGCTCGAGCTCATTGGTTTAACTTCCAAGCCGAGCTTGAACGAGCCACTAACGAGCCGAGCTGCAAGCCGCTCGCGAGCGGCTCGATTCGTTTGCAGCCCTACTTTTACTCAAGTTTTTCATTCATATTTGGGTGAAAAAATCTGGGTAAAAGAGTCTCAAGCACTCAAATGGACAAAACCAAATTTAAACATAAAATTTGAGTAAATGGTTCCTTAATAGCATGGTTAAAAATTTGTTAAAATGTATTTGGGTGAAGCTCGAAGACTGGGGTGAGCTTAGGAATTTTAATTCAAATTTTGATTCTGAGTTCAATAACAGTTGTACAGTCATCAAAAAGTCTAGGAACACAACTTTCAGACACAACTGTGTTTGGAACCGTCCAACACGTGCATCGATCAGTTCTGGATGTAGTTTTGTCAGGAGTTATGTTTTAAAGTTGTGGGGCTATAAACGAGCCAAAAACTTGAACTCGAGACCTTAACGAGCCGATCTTAAATATTTACTAAATGAGCCTCTTTAATTGAGCCGAACCTCCCTTAATGAGCCGAGCTTTAGTCGAACGAGCTAAGCTCCATTACCGAGCCGATAACTCGAGCTCGGGAGCTGCTCGGTTCATGTGCAGCCCTAGGTCCTAGCATTAGACTCTCCTACTGTCCTTATGGTGAAGTTAGTTTTTGTGTTTTGAATCACTTTTCTGTAACATTTTTAATGTAGTTTACAATATCGCATCCTGCTTAATAGGAGAAACGAGCCATTCTGTTCTGCCAAGAAGATAGAGCAATGCTCTGCACAGAATGCGACATTCCAATACACAAAGCAAACGAACTCACCGAAAAACACAACCGATTTCTTCTCACCGGTGCGAGGCTCTCAGCATCTTCTTCTTCTTCTTCTTCCAATGTGGGTGATTTTGCCACTGATTCGCCGATATTCAAGAGCTCTGTTTCGAACAAACTGTCTAAACCAAGTTCATATCGCAAGGGTCCATCACCTTCTACATCGTCGCATTGCAGAGCTGATATGGATTGTTGCCCCAGCCAAGAGAATTCGGCGTCACTGTCAAATACAAGTAGCATATCGGAGTACTTGATGGAGACATTGCCCGGATGGCGCGTCGATGATTTCCTTGATCCTTCTTGTTCTCACCCTGGTCTCTGTAAGGTTTGCAGTAAACTCGACACCTTAATTACTAGAACACAAACGGCACACATACTCATGCACCATGGGAAATGAGTTTCATGGACCGAGAATCATGTATCGTACCAGAGCTCTTTTAGCGGGGGATAACTTGGGTATGCGCAAAAAGTTTATTGAAATCACAGGGAAAGTGTATCCACCAAAGTTAAAAGGATACAAATGTGTGGAGAACGTGTATTGAAATTCTAACGTTTTCTGCTCTAAGGATAGCTTGAGCGTATGTGTGAAAAGTGTATTGAATTCATACGAAAAGTGTATAGACAAAAGTAAAGTATGCATGGGTAACATTTTTCGCATTTTCAGCACGTTAATGGTTCACCACAACTGATTAGGTCATGCTTCGCTTGACCCGATGTATGTACATGTGTATAAATCTAACTTCCCTGTCATCTTCGCTAACGTTATATCCAAATTTGGGGTGCAGTTTCTGGATTGCGATCTTGAAAGCGTCTTGTATCCTTTTACATTGGAAGATAAGGCCATCTGGGTACCTCAAGCTCCAATCCAATCTTCTCATATTCCTCTGGGTCTGACCCAAACTAGTGCACTGGATGTGGCTGCTCAAGGGTGTTGCAAAAGGCACAAGAGGTTTGGAAAATTGGCAGGAAGTGGAATGAAGATGGCCTCACAGTTCCCCAGATCTGCCCTCCTCTCAAGAGATCAAGAAATTTCTTGTAGAAACATATGAGAAGGTTAACTGTTTCTTCAAACTGTAATTTGGATCATTTCTGTTGTTGTGCCTGTGTGGCTTCGCGGCTTGTTTGGGGCTCGGGCATTGTTAATGTTTCTTATACTTTTTACCCTTTAGATTGCTAGTTTGTCTTTTGCAGAATCTCTTTGTACATCAATTAATATCAGGAATGTTTCGCGCATTTTGTCTTTACCGTTAGTTTTGTTCGTCTAAAAGTCCATAGTGTCTTCTTTCCCCTTCTAGTATTGTGGCCTACTCTACATACCAGCGAAACAGAATTGTGCTCATAACCTTACGAACCACCCGAATATCCGTAGAGAGACCCCAGCACCTACGATGAGACCGAAGCTTCAGAGTTAAGGCTCACTGCCTGCTCTACGTGCTAGAGAGTAAGTTCAGCTTGATCGAACGGCTACAAGAACTCAAACCAAATAATTAAGCAAGGAAATTTAAGCACCTACAATACATGATAGAATCAACTAATTGGAGAAATCATCTGTTTTTACTGATACTTATATCTTTCTATTTGTTCTGTATTTTGTTTAAACTGTAACTAGGAGCGCAGCATTCGCAGAAAAGGTGCGGCTCGCAGCGGTAAATGGGCTAAGGTCTAGGATTATTTCGCAAGAAAATCAAATCGGAAAATTAGCCTTCAGAGGTGATTGTTAATGAAGAAAGAATACTTTAATAAGATGAAGGTAGAATAGAGAGCCACTTAACCCGAGGAAAAAAAAAAAGAGCAGAATAGAGAGCATGATGTAGCGTACATCTAAAAATGTGAAAAAAGAAAACCGACTTTAAAATTTGTTGAAGCTGATGTAAATGCTCTAACCGTACACCATTTTGGGTAGGATGTGACTTTAAAACTTATTGAAGCTGATGTAGATGCTGACTGTACACCGTTTTGGGTACGATGTAACGCTCGTCGAAAACATAATGGTCTTTTGCCTAGGTAGGTTGGGTTCATACAACAACAGAACCCATGTAATCCCCAATCATTGGAGGTATGGGCGGGAAAGAATTAGAGACGGACTTAACTTTTGACAATATGCATAAAGTGGCTGCTCTCAGAATACCACTAAAATAGTAGCTCCCTATACTTGTTTTGTAACATAACCATGCCCCCAAATCAAAGCCAAATGGCATAAGAGAGAGCACGTCTAAAGATCCAATTCAATTTATGTGCACATTACCATACTTCCTTCATAAGAAAGAGATTATTTTCTTTTTTAACATAACAAGTCACAGTATTAGGAAACATTGAACCCCAATACATTTGATAAGCAGAAGCATTTGATAAGCAGAAATCGCGTCGAAGATTAGCTCAGTGAGGATTGGCAGTGTCATTTGCTCATGGTTGACTCTTATACACATACAAACACCAGAGCAAACCCATCCTCTATAACTCCATTCCAGAGCAATTGGTCGACCAACCCATCCTCCAAAAGTTTCTCTATTTGAAATGATGAGCATTTGATCATCTACTACTTAAGAAGGACAAATATAAATGCTTCTACGATTTTTCGCTTTCCATAGCAAGAACATCAATCCAGCATACAGAATAAGAATCAGCAATTCGGAGTTGTACAAAGAGGGGAAAACCTTTTTTTTCCTTACTTTTTGTCGGACCGTACACTTCTCTATACATTGCAATAAACGTTTGAATGACGAATTATCCACACTGCTGGAAATTTGAGGAATGAAGCAGTAGCACATCGAATTGGAAGTTCCAGATATGCTTATACAGTTTACATTCTTCGCATTTTCTTTGCTTTTCTTTTTTAGTTTGAGATCTGTCCATTTCCCCCTATTATTTTACAACCTCTTGGGAAAGCTACAGAGACAACCACACCTTTTTTCAACAAGTACATACAGGCTAACTAATGAAAGAATGGAACCTGCTATTCCATGGAAAACTTGTAACAGGTTGAATGATGATAAGGCCCTGCAACGAAAAAGACGTAAACATATGAAAAAATGTTTGAGATACTCCAGCTCCATAAGATCGAATGAACTACTCCTTGCATACTCAATATTCATGTGGGAATTATTCAAAATTGATTAAAAACTAATTCGAATCATACCACCAATGCAACACCATAATGCCGAAAATGTTAGCGGGAAGGAAACAGCAATCTCCTGTCTATTTTCTTTAATAAGATTCCATAATATCAGACAAGAATGTTGCGGTAAGTTTCTTGAATCATATCGATACTGATACCCACACTGGGGTGGATGCAACTCAATATTAATTGTAGCTTTACAAATACATACTGAGCCAGACACGGGGTACAGTTTGCCCCCGGACACATCTGGACACAGACCTCTAACAACAGGTGAGTCCCATTGTGGGCTCCAATCATTCCTTGTGAGTTGTGAGTGGTCTGTGTCTAAATTTGTGCATATAGAAGTGCTGTTTCGCACTTGTACACTTGCCAAGCTACAGTTGTACAGATATTTGCCCCCGTCATTGCTTATTGGGAGTGACCAATGAGTATTGAGCAACTGTTAAACTAATATTACAGGGAAACATGCATGAAGTTTCCATGTTCAGGGTACTGCCACACACACAAAAGAACTAAATTACCTGACCAGGATTCAGGTAGATAGAACACACGATCAAGAAGTGAAAGCAAAAATCCTGTCCGCTATCTTTGTTCTACAAATAGGACACTCAGAACAAGCAAGTGAACAAGATTGACACACTGCAAGTACGCAAAAGTCAATGCTGTCAAAAACGCCGAAAGCAAGGTTTGGGTGAGTTAGTAACAGAACGGGTTCAAATAACTTACAAGAAAAATGCCGGCAAGGGAGAAGCATTGCGGTAGTTGGTGATTCGAAACATACTTTACATACATGAGAATTTGCATCCCCATTCGCCAAAAGTTTGGCTTCTTTTTCCTTCATCTCTTGCATTCGAGCCTGAAAGCATTTACATACGCTCAAAAAACCTAAGACCACCTGAAAGCAAATAACCTGAACAAGCTATGCAACCATAGATGATTTGCCTAATGCACCAATTTGGAGCCTAATTAAATACTCCGCAGTATACAAAAGTTAAATGCCTAAGTTTTCAGGAGAAGAGTTGAGGAACCTGTGTCAGGACATTATTGCAGAAGTATACAATCATAATGAGTAATTAAAGGTAACAGCAGAAATATAGCCCAAAGGAGTCTTCACTTCATTTCATTAGGTTTGCTTTCCTAGAAACTAAGAAACTAAAAATGACATAACCAAGGGAATCAACCAGATCAATGGGAACACATGCAAATTTCAAAATATAGTGCGGGAAAGGAGAGAGAGTTACCTTTAAACGAACAACAAGGGATTCTTCCTTGGACGCATCCTGAGCTGGTTTTATAACATCTGAAACTTGTCTTTCTTTGAGGAGTGAATCCTTGCAGTCAACATCTTCAATTTTAGCATCAACCACATGAGTTATTCTATCATTAATATTCCTCTCGTTTAACTCAGCGATAGCTCCCCCCTCACTTTTCAATTGTGCAACGAGCACCCACATGTTAGCCAAATCATTTTCCAAAGCAGCCTCCCTTTTCTTTGCTTCTTCAACCTTTTTCCTGTATTCATCTTCGACATATTCCTTCTCAGCCAAGGCAGCCTCAAGTGCAGCCTCCCTTTGTTTCCTTGCTTGCAACTCCATTCTTAAATCATCTGTGTTAAGATCCCATGAGTCAAAGTCATCATAACCTATTCCCGAAACTTCATTAGCTCTGCCAGAAATCCGGCCTTTTCTCCCTTGTCTTGAGCTGTCATTATACTTCCGGTTAACACCATTAGCAGTTTGTGAACCAGCCCCTCTAGCAAGCACCAATTCTCGTGCAGTCAATAGTTCTTTCTCTAGTTTTGCATTCTGTAGCGAAAGCTTAGTGACTTCACCCGCCAAATTCTTCAACTCAACAGCGGCAGCGGAGGCAAGTTCCTTTGCGTAAGAAGCTTCTTCGGACAATTTTTGGTTCTGAACATGCAATCCGCTGTTCTCCTCTACAAACTGTACATGTTCTAACTTCAGTTTCTCATTCTCAATCTCCTGCTCAAAAACCAATAACATAAATGTAAGTTCCATGTGCAATCAGAAGCAGTGAATATAATCAAAACCCGTTCCTGCTGTCAGTAAAGTTTAATCATACATTAAATTTGACCCATCCAAAAAAGAACTAAAGATCCTTCCAGTGGACATGCAAAGAAAAAAAATTGGACCACACAAGCATGCTCCACAGTGTACTAGTATGAAAGGGAGTAAAAGCACAAAATCGCCCTAGAATGAAGGTGGGAGCGGCATCTGTTGTAGGAGGGTTTCGTAACTATACCACCAATTTGACAAAAAGGTGGGAGCGGCATCTGTTGTAGGAGGATTTCGTAACTATACCACCAATTTGACACAAAACAAACAAAATACAACTTCTGAAAGCAGTTGAACCCTAAAGGGGTGGCCTGCTAGAGCTTCCCCATGAATACGAAAGAAAAGCACACAAATCAAACAAAGGACAAGAAAAACAAGCTTAAGTTTTGTTTCTAGAATTCTTACAGCAGGTCAACAGTATTGTTGGCGGGATGAAAGAATATGCTGTTCACCACTTTACTTTTGTAAGATCTCCTTCAGTGATGATTTTTAAAAAACCAGCTGTCGTCAAAGAATGCTTAAGTTTTTGATAGACTAGGAAACTAGCTAAATCGGATTCCTACATCTTGAAGTGTAGAAGATATAGAACTTGAAGCGAATATTAATCAAATTGCGGCAAAGAAAAACACCATAACACTACTAAAGCATGCGCATTCAAAATCCATGATCCAGTAATCACCTGAGACTGAATCTTCCTTCTCAACTCCTCGACATATTCTTCGGATGTGTACTGTCCAGAGAGTGACGATTGATCACCGCTACTTGAAGCCAACTGCTGTTGTAGGATATATATTTTCTCCTGCAATTCCTTATTTTCTGCACACTGATGGCAACAAAGACAGTAACACTGATATAAGCAAAGAGGGCGAAGCCAAAGCAAAGGGATAACCCTCTATTTTATGAAAACTGCTAGCTTCAATATTGAACAAAAATATTGCAGTATGAGGAAATTTCAAAGAAATAAGTAGAAGTTTCAGGTATGTGGAAGAAGAATAGTAGGACAATGTTATTTTGACCTTGTTCTGCAGTTGCTCTTGGAGGATACGATTATCTGCAGATTTTATCTGCATTGATAGATATGAAAACATTTTAACAGAAAATATAGGAAATGAATAGATCGTAGTGGGATAAATTGGCGTATGTAGTGAACTGCCCATCAAATTTTGCATAGAAAACAGTACAACACACAAATTGGAGTACTGACCTCTAGCTCAAAACCTTTTTCATTACACTGGGTCATCAGTTTCATCACTGTCTGATACTCGCAAGAAAAAGACAATATTGTTCAGCTATTTCCTCAAAGCCTAGGATGGACTTTGAGGTGCATAATATTAGATAACTGAAAGAGGATAATGCAGTAACGATGAGGTGAGAGATACCTGTTGCATGTCAACCAACGAAGCATTAGCAACTGAAGCCTCGCCACTCTCAATAATTCGTTGTTCCAAAACACTCATTTGCCTCCTCTTTTCTTGGATTTCACGTTCTAAGTTCTGAATCTGCAAAGAGGAAGCAGGCACAACCACACAACTAATGAGATTTGAGACCAATACTAAGAAAGTCAAAATACATAAGTATACATATAACAGTAAAACGTGAGAATTTCACGGGATCGGTTGTCTAAATTTTAAAAGCAACTTGATACCATTTTGTACAGGGACTTCACGAGAGAAGCGTGCCCAGTTAAGATATCAATATGATTGGTAAGTACTGCTAAGAATACTAGAAATGTAACATCGTAAGAGACTCCATTGGATAGAAAACTGCCTAAATTACTGATCAATAGTTCAAGAGACAAAGATCACATTGGTGCATGCACTTCTACTTGAAGAGCAAGGTACATTTTTTTAAACAACCAGCTAATGATCACCCTAAACATACTAAACAGAAGCCATATACAAGTGCATACATGCTGTGAAACTCAGAAAAATGTAAATTTGATTTCAGTTTGGTTAAAAGACCACTACTGGGACAACCTTGTTGTATGAAGTATTGAATGTCATTTTACTTACAAAACATTTCATACTGTGTTTACAGGTTGGGGGTACGGCTGGACACTGACCCAGCAGCCCATGAAAAATCCACCCAAGTTCCCACTTTAATATGGCTTGAGATCACTGTAAGCCAGGATGAAGCGGACTTGAGAAATTTCCAAAACCTACTTCCAACACAAGTTAGTTTTTACACCCCTATGACTCTACCTTGGGTGCACGAATTATCACCACCACACCTTGTGCGCGAAGCTAGGACCACATTCTACATGAACAAGTATGAGATTGGCTCAGCATTCTCTCCAACCAAATGCCGCAGGAATGAAACAGGTTCTCATTACGTGAGGAATCAGACAATCACCAAAATGGGATGACTTAAGGATATCAGATGAAGAAAAATGTATCATACAAAACAGCATTGCTTGCGCAACATTATCAGAGAAAGTTAAAGCCATAGTTTACATCAAAAAGGTTGCTCAGCTGAAGATATATGCACCGCACAACCATTTAAACGAAGCAAAGATCTTGAATGATAGGAAGGGAAAGCTTTACTTGAGTTTTTGAACTATCAGGTTCATTGACAGATTGTTCCACCAAACGCTTCAAGTTACTTGTGCTGAATGCAATCTCACCAGCCAGCATCTTCACTTGCTCAACTAAGAGGTCCATTTGATCTGACATTGTCATCCTACCCTGCAGCCACACACAGGTAGTAGGGTTACATGAGTTAAACGTCAATTCAGCACCTCTACAAATATTTCAAGGATTTTATGAAGGAACAGAGACCCAATGACAACATTGCCCTTATAAAGTAGCAACCATATTGAGTTCACTATTTCAAATGTAGCTTGCTTTGAGTACTGAAACAAACTCAAAATATAATTGTGTTACCAAGAGGAGAAGGACGGCCAGGATATTGTTTAGAGGTTCCATGAAAAGATGCATCACCGCATCCAACTAAGCATATGATAGATAATGTGATAAGATGTAGTTTAGATGAGTGTTGGCAATTTCCGTGTGGCAAAACTTGGGTTTTGGATTGAGTAGAAATAGAGCAATGTTGTATAGCATGAGTGGTGAGTAGTGTTCAAATGAGATTTCAATCAGTTGCATCTGTGTTTGCTCCTTTGGGTACTCTTGAATCTCATAAAAAATGAATTTGCGACACCAAATTTTTCCCAAAATACATCTTTTCTTAGTCGTGCTTTATTTTAAAGGTAGTGTGTTGCCCTTAGATTTGATTTGAATAAACCAAATGATCAGATGGAACAGCCAAAGCGTGAAATATCACCTGAGTTGATTCAGTAATGGTACTGCCAGCAGGTGACAGCTCATCGTTCCACTTGCTGGAAGATCTTCTGTGTCTAAATTCACTGGAATGATCTGATGGAACTATCAAAGCAGAAGATGGGGAGTCTTTATGATTCTCATCCTCATCGAGCAAAGAACCATCGCGCAGAACATGCAGTTTCTGAATCAGCATGAAAGACCACTCTCAAATGCAGGGTTAGATTGGAACACAAAGAAAAACAGACGACGAGATCTGTCAAAACACACTCATGTGTGCCAGTGTTTGCATGCGAGAGAGAGAGAGAGTTTCCTAAAGGAAACCATTCCCGAATCAACACCACAATGCTTAAGATAGCAATTAGGGAAAGTGATGTAAGAGAAAATCAAACCAGACAGACAAATCTAGATATAAATGTCAACAACTCCAACAAAGTCAAGCAACACAAAAGTAATCCCCCGGCTACATGAAGCAACATCATTCAACTCTTACACTTCTAGTATTAAACTTTTGTTACCTAAGGAGAAAATATAAAATGATAAGAGGCGGAGAATTACTACAGTAACAGCAACAAGAAACAGCTGACAAGTCGAGTCAAGCAGAAATATTGGTCATCTCACAAGAAACGAAAAAGCTGTGGGAACCGAGTCAACCGATCATATGTGCACTGTGAGAAATCAGCTCAATACGATAAGTGTAGGTGTTTGATCCAATCAAATTGTCCGTGCGGGGCCCAGAGTGGGCCCCGTGTGCAGATCAGTGCCCTGTCGGTGCACAGATGGTTCCCATAGAAGGGCTCCACAAGAAAATCCAGAAGTCAAGATTGAGAATGTGGAGTTAATTAGAAAAAACAGGGCTCACTTGGAAAAATTGTACTTTGAGAATCATAATTAAAATTCAATTCCGGTATCAGGAATTTGTAAGTGAACATAAAATTCATTCATATTTCTCAGAATGTGACCTCTTCTTCACTTGCTTTGTCACAAACAACCCAAGAAAATTTTCTAGAGGCCTACCCAAGCTTTAAAACAAAATTCTAACCATACATAACATTTGGGTCCAACTAAATGATAAAGCTAAATTAAGTGTATAAAAACACACACGTACCATTGAGAGAGAGATACAGATCACCACAGTCATGTCTTAGTCATGCGTAATTGGAAAAGGGGACTTACATCATCCTCACCGACAGAATCACACTGCTGATGACCAGGAACCTCATTCAAACCAGGAATTGTATTCTTTGTAGAAACAAGTATGAGCTTGGTTAGCCTTTGGATTCTACTCATTAGAGCAGCCTTTGCTTCCTCCTCTTCCTCCAATCTTGACTGCATTTTCACTTGGCCTTCTTCCAACTATTGTTAAGGACAAAAAGAGAACATCCCATGAGAATTGGATCTGCATCGCAGGTCCACTGGAAAATCAACAGGTCACAGTCTAGGAACCATCATTAGGTATGCCGTATGCAACAACAGCTTTTGCTTCAGTACAATGCAATAACATTATGAACAATAAGATTTGCAAGAACACCTTTTGTCTTAAAGTCACAAGCTCCTCAGGATTGACAGCAACAAGCATCCCCTTCTTTAGCTGATCAAGTTCTTCTTTGAGGGTTGATATTTCTTTTTGATACTTTTTGATCAAAGATTTTTCATCAATAATCTGGAAAAAGGATTGAATAAATATGTTAGTCACCATAGGACAACTTTTCAGAAGATATTACAGTATTTCAGCAATATATAATCTACAATCATGACACACCTTATTACGCGAGGCATAGATCTCAACACGCTTCGCCCTGCTAGCAAACTTTAACGTATTATGAGTTTCCTCCATATTACTAGATGCGGGAGTGACTGTGCATATAAGCTGCGTAAAAGAAGAACAAAAGAGAAAGTAAGGGTGACATAATTCCATTTCCGCAGTGCATTACAGTTCAGAATAAGGTTGAAGAGTAAGAAAATTACATAATGAAGTAGGTCGACAATGAAAAGAAAGTATGAAGATTAGGTACTGAAGTTGTAGTTTCCAGTTGGATAACTACTTACAGGACAGAAACGACAAATCAACAAATAAACAACGTATAGCTGATACCAGCTAATTATTAACTTGTGGACTTAAAGAATATCTCCAATGGCTTGTCATTTCTCTTGCCAAAACCAGCTTTTGGCAAGGGATCCAAAGAAATGCACTTCCATTGCTTCCCAAATCTCCAGCAGTCCAGCCAAACATTGGCTTTGCCATTTCTTGAGAAAAATCAGCATTTCATATGGGAGCTCTTTTGGAGACCTCCAACTTGTTTAGTTCAGATTCCTAGGAGATGGTCCAAGTGATCCAAGGGTTATGAACTTATGATAGTCTAAGCCAAAGAATAGGTTTGGTACCACTGGAGCAACTTCACCAAAATTAGGCAAAGTTGACATGTTATCGAGACAAAATATGGCTTTGGGTTTCAAGAATTTGCAACCATTGGAGATGCCCGTATAGTTGTACAAGAAAAATTAACTGAAACGTTGGGAGAATGAATATGAATATGTGTACATAGTATAATGCACTTCTTTTGCTACTCAAAACTCACCGAAACATGTCCATGGCCACTAAGCGAAGATTGAAGTAGGCGGGTAAGCTTGGAATCTCGATATGGAACATGAGATGCTTTCCCCTCACTTAGTTTTCCAATTACCTTCATATTCAAAATAAACAAAGATCATCCAACTGATGACTGAAAAATACATAAAGTAGTTGAAAACAAATAAAGCCAGAGCAGAACATTCCCCGAGAAAACTGGGATATTGAACTGTTATGGTACCAAACTACCATAATATCAAAACCTAGCAACAAAGTAGCTTATGTGATTTCTTTTTCCAGCTAATAAACGTCCAAAACTTATCACATCCAACCCGTTCACATATGAGCAATACACAGCACCCAACATTGCCCATACTGTTCCCAGCCAACACGCTCTCAAATAGAACGATGGCAATAATTCAACAAAGCAAAGAAATACATCAAACCCCTTTTCCTTTAGATCACAGTTAGTATTAGGCACTTACAGTTCCAAGAGTTAGAAGACTTTTGTTTATGTACGCTCCTTCCTTTCTCCTTAATCCAGATGTTTCAGTTTTTGAACTCTCAGATCCAGCTAGATCAATCAGATTCTGTAATGAATAGGGAGAAAAACTGTGATTATGCTCAACGAAGGACAAATATTTCATACTTGGAACAAATTATCCAAAACATACAAGTTGAGAGAAGACCACTCCATCATATTCATCACCGTGGGCACTACTTTCAATCATCTGTGTAAACATTGATCAGTCAGACAAACCAAGCAACAGTGGAATACACACATGATACAACAAATATGGTTGGAGAGAACTGAGGTGCAACTTTTGGGTAGCTGAAACGAAGTCCATGTCTATTTACTATTAAAGAGAAGCTCATGCACCCACTAAAATTTCCATAACACAATAAGCAAATAATAGCATACAAGGATTTAAAAAACATAAAACCGAACAAGCCTATGTACACAGACACTTATCAAAAAAATAGCCTATGTACACAGACAGCCAAAAACAGAATAGTCAACAGATATTCAAATTCTCTATTGTTCTGTTCCCAACCTGTCAATAAATTAACTGAAATTACAAACATAAGAACCATACCAGTGTGAATATAGTATGACTGCGGCTACTGAATAAATTATAGTTATTCGAACCAACATGCCGATGTTCTGCATACACACAAAAAAAATGTAAAATAAACCACTGGCAGAAAGTTAACCAATCAATTGAACATACACAAAGACAGGTAGGAAAGATGCATACAACAGGCTACAGCTAATACCTTCCCCAGCAGCAATGAAAGAAAGTGCATGCCCAGGTGACAAAACAACTTCTTCCTTTATTCCCTCGACATAAGTACCCTACAAATGGTCGCCAGTACAAATAAGACCACAAACAGTTTCAAAACGTCCACAAAAATAAAACAAAAAAGCTTCACAAGCCAACTGCTCCAAACAATAAATAGAAACTGTCTTAGAAATATAATCAATTACAACCAACAAGTGAGCAGCACGGCAGCATAATCCAATACCAAAAGGAAAACAATTTATGGGCGAATTGAGAAGCTTTTCCATTTCAGTAAAATCCCAGTTTTGAGTTAACTAGGCCTTGCGCCAAAAAAATTGAACAAAAACAAGAAAAACATGAGCAGATGGCCTCAAAACTAAAAAATTGGAGAGATATCGAAGTTCAAAACTTCAAAACCACATTATGTTGAGCAAGAAACCTGAGCATCTTCTCTGACACGCAAATTTTGACCAGTTGGATCAAGCAAGTCATTTATCACCTGTGCGACAATCAAAATGGCATTACAGAAATGATCAATCATCTATCATCAATCAATAGAATAATGTTATCATGGTATTGCAAACCTCATTGTAGATTTCAAGATATGACACTCGAAGTAAGAACTCTCGTCCTGGAGTCTGAATTAAGAACACAGTTAGTCATCCATAGTTCAATAACAGACAAGCTACATGGGATGAATTAAGTCAAAAACAAGAAAGCCAATGAAAATGTTATACAAGTAAGAAAATGTCAGTGCATTTCACCATTATCAATATTTGAATGCCAAAATGTCAGATACTGACATGGTAACATGATCGATATTGGCACCACCCAGAGAAAAAGAAAAGAATGCTCCATGATCACTCAAGGGCAAAGCCATTAATTATAAAGAATAAAGGAGAAAACAAAGTAAATGTAATGTTCCATAGACACTTTGGTGCAGCAAATTTTAGGGAAAGTAAAACCTACAGTAGCACTATCAGTTTCCCACATACGGAGTGAATGATGCAATACTGAAACAAACAAACACCAAAAAACTTGAAACAAAAACTTGTGACCAGTAGTATCTACACTAACAGCTCACCATACAAAACCAGCAGTCTTTCATAGAAGATGATACGACACAAACATATAGGAACGGAATAGGAAAAAAGCAGCAAAGCAACAAGGTGAAAACCAAAACGAAGCTTTGCAGTTGACACAACTTGCAAGTATATTCAAAAGCCTGATAAATTTACGCAGCGCACTTACATCTTGAATAATGCTGAATACATCCTTTATGGCCAATGGTATAACACCCGGAGAATTTTGATCTCCCTGTCATGATTAATACATGAAATATGTCAAGTATACTTAATAAAATAATAAAATATGCATGGCAAATTAAGGGTGCTTATCATATTGAGAAAGAATTTTAACGCCTTCATTCACCAAAAATATTTAACGCCTCAAACCACAAATGAGAGACCACCCCAATTTTCTTCCAGTAAAACAATATTCTAGAGCCTAGAAAGAAAACATATGAGATTTAACATATGAGAGCTGCTCAGTGCTCAATACATATGAGATTTAAACTATAATAATAACAGTGAGGATTTATTCAGTAACTTCCACCTAACATAATGGAAAGGGAACTGAAAGACATAATATTGACATTTTGTCCATCTTGCTTGCCAGATGCACTTACAGGTCAATCATAGTTTTCGAGTTTGTATGCTATTTGTCAAATCATCCAGAGAAATACTATCTCAACGAATCAGACTTACATGCATCGTGTGCGTCTTGCCACTACTTGTAACGCCATAGGCAAAGACAGTCCCTGCATTATCAGTACAGAAACCTTTACTTAGTCATACAATCTTCATCAGTACCAAAAATATAAAAGTACCCACATTCCAGTTGAATTTTGATTTCAGCTGTGAATTTACAAGTTAGATAGCTAGATAAGACTCATCTCACTTATACTGCTTCATTACTTAATCAGACTCACATTATTAGGCAAAACGCAGTTTCAAATGTTCCGTACATCATGTTGATCAATTTACCCCGTAACAAAAAACCACATTGATCAGATGAAAATGAACTTATAAAAGGAGTTCATGAGAAAGTACCATACCATTTACACCTTCCATTGCTGCCTTAACTACCGGTCGAGCAGCTATGTCATATACTTCATGGGACATCGTAGACTGTCCAAAAACTTTATCTGTCCATAATGAAAACAGTTACAAACAAACAAATTAGGCATTCCTGGTGTTAATGAATCAATTCAGAGTTAAACAGTCAATTGAGTTGCAAATAAATACTACCCTAAGTTAAACAAAATGCACAATGATTTTAACTTCTAAATAAATAGCAAAATTAGAAGGCACGGTAATTTACCAAATGCATAAGCTGTAGCCAGATTGAACTCATTGCGAACAATTTTATCTCCGTCCGCGTACCACGCAATCTCGTCCCCCCTCTGATATTCCCGTTCACTACACCAATTATTCAATCCAAAAACTCCATTATCAAAACACATTGCCTCGTAATAAAACCTAACTACATTAGCCCTCTGATACTCACTTTCACTACACAAAATTATTTAATTCAATAACTCCATTATCAAAACACATTGCCTCGTAACAAAAACTAATTACAGTTGCTCAAATCCTCTGGTATTCCCGTTCACTACACCAATTATTCAATTCAATAACTCCATTATGAAAACACAGCCTCGTAATAAAACCTAACAGCATTAGCTCAAATCCTCTGGTATCCCCGTTCAACCCACCAATTATTCAATTCAATTACTCATTTACTCCATTATCAAAACACATTGCCTCATTACAAAACCTACCCAAATTACCTCAAATTCCCCCAAACAGTTAGCACAGATCTAATCCAGTACGCTCAGATCTAACCATTTACCTCAACGGCCGAAACCGAATCGTGACCGAAATGCTATCCCCACCGGCCGATCTCGGCGCATCGAGCGGCTCCCCGAGAAGTAGCTCGTCCGCCGAGGCGAACCCGACCGGCGAGCAGCGCCCGCCGTACCCCTTCGTCGAGTCGCTCCGGTTCCGGCTCGGGGTCATGGATCTGGACCCGTACCCGTTGCTCCCGGAGCCGTAGAACGACGCCGCGGAAGAGGAGCACGACTTCGGCATGAGCCTCCCGTTCATGAACGAGGACGAGGAGGAAGACGAGGAGAACGGACTCGAGGGCTTGCGGTAGCTGTTGAACGGCGAGCTGCTCCGCGCCCGTGACGAGGACGACGCCATTGGTCCAGCGAGTCCAGCGAGAGACTAAGTAGAAGAAGGGGGAAGAGAGAGAGAGAGAGAGAGAGAAAATGTGTCAGAGGTCACATGGTGGGGAAGACGAAAGGGGGAGAAGGTTGTTGGATTGGAGTATTTAAAATTCCGTTTGACGCTTTGAAGGGGGGATGACTAGTGAGAGAGAAGCTGCTTTTAGAGAGAGAGAGAGACAATGCAAGGGAGAGAGAGAGAGAGAGAGAGACTGCAACGGAAAGGGAGAAAGAGACTAGTCTACGTTCCTTGCTGTTTAAGAGAGAGAATATAGTTTCAGGGAGGAGAGAGAGAGAGGGACTGGTGTGGTGAGTTGGAGGGGGGGGGGAAGTTGTAGTGAGAACGAAGGGGGGGATTATTTTAATGTTTTTCGTGGTTGAGTTTTTTAATGCGGTTGGGAGTTGTATTTTTTTGAACAATAGTAGGAAAATACTCTCTACTACTCCATTCGAAGCGGAGTGGTATACTGTAGGAGAAATTTCAAATTTGCTGGTGACGTGGGGAGCGTGGTGACGAGGTGCGGGAAGGTGGGAGTTTAAAATCGAGTGATTATTGAATGCGCTTGGAGTACTGTCACGTGATGTTTTAAAGCATTTTTCACCGCATATTGTGAGAGAATGATTTGTCTCGTAAAATAAAAAAATATGTACTTAAAAAAATAAAAATCTTGGCGAAACGGGGGCCTTAGTGATGGAGTTGATACAAATATGTGACGACAAATGCCCTTGAAGCACGGATTGGGAAATCCTGTAGTGCAAGGCACCCTGTAGGGCGCACACAGGCCATCGATCTTGACAATGAATGGTTGAAATACGATTTTTAATTATGACCGGTAAGAATCATTTATTATCGGTCATAATTGATTTTTAATGTAAACCGTTGATTGATGAGATCGACGGTTGTGTACCGCCCTACACGTGCAGTACACGGGGGTGCACTATAGCACCCCGGATCCTTGAAGCACCACGTTATGGTGCTCCAAGATCAACGAATAATTTTCTGAACGAAAAAACTACCCATACAGATTATTTGTCCACGGATTTTGCATAGATTTTTTTTGTAGGGACTACTTCTAGATTCCACACAGTTGGAATGAAAAGTTATAAAATTGAATCAAACACTTACATTTATTCTACTGAGCTGATTTTTTACAACGTCTGTTAAAAAAATATTTCAAAATTAATGAACGATTCGGATCATTTGTATAGTAGAACTCAAAAGTGGGTCCCACAAAAAAATTGCACAAAATTTGTGTACAAAACAAAATTTGTGGGTAGCTAAACTGTTTTTGAATAGTTAATGGGAGCGGGACTACAGTGGCCGCCGCCTCAGTAAAATTGAAAATTCAACTGCCGCGTCGATAAAGGGTAATAAATTTCACTTAACACCCTCGATATTTGCTTTATGTACAAATTTCATCTCACCAACACTGTTGAGGTATGCTTTCTGTACCAATTTCCCCTCCACCTTGGAGAAATGACTGCACCCTCCCCGAGACGTAATATGCCTTGCAATAAGGGCTTGGAGAAATGACTGCGCCCTCCCCGAGACGTAATATGCCTTGCAATAAGGGCTGTGGATGGTTCGGTTTGGTCAGATTTAGGCATTTTTCCAAATTAAATCGGATACTTTTGGTTTGGACATTTTCTAGACTAAACCAAATCAAATATTAATGGCTCGTTTTGACGAGGTTGTTCCGATTTCCGATTTGTTACTCATGTATTTTTATTACAAGAAAAATATGTAATATATTAAAATCCTAAGGATCGTCACAAAGTAGATTTAGCCACCCCATAGGAAGCACTTACAAGTTACAATACCTTTGGACACCTTGCACACTATTACATCACTAAAACACTTACTTAGAAAAAAATAACTCAAACACTTACAAAAATAAAGGAATTCAAACAACACATTTGATAATAACATCCCAGCTTCTTGTGGCAAACTTAACACTACAATATTGGATAACGTGTTTATTGCAGCGAGACATAGGCTTGTTCTGGTGCAATGACAAAAGGTTTCACACATTGCTAGTTTCAACGAAAAATTTCAACAAAAAAGTCAACTTTTTCTAGGTCCTCTCCCAAGTAGAGATCTAGGCTCCGCCACTATTAGTGTCAACATATATGGCTTATTAACTCTATCCGCCAACAAAATTCTGATAGGGGGTGCAACGCCAATTTTTAAAAAGGTGGAGGAGGCATCTGTCTAAAGATCAAACCACATGAGGCGTTGGCAATATATTAGGATATAGTATGTGCTCTGGTTCATGGGTTAGCTTCATTTCGGTTGTCCTTTAAACGTCACATACGTAAAAGGTGCCCTCCAAAGCGGCAAAGGAAAGAATAATACACAGTAAATATTGTTTTCCAACCCTATCTCTGTCAACCCTATCTCTCTCTTCCTCTCTTTCGACTTTCAACCCTAACCACTACAACTCCTCGATCTTCTCCCTTCCCCTCCCCCGTGGGTTCCATACCCGTGTGCGGCGGCGGGAGGAGGAGGCCATGGTACTACCGACTACTTTCCCCCCCCCCCCCCTTCCATCTCTTCAGATCTACGACTTGTTGTCTGATCTGTGAGAGTTTTGTCTCTCGTTCAATGAGAGTTATTAGTTTCGTCTTTGGACGAATTTTGTCTACAGATCGGATTCTCTCAATCGAGGTTACTTCACAACGATATTTGTGCTTTAGCGTTCTATCTCTACACGATGTCTTTGGCGAGGCAACCTGTGGCGGTTTGACAGATCTGTAATTCTTGGGAGTTCATTTGTGCTTTCATACTTAGGTGGAGTGCATCTGATCGTCTGGGTATATGGTGTCTTTTGTCTTTAACTTTGCACTTTTTCTCGTTTAAAACTCCTAATTAGATGTTAGGCAGTTTAAAAGTGTCGGGCCATGTCTGGGTTAGAATGAAAGACATCGATTGTCTTGTGATTTTACTTGTTTTGTATTTGTTTGACGATTAGTTTGGCTTTGTCCAAGTTCTTTGTAATGATCACCGTTTTATAAGAGCCACTAGGCGTTTATTAATACAATCTTCTCACTTTTTGACCCCAAAAAAAAAACTGTCACATACGTATGCAAATACGGCCCCGTTTTCAACAACAAAAATTTTACTACAGTAATTCTATTCGCAAACTTATCAACAACTTATTCACTACCGGAAACAACTTGACATTTCTCACCAACTTATTCACTATTGGAAACACCCAATAACTTCTCAACCACAAGTAAAAATCACAAAATTTTCACTACTACGTGATTGTGTGGTAATTGATGTGTCGGAGGCGTTTTTAACCATGTCTCATGAGCACCTAATTATAATTGTTTTCTTTTCAGTTTTCACAACCGTCCTCCCTGACTCAACCTAGCTATATTGCAGTAGATAATGCAAATTTATGTTTGAAGAAAGTAATATTCACAATTGTTTTCCAAAAAAGATAAACATGCTTTGACATTTGATTACGCCAAATAATGTTTTGGGCAAAGTCCACTTTCACCCCATGTGGTTATCGCCATGTGCGGATACCCCCTCATGGTTCAAAACTGACCACATAACCTACCTGTGGTTAATTTCATAACAAAATCGATTCAACTATGAGCTTTTCATTTTTTGATTGACTTGAATTTTGGCATGGATGTAGTACTCGTCAAAATTTACAATATCAACGGTTTGGATTCAATTTTTTGTATAGGGGATGGTGTGGTTAGATTTAAAAAAGAAGAAAAATCAAGGGACATGATGAGGGTATATAGGTCTTTTAATATTGTGTCCGTTAATATGGATGGAAAACATGACGACAGGGGGTCTATCCGCACATTTTCAAAACCACAGGTAGATTATGTGATCAGTTTTAAACCATGAGGGGGGTATCCGCACATGGCGATAATCACAGGGGGTGAAAGTGGACTTTGCCCTAATGTTTTCATCTTTGGTTTATGTTTTATAAAGATCAATGACTGATGTAAACTAATGCTTTGTTTGGAACATGGGAAAATGAAGAGGAAGAAATAGAACTTTTACTTGTTTGGGTTGAGAGAGAAGATGAGAGAAAATGACAGAATAAGGTTCTAACCCGGAGTGCCGTTCCGCTTTCTTTTTAAATTTTTTTTTTCAAAAAGAAGGTAATTTCAAGCTCAAATATAATGAAAATGAAAAATAATTTTTTAATTTTTTTTTGCACCGTTTAAAAGATCTCAATGAGATCTATCAAACAAGATCCATATTGGTAGGAAAATTATTTGCTTAAACACATGATTTTTGAGCTTGAAATTTCCTTCCTTTTCTAAAAGTTCTTTTTTCTAGAAACCGGAACACCCCTGTCCAAATTTACTTGTCTCAGTTCTATTATAGCTGGATAAAAAAACTAGTTATATCTTTAAATTGGTAATAAATTTTATATCCAATATGGATCTTGTTTGATAGATCTCGATTTGATCTACAATATTTTTGAAATCACCTAAAACATTATAAATTACAAGATATAATTAATTAATTTTCAATTGACTAAAAAAAATTATATAATCAATTGAAAAATGACACGAACTCCAAAAAAGGACAATTAAATTAGCACGGAGGGAGTAAAAGATTTCCATTTCTTTTCTCACCTTTTTCTTCTTAATTATTTTTCATCTCTTCCCTCACTTTTCCACTTTTCCAGTTTCCACAATAGAACATCAATGCTTTAATCCATTATCATTCAACTATGAAAATGTCGTCTACCTGATCATATCACCCAAATCTCCATTTGTGATAAAAACTCTCCTTATTCCGTATCCCCTTATATTACATGCCTCATGCCCTTCGAAATTTTGGGACCTGGGGATGCTGCTGAACGAGTGCAGATGAACAGTCGATTCGGTCGTTCATTTCGGCACTGACGGCTCAGAATAAATCTGAGCGCATACAAATTGCAAAGAAATTTGAACCGTCCATTGTTTGGTAAGATCCGAATAGTTCGATTGCCCAAAAAAACAACCGGATCAACTGCTTTACAAAGTGCTGCTTGGCAGCATCCCCTTTCAAAAATTTGACCGGCCTGTTGCAAACGGGCTCATGCTCGGATGCTCCCCAGGATTCCTTCGACAACGCGTACATGCGGGAGACAAGATGGTAAGTTGGTAGTTAAAGTTTTAAACCACTTAGTAATAAATTAAATTAAATGCTTTTTTTAAACAACCCAAAATACCTTTTGTGGACAAGAAAACGATTTTGCGTATCCTCTGTGTCACGTGGACCGAGATCTCCTATCCGACCCCAATCCGGATAGGGGTTTGTCGCACTCTTCTTGGCCGTTGATCTCGCAAATCAACGGCTGAGATGTGCCGAACACATTTTGCTCCAAAACGACGTCATTTTTGCTCGACATATCTTAGCCTTTGATTTGCGAGATCAACGGCCAATACGAGTGGGACAGGCCCCTGTCCGGACTGGGGTTGGACAGGGGATCCGGGTCCGTGTCACGGTGCCCCAGTGTGTTGGATGTTTTTAAAATATAGGAAATGGAATTGTTTTTACTAGTAACTTTTTCTTTGGCAAAAACTAATTGAAGCCGTTTAATTTATTTAAAACATGTATATAAGTGTATTCAAAGTCTTTGTTACAAATCAGTTCGGATATTAATAAGAGTTTGATCGATTTTCGTCACTGAATTCGCAAAGACAAAAATTTAATGAATTAATTTGACATATGTGAACTTGCAAATGAGCTATTTATTGCGAGAAATATTAAAAATAAAGTTAAACAAATTAAAGTTATTAAACGGCTCCAATTTTTAGTATAGGATCCAAAATAAGTCTCACATAATGTGATGTACATCGTGTACTTATTAGGAATGTGCCTTGATATATATATATTTTGTGGATGTTTCCATGCAAGGTTTAGACTTCTAAGGCAATGCTATGACTGTTTTATTTTTTGGACAATTTCTCTTGTGTTTCGACTTCTATTGCAAGGATTTGATTGCATTTACCTAGTGGGATTCTATAGGTAGTTTTTTTTTTGGAGATTTTATGCAATAGTGTTAGGCTTTTCAGTCCCCGGTGAGTTGTAAGTACTCAATTGTTGTTGGTATTCCTTTGTTTCGGAATTGAAGGGTGCTTCAATTTGTGGAATGATGAGTATAGTCGGCTTCGTTGTAATCTTGCTCCTTGGTTGCAGTGAATCATCTCTCACTATTCACCCGTGGAATACAGAACGGATAGCCAGCTAAGGCCCACTTTCACCTTGAAGATTAAGGTCTGTGAATGAAATGTCCTCTACTTGGCAGTAGTAGGAACAAAATGCATGTAACTGATTCATCTGTGCCAACGAGAAGAGATGGGGGGCTTTCACCTGATCACTTTGAATCCGCTGATCAGGAAGAGATAAAGGAATAGGTTTTCTCCTCCAGATAAAGCGAAAGCTCGTTCCTGGCCCTGCTTCGTGGAACTACGCATACCAAGACCTTGTTCGTCTGGGATCTCAAAATCCCTAGACACGGCCTCTAATAAATTTTCTCTTTTCGTCTCTCTCCATTCATTACTCTAAAAAATTTCTCTCAAAACCCAAAACGAAGAGGGCCGGTGTTCTTGTAGTACTTTTGTGGAGTATTTTGTTTGCCTATTTTTATTTTTACTTTGGTGGCTTTCACATTAAAAGGGAGGTTGTGTTAAATCCCAACACTACACATGCTTGGGCACTTTTTGTGGCAAATGGAGTCCTTAAAAACGGAAAGAATAACGTGTAGTGGCAGAAAAGTAGATTTGTCTGCACTAAACGTGGTGGTGACACGTGGATAATAAAAGTTCGTTTTTACTTCGTCCGGACCCACGTGGCCGTAGTTAACTACGTACATTGCACGCGCGCAAATTTTTAAATAATTACCCTTTTAAAACTCAATAATTATGGGGGAGTGATTTTCATACTTCCCTTTTACTATCCAAATGCACTACTTTTTTCTTGTTTGTATTCATGTAAAACTATAATTACCCTTTTTCACGCGTGAAGAAAATAATTTAAGAAGGATAATTTTGTAATTTTACATGAATAAAGACAAATGATATTGTGCACAAACATACGAGTATAATGGGTTTGTGTGAACAAGGGGCTATTGACAGAGCTCAATAGAGGAAAAAGATTCATGTAGCCGACCCCGAGCGATTGGGACATAAGGCTCGGTTTTGTTTTGGTTGGTACATGAATAAAGACAAAAAAAAATGGAGTGTAGTTGGACAGATGGGGAGTGTGGAAATCAATTCCCATAATTATCCATGTCAAGTTCACAATCAACAGTGGGTCTATTAACTACACTATTTAAACACACCATTAACATGTGTATTGCACCATGCGTCTGTGTGAGGGCCCCACAAAAATGCGAGTGTATTTTTGCACTTGTGCGTACAGGTGTATGTATTGTAGCGTCTTTGCATAATTTTAATTTACAATTGTTGAACTATGGAGTAAATAATTTTTTATTGCATTTAACTGAACGTACGTTGTTAATTCCATTTGAAAATTGTTGGTGTTGTACTTTTTTTTTTTTGAAAATTTGGTGTTGTACTTTACTTTGCTAAATGCAATTTTACTTTACAATTTTTTTTTTATCCGCATTTTACGTTACAATTGGTACCAAAGATTTGGTATTATATTTTAGAAATGATATATTATAATCGCATTCGTAATACTATTAACTATTTTTTTTTTGGGTAAATCACTATTAACTCTTAAAAAGAAGAGAACGCTCGAGATTTCTCTACATTCGATAGAAGTTGGGGCAATTTTGGATTTTCTTGTTGGGTCAAAATAATAAAATTTGGCTGCAAACTATTTCAAATATCCTTGTGATAAATCAAAACGAGTGAGGTCATCGCCAGTGGCACTGAGGTTTCATGGTTAGATTCTTAAGGAGTCTAAATTATTCTGTCATATGATAAAAAAAAATATAAAATACTGAAATAGTACGGTACAAACTATTTGTTTTTAGACATTTTTAATGCGGAGCGGTTCCGGGGACCCTTAAAAAATCTCTAAAAAAACCCTTCAAATCTTAATCTCATAGTTTCCGATCAAATTTTGATGATCCGAGCCGCTCAATGTGTTCAGAACGTGATTTTAAGGGTGCCCACGATAAATTGGCAAAAACAATAACCGAAAAGGGCTTGATTTGAGCAATTTTTTTATTGAACCGTTCAATAAAGTTCATAAAGTTCAATAAAAAAACTGTTCAGATGAAGCCATTCCCAGTAATTTTTTTTGCTGATTTCTCACGAGTACCCTTAAAATCACATTCTGATTATATTGAACGGCTCGGATTATCAAAATTCGTTCGGGAACTTGGGGGGTTTTTTTTAGAGGTTTTTTTAAGGGTCTCCGGAACCGCCCGTTTTTTATGAAATGTAAGTATAATCAATAAATTGAAGTGATAAATCTAATCTTTTAAGATAGATGGGTTGCATCAAGGCTTCATTTAGGATGGAGTCTTACAAATTTTCGCGATAAACAATTTAAGCAATAATTTTAAACTTTTAAGGCAAAGCCGCAGAAGTAGGTGGCACTAAGCCTTCATTTGAGGTTGGGCTCTTGTGGTGTAAGTGATTCTATCATGTGATGATCACAGCAACAAAATAAAAGAGTAGGACGTAAAGGCTTTGTTTTGGCATATTTCTAAAACAATTGTTAAGAATGATTTATTTGAGTGAGAAGGCACTCATTGATTAAGAGAAGGCAAAGATGCTTGAAAATAAACTAATCCCACGAATGATTCTTCAAGGACCGAGGGACTGTGTTGTGCAGCCCCGTGTGCTGTGCGGGGCAAATCGCCCCCACTCCGGTCTCGTTTTGATGATCGAAAACGTTCACTTCGTAGAGCTCGTCGAGTAGAACAAGTGTACCAAAATTAGCTCGATTGGATATCATTAAGTGTCTCATCCGAACATCATTATCTTGAAATGAATGGATCCGAAACACTAGATTAAAATCCACAGTTTTTTGGTACACTTAATAATTTCAAGATAATAATGTTCAGATAAAACACTTAATGATATCCGATCGAGCTGATTTTTGGTACACTTGTTCTAGTCGACGAACTCTACGAAGTGAATGTTTCCGATTATCGGAGCAGGATTGGAGCAAAGACAATTTGCCCTGCACAGCATGCTGTGCAGCACGGGACTGCGCAGCACAGTCCCTCAGTCCTTCTTCAATGGGTGGTAAGAGAAAGAATGTTTCCATCCCAAGAATTGAGAAGTTAAAAATCTTTTACTTTCGTAAGGTGGTTCAGACAATTATCTAGTTTCTATGAGGTGTTAAAAGTTAATTTTACAATTTTGATGGATCTAAACTTATAAAATTAAGTTAGCCTTACAGCAACGATGAAAATTTTAGAAAATTGAATGAGTTAAGTTAATCAATAAGTCTAGGTACACTACATCCAACCACTACACCATCCACTACATGTTTTGTAGGTAAATTGTGCAACTGCACAGTTTCGCCCCTACAAATCAAGAAATAATACTTACCGATATCCGTTTGAGCTGATTTTTTACAGGGCCACATAAAATATTATTCTAAAATTTATGAACATTTTTCTGTATTTTTTTGGGACCCGGGGTGAGCTCCACAAAAAATATAGTGGATGGATGGTAGTGTATGTAGCATTAATGTTTGTCCTCACTTTGCTCCGATCGGACCGATCTTAAAGGTCAAATTTCTAATTACATGGCAATCATAATCCAAAATGCAATACATAAAATCAAGAGAAGACGAAGACGAGAGCGTGGGCCGATGCCCTGTTTCGAGAGATTACAAAATACCTTATACAATTTCTCATGTATATTTGAAAAAAATAGCAATTTGACTCCCACGAGTTCTTAAAAACATTACTCACTTAAAATTATATATATTATAGTTTTTAGCATTTTTTATATGCAATAAAATATATTTTTAATAGATCTCACTTAATTTTATTTTTAACAAAGTTTTTATAATCATAGAAAACAGAATATAAATAATATCTTGAAAAGTGTGGATAGTAAAAAAGACTATTTTTTGGGGTGGAAGGAGTGATAAAGTTTATCAACATATTGAGGCTGCGTTCTCTTGAACTTAACTTAAATCTGAATTTTTTTCCTTATTTATATTTTTTTTCGCATTTATTAGTTTTTGTCAATTTTTGCTAAAAAATGATTATTTCTCAAAATACTTGGATAAAAGTAAAAAAAAAAAATTTATTTTTCCGGTTTCTCTCGTTGAAACGAATCAATAACCTACAAAAGTTTGGCGCAAAACTAACAAATACGAAAAAAATTCAAATAATGACAAAATTTTCAGATTTAAGTTAAGTTCAAGAGAACGCACATTACTTTTAGTTATCCAAAATTTTTGGTGTAACTTATTTATAGAATCCGTTCATGAAGATTTTATGTCACCACAAATGGACAAGGTAATCAAGGCGGCGCGTGTTATACACGTCCGGGGGTGTGAGACCCAAATTGGATGAGCAGCCGGGGACCACGAGGACGAGGATACCCTCCCATGTGATTGTGGTACCAGCTTTACACATCGGAGATACTCTCCCGTTGCCAACGGATTTGTAGTCTAATGACACTTTTTCATCTCTTCCACATGAAAGATAAGGGTTCGAGTCTCGACAAATGCGCGAGTTGCTTGGTGTGGTGGTTGTCTGGTTGATGTCCTTTGGGCTTGCCCCACCCGTATGCCACGTAGTTGTATCATTTTCTCATCTCGTTTGGAGTAGGCTAGACATCTATCGAATGATTTAAAAAAAAAAAAAAAAAAACTTCCACTGTAGCATGATTTTGACCAGAATTAAGTCATTTTCCATGTGTCCCGTGGGCCGGTACCCCAGCGATTTGGGTTCCCGTAGTGCCCAAAAAAGCATTACATATCCGTAGTACCTCTAGTTGTGGGCTTTCTGTAAACTATATTGGTTATCTGAACCATTCATTTTGTCGGAAACGTTGAATAGATTATTTATCCAAAATATCAAATTGAGTGGATATTTGTAGCCGTATGGCTAGATACCATCTATTTAACAAAAATGGATAGATAATATGATTTAGAAAATGACTCGTAAAACAAATTTGTCTCAATCATGTCTATTGATGGTCTGATCGATATGATTTTTTGTAGACATTATATGCTCAACATGGCTGAAAAAATGAAACGGTTCCGATCACAAATGTAGGCTACAGAGGGCCCACAATTTAGGTGACTACAGGTGACTATAGTAGTGCGTTGGGGCATTATAGGAATCCCAAGTCCGTACCACGGGTACCAATCGATAAAATGAACTAGAACAAAATTGGAGGGGTCCAATACGTGTTGGTCGTGGACCCAATACCGACTAGCATTTGAATCGCAACGAAATTAGGTGATTAGGTTCTTTCTTGGGAAAACGACCGCTCAGAACGCGTTTTGATAATTAATATCCGCTAAGGACATGCTGAGAACATTTGTTAATGCTAAAAATCTCCTTGTCGGATATTAATTATCAAAACACGTCATTGACTGTTATTTTCCCTTCTTTCTTTGGTGTCCACTGTGTGAGATTTTTACTCGTTTGTGGGGCTTCTATCACCCCTGTGTGGGTGTTTTTGGTTGTTTTCTGCAGTGCTCCGACTGTTTGGAGTGACAGATTTAGTTTGAGTTATTTATAATTTTTTGACCGAGTCCCCTCCTGTTTGGTTTCTTGAATATGTATAGAGGTATTTTCGAGTTTGAGTTATGATTCCAGATAATCACAATTCGTAAAAATATTTGAGTAATAATGTGCAGAATAAAATTTACAAAAAGGTGGTAATCCTATATAAATTTGAAATGATAATACCAAGACTCCATAGATTCTGAAGTCCACTTTTCAAAATACAACAAGGTTCACGATATATTCTACCGACTAAAATAAGTACTTATTTTTAAAATTAAATGCAATATATTGAGAGAGAATGACATGTCTCGTAAAGCGAGAAATAAATACTTATACGAAATGAAAAATCATGGGTCCGAAACATCAAATAATCACAAGGCTCTAGAAAATGAAATTTTTTTTTTTGAAATGATTTTGCTATTCCCTTTTTTGTTAACGCAAAAATACACTTGCATGGAGAGTGGTGTTAACAAAAAATGGAGTGGCAAAATCAACAGCCTTTTTTTTTATTATATATAATTTGATTATAGACTCGTTAGTGATCAATACGTAACAAACTACTAACATTATGATTATACTCCCCAATTGTGGGTCTCATAAAACTGTCAGTTTAACATTTGAACGCATCATTTTTTCGTTACGTAAATCAATTTATTTGATTGGATATGAGTATCAGAGTTGACTATATATATATATCTAAGAAGACCTGAATTAAATGCCCATTGATTATAATACTATCTCACAAATTAAGTATGGAACATACAATACCATGGAAGTTTACACAAAAAAACCTTTCTCAAAACATTTACGAAACAACATTACAAGTTTCATTGTATATTATTTCAGAATAATATACAGTTTACGGAGGCCCAATCGCGCGAAAGTGTTTTTCGGACGGTCCGCATTGAAAACCAAATTCGACCGGTACTTGTTACCGGTCAAAATTGAAAAGCAATGCCAATCATTGACCACGCGAATGAACGGCGAGATTGTTTCCGTAAATAAGTCTCTCATACCTACTCCATTTTTCAAGCTAGGTTTTCACCTCTCCACAGATTCCAGATGAAAATGCACTATCATGTTGACTAATATGGAAAGAGTACAAGCAAAGAAAACAAGGGGAGCGTTTTCTATATATAAAATGAGGGCTTGAAGGGCACATCACATGCAGCCTTTATTCTAATGTGCGGCCCAACAACTCTATATGTGTGTTGTGACTGGATTGACAAGCTAAGTAGCTGTCTCTCCCACTGTAGTCCTACACAAGTGGGTCACATGCAACCTAAGGCATGTATGTCTCCAATGCCACGAGACCAGGACTGTAAACGAGCCGAGTCGAGCCGAGTTTTGTCGAGCTCAAGCTCGGCTTTTTTACTAAATGAGCCTAAAATTCGAGCTCGAGCTCGGCTCGAGCCTTAACGAGCCGAGCTGAGTCATTTACTAAACGAGCCTCTTTAATCGAGCCAAGTCACCCTTAACGAGCCGAGCTTGCGAGCTGCTTGGTTCGTTTACAGCCCAGCACAAAACCTTTCCAATCCATAATCCAGTGGTCATAGTAGGTAAAATTATACATTACAATCGAATTGAAAAAGCGATGCAATAACTGAACCGAATCACGTGTTTTACACAATCTCTTTTAAACATATTCGCCGTCTACCAAAGGGTGTTGAGGTGCATCGACGTCTGTCTCCCAGGATAATTTGGCTAGAACCACAATTCACGGATCACCCCCCGCGAGGAGCATTGGTCGAACTGTATTACGTCTGTCTCACGCTTTCACACACAAAGAATGAAAACCAGAAGTTGCTGTATAGCCTGTATAGAATTTGGAACCGGTGTCAAACATTGAAAACGGGCTGCCAATATATAATGAAGGGATGACTCCTGAGTTGCAGCAGCCGGAGTTAATACTCGAAACTGCAAGAATGAACACCGGAAGAAAAATCACAATAGCCGACGAAACAAAAAAACAAATTGTCAGCCAAAGTTACCATAGGTGACGAAAACATGTTATAGGTGACGAAAAAGTGACTTTTAGAGACAACCTATAGGTGACGAAAGACTGTAGGTTGTCGAGGAAAGTCACTTTTGGTGACGAAATCTTGTTGTTTCGTCACCTATAGTAAAAATTAAATTTCATCACCATTTTTTTCGTCAGCTATTGTGATTTTTCTTGTAGTGGAATATCTAAACTTGAATACACATCATGGGGGGCCTTCGTTAGGTGCGGACGTTGTTGCACTGTCGGTTGACTGGGGAGACCCTCCAACTGGCCCGTTTTCACTTTTCATTCACCAAAATCTGGAAAAATTCCAACATTCTCTCAGGTTCGTTCGGTATTTTCCGTGATGAGAGAAATCCATCAAAAGGCTGGATCACTTTGAACTCATCCCTGTAAATTATGGCTGCAATCATCCACAGGACCACAACTCCGCAAGCTAGTATCGAGTAAGTCAGTCAAATTTGCGCATAAAAGTTTTATAGTAGTACAAGACTTCCGAACTTGGGCTTCAACATAGTTATAAATGTTAGATTGTATAGGCTATCATGTAATGTGACATGTCTCAGTAGGTTAGATGGTTTTAGCTAGGGTGCTATTTGTTAGATTCTTTGTACAAAAGGGTTCTTTTGTTATTTGTATTGTAGGGTTGTATATATTCCCCTTTTCTCTGTTAATGAAATCAGATGAGATATTTCTCACGCTCAATTCTTTCTCTCTCTAAATTCGTTCATGGTATCAGAGCATCACGATCTAGGGCACCAGATCTTTCTCCACCTGGACTCTCGCTGACTACCGGCGACCTCCGGCGAACTTCGGCGAACCCAGGTTGTTCTCGTTTGAGGTCTTTCTACCTCCGGTTGAACTCGTTTTGAGTGTTTTCTGGTGCCGATTGGGTATTTTTTCTGCTGCCCATTGCTTCCAAGATCTGGTATGTGCTCGTTTTTTATGTTTGTTGTTGTTGATCATCTCTGTAAGCTTCCGCTACCGCCTCTTTGCTTCTGAAAGTGACTGGGCCTGGTTATCCGAGGTTCCTTTTTCATGTGTTTCGAAGCCTGTGGTTAGTTTACTCGTAACCCACTATTTAGAGGGCGTTTGCTGTACTTGAACAGTGATTTGGGTTTGTATTGTTCAGTTGTGCAACTTCTGTTCTTTTTTCGGCAGTCCACTGTTTTTTGAGTCTTCAATATGTCAGAGGATAATCCATTTTCAAATGAAGGAACTGGTAAGTCTAGTTCAAACAGTGGAATGGGTTATAGTCCTTTTCTTGACAACACTCCGATGGATATCTGCCGCGTCAAGTTAGATGGTTCCAATTATCTACTTTGGTCGCGTGCGTTTACACTGGCTATCACCACTAAGGGTCTCCTACACTACCTTACTGAGAATGTGGTGAAACCCACGGAGGGACCAGATCTCACAAAATGGACCAATCATAATGCCTTGGTCTTGACATGGCTGTTTAATTCGATGTCTTCTACTATTCAGAATAGCTTTATGTATCTTGATACGCCAAAGCAGGTTTGGGATGCTGTGGCAGAGACTTATTCTCAAAAAGGGAATGACGCCCAAATTTTTGAGTTGAGGAAGAAACTCAAGGCCGTTGTGCAAAACAATCGACCAGTTGCTGACTATTATGCAGAGATAATGGGGCTCTGGCAGGCACTTGATTTTTATCAAAGTTATCGGCCTGTTTGTGCTACTGATGCAGCTGCTTTCCAACAAATGGTTGGGAAAGATCGTGTTTATGACTTTATGGCAGGTCTTGATGTGGATTATGATCAGCACCGTGGGCATGTGCTGAGTCGCACCCCTCTTCCCTCTCTTGGAGAGGCTTATGCAAGTATCCAGCAAGAGGAGACTCGGAGAAATTCTATGGCTCCTCCCTTGATGGCATCCACTCCAGATCACTCAGCCTTGGTATCTATTCCTTTTCCACGGGATGGTAAAACAGGACAGAGCCAGTTGAAAGCCAAAGGTGTTTCGGTTGATCGAGCCTCACTCCATTGTGACTATTGTGATAAAAATGGTCATACCAGGGAATACTGTTGGAAGTTACATGGTAAACCTAACTCACGGGGACACCGAGGTGGTCGTAGTGGTGGTTCTGTGCGCTCTTATGCCAATGCCACAGAGTCTGCTGGTGACTCCATATCTGATACTTGTGATTCTTTTTCTCCCGAAGAGATGCAAGTTCTCAGGCGGCTAATGAGTAACCAAGGTCCTCCATCCTCTATGACTTCTAATTCCACTACTTCCTCCCACTCTGTCAACTCAGGTATACAAGCTCATATTTCTCCAGCTTCTATCTCTATTCCTTGGATAATCGATTCTGGTGCCACGGACCATATGACAGGTTGCTCATCTTTTTTTGATTCCTACTCTACTTGCTCCGGTAAGGACAAAGTACGAGTAGCTGATGGATCCCTATCTGCTATTTCAGGGAAAGGTTCCATTCGCTGCTCACCTACCTTACCTCTTTATTCCGTTCTCCATGTTCCAAATTTTACTACTAATCTTATATCTGTTAGTAGTCTCACACAATCTTTGAATTGTTCAGTGACATTTTTTCCCACTCATTGTGTCTTTCAGGAACTGGGAACAGGAAAGACGATTGGTACCGGTAGAGCTCAGGATGGCCTGTATTTTTTGGAGTCTGTGCCTTGTCCTTCTTTTACACCCTTATCATTGGGTCATGTCCTTGAGGCGGATACGGGTTCAGCTCTTCCTCTATTGCATCAGTGGCACCGTAGACTTGGCCACCCTTCTTTTGGTATTTTAGAGAAATTTTTCCCTACTTTAACTAAACGATGTTCTAGAAGTAGGTTCTTTTGTGAAGCTTGTGAACTTGCAAAACATAGACGTTCCTTTTATGCTCCTGTTCATCAGAGAAGTGCTTCTCCTTTTATGGTTGTCCACACTGATGTCTGGGGTCCTTCTCCCATTACCTCTAATTCTGGTTATCGCTATTTTGTTACCTTTATTGATTGTCATTCTCGTATAACTTGGGTGTATCTACTTCGAGCAAAAAGTGAAGTTTTCTCATGCTTCCAGTCATTTCATAAGATGGTGCACACACAATTTGATACCAACATCAAGATACTTCGTTGTGACAATGGGACTGAATATATGAACGGTCCCTTCAAGTCATATCTTGATGGCCATGGTATTCTTTTCCAAACCACTTGTGTAGATACGCCGCAGCAAAATGGAGTTGCGGAAAGGAAGAACCGGCATCTGGCTGAGGTGGCTCGCTCTCTTATGTTTACTATGAATGTTCCTAAACATTTTTGGGGCGAGGCTATCCTTACAGCCTCTTATCTTATTAATCGAATGCCATCCAGTGTTCTTCAATTCCGGACTCCCTTGGATTTCCTTCCTGGTAACTTTCGGGTCTCTACTCTTCCTCCTAAGATTTTTGGTTGTGTTTGTTATGTGCATGCTCCTCACCACCCCGGTGGAAAGTTAGATCCTAAAGCTCGTAAATGCGTTTTTCTTGGCTACTCCCCCACTCAAAAGGGGTATCATTGCTATGACCCTCTTTCTCGAAAGAAATTTGTTTCAATGGATGTCACCTTTTGGGAACACCAACCCTTTTACCCTCTCTCGTCCCCATCTCTTCAGGGGGAGAGTTCTAGAGGGGAAGAGATGTTGACATCTTGTGGTTTTGATTTGTGGTCATTTCCCCCAACTGTTGGTGAGGGGGAGAATGTTGGTACAGGGGAGAACATTGGTGAGGGGGAGGAGGCTTCTCCTAGCCTTAGTAATCCTGAAGGGGAGAGAGAGGAACCTGAATCTGGAGAAAGAATAATGCCAGATGCAAGAGAAAGATTGGACAGACCTGAGTTAAAAACTTTCACTCGCAAGAAAAAGGGCCAACCTGGTGCATTACCACAGTACCAATCATCACCACCAGTTCCAGTTCCTGACGCTTCAGCTGAGTCTTCTGGTAAATCTCCTTCCTCTATATCCCTTCCTTTTGATGATCTTGATGTGCCTATTGCTCATAGAAAGCCAGTTCGAACACATAAAGTGCCGGCTCGATTATGTACCCAACATTCCATTTCGCAATTTGTTTCATATTCTCGTCTGTCACCTTCGTACTCTACCTTTCTTTCTTCTCTTTCTTCTATACCTATTCCACAGGGTTGGAAGGAAGCTTTTGCAATTCCTAAGTGGAATGAAGCTATGGTAGAGGAGATGAAGGCCTTGAAGAAAAATGGCACCTGGGAGTTAGTGTCTCTTCCTCGGGGAAAGAATGCAGTGGGATGTAAATGGGTGTTCACGGTTAAGCATAAAGCTGATGGCACTGTTGAGAGGTACAAGGCAAGATTGGTTGCCAAAGGCTATACTCAGACATATGGCATTGACTATGAGGAAACCTTTGCTCCAGTGGCCAAGATGAACTCTATTCGCACCTTGTTGTCCTGTGCTGCTACTCTAAACTGACCACTTCAACAGTTTGATGTGAAGAATGCTTTTCTTCATGGTGATTTGGAAGAAGAGGTGTATATGGATATACCACCTGGTTTTTCTTCCCCTGCCACTGAGGGCAAGGTGTGTAGGTTGAAGAAGGCCCTCTATGGTTTGAAACAATCACCAAGAGCGTGGTTTGACAGATTTCTCAAGGCCATGTTGAGACTTGGATACACGCAGAGTCATGCTGATCATACTATGTTCACCAAGAGGAGTGATGGTAAGATTGCCATCCTTATAGTTTATGTGGATGACATAATTATGACAGGTGATGATGTGAATGAGCTTCAGATGCTTAAAGTTCTTCTTGCCAAGGAATTTGAAATTAAGGAGCTGGGGGCGATGCAATATTTCCTTGGCATGGAGGTGGCTAGATCTGAGAAATGGATCTTCATTTCCCAAAGGAAATATATTCTTGACCTCTTGGAGGAGACAGGGATGCTGGGGTGCAAGCCCGCTGACACTCCTATTGAGGTCAATCATCATCTTGGCAGCGTGGGAGAGCATGCGGATAAGGAAAGATATCAGAGACTTGTGGGTCGTCTGATATACTTATCTCACACACGTCCAGATATTTCTTATGCGGTGGGAGTTGTTAGTCAATTTATGCATGACCCTCGTTCTTCTCACCTTGATGCTGTTTATCGTATCTTGAGGTACCTAAAATCCTCTCCAGGCAAAGGTATTTTGTTTTCAAACCATGGTCATTTGAGGTTGGAATCCTTCACTGATGCAGACTGGGCAGGATCAATTGATGATAGACGTTCTACCTCTGGCTATTGCACTTTCCTTGGTGGGAATTTAGTTACGTGGAGAAGCAAAAAGCAATCTGTGGTAGCGAGGTCAAGTGCAGAAGCTGAGTATAGAGCCATGGCACATGGTGTTTGTGAACTTTTATGGCTTCAAACCTTTTTGCATGATTTGGGAATTGCTGATCACAGTTCTATGAAGCTGTACTGTGATAACAAGGCTGCTATCAATATCGCTCATAACCCTGTTCAACATGATCAGACAAAGCATATAGAGATTGATAGACACTTTATCAAAGAGAAGCTGAACAGTGGTGTAATATGCATGCCTTATGTGAAATCCGAGGACCAATTAGCTGATGTGTTTACTAAAGGTCTTAATAGTAAGGTGTTTCATCATATCCTCTCCAAGTTGGGCATGATTAATATCTATGCACCAACTTGAGGGGGAGTGTTAGATTGTATAGGCTATCATGTAATGTGACATGTCTCAGTAGATTAGATGGTTTTAGCTAGGGTGCTATTTGTTAGATTCTTTGTACAAAAGGGTTCTTTTGTCATTTGTATTGTAGGGTTGTATATATTCCCCTTTTCTCTGTTAATGAAATCAGATGAGATATTTCTCACGCTCAATTCTTTCTCTCTCTAAATTCGTTCAATAAATTATTAGTAACACACATACTATATACAGTAAAGATAGAGGTACAGCAAAGGCTGTATAGCAGCCTTGTACAGAAGATTTTTACGCCCGTATCGAGTCCCGCAAAAATGATCGGAACCGCTCATTTTATTCAAAACATATTGTTTACGGTCCCTGTAAAAAATATCTCAATTCGATATCGGTAAAGGCGTTTACGAATCATCCAATTTTGCTTCAGAATTTAGCTCAACTTTGAAGCAAAGTTGGATGATTCATAAGCTAAATTCTGAAGCAAAGTTGGATGATTCATAAATGCCCTTACCGATATCGGATTGAGATGATTTTTTACAGAGGCCCTAAACAATATGTTTTGAACAAAATGAGCAACTCCGATCATCTTTGCGAGACTTGAGATGGGCGCAAAAACCATCTGTACGCCACTGCTGTACAGCTTTTGCTGTACCATTAGCAGCTCTCATATATATATACTAGTACTGCTAGCCTGTGCCTACGGCACTACGCATCCCGGTTGGAAGGGAATGACAGTTGTGTGATTTAGGTGAAAACCATGGGCACTTAACCGGGAAGTGGGAGGATGCACTATAACATTTGGATCAAATGAATCTAAGCCGTTTCAATAACTTGTCCCCACACCCTTCTGTTTTATAATAGAGATATATATCAGCCAACCAATCGCATAACGCACGAGATGAGTAACTTACGTTACGTTGCATAATTTATTTCTTGTTGTTAGCTAGTCCGACCAATCAAACATGGAGTAAAAGTTTGGGTACAAAACAAGTCCAAATTAACAATGCTTATAAGCTTCAAACAAGTCCAAATTAACAATGCTTATAAGCTTCAAACAAGTCCAAAAAGGATACAAGTAGTTGAAGGACCGAAATGTAACGGGGATGATCGGGTGACTTTGATTCGATAAGGCTCGCCTTCCCCTTGAACGCTCGTTTGAGCTACTGACACCGGAGCCGGCCGGTCTCTCCGAGGTACAGAGAACCAGCCATGAGTGATGGGAGGAGGAGATATTCACACGCAATAGTAAGCACACTTTAATTGGTAAAAGCACACAAACGATTATACAAAAGGATTCACACTTCTTATGTCTCTCTCTTTTGCTCACTCAACTCCCGCACGGCCGCACTCTTACGATACCGATTACAAGCTTATTTATACGCAGAACAATAAAAAAAACAAAGATTAGATCGATAATCTCTAATTTATTTTGCAAATCCTAAAATATATCACGGAAGCTCCAAAGTCTTCAAGCCTGATGAGGAATGGTGGCTCCACGTCTCTCTTCCCCCAATTATCCACTTGCCATTTGAAACTTACCTAAAAAATAAAAAAACAGAAAGGCACGTTTACATTTTTGAACTACACATTGGGGTTATTTTGCGGTCTACGCACACGAAAATAAGAAAAACTGGGTAGAAAAAGGCAGCAGATGAAGAAACTGCTAGAAAAAGAAAATTTAGGGGTGTTGCGAGAATCGAACTCACGACCTCTCGCACCCGAAGCGAGAATCATACCACTAGACCAAACACCCCGTTTTTGACAATTTTGAAGATAATAAGCTATTTAAAGGAAGAATGAGATTTTATAACCAACTGCACCGCTGGGTCCACCACTGCTGCGGCCTATTAGAAAAAGTCAGGATTTAAAAGAATAATGGAAAAAGACAGCAAAAAAAAAAAGGGAAATGATTTTGCCACTCCTTTTTTTTTTGTTAACACCACTCCTCCCTTGTAAGTGTATTTTTGCTATTAGAAAAAGTCAGGATTTAAAAGAATAATGGAAAAAGACAGGAAAAAGAAGGGAAATGATTTTGCCACTCCCTTTTTTGTTAACGCCACTCTCCTGTAAGTGTATTTTCGCACAAAAAATACACTTGCAGGGAAGTGGCGTTAACAATAAAGGGAGTGACAAAATCAGCAGCAAAAAAGAAGGACAACATAAATAATCACATGGAATGATGGAAAACAAAGAAGAATATTCCTTTATATCATTTTTGTTTTGGTTGAAAAGATATTTGTAATTTCGGGACCGGTAATGTCCTTTTCTTGTATAAAAACCTTAGCGGAACGGGGTCTAATACTAATTGATTGCCTTTGTTTTTTGATCATTTTTTAGCGGTCTCTTTTATTAAGTTCTATAACTGAATCATTTCTTTATATCTGAGAAGAACTTCCAGATTAATAGGAAGAAAGCTTAATTGCAGCAGATGAAGGTAAGTATATTATTCGATCTTCTGATCACGGATCCCATAATCATTTGTAGACTCGAAAATTTTAGATAAAGAGATTTAGTAGAGATCTACGGAAAAAGGCGATTTTTGTTCCGAGTACTTGCACGAAGACGAAACAAAACTTAATTTGTTGCTAACACCCGTTTATAATTTAGAAATGTCCGAGGACAAATAACCAGCTAAACAATTCTATGCTACAAAGCACAGTTTCTTTTTTTTGGGTAATGCGGGGTGTTCCGGGAAAGCACACTAATTTATTCATAGCAAACGCAATCGAATGAATTATTTCCCGATGATTTCTCTAACGAACTGGAAAACATTCCTGTTCAAACCGGGGCGACGAAGAATGAAATAAAAAAAAAATTACAGCACCCAGGTCCAACTAATATAGTAGCAGCTTGACTTGATCAGTTTCTGAGGAATAACGATAGCTTGAATAACATCTTGTGTGCCAGTTTGCTTTCCATTCTTGGGGCTGTACCTGGGAATTTTGTAGTAGCCATTTTCCAAAACATTGACATTGGAATCTGGAAACTAAGTGGCTTTCAGTTTTCCCAAACTGAATCTTGTTAGATCTTCAGAGAAGAGTACGCCATCGGGTGAAAGGAGGCGGCGCAGAGCGAGGAAAAATCGAGCCTGGAAAGGAGAGCAAAAGAGAGAGAGAGACTTGCTTATTCAGAAGAATTCAAGTAGAGTAAAATTGGCACGGAGCAATGCTACATGCGCAGATTTATGTAGTGCATAGTTTCGGACACAAGCGCGTCTTAAACCGTCAGATGCATGTGGATCCCACGTGAATATGTGATCTCATGAGAGCTGATTCAACTGAAGATGGTTTTTTTTTTTTCTTACCCATTGAAATCCCACAAGAGCACACCAGCAGCCTTGTAGACCATAACCTCTGCTGCTGACAAGCTGAAAGGGAAAAACAAAATGAACATAAGGGAAAGTACTAGAGTCAAGTTTTCAGCTGTTTGGTTATAGCTTTTTAAGCTTTTGAGTGTTTTTTGTTCGAATTACACGAAAAACAAAGATGGAAAAAACAGAAGCGGTTCCAAACAGGCCCTCCTTTTATTTTTGATAACCAGGTGTTCGGGTCAACTTACTACACGCACCTTGGCTAATCCTGGGACCAATTACACCGTCCACTAGCGGGGGCCCATTTGGCCCTCCTTTTATATGAAGGGTGTTTCCTTCTCATTTTTCTTGATTCACCTCACTATGACTGAGTGAGACATCATGGATTGCAATATAATCAATTGACCCTCCACTAGTGGACGCTGAGATTGGTTTCCGGCTTTGTTGGGCCGGAATCTGGATATCAAGTCATCAAAAAGAATTGGTGATTGGAAAGCAAGGAAAATAGAGCCTCGTAGATTCATACCAACAGGAGAAGAGAGCCCAAACAGAAACATCCAGTCATTGTTAAACTGATAAATTTAAGATCTCTTCCAGCCTGCAGAAAAGCAAAAACAGATCATTGATTTCAGGACAGAAGGTTCTGTGAAATGTTGCATATTCAGCTAGAGCAGCTTGTAACTTTGTAAGTGTATCCATTTTTAGCTTATGGGCAAGAAATACAGGCACCATTAGCACAAAAGCTCAAAGGTATTACCTCTTAGAATCTAAAAAGAACGGACACGTCTACCTGCATCACGTATCTATCGGACACACGAATATGACATGATGCTCTCAGATACTGATATGGGTGCAATTTTGTATTATGGCAGACATTTTGTCAACATTCTAGGACACGGTTGAGGACACATTAGGAGGTTAAAAATGCTATTTTTAGTAGAGTCAAGATTTCTATGAATGTTTAGTATATGCACAAGTATATTTTTTTTGAACAGCAAAAAGAATTTTATTAATCTTTGGAAACAAATTATGAAGATTAAAAGGGTCCAAAGCATGAGGCATCGAAGCAGAGCAAGAGCGAACCCACGAAAGAAGGCACCCCATACTCCGACAATCATTTGCCACTAGGAACCGGAAAGGAAAAAACCACCCAAGGATGGCAAGAAGCTTACCAAGGCAAAAACCCCAAAGAAAAAACATCACACCCGAGACGAACCCACAGCAAACAAACCTAAACCTTGTGGTATTTTGTATGCACAAGTATATAATAACCGTTGCTTTGTATCTTCTAAATGTTAACACTATTTGTGGTATTTTATCTTGATTTGAAAGAGAATTCTTACAATAAATCTATAAAACCAATGTATTCTATGTTTGACGTGCCTCTAACGCGTCCATGTCCTAGTTTTGTAGAAATGACGTGTCAGCACGTCCATGTCGTGTCCATATTTGTATCGCTGCTTTTTAGCTTAGAACTGTAAGAATATCTGGTTCTGAGCTAATACATCATATATTGAGTTCATTAGATGAGCAATACACACAACTCCAATGTTACAATTAGTACACGAAAATACAAAATTTTGAAAGCACCATCGGTATGAAAGTTTAGGTAAACATACCAGCAATGTTCCTTCAAAGCTGTGAGTACTGGGTGTCACACATAATGCGATAAAGAACGGTATCAACACTTTCTGCATCTGGGTTGACAAAAATCAAGGACAAAATATTAACAGAAACCAGAAAGAAGAGTACCCGTCGGATAAATACACATGAACACAATTATAGATTCTTGGGTATTAAGTTATTAACCATGTACTTTTCCTAAATGATCACGATGATTTTCGCTAACAACGATGACAAAACACATTATGATAACCCTGTCAAAGGCAAGCAACTAAGTATATCATTATATTCTTGTTTGGAGTTTAAGGACTTGTTTAACGGTATTGTAGCTCTTCACTTTTCAAAAAATCGAGTGAGAAAAGCATTGAGGCCACCGTTCCCATTGATTGCGTTGCAATGGAAATGGGCTGAAGTAGTCAGAAACAAGCGATAATAGACAGGCGTGAATAGTTAGTTAGTCACAACGGGGTAAGTCAGTTGTAGCCGATATGAGAAGAGCAGCATATTATACTCTAGAAGATGCAGGAAATGTGCATTGTATGGCATATCTCAGGTTCTTCGCTTCTCAAACATCATTCAGGTTATAAAAGGAAAATTTAAGAATAAGCGAAGAAAGATACTGGTAGTGATGTGAAAGCTCAAGTTCTCAAGAAAGAAAGTACAACTTACCTCCTGTATGACTTTTGGATCAGAGGTAAAAATTCCAGGGAGCAACAAAGGAATAGATGTTCCAATTGTTCCTAGTACCAGTCCTAGTAAAGCTCCGATGATAACCAGCGACTTTAGCAGCATTCGAGCCTGTTTGAGACCAAAAGCCGCCTTTCAGATCATATTTTGCTTGGAAAAGACCGTATAGTGGCAGAATGCGACTAGTAAATATAGGCAGATGTGATAACCACGCAGAATAAACGTTTATCATACATGATATGTGAGAGTGAGAAGTTGGACTATAGCACCAAAATAGCAAGAATAACTAACCTTTGCTAAACTTCGATTAACTCCATACATCAACTCGGGCATGAAAGATTGAGCAGTTTGAGAGAGAGGCTCGCCCCATACCACACACATGCTGTACAGTTGAATCAGGACCTATAGTAGACAGCAATTTGGCCGCAAATTACACTAGGTTCCGTTTGGGTATATACGAATTTCAAATGAAGGAATGGCTCAAATCTACATTTGTCAACTAAGATGTGGATTTGGGCATTGAGTTTGAGATATTTATCAGGACATACTTATACTCCGCTCCAGTTTTTCAATCCACCCATAGCTAAACTTCTTGCAGTTATGATAACCGAATATAAAATGCTTGATTTCGAATCCACATCTATCCAAACGGTGCCTTAGTTCCTTACGGATGAATGTTCCAAGAAAGAAGCACAAACATGAGATAGTAGCAGTAACAAAACTAACCTGATGAGCAGCAACAGTGACTGTTCCCATCGAGGTAGCGAAGTAAATAATGAGAGAGTAAAACGCCACCTTCGAACTGATTGTTAGAAAAACTGGAGCAGCTAGTATTATTATCTGCTTAAGTTCACTGGGTGATGGAGCGTAGATAGAAAACGCGTTGTACCCTCTGTTGTTCAGAGCTTCAATCATCATATAAGCTGAAATAACCTGAAAACAGATTCCAAAGTGCTGAAAAAGCTAGATTCATGTACAAAACCTTTTTTTTCCTTCTTTTGACGGCTTAGTATCCAGCCTAATGGACCGACCAGTCCAGAGGACCAATCCCATCGTCTATTGGCAGAGGCCCGATTAAAGCTGGTACAGACTCACCCAACACATGAAATGATAACACGCAGGTGAGAGTCAGACCCTAGATTTAAGGCTTCCTAGTTCCTAACACCCCTGATTGCTAGGTGACTACGATTGCGTCTAACTTGCTTGCCTTAACAAAAAAATTACGCTAAATTTTACGAACCAGATACAAGAAATAGAAACATATGTTTCCTGTTTACCTGTGAACCCATGGTTGCCCAAGCTGCACCAGCAATACCATAGCCTAAGTAACTGCATAGGATGATGTGGCCAATTATATTTACGGTACTGGCAACTACTAAAGCCTTCAAAGGTCCCCATGAATCTTTCATGCCAAGACTGTTCACCAGAAAGAAGATCTCAGAATACATACATAGACCAGACAAAGTATTCACAGTTTCACAAAGTTGGCAAAAACAAAACTCTGATATATTTTTTTGATAATGCCCTCATAACATGGATCAATATGGCAACCCTCCTGACTACAAAACGAATAAATAACGGACTAGTGAATTATAAATGACTTCGTCGGTAAGTAGCATTTGTGGGCAAATGGCAGGGAAAGAGAGTATATTTGCACCTAGATTCTGTAGGGGTGAAATACCCCCGACTTATTTTTAATTCGTAATCTGATCGCATCCTTCATTACCAAAAACAAAAAAAAGAGAGTATATTTGCACCTTGCACTCTGAGCAACCCAT